>CM053624.1:268535613-268579575 GCA_028646595.1 Phalanger gymnotis | reverse complement strand
CCCTATATTTTCTGGTAATATGGTAGTGGACCAAGCCCTACGGCCCACTGAGGTGCACTATGCCACGCCACAAGAGGCCCATAACAAACTTCATTTATCAGCTAGAACTTTAAGACACTGGTATGGCATTTCCAAGGAAGAGGCCCGACAAATTGTATGACGCTGTGCCTCTTGTATACCCTATTGTCCCCCTGACAGACAGAGAACATTTAACCCCAAGGGTCAAGAGCCCAATATTCTCTGGCGAATGGATGTTACCCACTTTGGTCCCTGTTTGGGCGCCACTTGTCCCGCGTTCTCGCCGGACACGCCTGCTGAACCCTCCTAGGTGAGCAGCCGCCTCCCCAACCGGGCTTCGGACGTCTCCGGTCCCCTTGGCAACCAAGGGGCAATAACCAGACAGCGACCACTATAGTGTGCAAGAGGTTGCTTTATTGGAGTCTTCACAAAATGTCTCTCTCCCTTCCTCCTCTCCACACCTTAACTAGGGAAAGCAGAGGACCTCCCCAGCGCCTCCTTCGGGGGCGGAGCGACAACCTTTGAAGCCACTCCCGCCATAGGCGGTGACTCCAGGTGTTCTCCTTTCCTCCCAGGAAGCCCGGTTCTAGACCCCTGACAGGTGCCTTTCAGGCATTTAATTCAAGTTTATTGAATTTTGTAGAAATATGAATTAAGCTTGAGGAGGGAGGTTATATGATAAATACTAAAATATCTTTGAAGAAATGAGTACAGATAGGAGAGGCAATGTGTCATGGTGAAAAGCAGGCCAGATTTGCTATCATAAGACCTGTTTTCAAATTCCACCTAGGATACTTTCTATCTGTGTGGCAAACTGAGTTTGCCTCTTTGCGATGCAGTTTCCTCATTTATAAAAGGAAAGGGTTGGACTACATGATCTGAAGTCCAATAGAGTCACAAATTCATGAATTAGGAGTTGTAGTATCTAACTCCTTTTGTGATACTATTGTCATGAATAATATTATTTTTTTAAAAGTCTAGACCTGAGACTTACATAAATGTGGAGAACCATTGCCAGTGCAGAACTAACACTTTGTTTGTAATTTATCACCTTAGCTACTTGCCTGGGCCTCTGAGAGATCAAGTGACTTTCACCGTAGTAACACTTGAACTCAGGTCTTCCTGTCTCCAAGACCAGCTACCTAGCCATTATGCCGCAGTGCCCAGCAATATCCTTTATACGTGGTAAAAGGTTATACTTTCTATTCTTTAGTCTTATGTCAAAAAAATTAATGAAAAATTTTTACATAAATTAATTCACTGCATGCACCAAGCATGGCCCTATACCAGGAATTATGCAACAAAAATAAACACAATCACCCAATCTTTCAATCCAATACAGTTCTACTATGACTTTTAGATAAACTATTACTGGAATCTAGCCACACATGAGAGCATAATATACTGGCTCGCATTTGTATAACACCATATTTCAAAAGCATATAATCACAACAACTCCGTGAAGCAGGCAGTGAAAATATTATTACTTCCATCATACAGATGAAGAAACTGACAAGGTGACTCATCCAGCCACAAAAGTAATGAGATACTTGAACTACTGTCTTCTAGTTCCAAGTCAAGTGTTCTAATAATACTCTATTATTTATATAGTCTAAAGACATTCTGTAGTTGGTCAAAAATGTTTGTGTTGTGGACTGCTAATGTTCTAGAGGTAGGGGCCATATTAAATCTAACATTTGTATTTCTCCTAGTGCCTAGCACAGTCCTCTGCACCACCTGGGCACTAAATAAACATCTGTTGAATTGAACATACACAAAATGCTTTGTTTTCTTAATTTGTTCTCTTAAATAAAAGGGAAGTATTCAATAAAGAATTATTTTATATAAGACAGCAAGAGTTTATTTGAAAAAATGATTATGCACTATAAAGTGAATATTAATCATTTCCAGGAGACAGACACATAAAAATGTTAGAGAAAGGGGGAAGAAAAGAAGGGGAGGGGAATGGAGGGAGGGAGACAGAGAGACGCAGAGAGACAATCAGAGAGAGCAGACAGAGAAGCAGAGATTAAATGACCACTTGTTGGGTATGTTATAATGGGTATTCCTTCATCTATGGGTTGCAGTCCCTTCTAATGCAAATTCTGTGATTCTGATAATTAAAAAAAGGAAAGACTTGAGAGATTCTTTAATGTGCTGTTAAAATGCTTTTATTTGCAATCAATCACTTGGTCACTCCGGGCTCATGCTTCTTTATAACAAAATAATAAGGCTTTCCTCAACCTATTGCAAAACGACCTTGTCAGAAAGCATTGCTTGAAGACAGCAGTGGCTGTGGAAAGAAAGGAACAAGGTCATAGCAGTGGAAGCTGTCCAGTTGAGATGAATTTAGAGGAAGTTAGAGAGCAGAACTAAACACTTATGGCTAGACCAAAAGAAAAAGAAAGGTGCACAGACCCACCAAATAATGAGTGCAAAATACTTAGAGAAATGTTTGCCAGACCCAAACTCTTCCTCGCTGCCTCCATGTTAGATTTCTAGAGCCTCTCTGGTAGTTTTCACTAGCCTTCCTTGGAATTTATAGAGCCTGACTTCCACAGTAAGCCTTTTCTAGTTCTCCCCTTTTTGCAGGGGCTGGTGCCATTCTTTCTGAGATTGCCTTCCATTAAACCTACTTATTTACATGCTATGATCTCCTTCAAGTCAGATACTGATTTTGCCTTTTTTAAAAATCCTCTCCCCAGAATTTTGCACTGTTTGGCACATGGTACAAGCTTAACGAATGCTTTTTGAGTGACTGTTTTTGACCCTGCTTACACTCCAGACACCATTTTTTCACCTCTTCCCTTCAACTCCATGATTACTAACCTGGGCTTTTTCTACAACTGTTCTGGCCACTACTTGTGCAAGAACATGCTCGTTTCAGCACATTTCTGCTCCCCCAAATCAGGAATACTTCAGCCAGGACCATAGCGTGAGTACATTTGTGAGGTGAGCATATAAAGTGGCACTGAGTTTTTTGGGGAAAAGAACCATAGAAGCATAAGCTAGATGAGATGCATAATGGTAAAATGGACAGAGGGTTAGCCTTAGAGGCAAGAAAATCCATTTTCAAGTCCCTCTTCTGACACGTTGGCTGTGTGACCTGTGTGACCCAGGGCAAGTCACTTTCACCTCCTGTTGTCTTAGTCAACTCCTTAAAGTTCTCCTTGTAGAATAGTTGCTGATCCGCATTGGTAGAAAGAATTTCCTGGCCAGGAACTCCCTATACAAATGAAATCACAGCTCTGGAAAAAGAAAAAATACATACATACATACATACATACATACACACATAGGTACTATTCCAAATCATTCAACTTTCTTTCACTGTTGCTTTCTCTTTCCATTCTTGTGATGGCAAGCAAAGTGTGACTTTTTGTTGTTTTTTCTTTTGGAGTGCTTCTTAGCACTAAGGCAATCAAGTGCCTTTGATCAAGTCTTGCCTTTGTTTGAATCAAGAGTCTTTGGTTGAATCAAGAGTCTTTGATGACCTGCTTAAGTCACAAAAAAAGCCTAAGTCACATGAGTTTGAGTCACATGGTTGTGACGGCCTCTGACCCTGAAGAAATGTTAGCATTTTGCTTTGAGATCTTACTCAGTGAAACAGCGTTTGTGTGATTTGGCTAGACAAGACTCTGGGTAGCCGTTAAGGAGTGCCCCAGCTTTGAAAACCCAGATGCTGGTGCTTCTCTCTCTGGTAACTATGTATGTATTGCTATGGGCAGACAGTTAGAAGCCTGTCTGTTGATTTGTGTTATTTTTTCTGCTTGTAATTTCTGTTTGTGTTTTCTCTGAAGTTCAGGGTACTGGCTTTTTCTCCTGAACTAAGTGAATGATATATGTATGTTTAATTAAAGTGAGATTTTAAACCCCTTAAAGTTGCTTTCCTTTGAAAAGCAGATCAAAGAACCTGTGCTAGCAGCCCCCCTGTGTACTGGTATTATTAGCCTCACACCTCCACAGCAGCTGCTTAGCAGCATTATTGTTACAATTCTGCCTGATATCAAACGCTTTCATTGAAAATATAAAGTAAATTAAAGCTGAAGATAATAAGATCATAGACGTAGAGACAGGAGAGACCTTAGAGACTCCCTCATTTCAGAGCTGAGGAAACTGAGGTATAGACAGGTTAAGCAATGTTTTATTAAATAGATAAACCAGAATTCAAACCCAGATCCTTAGACTCTAGATCTAGCACGCTTTCCATTGACATATTATCTCAAGTTCAGTTTTTTTTGTCTGAGTTACTTCAACTAGCCAAAGCACTGTTAAGGACATGCATGGCCTGGATCTCCATGTGAGTCAATTAACCATTGCAAGAAAAATCACTCTGAAGCTGGTCATTTGTCTTGTAAATATATGACACAGGCCACGAGGGAAGCCCATTCAGACAACCCATTTCTGCTACTGGAACATAAACTGAAAGCATATCTCCCCATGACAATGGCATCATGCTCTCTGCACAAGAAGGACATACATTTGAAATGCACAATATTAAAAATGTCTTGAGCAATAGAGAGCAATTTTGTGCCTTATGTTAATATAGAAATGCATTCAAAGTTTTTTTAAATTTTCCATATGTCCCTTTCTTGACTTTACATTCCTTTTGTAGCTGTGTTTCCTCCTTTGACCTTTGAGATTTGCTTAATATATAATTTGAAATCAATTAGCTACTTTTCAGAAGTTTTTTTATCAAATGTAGTTTTCAGGATGTATATAAGGGCAAATGCACTTTAAAGCAAGAGCCATTTAATAGTTTTTGCTATGATTTGAAAGTCACTGATAGTTTGCCCACAATTAGGAACAATACAATCTGTCCAAAGCAGTGTTGTGAGCTATTTCACCATAAGTAAGTACTAAGGTCTACATGTGTTTGTTTGTTTTTCATTATTCAGCTATGCAACACATTGCAAAAAGAAACATTCACTCACTGCTAAATGCATCTGTTGACTGCTAAATGCAATCTGCATCTGCAGATTCTGGACCTCCAAGTCAAACCTACATATTCTAGGAAACTTTTGTGTGTCCTTCCAAAAGTCTATTTGCCTACTGTGTAGAATTGAAAGTGACTTTAGACATCACCTTGCCCAATTCCCTATGCGATTTATGTAAAAAGAGTAAACTTAAAATTGTTCTCATGTACGACAACTTCCATAGTGGAGAAAAAACAAGATCTTGGAGTTAAAGTGGACTACAAGCACAATACAAGTCAGTGGCAGGGCAGTTCGAAAAGCTAATGTCACCTTAGGCTCCACTAAGAACAGCACAGTGTCCAGAACAAGGGAAACCATAGTTCTACCACACTCTGTTCTCGTGAGACTATATTTGGAGCACTATATATAATTCTATATACTATGGGCAGCTAGGTGGCACCATAGTGTGCAGAACACTGGGTCTAGAGTCTGGAAGACACCTCCTTCCTGAGTTCAAATCTGGCCTCAGACACTTATTGACTATGATTCTGGGCAAGTCACTTAACTCCATTTGCCTTGGTTTCTTCATCTGTAAAAATTTGAGCTGCAGAAGGAAATGGCAAACCACTCCAGTATCTTTGCCAAGAACACCCCAAATGGAGTCATGAAGAGTTGGACATGAGTGAAATGACTGAACATCTAATTGCAATTCTAGGTGCTACATTTTAGGAAGGAAGCTAATAAGCTGGATTGGGTAAAGAAGAGGATAATGGGGTTGATGATAGATGGTGTTATACAAGGACTAAGTGAAAGAACGAAGAATGGTTAGCCTTAAGAAGAGGAGGCTTAGGGGGACACAATGATTATCTACACATACCTAAAGACTCACCATGTAGAAGTGAGGTTAGATGTTTTTTGGTCCCAGAAGGCAGAAGTAGAAGCAACAGGTTGGAGAGAGGAAGATACAGGCTTGATGTCAGGAAAGATGCTCCAAGTGAGCTGTGCAAAAGTGGTATGAGCTGTCTGAGAAGGAATGGGGTCTTTTTATTTGGAGGATCATAGATCTTGAGTTGAAAGGGACCTCAGAGGTCTTCAAGAAAAGGCAGGACCCCTGGTCAGTGACGTTATAGAGGTGATTCTTGTTCACAGAGGGGTTGGCCTATATATCCCAAAGAATTCAAAGAAGACAATGACTTTTATATACAAAAATATTCATATCAGCTCTTTTCATGGTAGACAAAACTTAGAAACTAAAATGATATACTCGGACAGGGGAATGGCAAAACCAATTGCAATATATTAATGTAATGGAATATTATAATTTCCTAAGAAATGATGAAATGGGGAGGGGATAGGCAGACCCAAGATGGAAGAGTAAAAGCAGGGACTTCATTGAGCTTGTAACAACAATGCTGCTAGAAGACAACAAAAAAGTCCTGCCCTGATTACCATTACAGAGTACTCCCCCAAGTCCCCCTAAATACCTGTGAAATGACTCTAAACAAATTATAGAGCAGCAGAACACACAAAATGACAGAGTGAAACAAATTTCCAGCTCAAGACAACCCGGAAGGTCGACAGGAAAGGTATGCTGCACCAGTCTGAAAGAAGAGTGCAGTCCAGCGAGGGCTATACCAGCACATACTGGGCCACCCAGCAAACCTGGAGCAGGCCTCAGGGCACTGTATGACTGCCAGCTGTGGTAGTTTCCAGACTTCTCAACCCACAAACACCAGAGACAACTTAGGTCAGTAAGAAAGGTCTGTGGGACCTGGGTGAGAGAAGAGCATGGTCTAGCCCCAGCCCCAGGGCAGAGAGAGAAGGGCTGTCAGGCCCCACCTCCAGAGCAATGGAGGAGGCAATGGCTGTAGCAGCAGCAGCTGCTTCTGGAGTTCTCAGCCAACAGATGTAGGTGGGGTGGTGCGGTGGAGAGGGGGGGGATTGAGCAACTGATCAGAGAGGGATTGCAGGGATTTCTTTGCCAGTGTTAAGTCATGATTCTCTTGTTTTGCTCTGCTTGGATCTGGGTCACAGTCCTGAGTGGCAGTCCTGGGGTGAGGAGGAGTGCTGGCATGGCAGAGCTGGTGGCTGTGGTAGACAGGGAATCTTCCTTATAGTTCTAAGGCAGAAAAGAGTGCTTAAAGTCACTCACAGACCAGAGCACAGACCAGGAAAGGAGTAAACACCTCTCCTTTAATCATACCACCTTAGAAAAATGGAAAATTTACAGCTCCCTAGAAGTATTTCTGAAAACAGCTGCACAAAACACCTGAGGTTTAGCACTGCACACCCTCCACACTGAAAGCAGAGTTCTACCTTAACAAATAGTTAAAAAGATAAGTAATTGGCTGGGGAAATGAGCAAACAGAGTAAAAACACCCTTAGACTATAGAATCTTACTTTGGTGACAAGGATCAAAACACAGAACCAGAAGAAGACAAGAATATCAAAGCTCCTACATCCAAAGCCTCCAAGAAAAATATGAATTGGTCTCAGGCCATGACAGAGCTTGAATAGGATTTTGAAAATCAAGTAAGAGAAGTAGAGGAAAAATTGGGAAGAGAAATGAGAGTGATGCAAGAAAATCATGAAAAACACGTTAACAGCTTGCTAAAGGAGACCCAAAAAATACGGAAGAAAATAACACCTTAAAAAATAGACTAACCCAAATGGCAAAAGAGGTCCCAAAAGCCAATGAGGAGAAGAATGCCTTAAAAAGCAGAATTGGCCAAATGGAAAAGGAGGTCTAAAAGCCCACTAAAGAAAATAATTCCTTAAAAATTAGAATGGAGGAAATGGAAGCTAATGACTCTATAAGAAAACAAGAAATTATAAAACAAAACCAAAAGAATGAAGGAATAGAAGACAATGTGAAATATCTTATTGGAAAAACCATTGACCTAGAAAATAGATCCAGGAGAGAGAATTTAAAAATTATTGGACTACCTGAAAGCCATGATGAAAAAAAGAGCCTAGACATTATCTTTCAAGAAATTATCAAGGAAAACTTCCCTGATCTTCTAGAACCAAAGGGTAAAATAGAAATTGAAAGAATCCACCAATCACCTCTTGAAAAAGATCCCAAAAAGAAAACTCCTAGAAATATTGTCACCAAATTCCAGAGTTCCCAGGTCAAGGAGAAAATATTGCAAGCAGCCAGAAAGAAACAATTCAAGTATTGTGGAAACAAAATCAGGATAACACAAGATTTAGCAACTTCTACATTAAGGGATCAGAGGGCTTGGAATATGACATTCCAGAGGTCAGAGAAGCTAGGATTAAAACCAAGAATCACCTACCCAGCAAAACTAAGTATAATCCTGCAGGGGAAAAATGAAAATTCAATGAAATAGAGGACTTTCAAGCATTCGTGATGAAAAGACCAGAGCTGAATAGAAAATTTTACTTTCAAATACAAGACTCAAGACAAACATGAAAAGGTAAACAGGAGAGAACTCATAAGGGACTTATTAAAGTTGAAATGTTTCCATTCCTACATGGAAAGGTAATATTTGTAACTCATGAGACCTTTCTTAGTATTAAGGTAGTTGAAGGGAATATACACACACACACACACACACATATATATATATATATATATATATATATATAAATACATACATACATATATAATATGCGTACATACATACATATACATATATATATTATATATATGCACACAGACGGCACAGGGTGAGTTGAATATGAAGGGATGATATCTAAAAAATAAAATTATGGGGTGAGAGAGGAATATATTGGGAGAAGGAGAAAGGGAGAGATAGAATGGGGTAAATTAACTCACATAAAAGAGGTAAGAAAAAACTGTTATAATGGAAGGGAAGAGGGGGGAGGTGAATGAGTGAACCTTACTCTCATGGGTTTTGGCTTAAGGAGGGAATAACATACACACTCAATTAGGTATCTTACCCTACAAGAAAGTAGGGGGGAAGAGGATAAGGGGAGGATGATAGAATGGAGGGCAGATGGGGGGGGGGTAGTCAGAAGCAAACACTTTTGTAAAGTGACAAGGTCAAAGGGGAAAATAGAATAAGTGGGGTGCAGGATAGGATGGAGGGAAATATAATTAGTCTTTCACAGCATGACAATTATGGAGGTTTTTTGCATGACTGCACATGTATGGCCTGTATCAAATTGCTTGCCTTCTCAATGGTGGGGGAAAGGAAGGGAGAGAATCTAGAACTCAAAGTGTTAAAAATTGTTTTTACATGCAACTGGGAAATAAGATATATACAGGCAATGGTGCATAGAAATCTATCTTGCCCTACAGGAAACTAGAAGGGAAGGAGATAAGAGAAGGGAGGGTGTTAGAGGGGAGGGCAGATTGGGGAAAGGGGTAATCTGAATGAGCAATGCCTTGGATTGGAGGAAAGGGAGAGATGGGGAGAAAATTTGGAACTCAAAAGCTTGCGGAAGTGAATGCTGAAAACTAAAAATAGAAATTACTAAAAAAAGAAATGATGAAAAGGACAATTTCAGAGGAATTGGGAAGGCTGATACAGACCTATGAGAAAAAATTATACAGTTATAATAACATTACAGAGAAAAACAACTTTGAAAAACTTTGGAAATCTGATTAACACAATGACAAAATCATGAGTCCAAAAGAATGAACATGAAACATGTCAACTTACCTCCTGACAGAGAGGTGTTGAACTTAAGAAAACACACATTTTCAGACATAGTGAAAGTGGGAATTTATTTTGCAGGACTATATAACAATGTATTGATGGGTATGATTTTTGTTTTGGGGGATTTTTAAAAAAATTAATAAAAGGGAGATGGGGGAGGGGCGTATTAGTAAAATATTTGAAAAATAGCAGTATTAAATTATTAAACATTATGTTATTATATATTAAATTGTTATAAAATGGTATATAAATACTAAATTTAAAAAATCAGAGGAAAAAAAACCTGAGTTAGCCTTGAAAGGCTTTGAGATCACTTCTGACCCTACGATTTTGTGACTAAAAGAATTTGGCTCAGCTAATTATAACGTTTTAAAGTAGGCTACATACTTTTTTCCTCTTTGAGACTTTTAATAAAACACACTACAATTCCAGCTCTGATATAACCATATAGTTTACCTAGCCTCACTTCTAGCAAATTAGTCCCCCAAAATCTACATTGGCCAGGTTTCCATTTTCCCTGGTTCTCTATCTCTGCCCAGACATCTCTCATGTCACCCAGCTCACCAACCAACCTGACACAATAAAGCATAAAGAGAATACATTTTAGGCAAGGTGAAAGATGCAACCTTCATGTTCCTCATGTAGTGATTGCCAACTTTTTGGGAAATTCGAGATGCCTGAATGCTCCTTTCTGAGCCATCCTTTGCCCTCTTACTAACATTAACTATTCTGGATGACACATGATATTTAAATTTGCAAAAATTGCAGTGTAGTATTGTGAAAAAACTGCTGGACTTGGAGTCAGATTATCTGGGTTTGAGCCTCAATTCTGCTATTTGCTATCTCTGTGATACTTGGTCAAGTACCTTAATCTCTCTGGGTTTTGGTTTTCTCATTTTTCAAAAAGGTAGTTGGATTAGACGATGTCTAAGGTCTCTTTCAGCTCTAAATTTATGATTCTATGATTAAAAAATAATTTTATTTTGGGACAGTAAGAGTGAAAATGAAGGAAAGGCCACAAATTCAAGACTGGGAATCATTGACCTTGGGTTAGATTGTTTCCTTCTTAGGATACAAGGGCAGTGACTATAAAGAGAGGTTAGAAGGGAGTGGGTGGAAGTGCAAATGACTCTGGAAAAGGTAATGGAATAGTGAAGGCACGAACAAGTGTGTAAGAATGAACAAGAGAGAGAGCAAGAATGAGAGAGGGGAGAAAAAGAGACAGTGACTATGGGAAGAGAAAGAGGAAAAAAAAAGAAGAAAAGTGAGAGAGAGTATACAAGAGGAAGGACAGAGAGAGAATATGAGAGGACAAGATCATTGCAGCCCCCGGCTGGTGAGAGTTGCTTACAAGTGATTTTTGAAGCGCTCAAGTAAGACCACACATTCCAGTTTAGCCTTTACCCATGAAATACGATCTTTGTGAGTACAAAGCAAGGATGCAAGGACACTGAAAAACAAAACCAAACAAACAGTCCAAGCTCTAAAATAGTGACTCCTCACCAACAAAAATCTAGAAGCATCCTCCCAAATAGCTGAGTTTCTGAAACAAATTCAAAACTGGCTGCACAGTTCTGTAAACATATCTCATGATATTTTTTTGAGATGGGCTACTTTTTTTCTTTTCATTGCTCTGAAAATTTAAGGAAAAGGGCAAAGTCATAATAATTGTTTCAAAAACTAATTGAATTACATCCAATTCTCTTATGTTCCTTACACTGCCAGATATATTAGAACATAATGTTTTCATTATAGGATGTGCCATTTTCACACTGACACTATTTCTTTTTCTTTAAAAAAGAGGGGAGTTTGGGGGAATGGGGAAAAAGCTTCAATGGATGGCATTTTGAAATAACAACAGCATTTATTGGCTAAAAAACATATGCAGTTAGAGAAGGGTGCACAAGTCTATATATTCAAACCCCACAAAGGCCAATTACTTTTGCACAGGGAAAAAAAGAAAAAAAATTTTAACAGAAAAGTGATAGATCACACCCATAATCATGAAACCTCCCAATGCATACTCTGAGTCACAAGGCAGACTGATTAGAAGGCATCAACGAATCAATACAAACTCAGTAACACCATGACAACCAAAAACAGTGAGCTGCTTGAGCTTCAGATAGCAAGAGAGCCAAAGTTAGACCATAAGCTTGAAAGTGGCCTATAATTTAATAACTATGTAATGAACTTCTTTTGGTTCCTATCATGGTTAATCAGAGGACTTTGCTAAAAGATGCAATTATTAGATGCCTACTATATGCAAGGTGTGATACAACTGGCATCTACATATAGAAATACCTTTATAAATAAAATGAAAGTTTACCAAGCGTTAAAACACATTAAGCCCTTTAAGCTTCCCATCAACCTCTGGAGGTATGTACGTGAAGTCATAAGGACGTAGGACTATAAGGCTGGAAGATAACTTAAGGATCATCTAAACCAATTCTCTTATTTTACAGATGAAAATTTGAAGCCCAGAGAGTCAAAGGGATTTGCTGAAAGTTATATGGATAGTAAGTGACAGAGCCAGGATTTGAATACACATGCTTTGACCAAATTCAAAATGGTTTCCACTATATTATGTTACCCTAATGTCACACATCCACTCAAGAGGCAGTTGGGTAGCTCAGTCAAGACTGATTTGGGCCTGAAGTAATGAAGACCTGAGTTCAAATTCAGCCTAAGACACATACAAGCTGTGTGACCTTGAGCAAGTCACTTAACTTCTCTCACCCTGTAACAATGTTACTAGCAGCTGCTGTGGGGGTTGTTGGCCAATAACACCAGCACACAGGAGGGCTGCTAGCACAAGTTCTTTCATCTGATTTTCTAAAGGAAAGCAACTTTGAGGGGTTAACAATCTTATTTTAATTAAACATACGTATACTAGTCACTTAGTTCAGGCAAAAAAGTCAGCACCTTAAACTTCAGAGAAAACACAAACAGAAATTACGAGCAGAAATTATATAAACAGAGCAAATAACACAAATCAGCAGACAGGGCTTCTGTCTGACCATAGCAATACATACATAGTTACCAGAGAGAGAGAGACGCACCAACAGCTGGGTTTTCAAAGCCAGGGGGCTCCTTAACGGCTACTCAGAGTCTCCACACCGACGCTCTTCCAATGAGTGAGCCCCAAGCAAAATGCTAACCTCCAAGTTTATATATGCTTCTTCCGGGTCAGAGGGCATCACAGTCATGTGACTCAAACTCATGTGACTTGGGCTTTTTTGTGACTTAAGCAGGTCATCAAAGACTCTCGATTCAATCAAAGTCGTTTGATTGCCGTAGTGCTAAGAGCATTCCAAAAGAAACAACAGTAAGAAGTCCTACATTGATTGCCATTACACACCTTCGGCTTCCTTCTCTGTAAAACTGGGGTAATAATAGTCCTTGCCTTCCAGGGCTGTTGTGAAGATCAAATAAGAGAACAGCTGTAAAGTGCTTTGTAAGCTTTCGAGTATTACATGAGTCATCATTTTTCTAATTATTATCGAAGTGCCAGTTTCTATTTTAATGACTGATATTAATCCTGCCTTTATTATATAATACACAGATACACCCACTTTTCATTTATTGGTCCACATCATATTATCTGCCTAAAATACTAACTCCCAAAACAACCTGCTAGAGTACATAGAGTCAAACTTAGGTTAACAAAGACCTAGGTTCGAATCCTGTCTCTGACACTTACCAGCTTTGTGACCCTAGGTGAGTCATTTCAGCACTCTGGGCCTCAGTTTCCTCATCTTTAAAATGAGGACATTGGACTGGATATGTCAAATACCTCCTTCCAACTCAAAATCTACAATGTGATGGTGTTCTTCAGTCACTTCTGACTTTTCATGACCCCACTGGCGGTTTTCTTGGCAAAGATACTGGAGTGGTTTGCCATTTTCCTTCTCCAGCTCATTTTACAGATCAGGAAACTGAGGCAAACAGGGTGACAAGACTTGCCTAGCGTCACACAGCTAGTAAGTGTCTGAGGCTAGATTTGAACTCAGAAAGATGAGTCTTCCAGATTCCAGATGTAACATACTATCCACTGTGCCGTGCGGCTGTCCTTATAACGTGATGATACTATGGTCTTTGGGCAGTAAGGACTACTACTGTTGTTGCTTCCATAGTGAGGCCAGTTCAACATACAGATTAGAACACAATAAGTGATTTTCTTAAACGAGAAGTATGACCAGAAGTGTTTGGCCCATTGTTTAAATGAATATTTCATAACTCAGAAAATAAAAGATCCAAGTTAGTAACTTAGTGCTCTAACCCATCTCCTGTGAGCGATACTCCATCTGTTTCCAGGGGAAGAAAGAAACAGACAATCTGCTGTCAAAGACAGGAAAGTGGGAAAGTGCTATAGAGAGCCACAGAAGATGTTCTTGGGAGAGCAACATTTGCATTTCCCCAAAGCTAACCTACAATGATTGTGTTAGGATCAGAAAATTCTAGCTGGCTTCACTGGATAAAATAATTTAAGTGATTCTGTGATCTAATCTTTTTTTTTGAGGGGGGAAGGCAAGGCAATTTGGGTTAAATGACTTGCCCAAGGTCACACAGCTAATAAGGGTGTCAAGTGTCTGAGGCCAGACTTGAACTCAGGTCCTCCTGACTCCAGGGTTGGTGCTCTACTCACTGCACCACCACCTAGCTGCCCCTTCTGTGATCTAATCATTAGATTCCCTTTCTTTTCTTCCTTCTTTTTCTCTGTTCTTTCTTCCATTTTTCCTCCTTCCTTCCTTCTTCCTTACCTCATTCAGTCTTCCTTCTTCCTTCCTTCTTTTTTCTTTCATTCCTTACTTCTTCCATACTTTCCAACTTCCCTTCCTTCACTCTTTTAAACTTAACTGAAGGAATGTGTTCCATTTCAGGAATCAATTTACTCAATACTCCTGTTAACATAATGATGAAAAGAATTACCTCACTGATAACACAGAGGAAGATAATTGGAGGCAGCAGGATGTGCTTCATCCATGGGGGGAAAACAAAATAACTCCTGCCATCGAGGAGTTGACATCCTACTGTTCTTCGCATACATACACTCCAAACATCCATACATCCAAAGCCTTGCCTCTGACAGGCCTCGTTTATTAAAGAGGCAGCATTACGTGACAAATCACAATGCCCAGGAACCCAAAAGCCCAGATTCATGCTGGTTTCACCACCTACTAGACACATGGGCAAATTACCTCTCCGAGCTTCAGCTTCACCATCTATAAAATGGGGATGATACTACCTACTCTGGCTATTCTACAAGGTGATAGAGGTAAAATGAGATAATGTCTACGAAAATTATAAAGCATCATAAAAACAGAAAGGAAGATCAAATTTA
Organism: Phalanger gymnotis; assembly: GCA_028646595.1. Classification (NCBI taxonomy): domain Eukaryota; kingdom Metazoa; phylum Chordata; class Mammalia; order Diprotodontia; family Phalangeridae; genus Phalanger; species Phalanger gymnotis. Next base: position 268,564,651 of record CM053624.1, on the reverse strand, counting down.
AATAAAGCAATTTGCAAATATCAAAGTACTATATAAATGCCATGTATTATAAGGAATAATGATAGTCACAATAATAAACACCATGAGATGTGCTATGACATAGTGGGTAGACAGTTGGAGTTTAAAAAAAAAGCCGGGGGGTGGGGCAGAGCCAAGATGGCAGCTGGAAAGCACGGACTTGCATGAGCCATCCCCCTCCCCACCGGATCCTTCCAAACATCTATACAAAATGTCTCTGAACAAATTCTAGAACTGCAGAACCCACGAAATAGCAGAGGGAATCAGGGCTCCGGCCCAGCACAAACTGGATGGTTGCGAGGTAAGGTCTATCGGAACTGGGCGCGGAGAGGAGCAGAGAACAGCATGGGCTGTGCCCAGACCAACCAGACTGGGAGCTGGGTGAAAAAGTCCCTAGCACCCTGAATCACTGAGCTGTGGCAGTTACCAGACTTCTTAACCCACAAACACCAACGACGACAGAGAAGGTTAGTGGGAAAAGCTGCTGGGGACAGAGTAAAAAGAGTTTGCTGTTCAGCCACAGGTGGCAATGGAGGTGGTGCAGCTCTGAGGACAGAACTACAGCTGCAGTTGCTTCTGGCTCCAGGCCCACCTGGTGGGGGGAATTAAGTGGCAGATCAGAGTGGGACTGCAGAGCCCGCTTAAGATTTGAGTCCAGTCCTGGTTGGCGGTTCTTGGGGGAGGAGGAGTGCTGCTGTGGCAGAGCTTGCTGTGTAGAAATAGCTCTGAAAACACCAGAGCATCCCCTCAAGCTTGGAACAAAGTACTCTCTACTCTACAAGCAGTCATACCCCAAAGAAAAGCTCAAGGGTCAAGTAGTTGGCGGGGAACATGGCCAGGCAGTGAAAATGATGTCAGATTCAGACTCAGACTTTGGAATCTTTCTTTGGTGACAAAGAATACCAAAACATACAACCAGGAGAAGTCAACAAAGTCAAAGAGCCTACATCGAAAGCCTCCAAGAAAAATACGAACTGGCCTCAGGCCATGGAAGAGCTCAAAAAGGATTTGGAAAAGCAAGTTAGAGAAGTAGAGGAAAAACTGGGAAGAGAAATGAGAGTGATGTGAGAAAACCATGAAAAACAAGTCAATGACTTGCTAAAGGAGACCCCAAAAAATACTGAAAAAACAACACCTTAAAAAATAGACTAACCCAAATGGCAAAAGAGCTCCAAAAAGGCAATGAAGAGAAGAATGCCTTGAAATTAGCCAAATGGAAAAGGAGGTCCAAAAAGACCACTGAAGAAAATACTAGCTTGAGAATTAGATTGGAGCAAGTAGAAGCTAGTGATTTGATGAGAAATCAAGATATTCTCAAACAGAACCAAAGGAATGAAAAAATGGAAGACAATGTGAAATATCTCATTGGAAAAACCACTGACCTGGAAAATAGATCCAGGAGAGAGAATTTAAAAATTATTGGACTACCTGAAAGCCATGATCAAAAAAAGAGCCTAGATATCATCTTTCAAGAAATCATCAAGGAGAATTTCCCTGATATTCTAGAGCCAGAGGGTAAAATAGAAACTGAAAGCATCCACCAATCACCTCCTGAAAAAGATCCCAAAATGAAAACTCCTAGGAATGTTGTCACCAAATTCCAGAGCTCCCAGATCAAGGAGAAAACACTGCAAGCAGCCAGGAAGAAACAACTTGAGTATTGTGGAAACACAAACAGGATAACACAAGATCTAGCAGCTTCTACATTAAGAGATCAAAGGGCTTGGAATACAATATGCCGGAGGTCAATGGAGCTAGGATTAAAACCAAGAATCACCTACTCAGCAAAACTGAGTATCATGCTCTAAGGCAAAATATGGATTTTCAATAAAATAGAGGACTTTCAAGCTTTCTCAGTGAAAAGATCAGAACTGAATAGAAAATTTGACTTTCAAACATAAGAATCAAAAGAAGCATGAAAAGGTATTCAAGAAAGAGAAATTATAAGGGACTTACTAAAGTTGAACTGCTTTGTTTACATTCCTACATGGAAAGATGTTGTGTATAATCCATGAGACCTCAGTATTAGGGTAGCTGAAGGGAATATACATACATATTTATATATCTCTATCAATGTATATAGAGATAGATAGATAGATAGATGGATAGATAGCTAGACAGAGGGCAGAGGGTGAGTTGAATATGAAGGGATGATGTCTAAAAAAAATCAAATTAAAGGATGAGAGAGGAATATATTGAGAGAGGGAAAAAGGGAGAGATAGAATGGGGTAAATTATCTCACATAAAAGTGGCAAGAAAAAGCAGTTCTGTTGAGAGGGAAGAGGGAGCAGGTGAGGGGGAATGACTTGCTAAATTCTTGCTCTCATCAGATTTGACCTGAGGAGGGAATAACATATACACTCAGTGGGGTATCTTACCCCACAGGAAAGAAGGAGGAAGGAGATAAAGGGGGGGACGATAGAAAAGAGAGCAGATGGGGGAGGAGGTAATCAAAAGCAAACACTTGAAAAGGGACAGGGTCAAGGGAGAAAACTGGATAAAAGGGTATAGGATAGGAAGGAGCAAAATATAATTAGTTTTCACAACATGAGTATCGTGGAAGGGTTTTGCATAATAATATACATGTGGCCTACGTTGAATTGCTTGCTTTCTTAGGGAGAGTGTGTGGGGAGGGAAGAGGAGAGAGAATTTGGAACTCAAAGTTTTAAAAGCAGATGTTCAAAAAAAATTTTGCATGCAACTTGGAAGTAAGATATACAGGCAATGGGGCATAAAAATTTATCTTGCCCTACAAGAAAGTAAGGGAAAAGGGGATAGAGGGGAGTGGGGTGACAGAAGGGAGAGTTGACTGGGGAATGGGGCAATTAGAATACATGCCATCTTGGAGTGGAGGGAGGGTAGAAATGGGGAGAAAATTTGTAATTCAAACTCTTGTGAAAATTAATGCTGAAAACTAAAAATATTAAATAAATAATAAAATAATTTTTTTTTTAAAAAAAGCCTGAGTTCAATTACCTCTAACAATACTGGCTCATTATCCTAGACAAGACAAAACTGCACTGTGGACCCCAGGTAAGCATGTTCTGCTCTACATTGGTGAAGGGACTTTCCTCACTGGCAATACATTATTCCAATAAAATCACAGTGCAATGAAATCTACTGCAAAAATTTTAGACAGATGCAATTGACTATTGTGTTATATGATGGCTAAGGCCTGATAATAAAGAAAAACATGTTGGAGTATCTCAAAACTGAGGGGAACTTTCCAAATATACTCGCCTGAAAGTAGTTCTGTATGCCAGCCAGGGAAGGTAAGAGAACTAGTAAGTTTTAGCACATATGAATTTAGTCCAGCCTAAAAGGCTGGGGTAGGGAAAAGAGAGGGAGAAAAGTGAAAGATAGGCATTTGTGCCTTTCCTATAGTCATAATGTGACTGTCCAGGACATTATTCAACCAGTAGAGGATGCAAACTAGGACAAGGCAGTGAAATATATACCTCTGGCAGCCCTAGGCACACAGCCCAGTCATATATATTAGAGCGTGAACATGGAAGAGAATCATGAGAATGAACATGCAGTATCCATGAGGCTATTACTGCTTTCCTCCCATAATCTCAAGGTGGTACCAGAGACTGTCCCAGTGATATGGGCTCAGATCAATCAAGTATGAAATGCTCACTACATAAAAGTGACTATGGAAGAACACCAAGAAAAATCACTGGAATGAAAATCAGGTGAGAGATTCCAGCCTCAGTTACGTCTCTAGCTAACTATGTGACTTTAAGCAAATCACCCAACTTTATAGAAACTGTTCCCTCATCTATAAAATGGAAGGATTGGATCATGTCGGTGGTTCACAACTTTTAGGTCTCAGACACCTAGGAGATGATGTAGGATCATTTCAAATGCCTATGCAATTAAATGACTCAGGATAACAAATAAGAAAATATGCCTTCTGTAGATTGAATAGTGTCACATCTGTGAATTACTATTTTTTCATACTATGTAGATGCTGTTGTGCAAATTCACTGTAAGGTATTCATACTCCTGGGGAAAAGATAAAGAACTCCACCTCCCTCATTTCCTTGAAGAAATTTGAGACTATGTATTCACAATGGTATGTAAGCTCTTATATGTCATCAATATCTTTTGGCTTTGTTTAACTGTTGCCCATGGTTATATGGATCCCTGGGTGGAGAGTACTATAATGCTGTGTGTATTAGTCATTTCTAGGTGACTAAAAATATTCATTCCGATGTAGATAGGTTGTCTGAAGAGTGTAATGGAAGGATATAGGTCATGCTTCAAAACCTGAGGCAAGTGCATGGCTGGAACTTTTAGAACTCCCTAGAGTCCCCTCCCCTCTTCTCCTTTTCCTCTCTCCTCTGGGTAACTAGAAATGACTATGATATAAAAACAAAAGTCATCAATATAATTTTAATTTTGAAAAAAATCCTGATTTAAATGAAACTGGTACTGAGTTCAGAATAACTTCTTTTTTCAATAAATACTAATAGTCAACTATTGTCACATAAGAGAACACAAAATTTTGGACTTTAAGAGTCCAAAGAGTTGGGGCTCTCCAAGATCTCTTCCAACTCTAATGTTCTAAGAGACTACAATTCTAAGGACAAGACGTCCCTGACAAGTTAAACATTTATAAAAAAGTCTGGGTGGATAAGGTATATACAGAGAAAAGACAACCAGCGACACTGATTCAGACAGCTTTTGTGTCAAATGAGGAGGACAGATGGTAATTACTATCGGTCTTCAAAGGAAGGGCACATCACTGTCAGCCAAGTAATCAGGCTAAACTTTATAGGAAAGGCTTTTGTACCGCACCATAAAAGATGAGTGGAGAATAACTTGCAAAGCAACTTACTTTAAGTTTGAAGTCATTTTAGGATGTCTGTTCCAACTTTAAAGTCTCAAGAGCCCCTAGTGGATAGATTGGTATTAGCTCTTGCTGAGATTTCCAATCCACTTGGAAAATTTTCACATGGTCCACAGTGAATCAAGCTCTTCAAACTTAGTGCCCACTTCAGAGCACACTGGAATTTATTGCTATGCCCCAGAACTGAAATACCCTCCCTGAGGTCCTTCTGCCTGAGGATCCTACCTGGCCTCAAAGTGGATCTCCAAGAGCAGATACAAGCTCTGGAGGAATGCCTAAACCCTGCAGATGGCTCTAAATGCTCCAACTATTCACCTGCTTGAGGTGTTGGGGCATGACCTTACCACCACATTCTTCAGACCCCACATATGCATCTGATTGCATGTACAGCAGGCTAGAGATTGTTTAAACATATGGTCATACAAAATGACTTCTGCGATTATATTTTTTTCATCTGGAAGCCACCAACAGACAACAAACTGTTAAAAAAAGACTTTGAGAATCATCTATTGTGTCTCTTGTTACTAAATCTAGTCATAATAGTAAAGGAGTTTGAAATTGTTGGTTTCAAAGAGGCAATCATCTCAGGATTTCACTTTCCAGGTGACCTGGGTTACAGACAATTGAAATTTGACTTCAGTATGAGTTTTCAAATATTAAATCAATGACCAAACAAACAGCTCTTGTCTATCTCAAGGGCTGTGGAGTTATCTTCCTCCAACCCCCACCAATGACGTCAACTCATTCCAGCAACATCATAAAGCAAACAGCATAAAATCTGAATGTCACTCACTGTTTGCCGTGCCAATAATAGCTCCAGGATGAGTTGTTCTTGCAATCGGTTTGGCAAACATATTTCAACGCACTGAAACTTTTGCAAAGTTTGTTGACTTTTCTGGGTATCTCATCTTAAACTTAAGAAACTCAGAAAAATTTCATTGTTTTTGTTGTGTTTTCTGTTCTTCTTTGAGAGAAAAAAAGCTTTAAACCATCAACAAATGAACATTCTTGTCTATGAAATGCCATCCACCCATTTTCTTTTTACAATAAGAGAATTTCTCATTTCAAAAAGATTCTAAAAGGCCAAAGATGAAAGCTGGTGGTTGGAAAATATGTCCATAAACAGATGAAAGTATTGAAAAAATTAGGATCAGGTAAAGACATTAAAATATTAGAAATAACTTATCTTAACTTTCAAAAATGAGCCATATAACTTGAGCTAAAAAATAAGGACTGTGTGTAACCATATCACATGGGAGTATAACTTATTGGTTTGATAAGGGAAAGGGAGGAGAGATTCAGGAATTATCTCTAACCTCTTGCTGAGTCAGTTTGTGACTACATTAAGTCATCAGGCCTAATAGCTGTGACTCAGTCTCTCTTTTTCTATATAAAATACAGTGATAATGTGCTACTTTTCTTTTTGTGATACTTTTTTCTAAGGACCCTGGTCAGAGTAAAACTAATTTTGTCAAGAAGGTTCTGGAAAGGACACTGGAACTAGAGTCTAAAGGCCTGGGTTTGAATCTAAACTCTGTCTTGTGTCCCTCTTTTAAACTCAGTTTATTTATCTGTAAAATTAAGATACCCATATCACAGGACTATGAGAAAAATACCTTGAAAACTTTGAAACCACTATTAAGAGGAGTCAATAATAACCTTAAAATAATAACAATAATAATTCAGTGTACAATAATTGCAACCAGAAGATTTCCTTTGTGTTATCTAAGAAGAAAGAGTTTACTGTTCAAATGGATAGGGAGGAAGATATAGGGACAGTTTGGGGGGATTTTTAAACTACTAGGAGGAAAAAAATATTAGCAATCACCTTGAAGTATTTCAGAAGCATCTTTTTACATGCAGATGATTAATATGATAATCACACATCACTCTTATCTTTTATCAAAACCAATTACCTAGAAAGACCTGTATTCTTACTAAACATTCAGTTGGCCTGAAGGGAGTTACTGTAAATATCTGTAAATAGCCAAAAGTAATAAAACTGCATTTATTTTATAATTTATACCTTTTGCCAATTCAGGCATATATTCCTCCCACCCAGTTTTGTCCCCCATCCCACAATGGTTCAAACTGGTGAGGATTTGCTATACTTTCACCAACTGTTCTAATGGAAAGGATTTATTAACTAACCGATCCCATGAAGATCATTTGGACCACATCTATGGGCATAAAAGGTGCAGCTGTTTGGGATAAACTGAGATCTAGTAAGTTTCTTTCAAGTAAGTAACCAACCATTTCAGCCAGAATGTTTCAGCCAGTCCAGGATGAAGACAAAAATATTACTGTCCCTTTTTTGAGCTACTGCAACTATAAACTGGGGATGATGACGCTTTCTGCTTCCTCTGCAGGGCCGCTTGACACATAATCTGTCTAATTTGGAACTATGCCCAAAGGGCTATAAAAATGTGCATATCCTTTGGCCCAAAGGGATGTATCCCAAAGAGACCATAAAAATGGGAAAAAGATCCACACGTACAATTATATTTACAACAGCTCTTTTTGTTGTGGCCAAGAACTGGAAATTGAGGGCTTGCCCATCAATTGGGGAATGACTGAACAAGCTGTGCTATATGAATGTAATGGAATACTACTGAGCTACGAGAAATAATGAGCAGGCGGACTTCAGAAAAACCTGGAAAGACTTATATGAACCGATGCTGAGTGAAACGAGCACAGCCAGGAGAACACTGTACACAGTAATAGCCACAATGTGCAATGACTGACTTTTAATAGACTTAGCTCTCCTCAGCAATGCAAGGAACCAAAACAATTCCAAAAGACTCACGATGGAAAATGTCATCCAGAAAAAAATAAATATGGAGTCCGAATGCAGATTGAAGCTTTTTTTGTTTTGCTTTGTTTTATGTTTTTCTTTCTCATGGTTACCCCCATTCATTCTAATTCTTCTATACAACATGGCTAATGTGAGAATATGTTTAATAGGAATGTCTATGTAGAGCCTATATTGGATTGCGTGCTGTCTTGGGGAGGGAGAGGGGAGAAAATTTAAAACTTATGGAAGTGAATATTGAAAACTAAAAATAAATAAACTTACTATAAAAAGTAGAGAAGAGACTAGATAGCTAAATATCCTTTAATTCATTATAAGTAACAACGAAACTGAAATTCACCAAAACAAAACTCTAACCATCTTCTCTCTCATAACTATCTGCCTTCACCTCTTCTCTGCACTAACTAAACAACTTCCTCGAGGTCCATTTCCTCTGCCAAACTAGGGCATGGCTTGGGCTCAGCCTCCTGGTGATGGTTATCTTCTCCAAGAGGGTGTAGTTGCAGAAAATTCTTCCAGTCAGTTATGATTGAGGATTATAGGAGTACCTCAGTTCCCAAGGTGGATGCTCCTCAAAAGTCCCTCGGGATCACTTTTGGGTCACCTATGCTAGGGAAAAGAAACACAAGAAAAAGAGCCAGCCAGATGCCCAAGGTATGTCATCAGGCTTCTCTAGGCTGCAAAACTGAACTGGGTAGTATATATGTCAAACCAACGATAGCAACTGCTATTGGAATTCTGATGAAGGAGCTATCACTGTGGGTTAGAGTAACCAGGCTAGATGTCATAAAAAGAGGAATTTCAGGGAGCAGAACCAAGATGGCAAAGTAGAGGCAGCAACCTAGCCAAACTGTCTGAACACCCCCATCCAAACAATTTTAAAATAATGCATCAAATCAAATTCTGGAGTGGCAAAGCCAGTGAAAGTTCAGAATGAGATATTTTTCCTAGCCCAAGACATCTTAGGAGATTGGAAGAAGAGGTCTATGACCCCTGAAATAATTGGCATAACACTTCTACAATAATAAAAGATCTATAAATAATACAGACAATTCATGTGTATAGAGTGCCTTATGATTTACAAAGTGGATTAGGAGAAGAATATCAGTGTAGAAAAGCATCTTGTATGAGATTAGACTTGAATTATTATTTGTTGCTTTTTTTTTTGGCAGGGCAATTGGGGTTAAGTGACTTACCCAAGGTCACACAGCTAGTACATGTGTGAAGTGTCTGAGGTCATTTTTGAACTCAGGTCCTCTTGACTCCAGGGCTGGTGCTCTACTCACTGCGCCACCTAGCTGCCCCTTGAATTATTATTTGTAAGATGGAAGCAATGCCATTTCAAGATGGAAGGGACAACTACATGGTTCAGTAGATAGAGTACTAGCCTTTGGAACCAGGAGTTCAAATCCTTTTTCAAATATTTATTAGCTATATGAGTGTGGGTAAGTCACTCTCTCTACCTCACCTTTTTCATCTGTAAAATCTGAGCAATAATAGCCCCTCTTTTACAGGGCAGTTGTGACGATCAAAAAATGCAAAATATTTTCTAAACCTTAAAAGAATACCCATATATATATATATATGCATATATGTATATACACATATGCATATATATATATATATATGTTTGCTATTCTTAATTAATATTTCACAGATGAGGAATGGGATAGCAATAGGAAGACAGACCAACAAGGTAATTTGTCCAAAAGGCTTGAGTTGGGATTGAATAATAAGCAAGAGTGCAGAGGTATGATAGTGGGCACATTTGCAGGAAAAGTTCGGAATATTTGATCCACAAGGTAACAGGAAACTATTAGAAGGTTGTGAGCAACACAAAGATGTGGAGAAACAGAAAATTATTTGGGAAGCAAGAACAAGCTACTTGGGGTGGGTAGAACCCAGAAGCCCAAAATCCAAGCACACAGGATTTTGATCAAATCTGAGGGTGGCACAAAGCTAGGGTGAAGAGTTATGGTGTTGGAATACAGTCAGGATCCAAAAAGACCAGGACCATGGGCCAAAGCTAATATGAAATTTATTAAGAATAACTATAAAACCTTACACTTTAGTTACAAAAATCAGCTTTATAAGTATAAGATGGAGGAGCCACAGCTAGAAAAAAAACATTGCTGTGTAAAAGATTTGGGAGTTTTGGTCAATGCAAGTCAAGAGTCTGAAGTGGGAGCTCTAAAAAGCTAATGTGATCTGAAGGTTCATTAAGAGAGGTAGAGTGTCCAGGCAAGGTAGGGAATAATTACATTTACTCTTGCCCAAGTTTGAACCATATCTAAAACAATGGATAGTTAGGTCATCCAATGGATAGAGCGCTGGGCCTGGAATCAGGAAGACTCATCTTCCTGAGTTCAAATCTGGCCTCAGACACTTACTAGCTGTGTGACCCTGGGCAAGTCACTTAACTCTGTTTGCCACAGTTTCCTTATTTATAAAATGAGCTGGAAAAGGAAATGGCAAACCACTCCAGTATCTTTACCAAGAAAACCCCAAATGGTGTCAAAAAGAGTCAGATATGACTGAAGTGACTGAACCACAACAGCAGAACATCAGGAGAACATGACAAGTTTTAGGAAAGACATTGATAAATGGGAAAAGTCTCAGGATCGTGCCATAAAAGGACTATTTGAAGGAAATGGAGATGTTTACCCTGTGGAAAAGAAGACTTAGTGGGGACATGCTCTTTCTATCTCCAAGTATTTGGAGGGTCCTCATGAAGATGAGAGATTAGACATGTTCTACTGGGCCCACCAGGGCAGAAAGAGGAGCAAAAGGTAAAGACTGCAGAGAAGACAATTTAGGCTTGATGTCAGGAAAAACATACCAATAATTCGAGCTATCTAATATTGGAAATAGGCTGCCTCAGGAAGCAGTAGGTTCTTCTTTACAAAAGGTCTTTAAACAGAGGCTAAATTGTTGGATATGTTTTGGAAAGGACTTTTATTCCAGCGTGGACTGGGCTGAATGAGATCACTTACAATTCTAAGATTCTGTGTGATCTGAGTTATGGTGAGAAAAGAAGGGAGAATGAAAGGGAATAGGAACAAAGGATCGAAGAAGAAAGCAGAGTGGACGACTATCCCCGGGCAGGAAAACAGAGAAAGGTTAAGGATTTTTCTAAGGCCCTCTGACAGACTGGAATGCTAAAAGGGCAGAGGGATCTTCAGAAGGAAGATGCTATTTCATTTTTATCTACCTTACAGATATAGTTATAGAAATTAAGTGAGAACAATCCTAATTAGCCCAAGGCAAAAATATTGGTGTCTAACTTTTATTAATGTGCCTTTTCAAACCAATGAAGACATTTGATGTGTCCCAGTTCATTGTCTTCTTACCTCTAGCTAGGAGCTGACTAACCCCAGGGGCAGATCTAGAATGAGGCCAGGACTGAAAATACTCTGTCCTGTTTCTCTTATTCTCTGTAATTGTCTTCTTTCTCTGCATTTCCAAGTGAATCCTTTACAAAGCTTAGCAATGATACAGCCACGCAAAGATGAAACCATGTCCAAAATAAAGGCAATCCTCCAGTGAGAATGTGGAACGAGGAAAGAGTGACCCCGGCGGAGCCCAGACAATAGTCACTGTCAGACTAATTGGCCAAAGAGATGGTCTCTTCTTGAAAACTAACTCCAGCAGAAGTCAGATGTTCACAAAATGCCAATCATCGCCAACAGCAGAGCTAAGAAGTCAAAAGTCTTCTTATCTGGGAGGAGACTGTTAGAACAGGGTGGTGACAAGAACAGATAAATCTTATCATTAAATTATATTAGTGGGAAGACTACATTATGTTATCAGAGAGGTCATTTGCAATATATTCTTAGACAGGATTCTCCTTCCTTGTACTGAAACTTAGGTGGTGCCAAATAAAAGCCACTCATTTGGACAAAAAAAAAAAAGTAATTAAAGACTAATATTTCTGAATACTCATTTTTACTTCCAAAGATTTGAAGGAAGAAAAATGTTCTCCTTTTTGGAAAATACACAAAATGCATGGAGTTATATAACTGCTATGCTGCTAGTCAAAGCCCTGATAAGCTTGCGGTGAATTTTTTAGCCACTACCTACTGAAGCAAATCCCACTTACAGACTCCTGATGGCTTTCATGTTAATAACACCAAGAAGCTTTCCCACTAATGTCATAATTTAATGATAAGACTTATCTGTACTTGTCACCTCCCTGCTCTAACAGTCTCCTCCCAGATAAGAAGACACTGACATTTGGAAGGGAAATTGCAAAATACGTTCATTCCTATCCTTCCTCAGCTCAAGGCTCCCTTTCATACCCCACAGGGTCCAGATTCTCCCTCTGGAAGGGAGCATGCTGAGTAACCTTCCACACTGAATCCTCCTGAATGGAAATTAAAATAGAATACATTCAACAAGTTATTTACACAACACATCAGCACCGCTGTCACACAGGAGCAATCAGGGTCTCAGCTGCAATATTTATAATGATGGATATTTGGAAGAGAAATACATTTTCCCTGGCTTGTATGTAAATATAGAAATACAAATGTATGTGTGTGCAATATAAACATATACGTATGTGTGTTTATATATTTATCCTCTATGTTTATACGTACAGACGTACATACATACAATTACAGAGGATTTTTCCCTTGGGACATAATACCAATGTGAAGGGCAAATGGGGGGATATTCTCTCTCTGACGGTTGCTTTAACTGCTGGATTCACTATGGACTTCTTCTGGTTCTTTGGCATTTTACTGAGTGAGACAGACAAATTACCATGCTAACAAATGGGTAGGCAGAACTGCTAGGGGCTACAAGCTGGGGCTGGGGCTCACCCTCCTGCCTCTGGGCTATTTCATAAACAGTCTCACTGCATTTAAATAATTAAAATATCATTTTAAATTATTGAAATACTTTTATTTAAATAATTAAAATATTATTTAAAATTATTGAAATATTCTATTTAAATATTTATGATATTTCTATTTATGATATACAAATGAATACAGTATTTAAAGAATCTTCTTGCTCTCACAAGGGCTTGCCAATTTCTCTGCCTTTTTTTTTTCATCTTCATATTCTATTCTGTTCTGTTCTGTTGTAACAAATACCTATTAAGAGCTTCTAGAAGCTCTGGCAAAGTGATGGGGAAATAAACATATATGTATACATAATATCATCTTATTATAAATATAATATATGCAAATAAATATATACACACAAATACACATACACACACGCAGCAGTCCCCGTCCTCATGAAACTGGACCCAATCTTGGTTTTTACTGAAACATGTTCTTGTCATCATTCGGTCATTTTCAGTTATGTCTGACTCTTTGAGATCCCTTTTGGGGTTTTCTCGGCAAAGAGAAAAACGAGGCCACAAAGGTCAAGTCACTTGCCTAAGGTAACAAAGGAAGTGACAAAGCCGCAATTCGAACTCGCCTGCACTATAGCCAGAGAGCTTAATTTTTTCACTCTACCTACCCAAAGGTATGTATTTTTGTTTGTTGTTTTTCAGTCATTTTTAGTTATATCTGACTCTTCATGATCCCTTTTGGGTTTTTCTTTGAAAAGATACTGGAGCGGTTTGCCATTTCCTTCTCCAGATCACTTTACAGATGAGGAAACTGAGGCAAACAAGGTTAAGTGGCTTGCCCAAGGTCACACAGCTAGTAAATGTCTGAGGTCATGTTTGAACTCAGGTCCTCCTGAGTCCAGGCCTGGACTCTAACCGCTATACCACCTAACTGCCCCTACTGAAAAGTATTAGTCATTTTTTCTTAATGTAGCTCCTAGCATATCTAAAATGTTCAACTGTCCAATTCTTATGCCCAGCAGTCTTCCTCAACTGCACTCGACTTAGTCCATCAAATAACACTTAGTGTTGCTCTGTGCCAGACATAGCACTAAGCCTTAGGGATACAAAAGAAAGGCAAAAATTCTGTCCCTGCCCTCAGTGAGCTCACACAATGGGGGATGGGAGGGATAGGAAGGAGAAGAAGATAAATAACCAAGCACACAGAAGATGAAGAGTAGATGGAGAGTAACCTATGGGGGGAACGTAACCAGCAGCTGGGGAAACCTAGAAAGGCCTCCCCGAGAAGACAGCATTTGGGCTGTATTTTGTATTTTAAAACTAAGAGGCAGGGGAAAGGGGGATAGAATACCAGCCACAGTGAACAGGTGGAGCAAAGACAGAGAAACAAGATCGGAAATGTTGAGGCAAGAGGAAAATCAAGTGAGCCTTTGTAGTAAGAAGATCATAGACTGGAGTGAAGGAAATGGTGAAAGATATCTGAGTGATTTGAGATGAGAAAGAAGTGAAAAAGCTATGCTTTTGATGAATGCCGTTTGTGTGTGTGTGTGTGTGTGTGTGTGTATGTATGTGAAGTAGAAGGCAAGGATATCAGCAAAGAAGGCGAGGGGAAAGAGTGACACCAGAGGTTTGTGGAGAGACCACAAACTTTGGAATGTCTCCTGTGTTGAGTTGGAATTGATTAGGGAAAAACAAAACGTTTGCCTTGATGCAGTGAGGACCCAGATGAGAACAGGAACATAGATCTGTAGTGGACCTGGTCATCTCAGGTTCAGTTTTTCTTCCAACTCAGTTAAGCAACAAATGAAGAAAAGCAAAGGAGATCGATGATGGGAGCAATAGAGGCTTAGTAGGACAAGAGGGCAAGAGATATGAGTGGTGAGGAAACTACAGAACTAGACTGGTTCTCTTGAGGACCAAGGCAGAAAAAAGACGAGAGTGTAGCCCTTATCAGGTGATAGTATAGGAAAGAACTAAAAGGTAGAGAGAACACAGATCACAACGAGAACAAAGAAAAGGGGTTAGGGTCATGAGGGTCAGGGAAAGAATTATAAAAGATTATGGTCAGATAAATAAATTTTGAAGTCCACAAACAAGAATTAGGGTTAGTTTCTAATACAGTGGATGTAGATAGATATAACCCACATAAACAAAAATTGAGGGGTCCTAAATATTTTTAAGCCTTACGGGGTGCTGAGACCAAAAATTTAATAGCCGCTGGTCTATGCTATGATTTTTTTTTATTTTTAATATTCTTTTTTTTAAAATGTTGAGTTCCAAATTCTCCCCCTCCTTATGCCTCCTCCATCACCCACTAAGAAGGCAAGCAATATATCAATTATACATGTGAAATAATGTAAAGAATTTCCATATTAGCCATGTCACGAAAAGTGAGAAAAATAAAGATACTGAGAAAATTAAACTTCAACTTGCATTCAAGTTCATTGTTTCTCTCTCTGGAGAAAGATAGCATTTTTCATCATAAGTCCTTTGGAATTGTCTTGGATCACTGTATTGATCAGAGTAGCTAAGTCATTCACAGTTGATCATCATTATAATGTTGCTGTTACTCTATACAATCATCTCCTGGTTCTGTTCACTTTACTTTGCATCAGTTCGTATGGGTCTTCCCAGATTTTATTAAATCATCCTGTTCATCGTTTCTTATAGTATAACAATATTCCATCACAATCATATACGACAACTTGCTCAGCCATTCCCCAACTGATGGGCATCCTCTCAATTTCTAATTCTTTGCCACCACTATGTTATCACTATTGATAGGTATTAATTTTATAAACACTTGCTATAAGCTTGGCTAAAAGTACAAAAAAGGAAGAGAGAAATAAAGGAGCAGCAGATAAATAAAGAATACCTCCATATACACACAAGTGAGAGAGGAGGAAGGTTGCTAATAAAAGCCATTTATTTCAACTATTTAAAAATTTTATCCCTTTTTCAAAGATCCTGATAGGAGAGCAAAAGCACAGTAATTAAATACATTATAATATACAAATGTACTCTTGAAATTACATATATAATGTTTTGTAGAGAAGAATATGCTCCATAGGATGCTAAAGAAAAATAATCTCATTTTTTCTCAAGTAAGTCCATTTATTTCCCTGGAATTTAGTATGCAAGAAGGTATTCTCTCATTTCGCTCTTGGATTCCCTCTCTTATTTGACTAATTCAATTCACTTCTTCAAGGCCAAATCCATCCTCTTCCATGAAGCCATCCATGAGAGTGAAGGTGGTTCAACAGACTGATTTGGAATCTGAGGACCAGGTTCAAATCCTGGCTATGTCACTTACTGCCTCTATGACCTTGGTCAAGTCACAACTCTGAGCTTCAGTTTCCTTATCTGTATAATAAGGAAGATGAGCTCAGTGACCTCTAAGGACCCTTTCAGTTCTATATCAATGATTCTATGAGTCCATATTCCTATTTCAATCCTCACTGGTATCTCCTTTTCTGGATTCTTTTGCTAATTATAGTTTGTGGCACTTGACTGAGTATTCAATAATTTCTTTTTCCCCTCCAACAATCAATAAGCCTAGATAGGCTGTGATCAGCCCTCTTGAAGAGAATACTTGTGTGATGAGATGCTAGGTCCTTTGAACTATATATTGAATTTTGAGTAACACAAACTTATAAAACTAAGATGTTTAGTAAGAAATTTGAAACCTTTGTGCCAGATGAACTCAGTAGCTTCCATGGATTCAATTACCATTTCTATACTGATGATTCTCAGACTTTCCTATCCAACACTAACCACTCTCCTATCCTCTAGTGGCATCTCTAACTGCTTATTTGGATGTCTTGAACTGGATGTCCCATAGATATCTTCAACTCAAGGTGACCAAGACTGAACTCATTATCTTTCCCAAAAATCCTCTTCCTTCCTAACTTCCCTATTACTGTGGAGAGTGTCACCACCCTCCCAGTCATCTCAGCTCACAAGCTTGTATCATCATCAATCTCTCACTATCTCTCACCCAAATATAATCAATTGCCAAGCCTCTTCCATTTTACTTTTGTAACAGCTCTAGAACATGCCCCCTTTTTTCTCTTCTGATACTACCAACACCCTGATACAGGCTCTTATCACCTAAATCAGCCTAAGTAAGTCTGCTGGTTGGTCTTCTTGGCTCATGTGTCTCCCTAATACAATCCATCCTCCACTCAGTTGTCAAACTGATTTTTTTAAATCAAAGGTCTGACCACATTACCACCACCCTCCACTCAAACTCCAATGGACTCTTGTCACTTCTAGGATCAAATATAAGGTCCTCTGTTTGGTGTTCAAAGCCCTCATATCTTGGCCCTTCCTTCCTTTCCAGTTTTCTCATACCATATATTCACCCCCAATGATTCTGTGATTCACTCACACTGGTCTCATTGGTATTTTGCACACAAGTTACTCCATCTCCTGATTGTATTTTCACTGGTTGTCCCTCATACCTGGAATTCTCTCCTTCATCTCTGCCTCCTGGCTTTCTTGGCTTCCTTCAAGCCCCAGGTAAACTTCCACCTTCTACAACAAGTCCTTCCCAATCCCCCTTAATGCTAGTACTGTTAATTGACCCCAATTTATCTTGTGTACATCCTGTTTGTACAGAGTTGCTTTCATGCTGTCTCCAAGTATTTGACACAGTGTCTAACCCATAACAGGTGTTTAATAAATGCTTATTGACTAACTGACTACTAGGCACTGTTCTAGGTGCTAGCAATACAAGAAAAAATTTTAAAACCTCCAGCCTCAAGGAGTTAATTTTCTCACATTTTCTAATGAACATCTCAGTTTCCAAATATATCCATAATCATGCCCCTATCCAGAGAGTCATCCCTTGTATATCATGAATAAAAATAAAAACGAAGAAAGATAAGTTGTGCAACACAACTAGCCAACATATCAACGGTATCTGATGGTCTATATGATGTTTCACACACATAGTCCCACACTTCTGCAAAGAACAAAGAGAGGTAATTTTTCTCATCTCTTCCTCAGGGGTAAGTCCAGTCATAAGTCCACACAGCATTCTAGGGGGTTTTGTTCTTTCCATTTACACTGTTACAGTCATTGCATATATTGTTTTCCTGTTTCTGCTTTCTTCGCTTTCTGTAAGTTCATATGTCTTCCCATACTTCTCTGAATTCTTCATAGTTTTGTACATATAGTAATTCTGATATTCATATACCATAGTTTATTTAGTCATTTCTCAATGAACAGGGATTCGGCAATCTTATAGTATGTACTGGGGATACAACGAATGAACGAACAAATAAATCAATAAAAGAAGGTAATAGTCTCAAGTTTTTGTCAGGCACTATGCTAGGTTACAGGATATAATTCTGAATGTGATGCCACTCCTATCCTTGGGGAGCTTATATTTCAATGAGGGAAATAACAAAATATGAGGAAATGGTAGCTGGTGAAAGGAGTTATGCCTATGGAATCACAGAAATGCTGGATGAAGCCAGAGGGTAATCAGAAATCACACTTTTTCCAGAAATCATTGTAGTATTAGTTTGATTACTGTTCCTAGAGCAAGAAGCGGGAAGGGAAGAAGACAGGGGAAATAGGCATGGCAGGGCATTTAGCAAGATGTCTGGAATGCATGAATGCTGATTTGTGTCTTTCAGCTTTCCTGGCTTCCTTCTAATTCTCAGCTGAAGTTCTACCTTCCATAAGAAGCTCTTTCCCTGTCCTAAATCTTAGGACTGTCTCTCTGGGCTTATCTCCAGTTTACCTGGTATATATCCTGTTTGTATAGCTGTTTATATGTTGTCTCCCTCCCTTATACTGTGAGACTCTTGAGAACAGGCATTTGCTTTTCTATGTGTCCTCAACACTAATCACAGCTTCTGGCACACAGTAGGAGCCTAACCAGTGCTAGTTAACTGACTCAGTGACTGGTCCAGGAGTGTCTTTGTATATTAGGTTCACTCACTCACCAGTGGGGACAACTCGGGTTCTAAGTGAGGGAGAAGGAAGCAATTCTTGGGCAGATGACAGGGTGCCCAGGGTAGATGGATAGATGCTCCATAGATACCCACTGACTAAACAATAGCAATGTGCTCAAGGCACTAACTGAGCCTATTATATACTTTATTTGTCATCTCAAATCTTCCTCTCAATGTCCAAGAGTATATGAGCAGCATGTTCTCCCAGGTGTGAAGAAGAAGATACATTCTCCCAGATTTGTTCCCCAAATCAAATATTTCTTTGGCCACCCCAATGTACCTTTCTTACATGCATCAAATGCAGCAGAAGCAAGCTGAATTTGAAGGGGAGAGAGTGCCGAACTAAACATTTCACAAGAAACAAAATAGAAGCAGCTAGTAGACTTCAGCTATGACCCTTGCTGGGCTAAGGAAAGCACAATACCCTAATTCAAATTTACAAACCAAAAAACTGGGGGGTACGTAATTCACTGTATAATCAAACAGGTCTCCTCTCTCCTGTCCTGTCAGACATTCACTACACTCTCTCCACTCCATGCTTTGCCCAGGTTACACTTCACTTTCCATCAATTCATATGTCTTTCAGTACTTCATATATACTTGCTACGTGCCCCCCCATCTCCTGACCCCATGCCTAGAACACATTCCTTCATCACCCCCACCTCTTCAAACCTTCTGTTTCCTTCAAAACTCAAAGGTCACTTTCTTATGAAGCCTTTCTTGATCCCCACAGTTGCTTATGCTCTTCCCCACTGCAAATTATTTTGTATTTGTGTGTATAGTTACGTACACACATGTATAAACATACTTTGTCTCCCCTCGAAAAACGTAAGCTTCTTGAGGGTAGGCATTGTTGCATTTTTTGACTTTGTATTTCCATAGCCTAGAATAGCACCTGGCACGCAGTAGGAGCTTGTTAAATGCTTATTTTATTGATTTTATAACTCTCTAATATATTTGTCATGTATTACATTGAGTCACCTCTCCCCACTAGACTGTAGGTACCTTGAACAGAGGGACTACATCTACTGTTATCTCCCCTTAGGTCCACTTCTCTTCCCTTCACTTCCCTTATTTCATCTTATCCCTCCTTATCTCCCCTAGTGCCTAGCACAGTGTCCAGTATAGCTAAGTGCTTAATAAGCACTCATGCATGAATAAAGACATTCTCTTTGTAATAAAATTCCTTCACATAACAAGCTTCTCTAAGCACATTTAGAATAGGGTTTTATTTACAAAATTTTTTCTTTTGTATTCAGGCTTTCAGGAACATATCTTTTACAGAAAGCATGGTGCTGCTGTGTGCCATAGGACAGGCAGTACCTGAGAGGCAGCTGCTGCACAGAACGATCCTATATTCAGAAGAGGAGAGCAAATTGTTCTTTGCTTCCCCTCTCTAAATCTTCCCCCCAATAAACCTTTCTGCAGAAGATGAGTCAGCCCCATTTCATTTTATCAGCATGATGCTAGTGGTCTGATAAAATTCTCCTGAAGGACAAGCTAATCTAAGATAAAATACTAACTCAGAATCCAGCTTGGCATTTAAAGCCCTTGACGATCTCTCTTCAGCCTGACGTTTCAAGGCTTATTGCACATTCTTCCCCTTCACATGGTTTCTGGCCAGACTAGACTACGCGTTGCTCCCCACACTTAACCCATCACCTGCAGTGTCTACATCTTTGCTGAGGCTCAGAGCCAAGTGCCCTTATACTTGGGGTACACTTTCTTCTTCCTTAGAATTCTAAGTTCCTATCGGGTTCAGCTCAGATGGCTTCTCCTACAGGAAACTTTCTTGACACCTTCCTTCTCCCTTAGTTGGTAAAGCTCTCTCCCCTCCATTTCAGATTATTGTGTAATAACAAGGAGTGTCTAGGTGGCATAATACTGGGCCTATAGTCAGGAAGACTTGAGTTCAAATGACACCTCAGACATTTACTAGCTGTGCAACCCTGGACAAGTCACTTAACCTCTGCCTCAGCTTCTTTATCTGTAAAATGGGGGAGAATAGGGTTGCTGTGAGTACTGAATGAGTTAAAATATGTAATATGCAAAAAACCCAGTTTTTAAAGTGCTACATAACAATTGTTAGCATTTGCACTTTAAAATTTGCACAATACTTTACACCCATTATTTCACTTGGTCTTCCCAATAACTATGCAAGGTAGGTGCTATTATCATCATCTCCACTTTATAGATGAAGAAACTAAAACCCACAGAATTTAAGTGTCTTGTCCAATGTATTTACATGTTACGTACTCCCAGTAGAATATAAGCCCCTTTCAGTCATGGATTATTCCATTGTGCCTTTGTATCCCCCAACCCAAATCCAGAGCTTTACACACATAATAAATGCTAAATAAATACTCATTAGACTGACTTGGACTAGCACAAGTTACAGTTAAAGTTTACTGGACTGAAGGTTCGGTCCACTCTCAGCTCTCCCATTAAGTAGTGATGTGAACTTGAGCAAATTGTCTTCATTCACCGATTTGAGACTCAAATTCCTCACCCTAAAATGAAAGGGTAGCACTAGAAAATCTCTGAGTTTTATTCCATCTTGAGACATTTCTATCACTCTAAGCTTCTTAAAAGACTAGAGTGCGTTATAAGGTATTTCTAAAGACAACTTGATGTGGATAAAAGATGAAAAGGACCCTTCAACACGTCATGCTCACATAGTTCTAGAATGTATCGTTGCTACTGTGAAGAAACTTGTGAAGAAAAGATATTTGCACAACAATTGCTCCATGTATGTCAACAAGAAGCAAGCACCCCGCTCAGTACTCCTCAGATCTTAATCTAGGAACTCTAACTAATATTAACCCTCACCAACGACTCAAGAAACCCTACCTTGGATTGCCTCTCAAACTGTGCTTTTCAGAGGCATATTTGTAATATTTATGTATGTATGCATGTAGACAGATAAGTACAAACATCTGAAACAATGTATTAAACCTAATGATGGAACACTTAACTATGGAGCAAGGAGGCAGTCTATACAATCTTTCCAATTTACTGTTAAACATCTCTGTGGATTTACTACTACTAAAAGTCACATCTGTAAGGGTTATGCAGAATTGTTTCAGGCTTCTGGAATACCAAAATGCCCATCTGACATGAAGAAATCCATCTGGACTTGAAAGAAGTCAGGCAATCAGAAAGTTAAATATTGCAATGGCTGGTGAACACACAGCAATCCACCAAATACAGCGTCAATGTGTCTTTTATTTCATCTTGACTACAGTAATTCCTTCACTTTAAGGCTTCTTAAAAGAATGAGTAAATCAGGAAAATTCTTGGCTTATCTTGTCATGGTAAATTTTTGCTCATATAAATGTGCATATACGTATCTATATGTGGACAGAGTTGTACACATGTAAGCATAAGCAAAGTGGATTATTGTTAGTATTTCTTGGAGTCTGGTTTTCCAGGATCCATGACCATAACACTTGCTTGTCCCCAGGTGTTAGATATGAGTTCTATGGTTCAAAACATATGGCACCACCACCCATGTAGATCATAAGGGCCAGGCGTCACCTATTCAGATTGTAAAGGTCAGGACCCTGGAGGGGTGGAGTGTAAGTATAAAGCAGCTGGGCACTGGTCAGTGAGTAGGGAACCTTTATGGTTGAAACACACTAGCTAGGATGCCATGAGTGCCTTAATCAGCCCCCATCAAGGCTTGGGAGGAATCTGTGTTTGCCTCAACTGGCCCCCATTGAGGCTTGAGGGGATTTAGGGGAATGCACAAGTTGTGCCCGACTCAACTGGCCCTATGAAGACTTAGGAGGTAATTGCCTCCCCTTCTCACCAGCCCCTGCTAGAAGGATGACTAGAAAGGTGATTATAGAAATAGATGGTGTAGGGGTTGGTGCTCAGCAACCCTCCGGAGAAGAAGAATTGTTTGCATTGTTTAATTGTTAACCCCTTTGAAGCTGCCTTTCCTTTATAAAAACAGATCAAAGAGCCTGTGCTAGCGGGCCATGCTAGGTGTGCTAAGGTGCTTGCTAATACAATATACAATAGGATATATGTACATATATGTGTGTGTGCATATATATACATACATACACATATATGTATATATGTACGTACATACATACATAAAGGGCAGAAGGGAGAAAACACAAGGTGAACTAACAAGGACAGTTTCATTATCTGAAAGGGGTTGACAAACTCCTTGCCCATGGGCCAAAAACCTAGCCCATTTCTTGTTTTTATATGGCCCACACACAAAAATAGTACTTTCATTCTTAGCTTGCAGGCCCATACAGAAACAGATGGTGGACCAGATTTAGCCTATGGGCCATAGTTTGCCAACTCCTGATCTACAATGCCAAGTCCTGTGAGACTGTCTAGGCCCAGATAGACATCTATACACATAAATATACACACACGCACACACTTTATATTGGTCTGGACTAGTTATTCCCTTCACTGATGAGATTAGCAATTCGTCTGTAATTTAGCAGGTTACATTATATAAAAAGGCCAACAAAACTTTGACTGTTATGATGTTTACCATGATGCCTGATCTCCGTAGTTACATGCATCTTTTTTTATTATGTGTATAAGAATATGGTTTCACTTTTGAACAATTTTGTAACTAAAAGCACTATCCTTCCCCACTCTGAGAAATGAAAATTAATTGCACACTATAGAATATTCACAAGCATATAAATACTAATGAGTAGAACCTTGTTAGGCTTTTTTTGTCTTAGTTTATTCTCCAGCATTCATATTTAGAATCCTAAGGGAAAAGACCATAAGCATATCTCTAAATGATTTCTTGTTTGACAGAATAACCCAAAGTCATTCTCCTGGAACTTGCCACATGATTGGCATGAACCTTATAAGCGTTAATACTCTCTTGCTTTTTGCTTTCATCCCTAAAACCAGCCAAGAAGATCTCCCCACTCTGGGCCCAGATGTCCCTTGTTATCATAAATAAGGCCTTTCACACCCCTCCCCCATTAACTAACTTTGAATAAACCAGGGAATATTGTAGTCTCATGCTCTCATTCTCCTCAACCAATTATTGCAAGCAAAGATCCTGAAGCACATATCTGAAGGCAGCAATAACAGATAACACTTTGCTCCTCACCAATCACTGTACTGGAACCAAAGGGGACCCCTCTGACATGGGTCAAAGAAGGGGCTTTTCCTACACAAAAAGAGAAAGCTGAGAAACCATCTTTGGACTGACCATACGACCCCATTTAGAAAATTGCCATATCATCACCAATTCTGGATGCCAATTTGGAAGCCCACAGCATTCCACTCCCATCTCCAGCCAGCTGTAAAGAATATCTGTCAATAAATCTCTTTTTGACACATAAATCTTATGCGTGGGTTTCCTCTTTCCTCTCCAGAGTGTGGGTTCAAGGTTACCACACAATCACCCAACTGGAGAAACATTTGTCATCAAATGAAGGAATGGAAATGGGTAGGGAAAATTAAACACTTCTATTCATTGTTAATCTTCTTCAACTCAGGGACCCCTCCTATCGCTGGCTGCAGCAAGCTGCCCTAATTTAGGTGAGGAAATTGCGGCCCAAAGAGATGGCCCAAATGACTTACCTAAGCTCACACAATTATTGGGTTGCAGAAGCCAAGATTTAAATCAAGATCCTCTGATTACAGGCCCAAAGTTCTCCCTACTGTATCATTCTGCCTCCCTGGTGTAAGAAAAAAGTTTCTAAACAAGGAAGTAGAAGGTTGCCCCTCACTAGAGATCTTCAAGCAAAGACTTTGTGACCACTCGTCAGGTATAAAGCATAGGTAGGACTAAATGGCCCCTGAGATCTCTTTCAACCCTGAATTCCCCTAATCTTGAGAGTTTTCTGGGACTCTCGAAGGTAAGCGACTCATCCATGATCACACAGGTAGTATGTGCCAGAAGCAAGATTTGAATGCCAGACTTCCTAACTTTATGTGCAACCCTTCATCCACTGCCCCACACCTCTCATGCTTATAGGTACACAATATACCTATATACAGTTATACATACATGTAACAGCAACCACACTGGCATGCCCAGGATGGCTGCTAGTGAAGGTTCTTAGATTTGCTTTACTAAGGAAAGATAGTTGTTTCAGGGTCCACAATCTTACTTTAATTAAACATACAGATATCATTCACTTAGTTCAGGGGAAAAAGTCAGCACCCTGAACTTCAGAGCAAATAGAAATAGAAATTACAAACAGAAATTATAAACAGAGAAAATAAACACAAATCAACAGACAGGGCTCCTAACTTTCTGACCAAGACACTAAATACATAGTTACCAGAGAGAGAAAAGCACCGACATCTGGGTTTTCAAAGCTGGGGGGCTCCTTAATGGCTACCCAGAGTCTCGTCTGGCCAAGTCACATGAACACCCTTCCAATGAGTGAACCCCAAAGCAAAAGGCTAACCTCAGAGTAAATATGCTGTTTCCATTCAAGGACTCTTGATTCAGTCAGAGACTCCTGATTCAAGCAAAGGTAAGACTCAATCAAAGTCACTGGATTGCCTTAGTGCTGAGAAGCGTTCCAAAAGAAAAAAACAGCAAAAAGTCCCACTTTGCTTGCCATTACAGTATATGTAAACATACAGACTTTCATGGCAGTAAACATAGATCAGGTGCACACTTGTAAGCATTCAGGCATGTGTGCATAGCTATAAACGTGTGCATAATAATGCATACATGTACAAAGCAATAGCAGCAGCTGAAAAGATCTTGGTATCTATCTCCAAATTAATTTTTTTTTTAATATTTGCAAAATCCTGACATTTTTCTGCAAGATATAAAAAGAAACTTGGATAACGACCTTGGGCAAAACACTTCAGCTTTCTTGGCTTCATTTTCCTCTTCTGTCCAAAGATGGTTTTGAAGTAGATAACCTCAGAAATCTCTTCCAGCTCCAAGTCTAGGAACTGATAAACTATGTTTTAATACCCTACGGATAATGACAAAAGAGATATCTGATGTATTAAATTTGAAATCAGAAAGATCTGGGTTTAAACCCTACTTGACTCTATCTATGCAACCCTGGGCAAATCATCTAACCTCTCTAAGCCTCAGTTTCTTTATCTGCAAAATGGCAATAGTAATTGCATCTATCTTACAGCGTTGTTATAAGGTTTAAAAGTGATAAGTCATAAAACACCTTGAAAACCTATATAAATGCCAGTTATTAAATCTAAATCTTTGAAATGCGATGTTTTTAAGGCAAAAGGCCTTTTCATTTCATTAAAAAAGGTTGAAAAAATAAGTCAAAGGTCTAGCACCTAACACAGTGAGTGCCTCATCCTTAGTAGATACTTACTGTCCATATTTGTAGATTTGATTCAGTTTCCTCCAATACTTTCTAGAAGCTGATCAGGCTTAAAAATGTCTAGCCTAGAACTCTAATTGTCAACGCTGCCTGAATGAAGGCTGGATGGCAAAACGAAGTGTTGATTGACTTCCCAAAGTCGACATAATGATTCACCGACACACCAGCCAATCCCAGAGCCAGGTTAATTTTTTTCCCTTGTGGTTCTTTTTTTTTTCTTCCTTTTTTGGTTCTTACCCAATTGTATGTATCAGAAATCAGAGGTTGATGCCAGAGTCCAGAATCACACCAGTTCTTGATGATAAAGTCATAAGGCATTCTACTAAGACACGGGAAGGTAGGGAAGAGCTGGAAACAGTATAGTATAGCAGGGAGAGAGGAAGACCTGGGCACAAGCCCAGACTCTGACACCTACTAACTGGGTGACCATGAGCACATCCCTTGCCCTCTCAGTCCTCAGGTAACTCTCTAAAACAAATTTATAGATAAGTCGCAAAAGTGCATGGTGAGAGGGAGTTCCTTTACAAAGAAGTTTCTCTCACCAGTGAAAGCACAGATCTAGTCAACCAAAAAGTGTTTTTTAAATGAGGTAGTCTAAACCAATAAGAAAAGTACTGCATGGAATTCAGTGTGGCAAAGGAGAAAGTCTCCTGGATTGAGAGTCAGAGCCACGGGATTCAAATTTCAGCTTGGACACTCCCTGTGGGCAAGTATCTTACCCTTTCTTGGACTTAGTTTCTGCAAAATGAGACGTATGGACAAGAATGCCTTTGAGGTCCCTTCCTGCTCTAAATCTATGATCCTATCAGGTAAGAGTTGGAGTTCATAGGTCACGTCTGAGGTCCATTTTGATGCTAGAATCTAGGGTTTCATGACTCCACTTAAAGGTATCCAACACCAAATAGTAACTATTTCTCTTTTGGTGAGGAACCTGAGGGTCTTCCCCTCCCAGTTTGATTTTTTTTAATTTTTGATTAAAGGGGCTATCCCTTGATTAACTTCTTAAAGAGGCCTATTTACCGAATGGGCCTTACCTCACTCAAAGTGAGAACCTGAAAAGACCTTAGCCTAAAAGGACCAGGGTCTCCCAATGCATCCTGGGCCATCTCCAGTCATCCTGGTGAATATCAGGCCACTGGACCCAGATGGCTCTGGAGGAGAAAGTGAGGCTGGTGACCTTGCACAGCCCTCTCTCACTCAAATCAAAGTCAACTGCAACGTCATCATTTCTCGGACATCACAGTCCTCTTCAAAAATGAAGGACAGATACAACCATTCTTTTAAATGGCTCAGTTGCTTCTCTAAGAATAAATCATTTCTTCCCACATAAGATGTCAGTACTAAGATATAATGAAGTGATTTTACAATCTTGGAATTACACAGACATAAAAAAAAATAAATGTTGCTTAAGAGGGAGGGGTGGTAGCTAGAGTATTGGACTTGGACTTGAGACCTGGGTTTAAATGCTTCCTTGACCACCAGCTAGCCAAGTGATCCTGATCAGGTAACTAAATTTCTCTGGGCCTTTGTTTCATCACCTGTAAAATGCACCAGGTTGGGTGAGATAACCGCTACAACCCCTTCCAATTCTAACTCTAAGATACTAAGATCTTTTAAAGCACTGGAAATCCCTCCTGAAAAGTCCCGACACTGACATGAGTATAGTACACAAAGATCATACCTTGAGAGATTCTCTACAGTGGTGAAACAACTGCTTCAATCCTTGATCAGTGATGGCTTGGATGCCATCATGGCAGTGATGCAGAGTGAGCGACTGGGGATGATGGCGCCCCAAGGTGATCAGCCAGTCATCATTCAAGGAATGGCAGTCCGAAATGTGGATTCGCTTCCCTGGGAAAAGAAAATCCTTCCTTGGTGGACCAAATACTTCAAGATGTCAGTACCACATAACAACTCACAGGCCTATCACTAAGCCAAATCATTTTCTACTGGTTTGATAAGTTTGATGCTAAAGTTCACCAGGCAAGAAGACAATTAATTGCTGGCTTTGATAGATGAATTAGCTCTTTCAGGAAATGACTTCCGACATGACATTAATCATAGAAGGGGAGCTATGATTTCATTGGTACAGGGAATTCCCAGGTGCTGGCATTCCCTCCACCAGTGTAGGTTAAAGTCTTCTCTGCAAGTTACAGTCTTAGAGATTTCCCTAGAGCAGCGATCTCAAACTCAAATAAAAACAGATAAACAGATCAGAGGCATAATAACTTAGGAAAACACCAATTAACATTATCTGTATTTTATTGTATTTTTTATTATTTTGTTAAACATTTCCCAATTATAATTCAATTTGATTCAAGTTTGATAGTCTACCCTAGAGCACTTATCACTAGAGATTAAGTGATTTACCCAAGGTCACACCCACTATGGGTCAGAGGTGAGACATGAACCCAGGTTTTCTTGACTCTGAGACCAGCTCCCTATCTACACCGCCATACTGCCTCTCAGTCAATCGTACAATACTTTTTATTGCTATTTCTTTATGTTCTGCTTCCACATCTAGACTATATGCCCCTTGAGAGCAAGTACTATGTCTTAAACTTCCACGTATCCTCAGTTAACATAAAAGTCTGGTACAGTAAAGCATTTGATGAAAGGAAACCTGATGTAGTGACTTAGACTCTAGTTCTAGGCCTCACACTGAATAGACATGTGTCCTTAAGGCCAGTCACCCCACTCCTCTGCATCTCAGATTTTTCCACCATAAATTAAGAAGGTTAGAAGATGGCGACTGGAAAGCAGTAATTGGCATGAGCTCCCCACCAAGTCCCTCCAAAAACCTATAAAAAAAATGGCTCTGAACCAATTCTAGAACTGCAGAACCCACAAAGTAGCAGAGGGAAGCAGGGCTCCAGCCCAGGACACCCTGGATGTCCTGGTAAGGTCTGTCCTGCACGGAATTCCCAGCTCCCAGCTGAGGGGAGCGGAGCTGAGCCAAGCAGAGCCCAGGACCCCGTTGAAATTCTCAAGGGTTAAGTAAAGTGTCTGGGAACATGGCCAGACGGTGAAAACACACCCAGATTCAGTCTCAGACTCTGGAGTCCTTCTTTGGTGACAAAGAAGACCAAAACATACAGTCAGAAGAAGTTAACAAAGTCATAGAGCCTACAACAAAAACCTCCAGGAAAAACATGAACTGGTCTCAGGCCATGGAAGAACTCAAAAAGGATTTAGAAAAGCAAGTTAGAGAAGTAGAGGAAAAATTGGGAAGAGAAATGAGAAGGATGAGAGAAAACCATG
>CM053624.1:268499740-268535113 GCA_028646595.1 Phalanger gymnotis | reverse complement strand
AAAATCTGTAATTCAAATGCATGTGAAAATCAATGCTGAAAACTAAACATATTAAAAATAAATTTAAAAAAAAAGAAATGTGAAAGATACGGACTTCATAATAACCTGGAAAGACATACATGATCTGATGCTGAGTGAGAGGAGCAGAACCAGGAGAACATTGTATACAACCACAGACATATTGATTCTGTGATGACTAACTTTGACAGACTTGGCTCTTCTTAGCAATACAAGGCTCAAAGACAGCTCCAAAGGACTCATGATGGAAAAGCTACCTACATTCAGAGAAAGAACTGTGGAGTCTGAATGCAGATTGAGGCAAACTATTTGTTCTCTCTTTTTTTCCTCTTCTTTTCTGGTTTTGTTTCTTCTCTCTCATGATTCATTCCATTGATTATAATTCTTCTTTACAACTTGACTATTATGTAAATAAATTTAATGCGAAGGTTTATACAGAAAAAAAAAGAAATTAAGGAGGTTAGGCTAGACAGGTGAGCTCTAATGCCCTTCCAACCCCCAAGTTCTATAATTTGATGACGACGACCATTAGCGACCAGCAGGAATATTAGGATGTCATTCCAAAATCATGATGATTTCATTCTTTTCAACTGCTTTATCAGCACAAAGTTCCTTATTTTCTTTCACACAGTGCAAGCTTTTAATAAAAAATTGTTGTGCTTATAAGACTAGCATTATGATCCAGGTGTACTGAAGTCAGCTACATACACCAGCCCCTTGAGAGCTGATTGTTAAATTTTCAGTGTAAGCATTTACACTTTAGATGTCAGCACAGGCTACAAATCAGGGCTTGATTTATTGTTTGCTTCACTGTTTGTACTTAAGAAAGTGATGGAAAAAGCATAAATAATGCAGATTAAACTTAAAAGTATGTTGTGCATACATTCTTCCCTCCCCCAAACCAGGTGTTAAATATTTACCAGCATGCCACTGATTATAACAGTATCATCATCTGGATAAACATTAGGAATCCTACATAGTGGATAGACTCCTGTACTTGGAGTCAGGAGGCCTACATTCCAATCCTGCCCTTGACATGGATCACCAGAGAGTTCATGTCACAATTCTCTCAGGTAGTGATTGAGGGATCTCATCATAGCATCATAGATTTAAAGCTACACAAGACCTCGGAGACCATCTAGTCCAGCTCCGTCACTTTACAGGTGAGAAAAATGAGGCCAGAAATGTCAAGTTACATGCCTAAGGTAACACAGGAAGTGACAAATCCAATTTGAACTCATCTCCTCTGTTGCCAAAGCCAGAGCTTAACCTTTTCACAGAAGCTACCCAAAGGGAACCTAATGCCAATGAATTAAGACAGACCAACCACTTGTCAGGAGTTTTTCCAAAGATTTATTGGTCAGTTAGGGATTGCACACTCTAAGAATCTATTGCCACTATGAATCCACCGAAGCACAAATATGATAGGACACCTAAACGAAACATTACAGAAGCTGTGATTCAGGCATTCTCCTTAACGATCTGATCATTATAATTATCACTAATGATGAGTGACTTGAAGGTCCTGATAATTCAGCTTAACTCTTATTACAGATCCTTTTGTTTTCTGAGGCCAAACTTCCCAAAGTTCTAAACTCATAAAAATATCTAATCAAGAGAATGTGGCTCATTAATGCCTGTTCCTCCCCGCCTCCTCCACCCCAGAGTGGACTCAAGCATGATGAATTGCCCTGGGTGATCTTTTCTGGAGCCACATATCCCAAAAGTATCTTCCAAGAATCTGTTGCAAGAGAGAAAGCCATAAGTTATAAAAACAGCAAAATTCAAATTCGCCTTCGTGGTCACAAAAGCAGGCTTGCTGAATTCTAATCAAGCCAGAAAAGCTTCTGTTCAAATGGCCTCTTCCTGAAATTGCTCCACTCTGACACCATGCAATGGCATAAGCTTGCCACCTAGAATCTCTTTACTTAATGTCCAAAGCTTTTCCGAAGTCTAGTTTATCAGAGGCTGTTGGACACACCAGAGCTACCCACATGTTCATTTTAATATCTTACTACTTGATATTTACTGCTTAGAAAAGATCTTTGCCCTCTAAAGAAGTCTCCTTTGGCAAGAACACCATTTACCTGTATTTAAGGCAATGAAGTAGAAAAGACAGAGGGCCTGATTTACAGTCAGGAAGACCTAGGTTCAAGCTCTGCCTCTGACACATACTAACTCTGTCACTGCAGGCAAGTTTTTTAGACTCTTGGTGCCCACAGCCAATTCACTAACACTAAATTACAGACTATTTGCTGACTTCTAGACTCCTGTGCCTTCCTGATGCATCCCCTGGGCCATCCTACCTTGCTATCCATATGCCACTGTATCCTCTGGGCTCCTGGATCTTGCCATCTACCCTGTCTCTAACCTTTTAGATGTGCTGTCTTCCATTCTTGGAATGTGAGCTCTTTGAGAGAAGAGAATGTCTCACTTTTCTATTTGTTCCCTCAATGCTTAGGACATGTAGTTAAGTGCTAAATAAAAGTCTTTTTCATTCATCCATCTTTGATGGAGGAGCGATTTGCCACACCTAAAGTTCTCTATATCAACAAAATCACAGATACAACAAAAGGCATTGATGAAGCGTCAAGTATGATATCATTAAAAAGACACGCTCCCCTAAAAGACCTCCAGCAACCCTTCTGAGAAAAATTCTGTATGAATTACTTAGTCCCCTTTGTTTCAATCTCTTAAGCCAAACTTATATTTCATTCTTTCCATACCCAGATGACATTCAACGCTTTCTCTTCTTTCATCTCCTAAAGACTTCCCAAATTACACAGTATTAAAATAACCTCTTCATGTGAAATAATTTGGACAAGACCCCTTCCCCCACCTCTATAAATCAATAGCCTTTCCTCTGATAATCTCATCAAGTCTCCAGAATGTTTGAAAGGACAACGACACTTAAAAATTAAAACCCCAAAGCTAAACAAAGCCCCAAATTAATGTCCAGAGGATTTGTATTCCTGGAGAGTACACTGTGTGTGTGTTTCATGTAGCCTTAGCACATGAGCTCCTAAAGTCCAGGGGCCAGGTCAAAAGTTTGTTCTGTTCTCCACTTAGCTCACTATGGATACACAACAAACAACACACAAGTCTCCAACCTACACGTTTTCCAGGCATGAGAGTGTCCTGAGCACTCAGAATTCACACCCATCTGATCCCCAGGGGTTCTTTGGAGACGTAGCCTCAACAATCCAGTGGAACATTTGATCTCTATCTCCCTTAGAGACTCTGTGAGAAAATCAGCACCTGTTTGCCAAAGCCGGGCAGCCCTATACCGGTGGGGGGTCTCTCCTCACATTCTGTCCTGACTTCGAATGAACATCAGGTGCCATCGATGAGCAGAGTTCACAACTCTGGAAACGCTAAAAGTCAGGGGATTCATCTTCTCAGGCTTTTTTTTTAAAGGTAGGCTGAATATTCACAAGGCAGAGACTACCCTGAAGTTCTCCACATATTTCCTCTATTGACAATCCTATAAAAATAATCTATTCTGGCATGTTCTCTGCCCATTGGTTGCTTTTTTCAAAAGAGAGAACACACAGACACTGAGACATTCATCCCTCCCACGGGAAAAGGTACTTCTGCTAAATAAAGAGGATCAGAGAGAAGGAGGGATATGAGAACAATTAAATGGTAACCACAAAGTGCCTGAACTACTCAAAATAAAGATAATCTCTACTCCATATCAGGTAGCTGTTAGGTCAGGGTTCTTGGCCTTTTTTGTGTGTGCCATAGATCCCTCTGAGTCTTGACAGCCTATAAATCCAGTAACAAAATAATGTTTTTAAATTCATGAGATAAATACATCATATTAAAAAGGAAAACTATGCTTAAATATAGTTATAAAAATATAATATAAAAAATATAGTTATAAAAATATTTAATTAAGTTCAGGGAACTGAGATTAAGCTCTCCTAAAAACCTCTTTTCTTAAAAAAAACCGTGCTGTGCAGATTTAGAGCCTATAAGGGACCTCAGAGACCATCCCTTCCTCCTAATTCCATCATTTTACAGATGAGGAAACAGAAACCCAGAAAGGTTGAGTAACTTGCCTTATGGCAGAAGTGTCAAACTCAAATAGAAATAGGGACCACTAAATCATACATAAGGATCCCCGCAGGCTGTATCCCAACTTAGAAAGTCACACATGTTTGCGTATTTCTTTTTTTTCCTTTTTTAAAAATACATTTACACATTAAAATCTGATAGGCACTACATTTTCATCTGGTTCTCTCAGGATTGTTGTGAGTTGTTTGACACCTTAGGGGAC
Source organism: Phalanger gymnotis (assembly GCA_028646595.1). Classification (NCBI taxonomy): domain Eukaryota; kingdom Metazoa; phylum Chordata; class Mammalia; order Diprotodontia; family Phalangeridae; genus Phalanger; species Phalanger gymnotis. Next base: position 268,530,813 of record CM053624.1, on the reverse strand, counting down.
AAAGGTAGTACCAGGGCCAAGATTCAAAGTTATATATCCATTCCTAATTAAGAAAATGAAAAAGAACCTTCTCACCTAAAAATGTACAAAATAGTGAAAGTTGGACCATATCCAATAAATCTGTTCAACCCAGAGGTACGCTATGGGCTACATCAAAATGTGAGTGGGGAAAGAGAACACCAGCTGGGAACCAGGTGTTCTTAGATGCCCTAGTGTGACTGTACACCCAAAAGCCATACTACAGAAAAGGCCCTGGCTCTGGAGTGAGAGAACCTGAGTTCAAATGTCACTTCTGAGGCCTTCTACCTGTGTGACTTTAGGCAAGTCTTTTGAACTCACTGGGCTTCGGTTTCTTCATCTGTAATATTAGGATGTTGGTCCCTTCTGGCCTTATCTATGATAAAACACCAGAGAAGTGACCCTAGAAACTATATCATGGGAAGATAGGCAATGATTTCTTAAGAAATTAGTAAAGTTTAACTGCTATTAATAAAATGGCTACTTTAAGATATGCAATCCATTTTACACACATACTCTTATTTGATCTCCACAGCAACCCTGCCGGGTAAGGATTACATATACTTTGAAAAGTTAAGGGGTAAATGTAGTCAGTTCTACAAGCATAGAATCTTGCATTTTTGTCTTTTTATCCCCTACCACCCAACACACTGACCAGCACACAATAGGAGCTTAATAAATGCTTGTTGATTGATCAATTGACTGACTTGCCTAGGGTCACAAAGCTAATAAATATGTGAGGTGGTATTTGAACTCCAGTTTTTCTAACACCAGCACTCTATTTGCTACCTCTACAAGAAAATGTTAAATCAGTCTTCTATTAAGTCATAAAAATGAACCAAGGGAAAGACTCCAAAAACAAATGGCTACTTGACTTGAAACATCATGGTTTTGATGTTTTGGTTTTCAAATGGTTTTCAAATAATCTCTAAAGAAAACTGTTTCATGTTTACATAATCACCACAGTATCTATCCAAATTGCAATTCTCACTACACCCACGTGAGAAGGACGAAAATCAAATTTAAAAATCACATTTACCCTCCCACCAGTTCTTTTCTCCATTCAAAGTTGTCTCCGAATAACATGCAGTTTGGTCACAAAGTCAGCAAAGTTTAAAAAATGAACCTACCATATTAAAATAAAAGAAGGAACCTTTGGTGGGATCGTAAAACATACAGAAATTGCAAATTAAATGGTGAAACCAAAAGATTATAGAATTATGGACCCAGAGCCAGAAGGGACCTGTGCAGCCATCTAGCACTGCTTCCTCATTTTTCAGTTGTAGAAATAGAGCCCCGAAAAGAGGTGCAAGTGACTTGCCCAGGGTCACATATAATGATAAGTACTGGTAGATCCAGGCTTTGAACCCAGGTTTTATGATTTCAAACCCATCACTCTTGGTCTCCCTACCCTAAGTTTCTACCCACTCTGGTCCATAATATTCATATCTCTCTCTCTCTCTCTCTCTCTCTCTCTCTCTCTCTCTCTCTCTCTCTCTTCATATATATATATATATATATATCAATTTATATGTATATATATATATGCATAGATAGATATATAGATATATGTACAGCTCTGTTTAACTTCTAAAGCCTTTCAAAACCTGGCCCCAATCTGTCTTTCTAGCCTCCCTGAACATCACTCTCCAACCTGCACTCTGTAAATCAGCCAAACTGGCCCTGTCTCTCTGCCTCGCACAAGAGACTCCATATCCTGTCTCCATCATTTTGCACTAGCCACCCTCCATTCCCTGAATACACATCCTTCTCATCTCTACCTCATAGCATCCCTTTTTTTCCTTCAAGATGCGGCTCAAGCACCATCTTCTACATGAAGCCATTCCTGATCCCCACAAATGCTAGTGCCCTGTCTCTGTAAGATTAATGGGGAATAAGATCTTCTCCACCCATCAATAGGCCTCATGTGGAGCCCATTAAGGGAATCTTGCTTGCTTGTAGGAAGGCTTACACACTTTTTGTTAATTTCTAATTAGGCATTGCATCAGGAGGGCTGTGATGCCTTCTGGCTCTGAGCCCATTAGCTGAAAGAGTATATATTCTGAGAGGTGAGTTTTTTGCTTTGGGAGTTTGCTTACGAGAAGGGTCTTGTGATTCCCTGGTTGAGATTCTGAGTGGCTGTATGTTCAGAGCTCCCCAACTGCTCAGAGGTAAAGGCCCTGTCTGTTGGCCTTTATTTCTCTGCTCTGTATTTCCTCCATTTGTATTTTATGTAATTAAAGAAGATTGTTGACCCCCCTAAATCAGCTGTCTTTCCTAGTAAAGCAAATAAAAGAACCTGCACTAGCAGCCATCCTAGATGTGCCAGCATGTTTGCTGTTACACTCTCCTAAACTACATCACATTTACCTCTTTTCCTTATTTGTATTTATTCTCTTTTTATTCTGTACATACTTATACGCGTACTTGTTATTTTTCCCTCATTGGAATGTAGGCCCTGTACGAGTAGGGATTGTTTCATTCATTTCATTCATTCATTTGTATTTATATCCCTATTGCCTAGCACAGGGTCTGGTATACAGTAGACACTTTATAATAATTTCTTCCTGATTGCCTGACAGATTGCACCTTAGCTGGCCTCAATGAAAGAAAGAACTGGCCAACAGCCAAAGTCTAGGAGTCAAGAGACTCCCTCGTAGATTCTAGTTTCTGTTTTTTGACTTACTATCTATGGGTCTATGGGTAAGTCCCTAGTTTCTCTGGGGCTCTCCTTTCACATCTATCTGTAAAACAAAGGGACTGGATTCAATCCTGTCTAAGGTCTCTTGATCCTGGTCAAGTGGCTTAGTCTCTCTCAGCATCTGTTTCCTCATCTATAAAACAAATGGGTTGGCCTCCAAGATCCCTTCTAGCCCTAAATCCATGATCCTCCCAGAGCTGACAGCCTGTGATCTGTGCATAATTCACAAGAGCAAATTCCAGAACAACCAGCCCAGGAGCCGTAGGTGGTAACAGCTGTATAACGTAAGGATCCGGAAAGCCACCCTTCTTCCTCCCAACTCACAGAGCACCTGATTGGGTCCCCACAACAGGAGCCAGAAACTCTGTTTGCAATGCCCCAATTCCAGCCCAAGAGCTGTTTGCTTAACTCCTTCGCTGTCCGGAGGTCTTATGTAATTTATTTTCCAAATAAGTTGTGTCCCTGCCTACTAAGCAAATGAATGAGTGAATGCTGATGACCCATAGGCCAGAAAGGAAAACCCCCTATGCTGGCTAGAGGATGGGCAGGCTATTGGGGTCTCAAATTAGGAGTCTTTTCTTTTTAATCTTCATTCACCTTAACAAACGAGTACAGGAACAGGGCTGGACAGTAAAAGGAAAAGCACAGTTACACCATTCATTAAATATTTTCCAAACAGTGCCCTTCAACTGGAAAGACAGGTCCTCAAACAAGCCCTGGCCGCTATGCTGACATGACGCACAAAGGGGCACAAGTCTAGAATAACACATCTTTGTTCCTGTCACATGAGGAAAACAGGATGAAGATTGGGAAATTATTTCTGCAGCATCCATGCCAGCCTGCTCTCCGTCCCCAGCAGCAATGAGAAAAATCATCGTGTCTTGTGTTGGGGGTGAGGGAGGGATTCTTTCATTAAGGAGCTTTCTCCCTTCGTTCCCTTCCTCAGAGAGGCGGGGTTTTTACAACACGGGCCACATGTGAACTTTGGCAGCCACCACTCTTTCCCCCTCCCACTAAGCCTAGTCACCTGACATACAAGGAGTTAGTTTAATAACTGAAAAAACAAATATGTAAGCTGGACAGCCGCTGGATCCAGAGATTCGGAGATAGCGCTCACCTTTTGTTTTAAGCTGATGCACGTTTCAACACCCACCAGACTTGGGCAGAATTCCAATATTTTGCCCAAACCTCACCAAACCAACATATGCCTAGTGGTATTATTTCTCCTGTAGCCAATACCTAGACTATGATTGTTAGAAGGGAGGAATCTTCCTCTGCGTTGCTGGCCTCATTTGAGTGACTATGAACTCCTTTTCTGACCTCACCATTCAAGGAGAGCAAGCCATTAAAAGTCCTTCACAGCCGGCTCCAAACTACATTTCTAATTTTCTTATAGGTTACTTTCTTTCACACACTCTGTGGTCAAGTCAAACTGACCTTCCTGCTATTCCCCACACATGACCCTCCATCTCTCCGTGCCTTAGTACAGGCTGACCTCCATTCCCAAAGTGCACCACCACTGCCTCTTAGAATGCCTAATTTCCTTCAGTAACCAGTTCAGACACTACCTTCTACATGAAACTTTTCCTGATTTTCCCCAAACTTTGTGCCTCCTTCGCTAAAGATGTTCCGTATTTATTTTGCATATATGGTGTACGTGCTTTTAGAATACACGTGTCCCCCCTTTCATGCACCACCCCCCTCCAGAGCGTAAGTTCTTTGAGGGCAGGGACTGAAGACAAAAAAAAAATCTTTGTCACCTAATAAATATCAATTCATCGATTGACTTGACAAGGAGAGAGTAGTGCCTGATCAAAGAACTAGGATCAAGAACCTCCCAAATGTTTTTAACTTAGTTTACTCTTTCTATGGCATGGAGGCATTTACCTCAACTGCAAAAATACACCTACCTCCGAGGGCCTTGGCCTCTATATCATTCAGATTTGCAAAGTAATGTTTATAGAACACTCGACATAGAAAGTAGTTTTACCTCAAAGGTGATAAGGACTGTTATTTATGACAAATAACCACTGTGATTAGTGCAAATGGATTTAGTAGTCAGGGAATAAGGTCATGACTAAGGCGCCTAACTATACAGGCACACATTTGTAATAGCAGGAAAGAAAACACTGGTCACAGTCAGACAGGTATCTTAGACTTTATATCAAAACTATCACTAGCAACTTATGTGGCAAGCAGTACTTAGGGCACCCTCCAATCAACTCCTAGACACACTGTATTCAAGTCAAACTGACCTATTTGCAGTTTCTTCTATGGGATGTTCCATCTCTTATATCCATGCTGTTTACAGGGGGGCATCCTCCATGTTTGGAATGCTCTCTCTTTTCTTCTCCCTCTCTTGGAATCCCTAGCCCCCTTCAATGCTTAGCCTACAACAACAGATCTGATTTCCTCCATTGTTGTTTGCCCATCCCAAAACTACTTTGCATTTATTTTGCATATTTTTATTTACTTATTTAGGCACCAATTTTCTTCCCTCTACCCTTGACCTAGAATATTCCTTTCTTGATGGCAGAGGCTCTTTTTTTTTATATCCCCAGCAACAATTCCTGGAATATAATGGGCCTTTAATAAATATTTGTTGAATTTAATTGAATAATGGCCCAAAGACAAATTATTTCTAACCTCTCTGAGCCTCAGTTTCCTTACATGTAAAATGAGAAGGTTGGATTGGATTATTGCTAAGGCTCCTTTTAGATCTAAAACTTTATGATTCTATGATCTTGATTTCATAAAAATGTTTCATAATCTAATGTTTGAGAATAACATGATAGACTACAGGCAACATTGTTCTGTGATTCTGAATCTGTTTAAAGAACAGTTCCCAAGAGAATTTATTATAGGCAAATAAGGTTAAGTGACTTGTCCAGGGTCACAGCTTGTGATTATTTATCTGAAAACCATCTATAGCCATATTTTTTAAATACTCTAAATCACTACCAATTAGAGAAATGCAAACTACTAAGTACAAACTACTACAAAAACATCTATGAGAGACTGTCTCACACCTATCAGATTGGCTAATATAACAGGAAAGAAAAAAGACAGATGCTGGTGGAGATGTGGAAAAACTGGGACACTCAAGCACTATTGGTATAGAATTGTTAACTAGTCCAACCATTCTGGACAACAATTTGAAACTACACTCAAAGGGCTATAAAAATGTGCATACCCTTTGACCCAGCAATACAAATATCACTCAAAGAAAAGGGAAAAGGACCTATTTGCAAATATGTGTGTGTGTGTGCATGGTCATGCACGTGTGTGTGTGTATGTGTGTGTATGTGTGTGTGTGTGTGGTGGTAAAGAACTGAAAATTGAGGGGATGCTATCAACTGAAAAAGTTGTGGCATATATGATTGTAATGAAATACCATTTTGCTATAAGAAATGACAAGCAGAATGGTTTCAGAAAAACTTGGGAAAACATATATGAACTTATGCAAAGTGAAGTGAGTAGAACCAGGAAAAGATTATACACATTAGCAGCACTATTGTAAGGATGATTAACTGTGAAAAAAGTAGCTACTCTGATAAAGATAATGATCCAAGACAATTCCAAAGGAACCACGATGAAAAAAGCTATCTACCTCCAGAGAGAGAACTGATGAACTCTCGATGCTGATTGAAGCACGCTTTTTTTATTTTCTTTGTTTCCATTGATTTTTGTCTGTGTTTTCTTTTGCAACATGGCTAATATGGAAATATATTTTACATGACTTCACATGTATAATCATTATCAAATTGCTTACCTTCTCAAGGACAGGGGTGGGGCAAGAGGGAGGGAGAGAATTTGGAACTCAATTTAAAAAAATGAGTGCTTGAAAAATTTTGCATGAACTGGGAAATATTTAATGAAATAAATTTCAAAAATATTTTTCAATGAGATTACTATGTGCCAAGCATTGTGCAAGACACTAATGGCAAAGACAAAAGTAAAACAGTCCCTTGGCCTCAAGAACCATGTAAGTCTACTAGAAATGCAGAGAAACACGACTACATAAATAACTAAATATATGATAATTATTCTGAACCTCAATTTCTTCATCTGCAATATGAAGATAATAACGGCGCACGTGCGCACATACACACATACACACACGCACACACACACTCACACACACATCCCCCATGAAGTTGTTGTAAGAATAGAATGAAATAACACATGGAGGGTTTTGTAGACCTTAAAGCACCACATAAATGCCAGCTATCATTATGATAATGATAATACCTGTTAATACATACCTAACAGGGTCATTGAGAAAGCCAACTTAAATAAAGTATGTAAAGGACTTTTCCAACTTTAAAATATTTTATAAACATCAATTATTTATTATTAATAATAATTAACTAGGGAGTATGACAGATATAATTTTGGACATGGAGTCAGAAAGACCTGAGTTCAACTCCTGACTCAGACATTAAATAGCTGAGTGATCCTGGCAAGTCACTTAACTTCTTCTAGTCTCAGTTTCCCTAGGGGTAAAATAAAGATAATAATAGTACCTCCCTCACAGAATTGTTGTAGGAATCAAATGAGATGGCATTTTTACGGTTCTTTGCAAACTTTAATGCTGTATATAAATGCAAGCTATTATCAGGCAGTGTGTTATAGAAGATAAAGAACTGCCCCTCTGAGTCAGGAATGAATCAATATATGAGTAAGTGAGTGAGTGAGTGAATGAATGAACGAAAAGTACTTATTATCTGCCAAACACTAGGTCAAGTGTTGAGGATATAAACACAACAAGACATCCCCCGTCCTCAAGAATTTTACATTCTTGGCCAGGGAACCGATTAGCAATCTAAGAAGTGGCAAGAGACAGTCAGTGGAACAATAGGGCAAACCAATGTCAGGCCTTTTCCAGTGGCAAGAATAGTGCTGATTGGTTTATAGTTTTCTTAACAAGACATAAAAAGGAGGTAGAGAGGGAAGGTTATGCTGGGCCTCTGAGTGGAGAAGGGCTGGGGTTAAGGGGAGGACATATGATCTTAGAGACTGTAGAACTGAAAGGGTTAACTCCTCCCAGGCCTGGTCTCTGGTGGTGGGTCTGAAGAGTCAAACAACAGTGGCAACAGCCATGGCTGGGCAACAGATGGCCAGTAGATCTAGATGGAGATCTCTCTGGCACATACTGCCTTAATGACCTTAGGCAAGAGATTTAAGTTCTCAGAGCCCCCAAGAAACTCTCTTAGAACTTCCAAAAGGGAAGAAAGTAATAAGGACATAAGAGAACGTAGGGGTGGGGGTTTGGGGGGTTGGATGACTGGTTACAAAGGGTGGTTCATGAAACTGAAACTAAGAACTCAGTTCATTGGAATAAGATGGACACAGTGATGATGGTAGATGTCTTGGATTATGACATAGGATGCATACTCTATTCAAAGAACAGTAAATCCCTGACTCAAAGATTGGCCTGTCTTGTTTCACATATGGTTGATCATTCAGAGACCTAGATTTTTACATTTTGATTTTCTAAGATCAAAAAGCCATAAAAGAATCAATTTTCCATAAAAAGCCATTGCCACAATTAAGGATAGCATTATATTAAATGAAGAAATATCACTCAAATTACTCATACCCTGTTTCCATTATAGATACAAATGTAAACTTCAATTCTTCTGCATGTAACACTTTCCTGATCCATCAAGAGAATAATTCATCTAAAATAATTACAGTAACTCCAAGGAGTAGCCTAGACTATACTAAAACCTGCCAAAAACATTTCAGGTTAGCAAGCTGATTATCACTGGTAATAAAGCAACAAACTAACCAAATGCAATCTGACATTTAATGTACCACCTCCATCCAATGCCAATTGGACCATTCTCTGAAAGATACCCCTACGATACTGAGTATGTGAAGAGGAAAATTACTCCTAATTGGCTGAGACCTCTGAGACCATGACACTATGTACAATTTGTTATTTCTTTCTCAGAAATATTAAACATTCAAGTTTAAAGATAATTTTATATTTAAAAATATGCATCTACCCATATAATACATATAAACACACATACAACATTAAAAATTAAAAGTCTCTGCCCTTAAGGAACACAGATATTTTCAAACAGATACACACATTTCCAAATAAATATATATCTACATATATTCAAAGATATACACATATATGAATAAATGTGTATCTACATATTTGTATATATGGACATGTATACAGAAATACTCCAACACTTAAAGGATCTGTGATTTTACTGGTGTAGATATGCCCTCTACTGGTAAGATCACCACCCCTTAGAAGCCTCAAAGCCTTAGATGTTTTTGAGTTGCCTTGACCAAAACAACAACAACAAAAAAAAAAAAAACCCCACCACCTCTTGGTCAATATGTTAGCTACAAGTATGTGGAAGGACATGCAGTTTTCTCATGGGCCTTTACACAAAGACTTTTCAGCTTGGTGGAATCTGCTATGAGCTGTGCCCAGTTATTATTCCTTTAAAAAATCCAGTCACTTCCATTCTACAAAGGGGCATCAAAGTAGGACATTAATGCATGTATCTTTTTTAAGATCCGTATCTAGAATTCCTTTGGTATGTCACACTCCTGGTGAGGAAACTCTCTCTACTAATGCAGGTTAGGAATTGTTCTCAAACTTCAAGTTTTGAAGTACAGCCTAGGGCACTGAGGTTAAATGACCTGTCACACAGCCAATATGGACATAGGTGACACTTGAAACCACATTTTTCCAACTATGAGGTAGGCTTTGTATCTCTTATGCTATGCTGCCTCACACATCTTTATAAATATGGATAATTAATACACTTTGATTTTAATATGTCAAATGAATGAGTTATTTGGACCTGGTAGGCTCATAGTTTTTAATTCAACTTGAAACTTAGGATGTTCAAACTGGTTTTGCCTTTTGTAATCAAGGAATTGTTTTCATTAAGGAAAACAATAAATGAGAAAAGTTAACCTACAACTCACTCTAGATTACTTGCTGTCTGATCCAGTTAGTTGACCATTCAGGTCTTATCAATGGCTTTTCTTCCTCCTGTTTTCCCTTTAATTTCTTTACCATTTCATTGTTTAGGAGAAATTCCTAGCAGGGAAGCTTCTCTGCTAGGTACTCCCACCTCTACTGGTACTTTAGTCTTGCTACTCTCCACCCAATCATTCTTCCATCGTCCACCATATTCCTCATTCCCGTTTCCAATTGTTGACTTGAAATTTACTCACTATTGATGACTGCCATCTTTCTTCATGATTCTTCTCTACTACTTAAGCAATAGGACCAACTTCATACATTAGCAGACTAGGCTGCCACTTGTACACTATGACTTTAGGAATACAGTGAAAACTTAATTTTGTAAGGAGAGGTTATATTACTTGACCCTAATCTACAACTAGAATTGTTGTGCAGATCTAGAAAAGGTTATGGAACACCCTGGGTGTCAGTATTGCTTTTAGTAAATAGTTAACCTTACCCTCTATTCTTTTCTTTTAAGCAGAGTGAAGTCTCACATTAGCTCTGTCTCAGGTACAGTCTGTGGACCAAGTTTCATCACTATTGATCAAAACTGGTGGGCTACAAAAAGATCATAAAAATGGGAAAAGGACCCACACGTACCAAAATACCTATAGCAGCTCTTTTTGTAGTAGCCAAGAATTGGAAGTTGAGGGGATGCCCATCAATTGGAGAATGGCTGAACAAGTTGTGGTATACTAATGTAATGGAATACTATTGCTCCATAAGAAATGATGAGCAGGAAGATTTCAGAAAAACCTGGAAAGGTTTTCAGAAAAAAAGTGAAGTGAGCAGAACCAGGAGAACATTGTACACAGTAACAGCAACACTGTACAATGACTAACTTTGATAGACTTAGCTCTTCTCAACAATACAAAGTTTTAAGACAATTCCAAAAGACCCATGATGGAACGTGCTATCCACATCCAGAAAAAGAACTATGGAGTCTGAAGGCAGATCAAAGCATACTGTTTGCTGTCCTTTTTTTTGGTTTGATTTTTTTGGGTGGGGGGGATTGTTTCCTCTTTCTCATGGTTTCTCGCATTGGTCCTAATTCTTCTTTACAACATGACTAATGTGAAAATATATTTCATATGAATATATATGTATAGCCTATATCAGATTGCACACTGTCTTGGTGAGGGGGCAGGAGAGGGAAGGGGAGAAAATTTAGAACTCAAATTCTTATGGAAGTTAATGTTGAAAACTAAAAATAAATACATTTTTAAAATTTTTGAAAAGTCGGCCAACCTTAAAAAAAAAACTAGTGGGCTATAGTAATGTAATGTTACTCACAAACTCCCTTCTCATCCTCCAGCAATATACAAAGACTTCCAGGGCTACTCAATGAAACCCTATGGTGGAGTCCATTGTACAGTGATAGATTTGGAGTCTCTCTGCTCTCTCTTTTCTTTTCTTTCCTCTTTCTTCCTTTTCTAGCTCTCTTTTCCCTTCTCTGTCTGTCTTATTCCTCTATTCTCTTTCCTTCACTCTTCTTCCCTTCACTCTCTCTTCCTTCCATCACCACCAGTCCAGTCTACCACTTTTCTCTCTCTCTGCCTTTCTGTTTCACCCCGCTCTTGCCTTCTCATCCTCCTCCTCTTTCCCTCCAAACGTGGTTACAATAGTAACAACCTGACCCCCAAAAGAAAATATAACAAGCTCCTCCAATAGAAGGTAAGCTACTTGAGGACATGAACTGTATTCTTTTTGGTCTTCACATCTCCCATGCCTGACACATGGCAGGTTGAACAAATGCTTGTTGAACTGAACTGATAGTACAACCCTCTCCTCAACCCTTGAACACAAACTTACATGAGGGGAAGACGGAGAACAGAATAACAAACACCTATGTGGATTGGATCAACCCAATACAAAAATTCTTCAACAATGCCACTATACCAAAAATTATCAGAGATTAGGTATATCTACTCTGGAGAGATCCTAGGACGAAGAGGATAGAAACACCATAGCGGTAGAAACGACTAGGTGGTACAGTGGATAGTGTGCCAAACCTGGAGTCAGGAAGATCTGAGTTCAATTCTGGCCTCAGACACTTACTAGCTGGGTCACCCTGGGCAAGTCACTTAACCCTATTTACCTCAGTTTCCTCATCTGTAAAATGAACTGGAGAAGGAAATGCTAAACCACTCCAGTATCTTTGCCAAGAAAACCCTAAATGGAGTCACGAAGAGTGAAATACAACTGAACAACTGAACGACAACGAAAGGCAAGAATAGGTCAAAAGAAATTCTCTAGGCCAGTGGTAGGGAATCTGCAGCCCTGAGACCACATGCGGCTCTGTAGGGCCTCAAGTGCAGCCCTCAAGGACCTGCAGGGCCACATGTGGCCTCAAGGATGCAGGTTCCCCACCCCTGCTCTAAACAATGAACATACCTCTCATTGCTTAACACTGACATGTGTTGCTGACTACCTGAATAACTTTTGGTATAGCCAACTGTACCATTTATACTCAACAGCCAAACTCAACCTGTAGAGCATTCGCTGAACTATATTCCTACACTAGGAAAGAACACATTGGTATGAATCCTCAAGAAGACATAAATAAATGATACCAGACCCTTTCCTGAAGGCTTCCAAAGGTGGAAAGACACAAATGTGTGTATGTGTGTGTGTGTGTGTGTGTATACACCTAGGTCGCAATAATAAACATAATGATAGTCATAATCAACAGCTAGCATTTCTTTAGTGTTTTAAGGTTTGCAAAACACTATTATCTCACTTTATCTTTATACCGACCTTGGGGAGCAAGTACTATTATTATTCCAATTTTACAGATGAGGATACTGAGGCAAGTAGAGGTAAAGATCCCAAATCAAATCCTGCCCAGGATCCTGTAGCTAGTAAGAGTCATGCAGGACTTGAAGACAGGAAAATCTGGGTTCAAATCCCACCTCAGATACTTACCAGCTGTGGGACCCTGGGCAAGTCTTTTAACTTCTCAATCTCCGTTCCCTCATCTGTAAAAATGTGGATAATAAGAGCGCTTATTTCACAGGGTGGTGGTGAGGTTCAAATGAAATAATCTATGGAAAGTGTTGTGCAAACCCTAAAGTGCTATATAAACACTAGCTGATACTATTATCTAAGATGATAAATGGTACATACATGGACCATTAGGTGAGATGATGATGATGATGATGATGATGATGATGATGATGATGATGATGGCAAAAAGGTACAGAAATAAATGATTAGATATGCCCAAAACAAAGAGCTCCTACTGCACATTTTCCCCCAAGGTCAGCCCTGGGTTCCACACCAAACTGGAGCTAATGCCAATCTAGCCGCACTGCCTAACCTGCTATGTTAAAGGATCTGAAACAGTGACTAGTGAACAGGAAAAGTTAAATTAAAAGAAAACAAACACAGGTCTGATTTTAACAACGAGAATACGTGAACAGCTCTTTCTTAAGCTACCTTCTTACCTAATTTGGAATATAGACAACAGTCTACCAACTTTTTCTATTACTTTTCTTCAAACACACACGCACACAAAATGCTACAAAGAAAACGCAAGTGTATCCTTCCCCCAAGGCTAGGTAAGAATCTAATCTCATTCATGTTTAGTTGAATAACCCTTCAGACCACAAGAGGCCTTAGATGAGCTCAAAGATGACCTTATTATCTCCTGGCCTGTTTTGTAACAATGCAACTGCTAAAAAACATTTGCTTTGGACTACAGGGAAGGCACAGGCACGAGAGGCTGCTGACTCAAAGGAACAATACATTTGGTATCTAAAACATTTGTATGGCATCACTATAATATGGCCGTCTACTGCTTGGAGGCCCCCACCTTTGTTAGCACAGGGTGTTAATTATTAGCTTTGGAATTCACCCATGAGAATGTGACAGGAGCTATAGTGGGCAGAGACCAGCGAAGGAACTCCACTTTGGTTTGCTGACATAACCACAGCCTTGAAAATGTTCTTCTTAACAACCCACAATTCTTGTTTCAGTCACAAGAGTTGGTGGCCCCAACCTCCGCTCCAATTGTCGACTGTGGATCGACCACAACCAATAATAAAGTACTCCCCTTTAAAATGTCACCAGGAGTGTAAAATTCACTTTCCAAAAGTTCAATACACATATAACTTTAGAAGGAGACCTCTTAGGAAAAGTAAGGTACACCTGACCTACTTGTGTCTTCCAAGTAATGACACGTAAGCCAAATAAACTAAAATGATCATTAAAACTCAGCTTACATTTCTGTTATTTATTATAGAGTGGGTAGAGTCCTGGGCTTGGATTTAGCAAAAAACCTAGAATCAAATCCTACCTCTGATACTCAGAAACATGGGAAAATCACTGTACTTCTCTGAGCCTCAATTTTTTCACCTTTAAAATGGGAATTAAAAAAATATCTGCCCAAGGATCTCACAGAGTTATCAAATGATGAAAATGTGCATCAAGTCTTAGAAAGCTTAATGGACTGTATACAAACTCAGGTATCATTATTATTATTATCATATCATATACCTTAGAGATCATCCAATAACATCTGTTCATTGGACAGATAAAGCACCTGCATTTCAGAGAGGTCAAGGTCACACAGTCAATATGTTCCAGAAGCAAGAGCCAGGACCTATACAGGATACAGGACCTATAACTCCAGTTATTCCTCACCCCCTGCATCCCAGACCAGTGTGCTTCTCCTCAATGCATTATTATATAATTATCATTTTGTTATTACCTAATCATTTCTACTAATGATAATAATACTGCAGTTTTACAAGGAAATAAATGTTCTAATGGCTTTTATTTACATAGTACTCTAAGGTTTGCAAAATGCTTTTCGTATATTGTCTCATTTGTTGCTCAGAACCTCGTGACGTGGTGCTACTATTACCCCATTTTATACATGAGGAAATTGAGGCTAAGGTTAAATGACTTTCTAGTAAGTAGTTGGTCAGGATTTGAACTGGGGTCTTCCTGAATCTAAGTCCAATGCTCTATCACTGTGCCACCTAGACGCTGCATTATCACTCGGTGTTCAGCCATTTCAGTAGCGCTTGACTCTCAGTGACCCCATTTGGAGTTTTCTTAGCAGAGACACTGAAGTAGTTTGTCATTTCCTTTTCCAGACCATTTAACAGATGAGGAAACTGAGGCAAACAGAGTTAAGTGACTTGCCCAAGGTCACACATCTAGTAAGTGTCTGAGGCTGGATTTAAACTGAGGAAGATGAGTTGTGCCGACTGTATCCACTGTACCACCTCACTACAAGTTGCAAAAGCTTAGTGCTTACTAAATAAATACCTAGGCAGACATGGTAAAGTAGTCAGAATTATAAACTAGAATCTCACTGTCCTTCATAAAAATAAAAAAACCAGAAAATTCCCCTCCTACAAATATGAACCCCAGAAGGTCTTTGAGAATTCAGCAGATGCACCACACTAGAATGAGAACATCATCACAGATGACACTGGCATCCACACACTCCCAGTGTTATTTATGCTGACCCATAAGAATCTAGCAAGAACATTTTAAGTAGCTCTCTCTCTTCCCTACAAAATACTCATAACCTTTAAACTATGTGTACAGAAACTCTTGGTGTATATAAATGGTGGAAGAAATTTTTTAAATGTATGAACAGAGTGAAGTATGTATCATAGCTCTTGACCTATCTTTCGACCTTCTCTCCACCTTCATCTCTCTCGACATCACTATAGCATTTGACAATGTCAGTCCTCCTCTTCTCCTCCATACTCTCTTCACCCTAGGTCTTCAAGGTACCACTCTCTCCTGGTTCTCCTCCTACCTATCTGAACGCTTCTTCTCTGTGTCCTTTGTTGGATCCTCCTCCAGGTCAAGCCCATTAATTGTGTATGTCCCACAGGGCTGTGTCTGGGCCCTCTTCTCTTCTCCCTCTATGCTCCTTCACTTGATAGGCTCATCTGCTCCCATGAATTTCATTATCATCTCTATGCAGATGATTCTTAAATCTACCTATCCAACTCTAACCTCTATGCGGACCTTCAGTCTTGCGTTACCAACTACCTTTCAGACACCTTGAACAGGATGTCCAGCAGACATCTTAAACTCAATGTGTCCAAAATTCAATTCATTATCTCTCCCTCCAACCTAACTTTGCTATTGCCATCAAGGGTGACACCATTCTCTCACTCCCTCAGGCTTGCAACCTAGGTATTACTGAGTCCTCACTGTCTCTTATCACTGATATCCAAGCTGTTACCAAAGGCTGCCAATTTCACCTTTGCCACATCTCTCAGATATGCCTCCCTCTCTCCTCTGATGCTGCCATCACCCTGGTACAGAACCAAATCACCTCATGCCTGGGTTATTTCAACAGCCTGCTGGGTCTGCCTGCTTTAAGTCTCTCTCCACTATAATCCATGCTCCCTTCAGCCACTAAAGTGATTTTCCTGAAGCACGGGTCCAACTATGTCACCTCCATACTCAACCTCCAGTAGCTCCCTATAAGGAAGATACTCCAAATAAAAAATCTTCTATTTGGCATTCAAAGCCCTTTATAACCAACCTCTCCAATCTTTTTATACCTTCCACCATCACCACCCCCCAGCCACAAACTCTTTGATCCACTGACACTAGCCTCCTGTTCCATGAACAAGATGCTCCAAGTCTTAGCTTTTATCTGGCTTTCCCCCATGTCTGAAATGCTCTCCTTACACATTGTCCATTTCCTAAGTTTCTTTCAAATCCCAACTAAAATCTCTCCTCCTACAGGAAGTCTTTCCCAATTTCTCTTAATTCTAGTATCTTCCTTCTATTAACTATTTCCTACTTATCCTGTATTTGGCTTATTTGTACTTATGTGCTTGGCCATTTACTCCCCCTTTAGATTGTGAATTTCTTGACAGCAGAGACTGTCTTTTGATCTCATTGTATCCCCAGAGCTTAGCACAGTGCCTGGCACATAGTGAATGTTTAATAAATGCCGATTGACTCTCTGATAGTGCAATTGTCCCAAAGATGCTTTCTATAAGCCTATAGAGGATAAACGTTCATCTTAATTCTTTCGTTCAATTACAAAAAGCATCATTTTACTCACCATCTCAATAGTTTAATATGATATCTGGCAAACTGAGTCCAAGGGACTATTTCTGCAGAGAAGGGATGGGGAAAGAGGGAGAAAGAAGGGGGCAGGGAAGGAAGGAGAAAAAGGATCAGAGGGAGAGGAAGTGTATTGAGGGAGGGAGGGAGAAAGCAGGAAGAAGAGAGGGAGAGAGAGAATAGATTGGATAGAGCATTTATTAAGCACTTACTATATGCCAGACACTGCTAACAACTGGGAATACAAATACAAGCAAGCAAAATAATCCCTGCCCTAACAGAATTTACATTCTAAGGAGGAAGGCAAAAATGATAGCCAGAGAGGGAGATTGTGTACCCAATGCACACTTTGTACATGGCCTGGAAGTGAAGGCTTGGATTTGACAAATATTTGATAAATCATAATAATTCATAGGATCATTTTAGAAATGATGAAACTAAGGCACAAGGAAGGTAAGTGATTTGCCCAGGGTCACACAGTTGGCAAGTATCTGAAGCAGGATTCAAACCCAGATCATCCCATCTCTATCCACTGTTCTACAACCATCTTGGACAAAGTGATCTTTCCCAGGTAAACACACTAGGAAACAATGTTTTCTTTATAGAAACGTACCTTCTTTCTTTTTTAAATTCTTCCTCCCACTAAGGTAATCTATTACTAGGACAAATAAGAAGGATTTGAGAAAATAAGAAAATTTAAACTGACACGCTTTTTAATCAAGAAAATTGACATTATTTTTAGAAAGCTTTTTTTTCTACCTGTAACCAGATAGCTTGCCTTCTGTTAAATCATTGCTATTATCAGGTTTGTTAGCGTACTTGAAAGCATTCATTATTTATGGCATAATTACAATCATTAAAAAAATCCTAAGTGGTCGAGGCACGTGTACCGTCTAACGAAGCCGGTGAATTTTTTTTTTCCTTTTTTAACCTAGGGATGAAGTATCCTCATTTGGTTTTTAAAGCAAACCACCAAGGAAATTAAAACTATACCTCTCAAGGGGGTTTTAAAATGGAGTATCTTAAATCTTAAAATGGAGTGCAAGTAATTAGAGAACAGAACAAGAGGCCAGGAAAAGAAGTGAGCGTTCCTTCTGGGAGAGGCTCTGAGCCCACTAAGCTTTCTTCATGGAGCAACAGAAGGGAAATTAGAGTTGACAAGAGGTGACGGAAGTGGAGGGCACAGGTAAGGGGAGAAAAGACAGATTTTTCCTTGAGGCGGGCTTCTAATTAAGCTCTGGGAGTAGGGATTTTCAAAGTTGAAGCACCTGCAGTCCCCAAGGAGGGCCTTGAAGAATTTGTTTATTTGTAAAACTTCAATTTCAGATTCAATTTCATTGTTTTGAGTGTTTCCTTTTTAAAATTAGATCATTATATCCTTTGACAGAAATATCACCCTGACAGCAGATGACAATGATAATGATGATGACGCAGATGATGGTGATAGCTAACATTTATGTAGCGCACTTATGTGCCGGGCACTGTGCTAAGCATGTTACAATATTATCTCATTTGATTTTTCACAACCACCCTGGGATGTCGGTACTATTATTGTCCCCATTTTACAGATGAGGAAACTGAGGCAAATAGGTGAAGTGACTGAAAGCGTCTGAGGCAGGATTTGAACTTGGGTCTTCCTGACTCCAGGCCCATCCCTCTACTGTATCACCTAGAAGGAGCACCATTGGAAGTCTGGTCAAATACAGTCACTGATGCCTATGTGTGACTTGGGTCAGGTCACTTAAGCTCCCTCAGACTCAGATTCCTCATCTTCAAAATGAGGGGATGTGAGCTAGCTTGCCTCTGAGTTCCTTTCCAGGACTAAGTCTATGACACTATGATCTGATCATTTAACTGGAAATGGCACGAACAGGAATCACCGAACTAGGCCCTGGCAGGACATCTCTGAAAGGACGCCTGTGCTCTCGACTGCAAAGCAGCTAATTGTTTCTAGTATTTAAGAAGTGGAGTTAGCTCAGACACTGTTTTCTGAACTGTGTCCTACTGTGTTTCTGAATAAGGACAATGCAGCTGAGCTCCAATAAATCTCGTCTGTGGGATTGTTCCGTCTCTCGCAAGTGTGCGTACCGGACCATTCCCTTTTAGTGAACATTTCTGCCATAGTCTGTGCTTGCTGTCTCTCTTGAATCACCACAAAGCCTGTTCTGACACAGTTTTCACACAGACTGGCCAGGAGAAAACGATGATAAATGAGCAGGTTTGGGAAAATCTGCTTGAGAAAATAAAAAAGCAGATTCCTCTTAATCATTTGTCATTAAAAATTACTTTTAAAAAATTCTTAGTCAGTTATGATTACCTAGAATGACTTCTTTGAAACTTAAAATAAAAATCTGTAACTTAAAAAACAAAAGCAGAAATCTGGCCTTTTTGAAGTCATAGATCTAAATTCGGAGGGTCCTAACCCCAAAGAGGGAAGGGCAGTACAGATTTTCACTGCTCCGGAAGATTCCAATATTCCCTTTCCTCCTAAATCAGACTGTCCTTTCTCTGTTACCAGACCCTGAATAATCAGAAGTGAGGAAATAATTTCTTCACCTCCATTATGTAGGTTGGCTTTGTTCTTTAATACCAATGACCATCCTCATATCACTTCATCAGTCTGGGTTTCAGTATCCTCGTCTATAGAACGAATGAGTTGTCCTGGATTGTCTTTAATGTCAATACCAGCTTAAAATCTTTTAATAATAATAAAAAGAGCTTATTATTATATAATACCTTACATGAGGCATAGTGAATTGGAATCTGGCCTTGGGGTCAGAAAGATCTAGGTTCTAGTCTTGCCTCTGATACATAATGGCTGCGAAGCCCTGGACAGGTCAGTTGAACTCTCAGTACCCTAGATAACTCTATAAAACTATAAATTGGAGAGAAGGTACTAATCTGCCTTGGTAAAGGGCATCCTTAGGCCGATGAAACCCAAGCACTAGTTATCCCTACTTTACATCGATTATCCCATTTGTTCCTTAGAAAAGCTGTTGTATGATAGTCTATAGCGGGGTCTATAGGCAACAATACTCTCATTATATAGTAAGGAAACTAAAGTTTAGGCTTAAAGAATTTAGGTCACTTTCTCATTTCTAAATGTCAGGTCCTCCTCCTCCTCTTCCTCCTCCTCTTCTCCCTCTATCCACCCCTTACATGTGGGTGCTCTGTCCAAAGGAAAATAAATTTTGACTATATACTTTGCAAGGTATCTTGGGGCTTGGAAGCTAGATTTTTTTTCTTCCCTACTTTTTTATTCTATCACTGCTTTTGGAAAACTGGGACAATTAACTCTTTTGTCTCAAGTAGTTTTCATTTATAATTTCTTGTAATTGAGCTCTGGAAAACCAGGCTTTAATAAAGCTCACTGGAATTCAAATGGAGCTATTTGACTATGCCTTTAAACCCAAATCACTCTGGCTCTCAATGATTGGCCAATAGTAGGTCCCAGTCCAAGCCTCCCTTGCTCACTGTTTGGGTTTTGATGGCTTAGAGTGGGTGTAAATAGCAATTGTTTCTGCCCCAGAAACTCTGGGCATCTTGCCCTCCCAGACCAATTCTTTTGTGAAGGCAAACTAGGCCACCTTTTGCCTCAATTCTTACCCAGCCTTTAATTACTGAATGGATACTGCCTCAGAAAAATTGACACCTGGGAAAGACTTCAGCTTAAAAAGGCCAAGGTCTCCCACTGCACCCATGGCCATCACCAGTCTTCCTGACCTCTATCTTACCACTGAACTCTGATGGCTCTGGAGGAGAGAGTAGGGCTGCTGGTTTTGCACAGCCCTGCTTCACTTAAATCCAGTTCACCCGAAGGTCAAGACATCACTCTCCTGATGTCATTGGTCTTCTTCAAGAATTAAGGATAAACCTTAAATGTCAGTGGAGGGTCTGGAACCTATGTCATCCCAACTCTGTCAATGACTCCTGGTACTATAACACACCCTCGGGAGCCTTGGAAGTTCTCCTTTCTACTTGTATACCTTTGCTCACACCATTTCTTCCATGTGCAGTGTTATAGTATCATAGGAATATTTATCTACAGACAGAAAGGACTTCAGAGGTCACATAATCTAATTTTACAGATGAGGAAACCAAGGCCTAGGTAGGTTAAATGCCTTGGCCAAGGTCATAGAGATAAAAAGCATCAGAGCAGAAATTTAAACCCAGACTCATCAGTACCCTGCTAGCCACTGAAAAAGTACCATATACAAGTGCTAACAACTGGTACTCCCAATGCTAACTGATGTCTGATTCGTTCCTAATTTTCTTTTAAAAAATTTCTCTCATTCTAATGCATATGAAGCTTCCAACTGTAGTAATTACAAGCTTTGCCTAAGCAATTGGTTGTGCAAGAAAGGTCTCCAGACATAATTACCCTCTCACTATAGAGCAGAGGAATTCTCTTTGTTTCGGAACCAAGCCAATACTGATCTAACCATTCATTTCCCCCAGTGAAGCTCAAAATGCCATGCGGCACCATAGCTGTACAGTGACCTCCCATTACAGAGACCTATGAATTGTTAGGAGCTTTTCCTTTTGCCATTTTTTTCAGTGTAGGAAAATTTTTGTTTTAGTATGAGACACTGCTAACAGATTAATGAAAATGTGCAGGAGAGAGAAGGAGAAAAAGAGGGAGAGAGAGAAAGAGAGGGAAGGAAGGAAGCAGAGGGGAGAAAGAAAGAGAGAGAAAGAGGGAGGGAGGGAGAGAGAGAGAGAAAGGAGGCAAGGGGAGAGTGGGGAGAGAGGCAAGGAGAAAGAAGAGAGGAGGGGAGGAGAATGGCTCAGGATGCCAAAGTATTTATCATCATGTTCCTAGGACAATTTGGCTTCTAAAGTCATTTTCAGGGTATGGTAGCCAATCACCAATTTTAAAGAAAGAATTTCCCTTGTCCCAGAAGGCCAAACATTACCAAAATCACCCTCACACAGCAACAATTGATTCAGTGGACTCAGAAGTCAAAAAGGCTGAATATTGGCTACTCCGAGGTCACCCGATTCCAACTTCCATTGAGGGTTCATTCAGAGAATTAATGCTAAGTATTATTATACAATACTAAGTAAGTTCTAATCACCAGGAAACCTGTGATTTCCCAGCTATCTCCAACAAAATTTCTCTCTACTCCATGAGTATGATGATGTTTGAATTTGAACCATCACCTTCTTAATCTTGCTTTTAGGGGAAGCCCAGCCAGCCACTTGCCAGAGAGCCCAGAGCCACTCCTGAACATAATCAGTCTTTCACTGAGCCTAGTTCTTCCATGGCCTTCCATTAGAAGTCCCTCATTTAAAAACAAGGTACACTGGGACACTCTACCGTCATGGATTATTGCAGCAGCATCGCTCTTACTGGTTATGCTAGTGGCCAGAATAAAACATAGAGCACCTTCAACAAGTCTGCACCTTCCAAAAAGGCAATGTGGAATAGTGGGACCAGCAGCCTGAATCCTGGGCTTCAGGCTCTACTCCACCATTCACCATCTTGGGCAAGCCATTTCTGCCTGAACCTCAGTTTACTTCTTGGAAAACGGGGATAAAATATACCTGCCTCATGTATAAAAAATATCTTTGCCCTTCTTCTACTCTACATCTACTACCCCATGAATAGACACTTACTAGTTGTATGACCTTGGGCGAGTCTTTTAAACTCCGTTTGCCTCGGATTCCTCATCTGTAAAGTGGGGATAATAATAACACTTACTTTGCACAGTTGTTATGACAACCAAATAAGATAATATTTGTAAAGGGTTTAGTACAGTGCCTGGCACATAGTAGGTGCCATATAAAATCTTATTCTCTTCTCCCTTGTAGGTCCTCATCATCTCTCACCTGAACCATTTCAATAGACTTCTAATTAGTCTTCCTGTATCTGTGCTTTCCTGTCACTAAATCACCCTCCACCTAATCACCAAAATGATATTCCTAAAGTTCAGGTCTGGTCATATCCCTCTAATTACTAAAAAAACCTCTGTGCTTCCTTAAGTTTCTATTTTCTTTTTAATTTATTAAATAAAACAAACATTTCCATAATGTAACAGAATTTTTAAAAAGATGGTTGTATATGGAACTACAAATCTATTATGTACAACTTGCTATTCCTTTTAAATATATAATAAAATTATTGTGTAAATTTCTTTTTTTTTTAACTTTTTTCCCCTCCCTCACCCTGCCCTAGAGATGGCTACCATTAGACACAAATATGTACATATGTGTAAAATCATTCTATATGTACTTCTTTCTCTGAATGCAGAGAGCATCTTCCTTCATATGTCCTTTGTGGTTAATTTGAGCATTTAGAATAGTCAAAATGACGTAGTCGCTTAAAGATGTTCTTAAAACAATATTGGTGTTACTGTAGAGCGAGTTCTTATTGCCGCTAGAAAACACAAACTCACTGGGTGGGTACTTTATGTCCTCCAACCTCTCTAGACTACCTTCGGTTTACTCTACCTCATACCCTTTGTATTAGAGCTAAGCTGGTCTAGTCACATTTGCCCTATATAACATCCTATCTCCTGCTTCCATAATTTTGTACAGAGTGGCCTCTATAGCCAGACTGCCTTCCTTCCTCATTTGGCCTCCTGTAATAGATGGGGTCAAGGCTCAGCATAAGTGCTACATTCTACAAGATGCCTTCCCCTGATTTCCCCAGTTACTCTCACTCAATGCCCTACCCACCCATTCACCCAGCAACACACAAGAGTTTATTTTGTAATTCATTTTGAGATGGTTAGAGGGTGCAGCGGATAGAGGAACAGGCCTGGAGGCAATAAGACCTGAGATCAAATTCCACCTCAGACACTAACTAGCCGTGTGACCCTGGACAAGTCCTTTAATTTCTGTTTGCCTTAATTTCCACATTTGTAAAATGTGGATTATAAGAGCACCTACTATACAGGGTTGCTGTAAGGATCAAATGAGATCATACGTGCAAAGTGCTTGGCATGTAGTAGGCACTTAATAAATGCTTTTTCCTCTATGCATTTTGTATTTACATCCATGATGTTTCCCTCAATAGAATATATGGTCCTTGAGGATGGTTTTGACTTTGTGCCCTCAATGCCTACTGTAGTAACTGACACATAGTAGGTCCTTAATAAATGCTTACTGGATGAATGAATTAAAGGAGCTGATGAATATGAAAGTGCTTCATTAACTATAAAGGGATATACAAATGACAGATGATATTAATATTCTAAAATGCTTCCTTTAGTTAACAGGCAAATCATCCTGTGAAGGATGAAGTCAGTTGCCAAATGTAGTCACAAGCTTTTGAGAGTTATCGCTTTCCCTCCTAAATTTTGGATCCCAGGATTTAGAGATGAAAAGAGTCTTAGAAATCCTCCCATCCAATTTGCTCATTTTACAGATGAAACTGAATCATTTTTAGAAGTGACTAGACAGAGCACTAGACCTAGAGCCAGGAAGACTTGAGTTTGAATCCAGCCTCAGACATTTACTTTCTGCATGACCTTGGGCAATTAATTTAATTTCTGTCTGCCTCAGTTTCCTCAACTGTAAAATGGAAATATTAATAACACCTACCTCCCAGGGCTGTTGTGAGGCTCTAATGAGGTAATATTCGCAAAACCCTTTAGCATGGTACCCGGCATTTAGTAAATGCTATGTAAATGCGAGTTGTTGTGATTGTTAAAAATTAAATCACCTTCCGAAGGTCATAAAAAGCAGAGTCAGGTTTCAAACTGGAGTCCATTGACTCTAAGCTCAGTGTTCTTACGAATACACCATAGAAGTCAATATTTGTTTAAAATAAAAAATATGCAATATATGTGTGTGTGCATGTATGTGTTGTATGTGCTTTATTCTACTTACAAAAGCTGTCATCACTCGCAAGCTGGCGGAAGCGGTGGCAAACTCGTGCAATGCAAGAGAGCTCCTTGTGAGACAGAAGGGAAAAGATGCAGATCCAGATTTCATCTGGCAGAAGCTGCCACATGGAGAGGGCTGAGTCTCCTTGACCCTTCTGGAAGGAAGCAGAGTTAATGTGTGACCAAATGTGCCAGGTTCAAGGAAAGACTCCATGTCTTTAAAATGACACCACTTCAGCTAGGTGGCACAGTGGATAGAGCACAGGGCCTGGCAGGAGGAGCTGAGTTCAAATCCAGCCTCTGACACTTACTAGCTAAGTGACCCTGGGTAAGTCATTTAACACCAATTGCCTCCAAAAAAACGAAATAAAATAAAACAAAATGCAGCCACTTTACCTAACCTTAGCAGAGAAAGGAACAGGTCTTCAGACGTGTAAGAAAATAAGAGTCTTACAGGTCCAATAAGAACTATCCCTTTCTTCTATCTTCCCACTGACCCATTCAGTCAACAGATCCTATCTATGTAACCTTAGTGTTTGATATGATAGTTACAAAGTAACTCAGGACTTTAAACTTTATATTATAACAGAATTTGTGTATACCTATCCTGAGAATAACTGGTGGGATGATTTGCGGATCAAAAGTCATGTACTTTTTATGAACTGAAGGAACGTTGTAATTCAAGAAGGGAAAATGGGAAAGAAAATTAGATTAGGTTATTTAATTTGAGGAAGTTACCTGAAATTTAAATGTTCAAACTCTTCTACTGTTTGGAAATAAACAGGATGGAGAATATTTAAAACATAACAGTTGTGAATTTCAGTTTAAATACTGGCCATTTTAAGGAGTTGGTCATGACCGATTATTTTAAAATTGTATTATTTTAAAATTACTTTTCAACTAAATTAATGATAATTAATTAATCAACTAATCTATAAACGTGTGCCAACCACTGGCTAAGCACTAGGGATACAAAAAAAGGCAAGGGACAGTCCCTGCCCTCAAAGAGCTTACAATCTAATGATAATAATACATGATGTGCAGATCACATGGGAACATTGGTGAAGCATTAGCAAAAACTATCTTTTCTAAGCCTCACAACCTCATGAAAAAAGTAGCTTAATTAGTATAGGCCCGCTTTTACAGAAGAAGAAACTGAGGTGAAGTAAGGTTAAATGATTTACCCCATGGTTACCCAGCTAGTATAAGAGGCAAGATTCAAATCCAGATCTTGCTGACTCCAAATAAACAACATGAAAACATTTTGTGAAGTTAAAACTAAGAAGATAAAAGAATAAATTATATGTGTGTACATACACATACACACACACACACACACACACACACACACACACTCCTTGTCCTCTCTTTGTTACTGTTCAGACTTTTCAAGTCATGCCTGACTCTTCATTCCCCCATTAGGGATTTTCTTGGCAAAGATACTAGAATGGATTGCCATTTTCTTCTCTAGCTCATTTTACAGATGGGGAAATGAAGCAAACAGGATTAAGTGACTTGCCCAGGGTCACACAGCTACTAAGTGTCTGATGTGAACAAAGGAAGATGAATCTTCCTGACTCCGGGCCTGGCACTCTATCCACTGTCCTCTCTAGCCCTCAGCTTCCTCATCCGTAAAATGAGAGGACTGAGCTAGATTATCTCTAAATTCTCTTTCAGCTCTGGAATTCAATAACTCGTGATTTTATGCTCGTGCTGGTTTTCTGCCTGAGATGTTGTTACAGTATATGTGAACGGCCGGTGATGACATCTTGAAGTAAAACATTCCCCATAGGTAACTTCCATTTTTTTATATACGGTCTATAGAGCATTGAGCAGGTAGAGAAAAGTCAACACGTATAAATAGTTAAATACCGAGTTAAAAGGAGTATCTGTAGCTATAAGATGATTATTCATAAAACTTAGGCACAAAATAGAATCAACAAGCCTTTGATAAACCTGGCCCTCACTTATATTAATCTTCAGATGCGTGAAGTTTCCATATTTCAAATTCTTTGGTACCATTTGTCATTTTCCATGTTTATAGTTCTCTCTCCTACATCCCCCTTGTGGACAGGGGTCTGCCATCTAATTCATTATCTCTGAATCCCCTGTAGAACCCTGAGCAAAGTAAGCCCTCAAGAACTGTTCATTGGATGCTTTTGTTCTATCACTTTTCTCACAGTTATATTTTTATCACGTAAATCATATTTTTACATTATCATAGATGGCCTAGAGAAAAGAAAATACGGAAAGAATATTGTGCACTGAAATTTTTAGCAAAACTTGGAGATTCACACCTCCATTTACAGAGCCATGGACTTTTCCCCATGAAGATACTGGGAATAACTATAGCTCACACAAAATAAACAACAGAGCTTAGTATTAAATTGGCAAGGCTAATTGCTTAAGATAAGAAGGTACAGGATAGCAGGTGAATGAGTTCAGCTTCCACCTTGCCCTACCCATTCCTGATATCCAGACCCAACAGCAACCTCAAGTTGGTGCCCTGGGGTCTCTGTTTTCTCCTTCCCCTCCCTCAAACTTGTGTCCAGTTCTTTCCACTTGTCCCTGGTGCAGAGATTCCTAGTAATAGCTGATAATTTGATTTATATGTATATATAAATATATGAAAATCATGATTAAGCACTTTCTACATACTAAGCACTATTTTTAAAAACTGAGGATACACTATCAAGAAAGAAAAAGGACAGTCCCTCCCATCAAGGAGCTCTCACTATGATTGGAGGAGACCATACATATAAAATTACGTAATTATATGTGTCATAATACATATTATATATAATTATAATTATCAGCGATTGTTCTAGGACTCAGGAATATATTCTGTCTACAATTTTTATAACTCCATTAAGGGAAATAATTTGGAGAAATATGTAATTTAAAAAAAAAGAAGGAAGAATTCAGACTAGAAAATAATCATAAATTAATCTATGCATCTCCATTCCCATGCACCTATGCCATCATCCAGTGATTTGTTCTCGCCTGAACAAGGTTGACTTTTCATTGTTTTTGCTGCCTGTGTGTGTGTGTGGTGGTACAGGGAAAGGAACCAAAAAAATAACAGCAAGAGCATTTCATTGGCTATTTCATGCTGCACATGACACAGTTACCTTATTTGCCATTTCTTTCTCCAAATCTACGTAGACATTCTTGCAAAGGTATTTGGGTGTAGACCCTAGGAGAAGGTAATAGAATATTTAGCATGGAAACTTTCGAATGGGGGATATAAATGTGTTACAATGCACCCATGTGCACATCTATTGGGGTATGGGAAGAGAAAAAAATAAAGAAAAGCCAAATGTCCCCAAGGTCCTCCCCCACCCCTGCTAAGCCTCCCAGAAACAAGGGGACTTTACAATGAAGAACTCACTTGGGAAGAAGTACATGAGTAGATCCATTTTAAACTTGTGATCAGTAGCTATTTTATCAAGGTCACACAAAGGAACCATGATGTTTTAGTAAACAAACAGGAATGAGGTAAAGAAATTAATTGCATGCTCTTCTCAGATCTATTCCATTTTTTGTTTTCCTTTTATAATAACTGGGAGCATCTGCTGAAAGGAGAGGGAAAGACCCTCACATCTAAAGATGAGCTCAGATCACATAAGTGAGATTAGGTCCTTCAAGGTGGGAGAATATGAAATAAGACGTACAAACGTCTTCATGTCTATATTCATGCTATATCTGCTTTGGGATGAGAAAGAAAAAGTATATGAGGAAGTGGGATAAGGATTGACAAATGTGAGCATGACTAATGACGGGATAAACACAGAACTATAGAATGTTAGACTCATAAGGCTTTATAAATGTAAGGAAACCAAGGCAGTTGAGCTATAGGGCTATCAAGCAGTGGCTATCGAAAATAAAAGCCTTGAAGACCAAAGTAGACACTCTTTGACTCTGAGGCTGCTCTCAGACAGTAAACCTCAAAAGAACCAAGACTCCTCTCTTAATCTCAATTTCCTCACATACTAAATGGGGAGGGGCGGGGTTAATGATAACTTAATGTGTATAATGGAGTACTCCTTTCAGATGTTGGCAGTTTTCCTAAGGGAAAGGCATAGAATCAAGGACAGCTGTTAGAGAAGCATTAAAAAAAAAAACAACAGATAAAAAAAACCCACTCAGATGGCCAATGTGTCCCATTTCCCAGCATCTAATTTTCATGACTGATGTGAGAATTTTAAGGATGAAAGTTGATATCTAGAACTGTTTCATGACTATGGGACAAAAGTATATTGCGTAATAGTTGCCTGGCTGGCAGAAATACGGGTTTGGGCTTTTCTTCATAAGATTAAGTTGAATTATTTCACATAAGAGATACTACTTCAAAACAGTAGGGTTGGTCAAGACTAGCCTTCTAAATGAATCAAAGCAGATGTGTGTGTATATATATGTATGTATAATATATAATCAGGGAAGATGCAGAGCCCAA
This sequence comes from Phalanger gymnotis, assembly GCA_028646595.1. Lineage (NCBI taxonomy): Eukaryota > Metazoa > Chordata > Mammalia > Diprotodontia > Phalangeridae > Phalanger > Phalanger gymnotis. The sequence continues at coordinate 268,501,744 of CM053624.1, read as the reverse complement.
TATATATGGAGAGAGTATATGCATGCACATGCGTGCACACACACATGTATCAGAGAGGAGAAACAGAGAGAGAGACAGAGGAGACAGGAAGATAGACTCTTCAGAGGTAGAACAAGATAGTTAGAGTCTGGAAACAGAGATAAAAGCTCCAACTGAGAGACAGAAAACCTTCAAAGCCCAGCCAAAAGGACAGACCTGGAAAAGCTTTGTAGATCCCAGGCTTAGGGCTTCTCTTCTGATGAAAGAGCATAAATGCTTCCTTAGCAACGACAAAGAAAGTACCTAGCTGGGAAGCAGCCTTTTCCAGCAGGAGAAAAGAAAGACCCAAAAGAGGAGTGGGCTGAGCCTTCGGCGAACTGTTGTACACGAGAACCCTAAGGGAGAAAAAAGAATTCAAGGCCTATAGCCCAGAATTGTGAGTTGCTCCAGGCAAAAGTGATTCCCTAAGCATGTGCTTCCCACTATGGCTCCGTAAGTTTGTGCCCACTCCCTCCTCTGAGGACACTGCTTAGAGTGTATCCCTGTTCTATAGGTAAAGCATTATAACTATTCTTGCTTTACCTTCAGCGTGGTAAATATTTCTGATTAACAGTAGATGTAGTTCATCTGGCTAATTGGTTAAATGAAATGCATACCAGGGTGGGGATCAGGAGTAGCAGGTAGAGCAGAAAGAATGCATTTACCACTACAAGGATGACCCTGAAAGTGAGCTTCGAATAATGGCCACCCCTCTGGGAACCTCAAACTGTCAGGACAAGTGCAGCTCGGGTAATAAAACCATTCCAGAAAAGGAGAAGAGAAAATATGTTGAGGTGCCACACCCACATTATATACACTTCAAAAACTTTAAAGTGCATGATGATGATGATGATGATGATGATGACTTGACTCATCATTATCATCATCATCCCTGGGGATGTCCAGTGAGTTGAGCAATTGTGGAAGTTGCCTGAGGTCTTGGGTATAGAGAACACCTTAGAGTAGGCAATCACGATTCTATGTCACAAATCCAGGGAGAACTGCATTAGTGAGGACAGCTCCTCAGCTCTTCTCAAGCATGGGTCTGTACATGGATCACATGTTCCTGGCAATCAAAAGTCAAAGGACCCTGAAGGAAGGGACCTTCCAAAGCATCTAGTTCCCTCCAACCATAGGTGTCCCTCAGGGTTCTATCCTGGACCCTTTTCCCCCTCCATGGTACTTAGTGACATCATCAACTCCCGTGGATTTCACTGTCATCTCTATGCTGATGATTCTGAAATCTACCTATCCTGCCCCAAATTCTCTGCTAATCTACAAACTCACATCTCCAACTGCCTTTCAGACATCTCAAACTCAATGTCCAGAACTGAATTTTTTTATCTTTCCAAAAACCATCCACCCTCCTACCTTTCCTATGACTATAAAGGGCATCACAATCCTCCCAATCTCTCAGGCTCACAACCTAGGTATCATCCTTGACTCTTCACTATCTCCCACCCTCTTCCCTGCTCCCCCACCCTATATCCCATCTGTTGCCAAGGTCTGTGGATTTTACCTTTCCAACAGCTTTTGAATATGCCTCCTTCTCGCCTCTGGCAATGCCACCACAGACCCTCATCACCTCACACCACATTATTGAAATAGCCTGCTATTGCAGGGTCTGCCTGCCTCAAGACTATCCCAACTCTGGTTCATCTTCCACTCAGCCACCAAAGTCATTTTCCTAAAGTTCAGGTCTAAGCATGCCATCCCTCTATTCCATAAACTTCCATGGATTCCTATTACCTCCTGGATCAAATATAAAATGCTCTGTTTAACACTTAAAGTCCTTCCTAAAATAGCTCCCTCCCACCTTTCTAGTCTTCTTCTACCTTACTCCCCACCACACGTTCTTCTGTCCAGTGACACTGGCCTCCTGGCTGTTCCATGAAGAAGAAATCTATCTCTTGTCTCTGGACATTTTTTCTGGCTGTCCCCCATGCCTGGAACATTCTCCTTCCTCATCTCCTCCTGCTAACTTCC
>CM053624.1:268437153-268499240 GCA_028646595.1 Phalanger gymnotis | reverse complement strand
GTATTGTGGAAGGGTTATACATAATGATATGCATGTGGCTCATGTTGAATTGCTTGACTTCTTAGGGAGGGTGGATGGGAAGGGAAGAGGGGAGAGAAGTTGGAACTCAAGGTTTTAAAAAAAATAGATGTTCAAAAGTAAAAAAAAATAACTCTGGAAAAGGATGAAGAAAGGGAAATCTAGGCAATGTCAAATACAGAAGATATAATATTAAAATAATTTTTAAAACATGTTATCAACACTTCCACCCCCCTTAATTAGCAGTAGAGTGGCTAATTTGCACCCTCTTTGGCTTGAATATCCAGCTCACACATTCACATCCACTGGTCTCTCCCAACTGGAGAATGGAGGTAACATACAAAGTGATTGGTGTAGCCATAAAATGAAGAAAGGAGTGGATATTTAGTGAAACCACCTACTCTGACTCAATGCACTCTACCCCTTCCCCAGTGTTGTTTTCCTGCCTGGGCTCTGGGTATAGCCCATGGCTTTGGACCTGTTGTTTCCGAACTCAAAGCAGATCTTGTTGCCTAGTCCCCTGGAGCTGTTACTTTATGGATTTCTGGCTTTGATTTTTGACCAATTAGGTTCTCTTTGATCTCTGGAACCTACTGAGCATTATATTTGGGCCACTCATTCATAAAGAATGTCTTTGTTGACATTCTCCTTTTGTTAATCACTCACTAAGCCCCAGCTCACACACTTGTGGGCCTTCCCACATCATGGGGCTGAGGGCCATAAGCAATCCTTCCATCTCCCCCAAAAAATAAATCAGCAAATCCTTGCACTGTCTGTAAGTAATTGTTTCAATGGTTCAGTGTTGGTCAAAACATGGGCAGGTGTGTGTGCTATTTGGGATTCGTCTGAATTACTGTTTTAGGACAAAACCTCGTGGAAAGTAGTGACTGTACCTGCTGAGCTTGGCTTGGCCAACAGTGCGTGACACATGCTATGCAATAATGAATGAACTTTCTGATGATGATAATGACCATTATTTAATTATTAACAGAGTCATTTATAAAGGGAAGCATAACAAGCTTTCTGATTTCCAACATTCAGCTAATTAGGATTCTTTTGCAAGGTTAATTTGTGCCCATCATTTCAAAAATGCAACATGATTTTTTAAAAAATGGTCTTTGATGATATTGTGAAACTATACAAGATAGGCATTGTTTCCTTTTGAAAGGAGATCTAAGTTTCAAAATGAGGTTCCACAATACCCCCTCCCATTCCCAAAGCAAAAAGATTTGTTGAGTTGGGGGTTCTATAGACAAAAATGAGACAAAAATAATACAGTTTCGATAATTGTGTTTGAACCTCTAAACCAGATTTTTTACTGCTTAAAGATGCTACAACTTATTATAAAATTTAGAAGTGCACATTGCTTTTGATTCGGTTTGATTTATTGATCTGATGAAAAGTATACCAGGTTTGGAGTTAAAAGACCTAAATTCAAATCCTGGGCCTTGGGTAATGTCATTTCTCCTCTCTGGGCCTCATTTTTTCTCAGCAATAAAAAGAAGAGGTTATATTTGATTATCTCTATGGTTCCTTATATAGAATAATAGTTTACAGACACAACATTCTAAAACTAGTTCTTACTAACTATGGCTCATCCTTCCAGGAGACTTCTGAGTCACTCAAGAAAGATTAAGGTATGCACACTTAGAAGTTTAGAGACAAGTTTTTTTAATTCTATTCCACTGCTTTGATAACAGTAATCCCTATGTTGTCCACAGAATATCTGAACTGGAAAGACCTTTAGAGATGACCAATCCTAAATCCCTACTTTTACCAATAAGAAAAATGAAACCCAAAGAGGAAAAATTATCTGTCCAACGTTACACAGCTAGTCAGAGGCTGAGCTGATACCAGAACCTGGCTCTCTTGACTTCCAACCCAAAAGAGGACTCAGAGTAAGGGAAAACCTGGATTTGAATTTTGATTCAAACACATGAGCTGTGTAACCCTGGCCAAGCCATTTGGTCTCTCTAAGCTTTGGTTTCCATGTTTATAAAATGGGGATTGTGGTAGTAATTCTGTCAAGATTGTTGTGAGGATTAAGTTAGATCATAAATGTAAAACACCTGCAAATCTTTAAGCATGTGAGTCATAGTCATAGTTATTATCCTGCTGTATTGCCTCCCTATGGTAACTCTGAGTTGACCCGAATATTTGGTATGCCAGAATCCCAGGATCATTAACCTTTCCAGATAAAACTAAATGTGCATTGTTGAGAAAGTCCAATATCTTTCTTACAGAGGGAGGAGGGGAATCACACAGATGGAAAAAGCCAGAGTGACTGATGAATCCATAGGCATAACCAATGAACATCAAGGAAATTGTACCAACCTATACGTGTGTATCTTTTTAGCTTATTCATGATTGCATTCAAAAGTATCTGTGGTCTATGAAATTGGTACATCTAATGACGGCCCCAAATCTCTATTTATTCTTAAGTATGAAATTGTGTAAACTCCAGTGTTTGTGGACAACTTAATTCAATTGGCAGTTTTGGCAGAGCTGACCAGCACCTGAATGGACCTACAGATGTGCAAAGAGCATGGGCCCAATGTGACAGCACATGAAGCCTACATCCTATACATGCCTGAAGCTGACCTTCACTTAGGCTATCGTATATCCCAGATTAGGGACAGGGTGAATTCAGATGGGTATGTCACAGTCATTTGCCCTTGTTATATCCTTTGTTTTAACACCAATAAACATTTCTAGGTAAGCTTCCTCTGAGTGTGGGTAGGTGGCTCCTCCTTTAAGTCCCTAGCTGGACTGTAACATTTAAAAAGTAGGATAAAATCCTTAACACATTAAGGATGGTTTGTTTATAGAGATGGATTTTTTTTCAAAAGGGCCCTAAAAAATAGACAATTACCAAGTCACCCAACACGTTATTCAATAATACCTAGGTAGATGGGTAAATGATCAGGAAACAAGGTACTTCAAGAGTTGTCTAGGAATAGAGTGCAGATTCCTAGTTCTGTGGAGGTGGTCAGGTCAGTAAGAAAATCTGGGAAAGGAACAGCCACAAGTGGGGGCTTTAAATAGTTTTTGCCATAGCACAAGATACTTTTCCCTAAAACACTTGCCATTTCCAGCAAAGGCCTATCAACGATGGGCCTTGGGCCCTAATAAACTGTAGGACACAAGAACATTGTTGGGGCCCCTCTGCCTAGTTTAACAAAAATTTAACAACTAATTGACAGTAAGGGACATTTTTCTAATTCCCTATAAACTAACACATGTTATTCCTTAAGTCAAAGCAATTCATGATATGTATTGCCTTTCTCCAAGCAAAGTATTCTTGAAACCATATTAGCTATATGGTCTTAGCTCTAGACAGTTAAGAGCTCTCTGACATAGCCAGGACCATATAGCTAATATGTGTTAGAGTTAAGACTTGAACCAAGACCTTCCTGGTTTCAAGAATACCTTTCTTTATCTGTTACACCATACTGGCCTTTCAGAAAATAGGAGGAACTTAATAAATGCCTGTTGACTGGCATCTGCGTCTATGGATGGAAGCCCACAATGACTAAACTACTAGTCACTGAAAATTTAGCTCACTGAAAAGATAAGAAAGCAGAATAGCAGAGCACTGGACTTCATAGTCAGAGAATTACAGATGATCCTATGATCAAGGGATACACGAGTTTATGGATGTATACACTTTGTTGTTAAGTTGTTTCAGTCATGTTCAACTGTGTATGATCTCAATTGGGGTTTTCTTAGCAAAGATACTGTAGTGGTTTTCCATTTCCTTCTCCAGATCATTTTACAGATGAGGAACTGAGGCAAACAGGGATAAGTGACTTGCCCAGGATCACTCAGGTAGTAAATGTCTGAGACTGGATTGGAACTCAGGTCCCCCTAACTCCAGGACCAGCACTCTATCCAATGTAACATCTAACTGTCCTACCTGTAAACTACAGAACACAAAAAAGACAATCTTAAACCAATGTCTTGATGAGGTTTGACAAAAAGGCATGTCATCTCCTATACCCTACATCTAACAAGCTATAACATCCAACTCTATTATAATTCTGTGTTTGGTTTATTAGAATGTATCCTTTGGATTTTTTTAGAATTTATCTGTCCTCTGAGCATGATAACTCTATATTTACAAGCTAGATAACCAGGATTATTATAATGTATCTTTGTCCTGAGCATAGTAACCAATCTTTACAAGTTAAGTAAATCCTCTTTTATACCCATTGCTTGTGTCTGATCAATTAAGACAAAAAGGAATATTAGTATAATATTAACTGATCGGCACTGCCAATATCCATCAGCAGAGGTTCTATGATAAAGACCTGAGTAGTTTGAGTGGAGATACAAAAGTGAGAAGGTTTTGTGAAGAGGTAAATTGAAAGTATTTATCTGAAAAAGCTAAAAGAAAAATTAGTAGTTTGTCTATATTTGACCTACATACCCCGTCCTAATTCTTCATTCATTTGCAGTTCTTAACTGGGGGCTGCGAACTTTTTTAAAAAAATTTGTGATTGCATTTCAGTACAATTGGTTTCCTTTGTAGTCCTATGTGTTTTATTTTTATCAGTGTCCTGTAGTTTAGTCATTGTGGGCATTCCATCCATAGAAGCAGATACCAATCAACAGGCATTTATTAAGTTCCTCCTATTTTCTGAGAGGCCAGTAGGGTGTAGTAGATAAAGAAAGGTATTCTTGAATTGCATTTAAAGACATTATTCTAAGAAGGGATCTACGAGCTTCGCCAGATGCCAAAGGGGTCTGTGACACACAAAGAGGCCAAGGACCTCTGATCTGTTGATTCTTCATTTTGGAATTATTACTCAGACATAAGCAACTCTTCTCTCTGCAATTGCTCCTGCCAAATGAATTTGAGCATTTGGCTTACTGGTACCTTGGCCACCTACCAGATGGACCAATGCTGTGAGAGCTCTCGGTGCTTCTTCTCTTTTCTGCCTTGGCTGAACTTGGTCTTGACACGTTTTGTGATCTAGAGAGCAAGAGGAACACAGAAAATACTTCAGGATTAATATCTCCATGTCTCTTTTATTTACACAGACAGCATCAGAATAAAAGGTGTTATAGAAAACAACAACTCAATAGTATGATGAGCTGGTAGGAGAGCTGTCCAAATGGCATTGGTTCCCATTGAATTACTGAACTATATTAAATGACTGTGGCTATGGCCAGGCCAATGCACATTACAAAGGAGGAAACAGGCCCTGTGAACCCGATAGGATTACAACCTCGTGGGAATTAGGGGATGCTCCTTGACAAGCAGCCCCTGACTCGAGACTTTGGGCACAAAGTTTCCTTTGTTTCACACAAAATGGAACATTTTATACTGGTAACTTGGTGCCTAGTAGTTTCACAGAGAGATAAAAATCCTTAGTGCTAGGGTCTCAGAGCCTCTTCAAATCTTGTTGAGTCTTCCACCTGGTATAGGTACGATTATGAAAGGAAAGGAGGCAAAGGAATAGGTATTGCTCAAATGAGAATTATTAGAATATATTCTTGCCCTGAGTATGATAACTATGTCTTTACAAGCTGGGTAACCAAGATTATTAGAATGTGTCCTTGTTCCGGCTATGGCAACTGTATCTTTACACTCTTTTAGACTCACTGCTTGTGTCTGATCAGTTCTTTACATCATATCAACACCTGAGCTTGGGGCAGCTATCAGCAGCCTTTTTATATAGTCAAGAGATTTAGAATTTAAAATTCTCTAATCCAACTCATTTGTTTTTTACAGATAAGGATACTGAGGCACATGTCCACAGTTATATAGATAATAAGTATAGAGTTACTTAATATCCAAACTGATGTCTTTTGACTACAAGCCCAGTGATCTTTCTACTTCTCCAGGGTAGTTTCTTATCCTTTCAGTGAGCTATATTTAGCAATCTGCAATTTAATTGGTTTGGGTATTCCCTCTACTGATGCAGGTAATTTAAGAGAGGAATCAATCAACAAGAATTAATTAAATGCTGTGTGTGTGCATACAAAATCATGAAAACACTCTCTGCCTTCAAGGAGATTACAGGAAAAGCAGTTGAAGCTGTGAGTTGAGCCCTGCACTGGGGGATGGCTCTCAAAACTTACTGAAGTTAAAAATTGATCACCCTTCAGCTAGGAGACTCATTCACGTGTGTGTGTTACTCTAAGTATGCACTCCAGTCACTACCTACTGAGTGTGCCCCAGCTCAGCCTTTGGAGGAAGACCAAAGCCCACGTATCTTTAACTGACTGTGTCTGGTAGCACCACAAGAAGGTAAATACTAACACTTTGGACAACCACAGCTATTCTGATAATAAGGATCAGTAACTTCAATTTGCCTTCTTGGGATTTCACCCAATCTCATCTCCTTAGCCCCCAAATATATACCATTAAATAGGAACAGCATTCTATGGGTTTGCTAAATTAGGACTAGTTTATCATCACAACACGCCATTACACATAACGACCATTTACAAAGAGGACACATTGCACTTCTGTGTGTTACAGGTCTTCCAGTTCCTTAAATATGCAGAAATTGTGAGATTAACACCAAAGAGTTTGAAGCTCACCAAAGTCATAGATATCCAAGTCAATGGTGTTGTAAACAACTAAAGAACAGTAATTATTAGGGAAGGAAGATAACAAATCATGCCCTATGATTACCTCTCTAGAGTTTAAAAAAGGAAAAGAAAAAAGTTGCTACAAAATTGAGCAAAATTTACTATTTTCAGAAGTAAAAGGAATAAAGAGGGCCGATTGAAAAAGAAACAATAACCCAGTATACAAAAAAGTGTCACTATGAGGGATTATTAAAATCAAATGACTCTTGTAAGCTTTTATTGGCTTCTATCCAAAATTAATTTATTATTAATTATTATTATAAGGCTATATTACCCACATGTTCCACAGAGGAGGTGAGCTTTCAAAAGCTAAACATGTTTGGTGCCATGAAACAAATTAAATTGCACAATGGGGGATTAGAAAGCTGAGAGTCTTGTTTGTGTGTGTGTGTGTGTGTGTGTGTGTGTGTGTGTGTCTGTGTGTATGGTATTGTGTATACAAGAAAAACATCAGATCTTTGAAATGGATATGAAGTCAGGCTTTAGGAAGATACAATATTTAACTTTTTGTTTCTGTCATAGATTTTCTTTGAGGGATACATAGTTGAGATAAAATTTAGATCTATCCATCTATATGTGTATGTGTATGCATCTGAATCCACACACTATATAACAGTATATGTACATATGTGTGAATATATGAATTATAGACATACATTGTAAGCATATCTCTTATAGGGGAGGAGGAAAGAGCAGAGAAAGAAACACAACCCAGTGTGGCTCCTTTACTAGAGGCCAGAATGAGACTCTCAGATTCAGTACCATTTGAGACCATAATATAATCATGGGAGTCCCCCACAAAAAAAATTAGATTTTGAGAAAACTGAAGCAGGAGAACTTCTGTAAATCTATGCAAAATTGAAAGAAAACCTAATGCACAATATGATATTGTGGCTTTTTTACTAGCCATTTTAATCTTTTAAGCCATTTAATCTTCTAAGCCCATATCTTACTTTGTAATGCCAATCACCCCTCACGGCCTATGTCAACTACATTTACCCATAAACATATTTTCCCCTTTCAGTTGTCATTGGGTTCTCACAGTGAAGAGATCAGACTCCCTGGGCCCAATCATACGTAGACATTTTCTTCCATAGTTAGCACAACATTCACATCAGACCTCTTGTAGTGACAAAAACTATAAGATATTTTAGCTGTCCCATAGAGTATGATCATAAAGAATGAATGGCACGCATATATAACCTTTGCACTCCCATATGTGCACACAGTGGCAGGGTAATAGATAGCAACAGGTGACAGACAAAATTTTGTGAGCTGGAAATACAAATAAACCTACGCTACAATCTAAAAAAATTTTCAGTGGATTTTCTATTATTATTCCATCATAAGGATAGTCAGTTCCCTTTGCTCTGAAAAGCAAGAGACCTGGAATTTAATCCCAACTCTTCCATTAGTTTGTTTTGTTGGTTTGTTTTTGTCCTTAGGAAGTTCCCTTATCTAACAGCCTTAGTTTCACCACCTGTAAAATTGAAGGCCTTAGACCAGATGACTTCTAAAAGCCCTTCCAGACCTAAAATATTATTCACTCAGAACATCCGTGAAGAGGAGAAGTGGCCATAGAGACTGCAGCAGACACTCTGAAACGGATTTCTCATCATTGAAAGGAAGCAAAAGCTTGATGCTCACTTGTTAGGTATGTTAGAGAGGATTCTTTCTCAAGCATAGGTGGCCTCTCATGTCCCTTTTAACTCTGAGATTCCATTATGACACATTCTACATGTGGTTCTCAAAGAATAGACTGGTCTTGGCCCTATCATTGACCAATAGCAACCGAAAAGGATTAACAGATTGCTATGGGCAAATGCATTCCATAGGATCATAGATTTAGAGTTTGGAAAAGACCTTAAAGGCTGATGAATGGCTAACCCAAAGTCACGTAGCTATTCGGGGCCATCACCAGTTGTCTTGACCTATGTCTTGCTACTGGACTCCAGTGACTCTGGAGGACAGAGTGAGGATGGTGACAGTGTACAGCTCTGCCTCACTTAAATCTAATTCATTTGCAAGTCAAGACGTCACCCTCCTGATGTCATTGGTCCTCTTCAACAATGAAGGACGAACAATAACAACACATAGCTATTAAGTATATAAGACATGATTCCAACTGAGGTTCTCCTGACTTCAAATCTATCATTCTGTCCCCTATACCACACTTTGATCCAAGTTTAGAAGGGTGACTTCAGCGTTTCAAATTAAAGTACAGCTTTGAAAGATTCATATCATTTCCCACCTGGTTGGTCTCCTGGACTTTATCACTGTCTCTTGAAATTCATCTTCTGGGAAGATCCCATCACCTCTGAAACTCACACCTCCTCATTACCACCTGCCCCTGGGGCCCTTCCCTCCACCTGACTGGAGAGGGTGGAGGGTGGGCATCAGAGACCTCCTCCCAGATTCTTCACTTAAGAAGGTGGCCATATCAATATTTCTCACATCATTGCTGTCCCGGACTTCATCACTGCCTCCAGAAATTCATCTTTCTGTGAGATAATATGAACTCTGAAACCCACACCTCCTCAGTACCTCCCCCACCTTCCCCTAATGCTCCTCCCATGCTCTGATTGGAGAAGGTGGAAGATTTCCTCCCAGATCCTCCACTTAAGCAGGGGGCCCCAAACAGCCAACTTATCATTTCTAACCCAACTGCAGGACTTCCATCATGTTCATCATGCCCCCACTTGAGGACCTCCCTTCATTTTCACCTCCTTTTAATTTCTCTTCCTCTATTAGATTGTGAGTTCCTTGAGGGTGCAAGGACTGTCTTTTTGCCTTCTTTGTATCCCCAACACTTAGCACAGTGCCTCACTCACAGTAGGCATGTAATAAATGTTTATTGACTGGCTGAATATGGATAGGAGAAAAAAATAACCATGAAGGTAAACGACCATTTTGTATCTTTTTCAGAGAAGCCATTTCTAAACACAATCTATCCCTTGAACAATTTTACAATGTTGATGAAACTGGCCAATTTACACAATGGTTTATAGGTTCTACCCTGGCATGACAATAAATCTTGTGCCCCTAGGTATAAGCAGAATAAACACAGCATGGACCACTGCTATGGGCTTGCTTATAACAGACTTGCCACACGTACACACACATACACACACACACACACACACACACAGATCTCTGGGGTTCGGAAAACTTAATCATCCTCTAGTTTTTAAAGGTATCACACATTTACCTGTGGCTTTCAGGAATAAAGGGAAAAATGTGTTATTCTTACCAGAGATTTCTTTCACATTATGTACCATCAGGGAATAACATTTCAGCCTTGTAGGCTTAATTGAGCATAGCAAAGCTACTCAATTCAACAACCACTTACTAAGTTCCTACTGTATTCAACACATCATTGTAGTGCCAGAGGTATCTCTTTAGAGAAGACATGGCAGTTAGGTATTGCAGTGGATGGACGACCTGGAGTCAGGAAGACCTGAGTTCAAAATAGACCTTAGACACTTATTAGCTGTGTGACCCTGAGCAAATCACTTCATCTCTGTTTGCCTCAGTGTCTTGAACTATAAAATGGTCTGTAAACTATATGAACTACATATGAAATATATAAATGAGATATATTGATACATATACATATATATATAAAACTATATGAACTAATGAACTATAAAACTATAAAAGCAAATACTTCACAGAGTTGTTTTGAGGATGAAATGAGATGATATTTGTAAAGTATGTAACACAGTACCTTGTACATTATAGGCAGTATATAAATATTTATTCCCTTCTCTTCATAGTGCTTATATGTCACACATGCCTACTGAGGAAGAACAACATTTACACAAATATAATGTGCATGTATTGTGTGTATATATAAATATATTGTATATGTAACATACATGGAGATAGGTAGATAGATAAATATTTTTTAAATACAAGAGCTGAAATCTAAAGGCTAGAATGTGGGAGGTGAAAAAAGGTTATTACTCAGTAGCACCATGGAATTAGCACTGGCCTCAATTAGAAATCCAGAGTCAAGGTTTCCTCAATTTCTTAAGCTATCAAATGGGCGAAATAACATCTGAACAACCCACCTCATAAGTTTGTTGTGAAGAAATTGTTTGGAAAACATAAAATAGGAGCTTGTATTCTTGTTATTATCAATACTTTGATTATCTAGTTTATTTCCCTGCCTTTTGCATGTAAATACACAAAGGCCTAAAGAGATTAAGTGCTCTGCCCACATTGCAAAGCAAGTTAAAGCTGGAATTAGTGTCCAGGTCTTCTGACTCCTAATGAATAAGCATGCTTTCCACTAAATTATATTTATTCATTAGCACACACAGAGGATTGTCAAAACTGTTTTAACTTTTTTTTAATGAAAATACAAATTTTAACAATGGATGCCTTCTGGGAAGTGACTACATAATTGAACAGTAATTTAACCAAGGGACTCAACTCTATTATTCTAGCCCCTGTGTGACCTTAGTAAACTCAATTTAATCTCGTTAAGCCTTGGTGTATCCATCTGTAAAATGAGGCAGTGGGCCTAGATCTCTACATCCCCTTCCATCTCTAAATCTGTGACCTTATCATAATTTCTTAAAAGTCAGGATTTACCCAACCATAGATTTTTAGAATCTATGAAAAGACTTTAGAGGTTACCTAGTCTAACCTAATTTTACAAACAAGAAAAGTGAAGCCCAGACTTTCCTAAGGTCACACAAGTAGAAAATGGCAGAGCCAGCATTTGAACTCGGGACTCCTGACTGTAGGTCCAGCACTCTACCCACTAGACCAACATAACCATCTTTTCCTATCATTTTTTTTCCTGTAATCATTTTGCACTGTCTTGTCCCCTAGAGAGGAGAAAACGATGGAATCTCAGCACTTGTGGAAAACACAAGTTTCCTTCGTAATGACAATGTCTCAAACACAGATCCATCTCTGGGGACCAAAAATTCCAGGTATGAGCTCTTGCTTCAACATTTAGCAAAAACTAGAAAGAAAAGGGAAAGGCTTAAAAATAACCATACATACACACACGTCAGTTAAGCAGACCAAAAGTACATCAACGCTTTAGTGTAAATTTTAAGGACTTTTTCCCTCCACTTCTGCATGTCTGGCAACAAAATTAGCTACCACCTAAGGATTTAGCCCTAGTTAGTACAGAGATAGATAAAATTACTTAATGTAATTTCATGCTTGGTCTGGGTTTTCATCATTTCTATTTATCAAGAACCCTATTTAAGGGTTTTGGATAATTAAAAGCACAGCCATATATGTGCTTCTTAGAGGTACCTGCATGCATATAAAGGCAGCATACTATGCATCAGCATCAGACTTGGAGTCACAAGCTCCAGGTTCGAAACCTGGTTCAGACCCTTCCTAGCAATGTAATCCTAGGCAAGTTATTTTGTCTGAGTCTCAGTCTCCTTGCTTAAAAGATGAAGATAACAAGGTCAGAATTCCAGAAACCTCAACCCTCCAGAAGATAGTCCTAAACCCAGCCTCTGAACTACCCCCCACAAAAAAGCTTCATTACCATCATAACTGGCATTTCTAGAGCACTTCATGGTTAGCTAGGTTTAAGAGGATTAGCAAGAGTGGTAAAATAGAATGGGCCCTGAAAGGCAGGTATCAGACTTCAGATTTGCTCTAATATGAAATAGGGAGCAAATGTGAAACAAGGCTAGGAACTAGATCTGGATATTTCTGTGTAAAGAGTACTTACTCATTATAACAAATTATGCCTTCCAAACCAAGGACAAATCACATCATGACTTATTTTTAGAGTTGTAGGCTTAATCCATAATCCTTTAGACTTGGACTTGAACTAACCAAGATTTTGAAGGTAATGGGAATTCTCAAGAAGGTGTAGAGACAAAAAGACCCTCCCAGCAACTCTAAAACAAAGTTTGCCATTGCCAAATTTTGGCTGTGCTTAAGCAGACTATTGAGGTTCTTGGTTATATCAGTCCTTGCAGTGCATGAAGGGTCGTTCTCCCAGGTATATCTCCCAGGTACAGATCCTTGGTTTAGCTTTCTCTATACATACATTTGAAAGTAACAGTAACTCCTCCCTTGGGATGTGCCAGCCTTCAGGCTCTCATTCTCTAATATTCCTCCACATAGGTGGGAAAACAATCTTCCTAAGGCATAAGTCTGGTCACATGACTCCCCTCCTCAAAAATCTTCGTTTCTATTGCCTTTGGAATAAAGCAAAAGTTCTTCAGGCTAACATTTAAAGCCCTCCACATATGGGTTCCAACATGTCTTCCCCACCTTACTTCATTGTACTCTTACACACAAGCCAGACTGTACTAGTCGTCTATCTCTGTGAATTTGTCCAGTCTGTCTCCCGTGCCTGAAGGCACTCCTTCCTCATCGAATCTTGCTCTTCCTTCCAAGGTCATCAAGATGTAAGCAATAAGAGGGCTGCGTATGGAGCAAGGTTCAAATCCTGTGTCAGTCATTTGCTACCTACGTGGCCCTGGGCAAGTCACTCAACCTCTCTGTACCTCAGTTTCCTCACCTGTAAGATAAGGAGGGTGGACTGAATCCCTTCCACGTCTAAATCTGTGGTGTTCCACAAAGCCTCCTCAGCTCCCTGCTACCTTAATAAATTCTCTTTCCTCTAGGCTCCCTAGAGGTCTTTCAAGCTCACCTTTGTCTGAACCACACCATTTTTTTTAACACCATCAGTGATTTCATGAATCTAGGGAGGTCCTGGGGAGGAATAGCCAGGATGTGGGAGAAATGGGACTCGAACTCAAGTCTTGCTGACTTGAAGGACAGCCTTCTGTGCCCTGCACCATGGCTGCCTCTCACATCACATTCTAGCTTCCATTATATTTATCTGTTTATCCCATTCCCACTAATGAAAATGTAAGTTCCTAGAGGGAAAGGACTATGTCATATGTGTATATATAAACACACACATATATCATGTATACAGTATTAATATACACCCATACACATATATGTACACATATGTGACTGTGTATAATGTACGTGGTATGCATGTTTATATACTCATATACATGTGTATACTCTAGGCAGTATATGCATGCACACATGCACATGTGTGTAAATGTGCATGTTACATAATACATGTGTACACGTACACATGTATATGCATATGTATGTAGTATATCATGCACATGAGTATGTATATATACTCTATGTATGTGTTTGGCATCTATATATGCATGGGTATGCATGTATTTAGTGTATGTATATATATAAATATATGCACACATATACATACACACATGGTATCTAACACAATGCCTTAAACATGGCAAGTACTTTGTAAATGTAGAATTTGTTGAATTTAGAGATCCCAATTCACTGAGAAGCACCAACTATTTTCATAGTTCACCAGTTTAGCTGCTCTGGTCTCAAGGAAAGTTGCTGAATTCAGTTATTTAATGGCTTGAAATTAATATTGTATAACAGAAAAAATAAAGAGGGCAGTCAAACCTTAGTTCCTGTTCTTCACGTTGATGAGAAGACCATGCCACACTGGATTTCTCACAGTAGTTCTTATAACCAGTTGCTTTGGAAGTAGTTTTCATGGAGGCAGAAAATGGCCTCTCTAATAAAAAAAGACCAAAAAGTTAAAGATGCATGATTTTCAGCATTAAATCCATGCATTATATACTACAGATGTAACTTGTGTGATTTCCCAAATATCATAATACACAATTTGTACTGTAATGCATTAGTCAGAGGATTTAGACAGTAGAGGAAATTTTAATATGAATGTCATGGCCTATTAGTAAAAATATTCTTATGTACAAATAACCATGTAATGTGCAGATGGACAGAAACCTTTTTAAAAAAAAATCAGGAACAGTTATCAGGACAGAGTAATCTGGGCTTTTACGCAGGGCACCGAAATTTAAGGGCTGCCAAAATTTAAACTTAGGATTTTTAAAGATTGCACAACTTAAAAAAATTTACATTCATATGTTTGTAGTCCATGCACTCTTTGAACAGCTAGAAATAACAGAACTTCACTCCTAGTTAGCAGAATTAGTAGAACTAGGAAGCTACCAGATGGTAATATTGCTAATAACACCCATCTGTGAATTACTTTAGTAACTAACTCGCTCACCAACTCAACTGAATTCATCTTAATTACTTCTTGCATTATCTTCCCATTTAGAATTACAAAGTAGATTTGAGGATACTTTTCACTACTGCTAAGATTCAGATATGTAGCTTGCAAAGGACACGAAAATTATGTCTCCTTAAAACAAGCAGAATGCAGAAATCTCCAGGTCAGGTCACAACTGATGAAGCTACACGGTATTCAAAGCAAGTTTCTCAAAGTCTGAATGACTTACAAGTATCTTCTAATAGATGAATTTTTAAGAAATTCTGCTTATTCCAAATCAGAGGTACATATTAATAGTCCTCTTTCAAGGTGTCGAGGTACTTGAAATAGTTTTAAAAGGAAGGAGGAAGGAAGGGAGAGAGAGGGAGAAAGAGAGAGAAAAGGAAAGGGGGAGGCAGAGGGGAAGGGAGTAGGGAGAGAGAGAGAGAGAGAGAGAGAGAGAGAGAGAGAGAGAGAGAGAGAGAGAAGAGAAGAGAAGGGAAGAGAAGGGAAGAGAAGAGAAGAGAAGAGAAGAGAAGAGAAGAGAAGAGAAGAGAAGAGAAGAGAAGAGAAGAGAAGAGAAGAGAAGAGAAGAGAAGAGAAGAGAAGAGAAGAGAAGAGAAGAGAAAAAGAACAAATTCTGTTTAGCTACAATATAAGAGATTTTATCTACATAGTCTGGGTTGGTTTTTTTTTTCCCTATGAGACCAAAAATATTTAATCAATTCCAATCTACAGTGCACTCTGAATTAGGATGATGTGCACCATTTTCCAGGGCTCAGTTATTAAAATGTGTTTTAGATGAAAGGCACAAGAAAATGCTGATTTACATATAAACTACTAGGTAGCAAAATGAATAGAATCATCAGGCTCATTGTAAAACAAATAGTTGAAATATATATTCCACAGAGGAAATAGTAGAGTATCTGTCCTCCAAAACACCATCTTCTAGACTGTTTTTAATCAGCTGGAGGATTCTTAGTCTACCAAAATAGGTGCTGGAATTAGCAAACATAAATCAATTCTTTCATCACGAGACCTTCTGGGCGAAGCTTTGACTCCTCAATAAGATGGCTCAAAGACTTTGGGAAGAGTTGTTCTTCAGTAGTTTCTCCTTCGGCAGAGTCATGCCGTGCATTCTCCCGTCCCGGCTCAGCAATGTCCTTCTGACCGATAGCTTGAATCACACGGCGCTCACCACTGGATCTGATTTCTTCATCTACGTCTTTCTTCTCTGGATGCCCTCTGCTGACATTGTTTTCCAAAAGCCCCATGAAGTGGTCAGAGAAAGATGAGCTTCCTTCTTCTGTATTACAACCTCTGATCTTGTTCAATTGATGCAAGTAAAAAAAATAGGTCTCCAGAACACTGGCCCTCCGCTCGGACTTCTCTGGCAGAGCATCATCCCAAGAGAACCTACAGCCACCACCATCACCTACTTGCCAGGACAAGAAGTCTTCTGAAATGGTTTCAGATAGGTCTGTGGAGACAGGGTAATTTGAGAAAACAGTCTTTTCCTTATTCTCACAAGTCATCTTCTTAGTGGTCACTCTGGATGTCTGTGTAATTTTCCGGTCTATCCCTGTTGGGGATTTGTTGTCAATCTGTTGATCGACCTTTATATTGTGGCACATGACACAGTGGCGGCCTGGGGGGAGCTCACATTCTGAAGCACAGTCAGAACAAACCTTAGAAGTGACATTTTCTGAGGGCTCTCCTAGAGAATTCAGTTGAGGATTAGAAATTGGAATAACTGAATCATTCCCCTGGCACCACTCATTCATTTGTCTTTGGCCTCTCTTCTGGATTTTGCTTTTACCAACATCAAAGGCACCGTTGATACTAACTTCCTGACTTCTTATTGCTTGCCCAACAAAAGTCTTATCCTCTACACACTCAGGTAGCAATCCACTTCTACAGCTGAGGTCCCTTAGGGACACCACAAAGTCTGACTCCTGAGAGATTGATTCTCCTTTTCTCATCCTGAAGTCATCAACAGGGGAGTCCAATTGGTCGGTAGACAGTTTGCTGATAAGCATTGAGCCGCTTGTATCCCAGGGGCTGTCAGCCTGAAACCTGGATCCAAAATCCTTAGGATTCCAAATAGTTATTTCCCCTGCTTCGGATTTTTCACTGACAGACTCCCATCTGGAAGAAATATTGCCTTTCAACTTTGGGGACCTCAAGCCCATTGTACAAGGACTTCTGGAAGATAGAGAAATTCCTGAAACCTCTTTAGAGTCTCTGAGCTGAATACCTTTTCTAAAAGTTCTCCAGTTTTCCCCATTTTCTTCTGTACATTCATCTTCAGAGCTATCTGTTATTGGGGTCCAAAAGTAACCATTTCCATGCCAATCCTCACTGGTTTTCTCAAAAAGACTTCTTTCAGAACTGTCTTTGGGCTGTGGCTGAACATTGCCAAACTCAGAAGGAGTGCCTGTCTCTCCTGGCTCACCTTTATTTTGAGAATATGCATTTCCAAATCTGTCACATCTTGGTTGAACAAAACTAGGCTGGCCTAGAGGGGACATTGGGGGCCTTTTCTCCTTCTGAAATATAGCTTCCTGACACTCACTAAACCAATTACCAGGAAACTTCCTCTCCTCCAAAGAACTTAAAAGATCCTGAGAAAAACATGTCTCTGATGAATTTTCTGTAGGGACTGAAGAAAAGCTAAAACCGTTTTGAGAATCTGTGTGTATCTTTGAGTCATCATCTTGGTGCCATGAGAGAAGGTGGCAGGAGCTCATAAAGGCATCTTGATGACAATCTTGTACTGTTTTGCTTTGGCCAAGCAGAGACAAAGTAAAGGGTGGATTCTCTCGAGGACTCTCCAGTTTCTGGCTTTCATGGCACTTGGACAGAAACCTCTGAGCCCAATTCATCACATGCCTTAGTTTCTGCGTTTCTGGAACCAATACATTATCAAGCAGGGAAAGATCTAATTCAGAAGGGCAGCTGTTTCTCCTGCCTTCTTGCTGAACTTCCTGGCCCACCTTAGTTCTATCTTCTTTGATTTTTTCACTAGCCACTTTGGGTAATTGCTGACACATATTCATATCCTCATTGGCTGCAGAGGGAAGTGACTGCCGGCGACCTCTTGAAGTGGGCATCTGACTTTCTGAGGAGTTTGTTTTTGAACCCAAAGGAGCTCTTGGGGAAGCTTTTAGTACAGATTTACTGTCATTTCCAGGAGAATCGGTCTTGAGTATCCCAATGCTTTCATAGTAAGCCACTCGTCTGGCCCGCAAGTCCTTCAGCTCACAGGTCCGAGGGGAGTCTGTCTCAGTAGCACAGTCACAAGATTGCCATGCACTTGTTTTTCTGGATAAATAATCCATCTGCAAACAAAAAGGCAGAAAGTTTCAAATCTGTAACTGGTCAATCTTTTATCTGCAAAGAAAGAACTGCTCAGGCTGGGATTAAACTATCGTTCTGATTAAACCCGTTAGAGCGGTTTTGTAACATAAGAACAAAGCAACTAATGAGCTGTGGAACAAGAAAAGGAAAAACTTTACCATCTGGATTTAATTACATTTAGTCAAGCTATGGTTCTTGGTCACCAAACAATAAAAGGGCAACTCTGACTTTTGTTGTGGCATATGCTCATTTAATGCATAGGAATCCCAGGAAGAGTTTTAAATAATGATACCAAATTTCTTTTCAGGGTTATCCTCAGTTCAATTTAACAACATTTATTAAGGACTGACTATGTTCAAAGTACTGGGTTTGTCACTGAGGCTAGAAAGACAAAAGGTTAGTCTGCCCCCTCAAGTTTCTTGCACTCTACTGAAGGAATAAAGCATGTACACAGATAAGTACATTAGAAATACATGCAAAATAATACAGAGGAATTTTAAGAAAAATAAAAGACTAGTAACGGGGCATCACTGACTGCAATGTTCTTTGGAAGAAACCCTAAAAACGATGAAGCAGAGATGAGGAGGGAATGGATTCCATGGGAGGACTATTTGTACAAAGATAAAGAGGAAAGACACAGAAAATTGCATTCAGTGAACAGCCAGCAGGGTGGTCTATCCGGAACAGAAAATATACAAAAGGGAGTGAAAGGCTGGAAAGGTAGATGAGAGCCATACTGTGAGACATTTAAATGTCAAGCTGATGATTTCATATTTTATCTTAGAGGCAGGATGTCAATAGGGAACCGTTGATGACTTTCAAGTTGGGAAATGAGGTAGTCAAATCTGCTTCACTCCAGCATTTATCACCAAGGATAGTTTCCTAACATACTCTTGACATCAGAAGCACATAACAGCGTCGTCATTAAACTGTTCCCCATAGAACGTTTAATATGGATTCACACTTACTCCAAACAACTAGCCCCTATCTATTAATCTCCTCCCCTTGCTTACCTGCCTTGAATCAGGACGCTGCATTTGTCTGCCCCAGGACCTTCTGCCATGCTGAGTACATGACTGACTTCTAATTCTCACAAGTCCTAGGACAATGTCATTCATAGTAGGTGCTAAATCAATGCTGGTTACTCGTTCTGATTGTTCTCAAGTGAATGTCTGTTCTGGTTTTCATGAAGCCAGCTCTACGCTCTAGTAGTTATCCTCAACAATTTTTAAGTCCCGACCATCCCTACATATCAAACCATCAAGAAAAGCTCTTTTTCTTTTGTAGAAATTGACCACCAAACACCTTAGAATTCTACTCCTAGGACAGAGTTTGCCTTCTCTTCTTACAATGGAAGGATCCTCTCTCCCCTCACTCCTTCTTTATCAAGGTATTCATGTTGCCCACATCTTCCCATTTCAATTCCCTTTGGACACCGTCTTGAATCAATTTTTCCTCTTTGGGTAGTTTGCCTATACACGATCCCATTTCTAGAGAAGGCTAGTTTTAGACAATGTATATACCACTGGTTCTAGAAATCATGAAACAAAATAGCCCCATGAAACATTCTTGGGTGTAGTATTTGGAATAAGGCAGACCCGGATTCAAATTTTGACTCAGATATTTACTAGCTTGTGTGATGCTGAGCAAATAATTTAACAATTCTGTGTCCAGCTTCCTTATCTCTCAAATGAGAGGACTGGATTTAAGCTTGTTTGCAGTTCTAAATCTACCATGTCTAAATCTATGATCCAAATCTATGATCTCTAAATGAATAATAATACCAGGACCTGTGATATCCCTGGTGTGGGTAATTCTCCATGCAGGCATTTACTCTATTGTGCAGATCAGTAACAACTCTATAGCCTGTAGTCTTCTAGAAAGACTTGCCCAATGTCACACAACAGTTGTGACAGCAGCACACTTTGAACCCAGAACTTGGTTAAGCAAACTAAATAAGGTTCCATCTCATCAAGATTCCAGGGAAGGTTTGGGTTTTGGGTTTTTTGTGCTTTTGCTTTTTTGTTTGTTTTTTTTTTTCATTTTGTTGCAGGTTTTGTGTCAGAATAGTCAGTAGCTCAAGTTTTGTTTTTAGATCCAAAATTGACAAGAGATTAATTCAAACATAAACAAGCTGGCTTGCCAATGAAAAAGAAAACACATGAGGGAAAACAGAAGAACCAACATTCTTAAAATTTGTTTCGCACCCACTTAAGAACACTGTACAGACTGGCAGTGTCACTATAAACAGATGTTTGTTTAATAAAGTCTATATCTTATTCTTTATTTAATGCCAACATTTCTTTCCTGACAGTACATCATTGTTCCATCAGGAGCTAGAAGCAAGCCACTGAAAAATACAAGAAAATCTAGTCTTTGCTCGTCCTACCTTAGACTGCAGTCTACAATTGCCATCTACAGGCTTAAATGAGACATGCTAGTTGTCTCAATAACTGAAAGAACTCTGGGTTACTTACCTTGGTTGTCTGACCTGTTCTAACCCCCTGAAGGCCTGAGCAAAGCAGAAATCAGGGAGAGAAGAGGTCGCATCAGTGAAATCACAGGTCATGGAACCATAAGATTCTAAATTTGGAGCTGGCAGGGACCTTAAAGAATAGAAAAAAGAATCACGACAAAAAGAAAAGAAAAAAGAAGCAAAATGGCAGGCTGAATGTGGTAGAAACAGAGTGATTTTGTTTAAGCATACGCAGAAAGAGGACTATAGATGAAAGGAAAAGTGATTTTTGACCTAAGACAACCCACAGTACAGCAAAAAAGCTAAACACATATGGAAGTCCTCAAATTCCCCAGTGGGAAGATGAACCTATTAGAAGTTTTTAAGGTAATTAAAAAAAGATTTCTAGATCTGGGCATTTATGAAAGGCCATATGTGTATGTTTGAATTCCTGTTATCTCTTTAGTGTGCACTTTGTTTCTGGCAAGTTTTTCTTAAAAAAAACCCTCACTTTTAAATTTTAAAAAAATCACATTTTTCTCAGAAAACTTAGGAGACAATTTCCCCCCTAAGAAATTTGATGGATTGTACTGTTATTTAATATTTTTTAGAATTCTTTAATATTAGAATATTAATTAACATTTGGAATGTTTTAATATTAAAATATTAATTGATTTTAAAATACTTTAATATTTTTAGAATATTTTATCATGGTGGAGAAGGTATGACCAGGAGGGATACTAGTTAGCACTGATGAGGTTGAAGGATGATTTTTGCTGTTTAAAAAAAAACAATACCCCAGTGTAAGGTATGGATATACCCAGTGTTATCACATTGAGACAATTTTATGGATTCCTATGAGTTCTTTTTTTTTTTGCATTTTCTGGCAGATGAAATAAAAGCTGTCTTACTTCTAACATATCATTGGTTGAGTACTCATGTGGCATCTGAGAAACATTTCGACTCATATCTGTAGAAGTCTCAACATGATTTGTATTTCCTTATACCCACCTGAAATCCCAAGAGGGTGCACAATCCAAAGTCTCCCAATGTTGAACCCTGTCCCAACCATTTAAACACAAAGCTTAAAGTCACTACTAGGGGAGGGGAACCTGCAACTAGGCCAAGGGTTGGTTACAATGACAAGTGCAAATTTGTCATCTCAAAAATTTTTGGATAAAATGTTTGACAGAAAGAATTCTTCTCATTCTCTCACCTAATGATAAATTTTATAAGGCTCTAAGACATTCTTAATCCGGGCTTAGCATCAGGTATGAAATATCTGGCACTTACAATAGGGCTATCACTCCTTTCTATCCTTAGCTAACTTTTCATATGTCTTCTCTCCAAGTAGATTGCAAGTTCTTTGAGGGAAAGGATTCTGTCAAATATTTATTTTTACACCACCCTTCTAATTAGGGTATTCTCTTCACTGAGAGAAGTAGGACCTCTTGGGAGAAGCATATCCACCAACAAGGGTCCAAAGACTGTGTAGAAGGCCAAACAAAGTAAAAATATTGATTAGTATGTTAAGGAAGACCGACATCATGCTGATAGCATCTTCAGAGCAGAAATTTTGGGGTTTTTTTGAGGCAGGAAGGCAGGGCAATTGAAGTTAAGTGACTTGCTCAAGGTCACACAGCTAGTAAGTGTCAGAGGCTGGATGTGAACTCAGGTCCTCCTGACTCCAGGGCCAGTGCTCTAGTCACTACGCCACCTAGCTGCCCCTGAGATTTAGCTTTTATAACCTTTCAGGCCTTGCTTCTAGCCAACCAGCAACACTTTGCAGTCATTTAGAATAAATAAGTAAAGCATTTCATTGGAAAGGGAAAGATAGAGAAAGAGGGGGAATGAACTAAGGGAAAAAAGGACAGTCATATGCAACTGCTGGACTTATTATCAGAATAAGGAAACATCCACTGCTCAAGGGCAAAAGACAAGAAAGTGACCAAACACTTTTAGAAATATGAAAAAAGTCCTTTCTAGACAAAACTGCAGGATGTCCTATCCAATGACAACAAGTAATTGTTACAACAGTAGATGAGACCATCAGCCTTATCATGTCCTTGCATAGTGGTAAGGGACTTCTCAATATTAGGCCACAGGATGTTTTGAGGATTTCTACATTTTTAGTCAATCAAGACGTAAAGTGATTGTGCTTCCTGCTGCCACACACTCACACCCCCCGTATACAAAAGCTAATATAGAGGCTTTCAAACATGAAGGTTCAATAAATGTGTTAACTGGATGACTGAAGGGGTGTCCCAAATCTGATTTATTCATTGTTAAAATAACCTCTTCAATTTCTCCCTACCCTGTGCCCCAGTATCCCACTTACCACAAAATAATTAGTTCACTTTATCCATGGAAAAGTCCTAAAACTGGAAAAACTGAAGGAAGATGATTTTGGAACTTGGTAGGGAAGAGAGGAGCCATGGAGTGAAGAGTCAAATCATACAGACGCCCCAATGCCATTGGCTGGCTGATTCTAAGTAAGAAGGGCTGCTACCCTGAAATGAATATAATCAAGAGCAGGTAAAGCCATGTTTGACTCACTAAACTGCTTAAGGAGTAAGATGCTGGGGCAGAGTTTTGCTGTCTTGCTGATACTTGGATGTGGTGAATTTGTCCCCTCTTCACTTCCTCCTCCTCCTGCACTTCATTCTGTCTGGTAAACTGGCATTGCTTACCCTTAAAATGTGTTTATTTGCTGCCTGTGCTTTTATAATAGTTTTTTATCTCCAAATAAAGGTAAACTGGTTTTTATTGCTTTCTGAGTGTTTACTATGAGTAGACCACAATAAGGGGGGGAGGACAAAGAATTGGCTCTGGATAAATAGCCCTAGATATACTAAATCTCTCCCATTCTCTCATATTCTCATTCTCTCTCTCTCTCTCTCTCTCTCTCTCTCTCTCTCTCTCTCTCTCTTTCCCCACCTTCCCTCTCTCTCTCTCCTCCCCCCTCCTCCTGGAAAAGCCTGGAATGAGTGACTGAATTGATGACAGACTTGACAGACTTGGAATTAGGAAGATTTGGGTTCAAATGTCACTCCTGACACTTCCTACTTATGTGATCATGGACAAATCTCAAAATCTAAGCCTCAATTTCCTCAGCACTAAAATTATCATAAAATTTGTGATAACCACGTCATAGGCCTGTTGTAAAAATCAAAGAAGACAGCATATGAAAAGTGCCTTGCAAGCCTCAAAATGCTGCAGAAACATTAGCTATCATATTATCACCAATGGCAAGGGTCAACAAACTATATGAGTGTGTGTGTGTGTGTATATATATACATTTTGTATGTATATATTTTATATATATATAGACACACACATATTCACATACACACACATATACACATGTATGTATATATACATATACACATATCTATATGTGTATATGCATACATTTATAAATACATATACACATATGTGTGTGTGTGTGGTTAGATTTTACCGAAGGGCTGTAATTTGCCATCCCTTGACTTAGGGAATGGTTAAATTCATGCAAAAGTTTCCCCAAAAAGGATCCTAGATTTAAAGCTAAAAGGAACCCCAGAAGTGATGTAATCTAACTTCTTTGTTTTATAGTTGAGCAAACTGAAGCCCAGAGGAGAACTTCAGTAACTTGCCCAAGGCCACATAGGTACTAAACATCACAAGTATCACATTTGATAAACATCACACTTGAACCCAGGTTTTCTGATTCTAGAACCAGTTCTCTCCACTGTACCACACTACCTAGTAAAAAAAAAACCACTAAATTACATTGATTATTCTATTAGTCACTTGAAAGGAAGAATATTAGCTTTTTCCTTGGTTATTCTGAAATCAAGATTATATTTTCAGAGGCCATGTAATCTTTTAGTCACATAGGGGGAGGGATATCAATGACTGCTAGCATTTTGCATCCTAGATCCAGAAACATACAGTTCAAACCCTTCATTTTACAGATGAGAAAAATGAGACCCAAGGAGATCAAGTGACTTGTCCAAGGTCACACATGTAGTAATCATCCAAGCTTGAACCCAGGTCCTTTAACTCCAGGGCCAGGGCTCTTGCCATTAGACCCATGGACAACATTCCTTACCATCAGCAAATATTAGACAGCCCTTGGCAACCTAATTGACCATCCTGTTCAAGCTAGGAAAGATCATTGTGGAGCCTACTAAGTGGCTACTTTGGCCCATAGCTGCTGCTGCTTGGTAAGTCAATGAATCTAGTACCCCATAACATCGTAAGATAGTTATCTAACCTTATTAAAAGCTATTTGGCCTCTTCTAACAAACCCCTACTCTCAGAGTTTCTGAGCAGCTGAGCAAACGTCAGTAGTAATTCGGGGGGAGAAGCAACCACTAGACAGCATACCACGGTGGCTTTATTCCTCTACTTCCTAAGCACTTAATCACCAAGTGACCCTAGGCAAGTACCAATCCTAGACTATTGGAGGCTAGAGTAGTTCCTGAACCTCTATTCTTAAAAATCAATTGTCAATGAACCAACAAGTATTTATTAAGCACCTACTGGGTGCTAGATACTGGGGATACAAATACAAAGAATTAAACAATCTCTACTCACAAGGAGCTTAACATTCTAATGGAGGAGAGAACACATACATGTAAAGCAGATATGGCCTAAACATAAAGTTAATATAAATATACACAAAATAGTAAAATACCAGGTACTTCAAGATATTACTACAATAAGATAGGAGGACACTAGCAATGGATGGGGAATTAGGAAAATCTTCATACAGATGATGGTGCTGGTGTTAAATCTTAAAGAAGGAAAGGACTGTGAGGTGGAGGTGAGGAACTATTTATTATTACTGTACATTTCTTGGTACATGCATCAGTTATGTGCATGACCCAGCAAAACTGGCAAAGTGGAATCCCACCTTGGTGATTACAACCACTGAAGATATGGAACTCCAGAGAAATGTAAAAGGGCCACCTCGACCTCCTTCCTTCTCAATCATGGGTTTAAAATTACAGCAGAGGCTTTTCAATGGAATTTTGGTAGTAGTTCCACAATATGTAGTGCCACTGATTAAATGGATCTCTCATATTTCTACATGCAACTAGAACCATGCTCACCTAAGGAGCCCCTCCCCCAAATTTGCCCAGCTGCAGCAGCCTTCAAGGTCAATGCAGCTTTCATCGATGTAATATATGGGAGAAACACAAGGCTGAACAACCAAAGAAGGAAGATTAAAAACACAGCTGCTAGAAATCACCATCCTAGTCTGGCTTCAATTGAATGGGTCCTTTTTAAAGCAAAATTCTATGCCTGTGATCTCTGTTCCATGACACGGATTCAGTGCAAAGGTAGATTACTGAAGCACTTCTCTGCAGAGGAGAGGCAATGTAGTCTAGAAGAAAGAACAAGAGACTTGAAATCAGGAGAGGCCTGGACTGGAATCCTGCTTATGACCCTTATTAACTGTGTACCTTGGACAAGTCACCTAACCTGAGTCTCAGCTGCCTCAACTATACAACAGAGATGATGATACTTGTGGTTATCAGCCTCATCAAACTGTCATAAAGCTCAAACGAGATCATGCAAACACTCGGCAACACTAAAAGTACCATGTAAATGCCAATCATTTTTCCAAGATTCATCGATCACTTTTTGTTTTTAGGTCAGTTAATTCTAAATATTGTTAACATCTAAACCGCACACTGATGCTTCCTTTGTGACAAAGAAACAGTTAACCAAAACCAATCCACGTGGCCTCTGAGAGTGTATCCAACACTCCAGACCCATAGTTTCCCACCACTCGATGAAAAGAGGGCCATGATACCAGCTATAACTAAAGAGGAGGATTATTAAGGTCATGGCTGTAATACTTCAACTTTCATACCTCAAAAGATACATGAGTAATTTTCTCCGTGTGAGCACCTCCTCTACTAACCTATGAAACAACCTCTCAATGACTTAGGGAACAATTCCATGAGTTTCTGTAGCCAGGAAAACTAATCACCTAGTGGCCACTTTATTGGTCCTAAAATCAAGGCAAATACTTGTAGTTCTTATGTTGTTTTAATCATGTCCAACTCTCCATGTGACCCCATTTGGAGTTTTCTTAGCAAAGACACTGGAATAGTTAGCCATTCCTTTCTCCAGCTCATTTTACAGATGAGGAAACTGAGGCAAACAGGGTTAAGTGACTTGTCCAGGGTCACACAACTAGTGTCTGTAGCTGGATTTGAAGTCAAATCCTCCTAACTCCAGGGCTGGTGTTCTATCCACTGCGCCAAATGTTTATTGGTAATTCCAACTATATACCACTGTCTGTCACAGTCTAGAATTTAAAGTCTTTCACAACCTGACCCCAATCTGCCTCTCGCCAGGCTTATTTTGCATCATTTCCCTTTCTGAACTCTACTGAACAACCAAACTGGCCTTCTTTCTGTTCTTCACATACAACACTTTCATCTTTGGTCTCTGTGTTTTTGTACAATATGTTTCCCCCTTCTCCCACCTCAGTGTCTAGAATACACTCAGCCTCAAAGACTGAACGGAAGCACCACCTTCTACATGAACCTTTCTTGATTGCCCTAGCTTCTAGTGCCCTCTCCCAACATGACCTTGTATTTACTTTCTATGTATTCTTTATATATTTATTTGGGCATAAATTAATTTCTCCTTCCACAGAATGTAAGCTGAGATCAAATATTATTTCTTTTTTAATCTTTGCATATCCTCACTGCCTAACATAGTATCTAGATGCTTAATAAATGCTGGTTGATTGTCATCAGCCTAAATACTAAGGCTTTATAACTTTCTAGGACCTGCATTTCACTGTTCCATCATCTTTGAGGACCCAGTATCACCTTTATATCCGATGAGACCTAGGAATAACTCATATCTACAGAGTGCTTAAATGTTTTCCAGGTGCTTTCCTCTCAAAAAGCCCTGCGGGGGTAAGCAGTACAAATGTTATTAACTCGATCTTATTAATGAGGAAACCAAGGCTCTGAGAAGGCACTTAATTTGTCCATGGTCATACAGAGAGTAGAGGCAGTATCTGAATCTCGTGAAAGTCCTAATTGGGCATGTAAACTTATGAGAAAAGAAAAATAGATAGATAGATAGATAGATAGATAGATAGATAGATAGATAGATAAATTTTTACATACATATAGCATGTATATGTGATGTTCCAAAAGTCTTGGTGAAGTTTTAAGCTATTAAAGCTTATACGTGTGTGTATTAGGTATAGATTTAGATATTTCCAAAACCTCAGCTAAATTTAAGGGTAAATTCCACAAGGCAATAAAATTAATAATAATAATATTTCTAAGGTGCTTTGCTTTGTAAAGTGCTCTACAAATGTCGTCCCATTTTATCCTCAGAACTATCTTGGAGGTAAGTGATATTATCATCCCCATTTTGCAGATGAAGAAAAGCAGGCAAAAGTTAAGAGACTCGCAAAAACTATTAAGTGCCTGCAGTCACATGTGAACTCAGGTCTTCCCGACTTCAGGTCCAGCACCGAGTCAAAGAATTCAAACCATTTACACCTCAGGTCGGACTGATTGTCCCCAAGCACCCAGTTATTGCACCCCGCTCTCCTACCTGGGCAACCGAATCCAGGTCTTCTGTGATTTGGAAGAGCGTGAAGAGTACGGAGATTGTTGGAACGTTCACATCCACAGCTGGAAAAGAGTGGCGTGGGGCTAGGACGCTCTGCATCAAGCGGTCCCCATGGAAACCGAAGAGTTGGGGCGGGGGGAAAAGAGGAGGAAGCGGGATCCAGCTTCCTGATTGGAGGTTTCTGCCATCTCTCTTCCCCCGCCGCCTGGCGACTGATTCAAGCGCCCACCTCCTAAGGTGCAGCTGTGTCTCGAGCCCTGCGGAAGAAAACCTGCGGTTCTGTCCAGAGCAGAGGACTGAGGACCCCTTCCCAAGGGAGGGACAAGGAAAGGACAAAAAGACAAAGGGAAAGCCTTCTCTTAGCCTACCTTTCTCACGTAATTACTGAGCTTCCCGGCGTGGGAGGGATGTTTGAAATGTCCTTCTGGAAAAGCACGGTCCTGCCTCCCGTGCTCCCGCAGAGGGCGCGTGGAGCAGACAATTCTCGGAATGCACGTCTCAGTGTCTGCGGTAAAGCAAACTTTTGGACCTCCCCATCCACGGGGGCAAAAGCGAGTGGTCCAGCCAAGGGTAGGGGCCGCAGGTGCTGCCGAACTGCCAGTAGAGGGCAGCCGTGGCTAACGTTGTAATGCCAGAAATCTGGGCGGTCCCCTTCATCCCTACTCCTTGTAGGAGCATTACAGGATCTTAGTTTGCGGGCTTAGATTTACATCACACGTCATTAACCTTTTCGTGTATCATGAGCTTCTTTAGACAGCCTAGTGAAGCCCTATGGGACAGGATCCTTATCAGAATAATGGTTTTACATGCACAAAATAAAGATTGCAACAGAAACTAATTATATTGAAATAGTTACCAATTTTTTTTTAAGTTTATGATTCCAGGTCTGTGATATCCTTACTTTAGATAGGATAGGGATATCCCTCTAGTCCAACTCCTTCCTTTCAGACATGAACAGAGAGTTTAAGTGATTTGCCTGAAGTCTCAGAGTAAATGGCAGAAACCAAAATTTGAACCTTAGCCTAGTAGCCTGTTGGGAGCAGACACATACCTAATCAGTGGTTACTTACTTGAATGCAATGCTTAGGCCATAAACAGCCCCCCACCATTTAGAAGTCTGAATAACCCTGAGGACCCAACACATTTGGGAGCTACAAACAGAAGTTCCAAATAAAGCATCTAAGTCTAGTGGGAGCTCAGGTACCCCGGGGGAGATGCATGAGTGAAATGAGATAATGTCTCTGTCCTCAAGAAGGTAGTATGAAGATACTAATAATTAAAGCAAATTAGAATGTGTTAAGTGAGATATAAAGTACTGGGAGAGACGAAAGGAGGTTTTGGTGGATCATCTTTGTGCCTTTGAAAGCTCTAGAATAAGCTGTTACATGAAGTCCTTGCAGGGCTTGGTTTAACCTGTTTTTTTTTCTTTTTTTATAAGGGGTTGGCGTGCAGGGCAGGAGGGATTATACTTTCCCAAGGTCCTTAAACCCTGGGATATAACAGGATGGTTGAGATCTCTTAAGAGTCATTGTCAAAGGGAGCAGAAGTTGTACTTAGGTCCTCAGCTGGCCCAAAATGACCTTGAATTCAGTGGGAGCAGGGTTCAGTAAATAGTGTTATCATAAGATTTCAGGAAAATGAGAAAGGAAAAGTAGAAGTAAGAAATCTGGTTAATGAACCAAATTGTCCATCCCTACCTACCGAACTAGATAGGCTCTTAGAGATCATCTAGTCCAGTGGTCTCCACACATTTGGGTGTGCCCAAATATTCGTATTGCGCTGGTTATTTGCTGGTAGCAGATATTCTAGCAGTACGTGATCAAAGGGAGGTGTGGAGGCCATAATCTAATCCATCCAACACCCTTCACTTACAAGTAAGGAAACAGGCTCAGAAGAGAATTCTGTAAATATCTGAACAAAAAAATGCTTTCTCGATCTGTCCTTCACTACATGTGCAATACCAAGAAATGGCTTTAAAAGACTTTGCTCTGCAAAGTAATAAAATCAATCTGAATCAAACAGGAGTTTCCTCTGAGGTGTAAATGTATCTTACAAGAGTCCTTTGTGAACTCGACGAAGATCATTACTACCTGTTTTACCTGCAGATTCTGCCCCAAGAGAAAAAGGGGATGGACAGAGGCTGAGAGCCTAGAATAAAGAATTCTTTGGGGAAGGGAAAGGGTACCTAGGAGACTATTCAGGGAATAAGAGGTGTTATGGGCAGGGCTCACACTCTCTGAAGGCAACTATAAAGAGTAAGAGCTAGTGAAAGAGCCAGGGGACCAAGAGACCTTCAGTTCCATGCCAATGAACATCAAAGATAGCTTTGATTGTGAGAATTTAAAGACTTTTCTGCAACTCTCCCCTTGCATGTACAAAAAAACCTTTCCCTTTTTTATTAGCAGGAAAAAACACCTTAGGAAAACTGTAAAGGTGGCAGCTAGGTGGCACAGTGAGTAGAGCACCTGCCCTGGAGTCAGGAGCACCTGAGTTCAAATCTGGCCTCAGACACTTGACACACTTACTAGCTGTGTGACCTTGGGCAAGTCACTTAACCCCAATTGCCCTTCCCTCCCCCCTGCAAAAAATAAAAAATGATTTAAAACAAAAGGAAAACTGAAAAGAGTCACGTGCTTGCTTAGAGGGTCAGAGAGAAGTAAAAAATCTCCTTTAATAAGACTTTCCTGATGCCTCTATTACTTTTTCCTCCCTCAAATTATCTTGCATTTACTTATCTGTGTATATGTTGTATTTTGAATGCCTACATGTCTCCAGAGTAGGAGGAGAGAAGCAAAGATGGAAGAATGGATGGTAATGTCCAAGAAGGTAAATTAGGTAGAGTAGTCTCAGGGATGAGCAGAAGAAATACATTAATGGACCTAAAAGTGACAGGTATCATCTGCATCAGCAGGAGAGCCCACTTTAAACTAGAGTAACTTTGGAGGTAACAAACTGTAAAGAACAGGTTTACCCATTGGAAACCCCATTTTCAGTAAGGATTTAGAGCACAATTCAAAATGCAATTTACAGAATCAGTCAATAGAACCGAAGTGGAAAATTAAATTTGACACATCCAAAACCAAACTTAATTGTCTCCTTCCCCCACCCCCAATCTGCTCCTCTTCTTGACTTTTCCATTTCTGTTAATAGCAGCAGCATTCTCTCTGTCATCCATCTTCAAATTTTCAGTCATATTTGACTCCTCTATCCCATCCCATATACAATCTCCCTGCCTAGTGGATATATCTCTTCCCTGAATCTCATCTCCTGTGCTTCATTTCATTCTACTCAAATCCCTCGCTGTCTCTTACCTAAACTACTGCCGTATCCTCATTCCTGGTTATATCCACTTCCAATACATCCCACACATCATAGCCGGGTTAATTTCTCAATAGAACATAAGACCCTGGAGATCAAGGATTATTCATAGGTTGTCTTTATATCTTCATGGCCTGTAATAGTGCTGGGTACATAGTAGGAACTTAGTAAATGCTTGTTGTTTGATTGGTTGATTCCAAATATACATCTCTGATCACATCATTCCAAAGTTCAAAGACTTTCATTAGTTCCATTGCCTGGTAAATAGAATCCAAATTCCTTAGCTTAGAATTCAAGGCCCTCATAATTTGATTCTAAAATCTATCTTTGTAGTTTATCTAATGCTGTTAGAATATGGCTATTTATTTGAAGCCTAGAAATGTTATATCATATGTAGTGTTAAATATGTAATATTGTATTAAAATTGTATTCATACATAATATTGTATTAAAACATTGAATTCTGATTCTTTACGGTATTTATAGTTTGTTTCTAAAGAACTCACTATGTACAAGTAATTATAGCTACCAGAGGTTTTCAAAATATCTATATTTTTAAAATGAAATAAAAGATTTCAACAAGCTGTCTGGTATGACATTCTATTCTTCCAGTGTAGTTTCCCTCAAGATGGAACCTTTCCTGGGCCATCATCTTTGATGTTCATATACTCCCCTTCCTTATTCTGTCTAAAACAGAGAAATTGACCTTCCAAGAAACGCTCCTGCCAGGATACATCCGTCCTTCATCCTTTGGTCTGACTTTACCTACCTATAGCAGAGCAAATCCCAGGTTAAGGAGATTCTGACATAGCCTACAGATAAGAGGAGGGACTGTCCAGTGGGAGTATCACCTCCAGATTGACCTGACAGCATTCCATACCTGCACATAACAGCTTTCAAAGGTTTTAATTAGTCCTTGGGCATAAAACAGGAACTAGTGCAGATCCCAGATTGAAAAAAAAAGTGTTTTTTTTTTAAACCTAGAGACTGAAAAGTGATAAGGTTTTTGTTGGTGGTGGTGGTCTTCTTTCATTTGGGGTCATTCTATTTAGGGTTTCCTTTATCTCAGCCCTTTCTTTGAATTATGACACTGAGGTCTGCACATGATCTATGAGAAAGAAAAGTTTATTGGAAGGCTTAAACAACTCATAATGTTTCCTCGGAACTAAGCACGCTGTTCAACAAAAGTCATATCTGACTCTGCATGACCTCATTTGGGGTTTTCTTGGCAAAGATACTGGAATGGTTTGCCATTTCCTTCTCCAGCTCATTTTACAGATGAGGGATTGAGGCAAACAGGGTTGAGTGACTTACCCAGGGTCACACAGCTAGCGTCTGACTCCAGGTTTGAACTCAGAAAGATGAGTCTTCCTGACTCCAGGCCCAGTACTGTATCCGCTGTGCCACCTATCTGCTCGTAACAGAGTTAATGCATATAAATTATTAACAAATTGATAAAGTGAACCTTTGTTAATACTGTTTCCCTGATCTGACAGTTTGTTACAAGGATTATATATTATTAACTGATCTGATTAGTTTGGGTTTCTTAAGTATTTTGGAGGAAAAAAATCATCTAAATAACAAAGATAAACCAAAACATAATTTATGAGCATTTTCATATTCTGTGACCCCCTCATGAAGGCAGAACCCCTCAATTAAATACAGTACAATCTCAAACCATTAGAATGAGAATGACAGCACCCAGGCAGACACAATATGCTGATTCACTCACTTATCACTAATGGATATTACTGACAACATGGGCTGTGATACATCATAGATCTTAGAATCTATGGACATTGGAACACTGGAACATGGCATCAGTCATCTCTTCCTCCCCTCCCCCCATTGCTGTGAGCCCCAGCCACACTTCCCCTCCCTGTTTGGAGCCATCATCTGATGGAGCTATTAATAATGAAATCGAGTCATACAAACAACAGAATGTGGGGAGTAAAATGGGCCACAGGGGAAAAGAGCTTAAACATTTTCAAGGTAATTTGCCATCCTGTAAGATAGGTGTATAAGTTTGCTACCCCCACTTTCTGAATGAGGAATCTAAATCCCAAAGACCTCAAAATCACTTGTCAAAGATGACACAGTCAATGTCAGAAATTTGATCCCAGTTGCCCAAAGACAAAGATAGAACTTCTAGGGCATGGGTGGGGAACTTGAGGCCTCAAGGCCACACGTGGCCCTCTAGGTCCTTGGGTGTTGCCTTTTGACAAAGGTTCCCCACCACTACTAGGGAGTGGTCCCAGTAGTCCTTGGCTCCTGTGGGCATCCTCACTCCCTCAGAAGCAGCAACCTTACCTCAACCTACACAAATTATAATTAAACAAGAAAGTATCTGCAACCCAAAGTTCAAGGCCTTACCTTTAGTTTGTGCCATATGTCCTTGCTCAGGTCTGCAAATCCCTGCTCACCTGCCCAGCATAAAGAGAGCCTCCCTGGAATGCCAGGCAATGCTTGCACCAGACCAGTCCAGCTGACTCTAAGAGTGATTTATGGTCCAGGACCTCCTGAAAATCCTCTCCTCTCCTCTGTGCCTCTGACCTGTAAGCCCCCTTGCTCACCATTTCTGCTTTCCCTATCATTCAAGCCTTTCCTCCAACTTCCCCTCAGAGAAGTAATCAATTTTTTTAAAAATCTGTATTCATAGAAGAAGAAGAAAAAAGCCATGCTGGTCTAATTTCTCTCTCGACTATTCTAACCTTAACACCTAGAGGCAGCTAAGTGGCACTGTGGGTCTAGCCTGGGATCCAGAGTCAGAAAGATGCGAGTTCAAACCCAGCTTCAAACACCAGCTGTGTGATCCTAGGCAAGTCGCTTAATACCTCAGTTTTTTCAAATGTGCCTACTTAATAGGTACTTAATAAGTGCTCATTACTTTTCTCTTGCTAGGCACGTATTTTTAACTGCCCTGAGACTTTTGGAACGTCCTGTATTATACTACTTTAAGGAACAAAGTAGATGTTAATATAGCCCAACATGAAAACTTGTAGCACCAGGAACAAGAGATTCTCTGAGGCAGCTCATAAAAAGAGTGTCCTCTCCCAGGAACTTCCTACACCAACAAAAATAGATATAGATAGATGGATGGATGGATGGATGGATAGATAGATGGGTGCGAATGTGTATGTACACATAAATCTATACACAAGTATGTGCATGTATATATGTGTATAATTTATTCTACATTTATGTACATATTGTGTATATGTGTATGTAGGTATCCAATAGAGAGAGAAAGAGAGAGAGACAGAGAGAGAAATGACAATATTGATGAGTGAGTTCACACTTAATAGTCATGTAACTCATGGAACTATACAATTCAGAGTGGGGAGGGAGAAGAATAAGTTTCCTTGACAAGTACATTTCTTCCATTGTGGGAATCCTGACAAAGCTTACAATGACACAGTGAGGTAGGCATGTGAATATGATCCCATTTTACAGATGAGGAAACTAAGTTCCAGAGATGTTAAGCGACTTGAAAAGATCACGTAGCCAGTGTCAGAAATGAACTTGAAACTTAGCTGATATTAGTGGGTAGAGAGCTGGAATTGGAACACCAAAGACCTGAGTTCAAACGCTGACTCCGACACTTAGCTGTGTGACCCTGGGAAAACCATTTAACCTCTCCAGCCTCAGTTCCCTAATCCATAAAGTGGCAATAATAGCAGCCACTAGCTTACAGGGCTGTTGGATCAAATGAAATAATAGATGTAAAGTGCTTCATAGACCTAAAAGTGCGATACAATTATCAGTTATTATTATTATGGCTATTATGACCCCAGGTCCTGTACTCTGTTACTGCTGTACATTATCTCCCCTGACGGTAGGTAAGCTACCACAGTACAGAGATTGCTTCATTCTTTGTATCTCCAGTGAGTACCACAGTGTCTGGCACATCGTATGCCCTTAATAACGCTTGTCGATTCATCAGAGTAACTA
Organism: Phalanger gymnotis; assembly: GCA_028646595.1. Taxonomy (NCBI): domain Eukaryota; kingdom Metazoa; phylum Chordata; class Mammalia; order Diprotodontia; family Phalangeridae; genus Phalanger; species Phalanger gymnotis. The sequence goes on along the minus strand of CM053624.1, from coordinate 268,463,851 downwards.
GAGAGAAGTCCAGCATTTAACCCTGCAGCTTTGTCATCAATTATACCGCAACACCCTTGACTAATAGGAGCCATGCTGTTAATAATGAGTTCAGGGGGCAGCTAGGTGGCACATTGAGGAGAGTATGGAGTCAGGAGGACCTGAGTTTAAATATGACCTCAGGCATTTGACAAGCTTACTAACTGCGTGACCTTGGGCGAGTCACTTAACCCCAATTGCCCTGCCTTCCCCCCTCAAAAAAAAAAAAGACAGAAAAAAATAATGAGTTCAGGCCAGATTTATGTGAGCAGTAGTAATGTTGGTGATTATCCTAAACTCTTGTTGTGATGATAATTTCAATGATCGCAGAGCCTTGTGTCTATAAGGTGTCAATGGGTGCAGAATTTCCAGTTTTTCTTATAGCTAGGGCTTTGGAAAAACAAAGCATTTCTGTGGTTTCATTAGAACGCTGTCTTGGACGAGTATTCCAAAGCAATAACCAACCATGACTTCAGAGGACCAGTGTTAAAGCATGCTACCCACCTCCTAACCAAGAGGTGACAGACTGAAGATTCAGCATAAAACCTATATATTTTGGACTTGGCCCATGTGAGAATCTGTTTGGTTAGTTATGCATATTTGTTACAGGGATTTCTTTTTCTTTTCCCAATTTGGGTGAAGGACTTAGGAGGGAGAGAAAATAGATTTTTCTTAATTGAAAAAATAAAACTTAATTTAAAAAAAGAAAAGTTAAGCAACTCCCCACCTTCCAAAAAACTCATTGTCTTTGACCCTATCAAATGGTCAACAGAAAACCCTCCTCAAGAGCTCTTTTATTTGGTTAGATTTAATAGAGACATCGCTACTAAACTTGGGGCACATTACAAATCTCATTTACTTACTTCTCCCTCCTAGATCCCTATACTTCAAGACCACTTTCATCTTTCCTTCCCTCAGGGGCCCACGACAACAAGGCAATTGGCCCTCCTATCTGTAAGTCTTCGTCAACCCTCAAGAATCTTCACTCTCGGACTCCCTTCAAATTCTAGTCCTCTCCTCAAGGGTGAGAAAGTGTGGAAAAGTATTGGGCAGATGAAGAGGAGAGCCTATAGCGGGATGTCAAAATATGATAGATAATCCCACAAGTCCCCTTTTCACCTCAGGGAGCCATATGAAAGTAGAAGAGAAAATGAGCAAAAATAATTCCAGGGCTAAAACACCAGAACGCTCAACGGGGTCATCAATTTGAGTTAGGGTTATTTCTTCTCCCCTACTTCTTTGAATCTTCCTCGGTATAGGAGGGAGATGGTCGAGGACTCTTGCTCTTGGCTGTCTTTGCCTGCCCTCTTAAAAGGCTTCCAAGAGAATACAAGCTCCTTAAGTGCAGGGAATTTGTCTTTGCTTTCCTCTATCACTCTCCCTGAAAATGCTAGACTGCTCAGAGGCCATTGGAGAATTCAGGTGGGATCGATGATGTGGCCGTTCAAGACACTTAGAGGAGCTGGGAGTCATTGACCTCACCAGATCTTACCACGTATCATGCTGCTGTACCCTGTAGAACTCTGAGCACTGTCAGCTCATTTGCTGGTACCTCCGAAGTACCCCCAGACCTCATAGTCTCACGTACCTTTTGGACTTCAGGACCTTTCTATTCACCTTGCAGTTGAACTCTTTCCATCTGTTGTTCTGCTGATTAAAGTGTGAACTCCCTGAGACCAATGACTGTCTTAGTTTTCCTCTTACCTATCCCTGGGCTTAATAAATGCTTTTTCATTCATTCATCCAATACATACTCCTTGAATGACTAACAATGAATGACTACCTAAAGTCACTTTATTAAAGGGCTCATCAAACTTTATTTGAAATTGCCTTTTCCAAGGCTGCTTATAAACTCAGTGGAGCTTTGCTAAATTTTTAGTAAGAGAAAGGCTCAATATACTTGGGGAAAATTTCCCAATGTAACCACAAATTTGGAAAGTAAATGAACTATCAAGTGAAAAGATATTCACTGAGAAGCTTTATTGTTTTGTTTATGAAATGTGCCTACTATGTCTTTTTCCCCCTAAAACAGGTTTTATTTGTATGTGGCTGTCTTCTGCATGTGAGATTTCAATGATTTAAGGAACTCCCATTGACAAAATTCCCTCTACTAGTGATCAGCAGCTCCTCTGCAACATATAGTCTTAAACCTGGAGTGTCTATGAGGTTAAAACACTTACCCATGATCACACAGCCAGTAACCGAAGAGACCAGACTTAAATCTAGGTCTTTCTGATTTGAAGACTGCACTCTCTTTACCCATAAGGCCACTTTCCCTTTCCTAATATGGAAAAATGATTGTAAATTATTCCATCACATTTGAGGGCACCTTTAGTTTCACCTAAAGTGACTCTGATCCTGTGCAATGAAGGATATATTCCCTTTAGAACAATCAATAAAATTCATTTTTAGAGACAAAAAAAATCCATCATACTTCCTACATTAGCTTAATTAATTTAATCATCAAAAGAGGAAAATACAATGCAAAACATAAAATATGTTTCTGTTCAACAAAACCCAATGGACTATCTTGGCTATGATAGCTATTGCATAATCATTATGTTGTGCTGGCTGCTGTCTCCACACAGCAGCGAAAAAAATGTCAATATGAAAAGTTCTCAGAAATCTATTTTTTCTCTCCTTCCTACCCCATTGGGAAAAAGAAAAAGAAAAATTGTGACATGTTTCATGTGATCTCAGATGAGGTCATTATATGATTAATTTTACTTAATGGTTTTTATCTTGTTGCAAAAGATTTCTCAGGAAATGGGAATAATCTGTAAATATACGTAATATTTTTAAAAATGCATCAATAAAACTTCTTTGCAGCAGCTAAAATCCTAGGAAAGGATAAAAAGGGGAAAAAACTTTGAATGGAGAAGAGGAAATATGATTGTTCAAAATACTAAAAACGTGAAGTATTTTTCTTTTTAATTGATTTTAATTTTTATAAAGCTGATTCATTGGCCTGGATAACCTCTCCACTAGCTTCACTCCCTAAAGCTATAATATGAAATCTGTACTGTGCTAATTCTGAAGTTGCAATTGTTTGAATAGGGGTTAAGTAAATGAGCAACCTGAGTATCCAGAAGGAAACTCCAAGGCCATTTGGTCCAACCTGTACCTCACAAAGTCTGAGTTACAGGGGACCTTGGCAGCCATCTTATCTGACCCATTCAACGCAACTCAACAAAAATCCCCTTGAAATTATCCCTGACAAGTTATCACACAACCTTTGCTTCAAGCCCTTCACTACCTCAGAAGACAGTCTATCTTTTCTACTGTTGCTTTAACTGTAATAACTTGTGTTCCAATGCTACTTTGGAAAACATTCTATCATCACAGATTTAGAACTGGAAGGGATGTTAAAGCCCATGGAGTCCAACTTCTTCATTTTACAAATGAAGAAACTGAGGATTATAGAAGATAAGTGATTTGCCCAAGGTCACACAGCTAGGAAATAGCTGAAGCAAGATTCGAACTCAGGTATTTTACACCAAGCCCAGTAATCTCAACACTGAGCTCTAGCTGCCCTGTAATAGTTTCAGTCATAAGCCATAATCCCATTTATCAGTTATTTAACCAAAAAATGGACTTTTGACATAAAATATTCCCTGTCTCTCTTAGTAATTCAGATCTAGTTAAAGGGGAGGTGAAGGAAGGGGAGCACAGCAAGGCAGAGACAAACTGACAAAAACAAAAAGAAGAGATCCTTACCACATCACAGTCTTTTCAGCATTGATTAGATGGCTTGAAGTTCTTCAGTGTCTAATCACACACTTGTAGTTTTTGAACCCAAAATTTAGATTTTCTCTTACCATGACTTCTCTGGAGCACCATAATAGGGGTTACATTGAATACATATATCCAAAATCCATAGACCTTTCTTCCCTGTTTGTCTGTTTTTGAAGGTAACTGAGGCTATGTGACTTGCCTAGGGTCACAGAGCTAGTAAGTATCTGAGGCAAGATTTGAACTCAGGTCCTCCTAACTCCAGGGCCTGCGCTCTATTTACTGTGCCATCCAGCTGCCCTCCCCCACCCCATTTATGACTGATGTTGTTTGCTGATCCCAGCAGTCAATAGTTAGTTGCCTCATTCAATGTCAAACTGTTCAAAAGTTGAAACTTTTCTTTGTTGTTGTTCAGTCATGTCTGACTTTTCATGACCCCATTTGGGGTTTTCTTGGCAGAGATACTGAAGTATTTTGCCATTTCCTTTTCCAACTCATTTTACAGATGAGGAAACTGAGGCAAACAAGGTTATGTGACTTGCCCAGGGTCACATGGCTAATAAGTGTCTGAAGCCAGATTTGAATTTAGGTCTTCCTGATTCCATTTCCAGTGCTTTATCCAACGTGCCAATTTCTTTAGTATGTCTTTGTAAATGATAGGCTGCGTTGACATAGAAAGAATACTGGACTAGAACTTAGGAGCATTCAGCTCAAGACACTCTGCAGTTTGGACTTTTTACTAATCCAGACCGTGTCTACTCCTTAAAGAGTGGGAGTTGCTTTGGCTTTATTGTATTTCACTTATCCCCTCACAATGGACAGAATGCATCTGAGGTCCCTCTCATCTCTAAAACTTTGTGAAATTATCCATCTTTATTTCATCTGATCATCTCAATCCCACCTCCTTTTTTGTATCCTGGAAGACTTTGATAGTCTTCTGAAGTCTGTGGACCCCTTTACAGAATAATGTTGAAGGAAATACCAAATTTTAGTCAGAAGTTAGTGAAAATAAAGATAGAACTTTTCCTAATGAAGTCCATGAACACTTTGAAATTTATCTGTGAGATTTATGGCCCCTAAAAAGAACTCCAGGACTAGGTACTATTACTTTGCTTCCTCTGCAACACCCTCTTTGACGAACTAGAAGTGGCATTTACCCTTAGATTCCATCCTTTCTAAACATGCCTCATGCCTCTGCCACCTCACTTTGCCTACACGAATGCATAGGCATTTGCCATTTCTAATCAGGTTATGTTCCAAAAAGTGTGTTTATGAGTTGCTACTTTGAACTTCAGGCTCATTTCCCCATTAAAAACGATGTTGTAGTGTTGTGCCGAAAAAAAGCAAGCAAGACCTGGATATAAATTTAGATGTAGATTTATTGAAGTGCATGACTGTTCGGAGTAATTACTCAAATCCAACAGCCCTGAGTAAAGGAAGAGAAAGAGTATTTAAAGGGAAAGAACACAATTAGATTTCCGTGGAGATGGGGACACAAATAGTGGGACAAGCTGAGGCAAGATTATTTCTGTGGAGAAGGGAACACAAACAGTGGGGTCCGTGGAGATGGGAGTACAAACTGTGGGGTTCATGGAGATGGGAGTAAAAACAGTAGGGTGAGCTAGGGCAAGATGGAGAAACTGGAGGAGGGCAGGGTATAACATTCCCCACTTTTTTTTCATAGTGTGTCAATTCTTTGACACATTCTCAAGGGATCTGTCACAAGAATCAGGGGGACTGGGATTTGCAAATCGGTAATGGAGATCCCTAATCAATAGCAGTTTAACAGAGTTTATGCGGGACTTGACAAATTGCAGAAAACAATTAATGAGGCAGGAGCCCACAACCAGAGCTATAATGAAGAGGAGGAGGGGGCCAGCCTTGGTCGTCACCAGGGTAGAGAGCCAAGGGGATGTATGGAACAGGAATTGATACCAGTTCTCAGAGTTTTCTAGCTCCTTCTGTCTATTGGCAATATTTTGGCTTACCAATCTCAGGCTTTCCCACACCACCCCAGAGTTATTAGCATAGAAACAACAATCCTCTCCCAGGGCCACACATAGGCCACCCTGCTTGAGAAAAAGAAGGTCAAGTCCTCTGCGCTTCTGGAGGGCCACCTCCGCCAACGAGTCCACTCGTTTTTCTAGGACTGAGATGGACTGCTCTATGTGGGAGAGGTCAGTGTTTACCTGTGCACTTAAGGTCTTATAGTTGAGATCCCCTTTGACTAGGGCTGCCGTCCCAGTGGTGGCAGAGCCCACAAGCCCCAGGCCCACTATGATGGAGATGAGGAGTGGTATTGCTCACCTTTGATGGTAACTTGGTTGCCCTTTGGGAGAAAAATAGCACCAGCCTTCCTCACCCAGGAAGAAGGAAACCCGGAGAATTATAACCACCAAGATGCACAGGGGGCCCTCCGGGTGTTGTTGGTGTCTGAGGAACACAGTAGCAGAGACACACTGGGTAAGGCCATTGTGACATGCCCACCAGGCTCCTGGAGGCGCCGGGAAGTAGTCTGAGCTGGAGGCCTGAATCTCCTGAGTTTGTTTGCAAATGGAGCTATACTGAGAACCGGATAAAGTGGTGTTAGGCAAAGGCCTGTTCCCTGTACATCCTCAAGGGTGAGCCGTGGTTGGTTCCACTCACAGTTCTCCCTGTTGGAGGTAGGGGTGATGGAGGCATTTATTGCCACCACTACATAGTAAGGAGTTTGAGGCTTAACACAGATCCAACAATTTTCGCCCAGTATGTGGTTAGAGCTGTTAAGTGTCTTATGAACAGCTGATAAAAGGGCAAGCAAGGAAACCTGATAGGTATGGGGTTCCTGAGTAATAGGTGTTGGGCCAATGGGATGGCCAGGTAAAGGTTCTTGGTCACAGTCAGGGTCACCTTCTCTCCCATGTGCGGAAACCCCATGGTCACCCAAGGGATAATAATGAGTCCCAGTACCCAAGAGACTGGGCCTCTCTAGGCAGGGTTGAAAGGATTTAGGACAATAAGATTGAGTTTGGGGTGCCAGGGGTCGGACCTGATGGTATGGATATGGAGTAATGGGTCTGAGTCCCCAATGCTGCCCGCCGGGACGCACAGGGAGTCACTAAGGCCAGTTGAGGGGAGGTTGTAGGCTGTGACACAAGCACAGGCACATGTTGTTGGGCATCCTGAAGTAGAACAGAGCAGGTAGCCTGCATCTGCTGGTGGGGCCTTAAATGGGCTTGGCTGGGGAAAAGGGTATTGAGAGGGCTTTGTGACTTTGGAAAGTCCAAGACTGTTTGTTCCCTGTAGTGATTACCCAAGTAGAGCTTAGCTTGGGGGCATGGGGATTGCCAGGGACCATGGAAGGGATCCCTGACTCGGTCAGCTCATGAAGGAGGAACTCAGCACAAGAAGGGCAGGTGGAGGGGGGGCAACAGGAGGCGAGATTGGGGCTAGGTCCAGGGAGGCTGATTCACCGTGGTATTACAACCTGACAATAATAACAGTTTTTTTTTTTGACAAATACCTTTTCTTTTTAAAGCTTTTACCTGGACCTGACAATCAAATTTTAATTTTTAAAAGAATATCCTAAAAGCCAATTGTTAAAAATTAGTCCTACTGACTTTAAAAGCCAGGTTCAGCTAGTTTCTGACTCCACTGTTCTCTTTCTTTCAGTAAAACGTCCACTTCCAGGCTTTTCCCAACTTATTGTACGAATAGGGATCCCAGTAGTGCTGTTACAAAACCTGGAAGTTTATAACTTCTTAAATTAAACTTCTTTAAAAGACATGGTCATATAAAATGATTTAACAGTTTCCTAATCCATTTATTATTTTAACAGTACAACTGTCAATCTAACAACACTTAGAGAAATTGTTTCTCTAACAACACAGATGAACCAAACAGTTGTTACCTAGCAACATGAACTTAATTTTAAAAATATAACAATACCATATTAAATCTTTAAAATCATAATTAATTAATTACCAATCTGGCTGGATGTATTTACACCTTCATCTTATCATCATTGACATAAACTTCATATCTGAGAAAACTCACATATGAAGCAATTCTATTTAACTTGAATGTTTGTTTTTGCCAATCAATATACTAAATAATTCTACAATTAAGAATACTATTGCAATTTGGAATCACCTGTTATAACCAGGTCAGTTTAAAGTGACATACTGGACCAATATTCATGTTAAATTTAATAGAACCTACTCACAGATCTAGTCCGAAGGATTATGACAGTGTAAGGGCCCTTCCACTTAGGCTCGAGACCAGAGGCTGTATGAGCCCTAACCTCGCCTCCTGTTGCCCCCCTCCACCTGCCCTTCTTGTGCTGAGTTCCTCCTTCATGAGCCGACTGAGTTAGCTTCTGCCAGCCCCAATCTGGACCGCCTTTTTTATCTAGTACCTGGGGTTGGGGCCAAATCTAACCCTCCTGGCTCCTAGCCACAGCCTCTCCTGTTTCAATTTGTCAGTATCCCATATCTTCTGAAGCCCACAGGGGCATAGCTCTCTGCTTTTCTCTCCTCCAGTGGCCCACCCCCAGGAACCAAAACTGCTTTTCTAGCCTCCAGACAGATTCGTTCTCTTTCCTCAGTAGCTCTCCATATTTCTCACCTCAAGGAGGCTGGCATACTTGTCCCATGCCAGTCCCCCTGGAACACTTTTCCATCTCTCTATAATTTCATCTACTGGGTTTTTAACTCAGGCTATCAAGCCTTTTACTCTAAGCTGCTTGCTCAAGATTTTAATTTACTAATCTTCCCCTGTTATCACAGTCTTTCTTTTCCTTTCCCATAAACTTTAGTGACAAGCAGTAAAATGAACTCTAATTTATCTTAAGCATTAAATTAGGAATGACACATCTTTACTTTTCACTTTTCACTTCTTTTCTGATTGGGTCCCATTACACAAAAACCTTTTCTCCTTTATGTAGGCAGAAAAGGGGTTAAAATACCTCTCTAGCTGTTTCCCTTTTGATCTCTAGGGAGGAGTTAGCTCTTCCTTATCTTGAAACTTTTTAGTGCAGAGGAGTTCAAAGGAACTTTTCCCATGTACCTTTAAGTTTTTCTCCTGAGCAGTTACCTTTAAGTCTTTCTGTTCCAATAACTCTGCGTTTTTCTGATGGGAGGTAATGCCAGAGCCCTGAGTACTCGGTCTTAACACTTCTCAGGCTTTCTTTTCTCACATACCCTGTTTTCTCCCGTCTTCAACATAAATCAATCTCCCCCCACAACTTGACTTTAACTTATGGTTATTTCTCCTTACGATGTTAAACTTTAACCAGACTGTGGACACATAGCCTGCTCTGCTCCCTCCTCAGGAATGCCAGTGTGATAGGGAGGGGCAAGGTGGGGAGTTTGCTGTCTGCTGCTGTAGCAGTGGCTGACAGGCTACTCTCACTCGCTCACAGACACACACACACAGGCACAAACAGACAGACAAAAACACACTAAACACAAAACAGAGAGACACCCCAGGACAGATACCAGAAACCAGAACAGGCAGAGGCTGGACCGTCTCCAGCATGCCTGAGAGATTGGTACTTTTTCAGAAGGTGGGCCTGTCAGACTAATTAGGTCTGTCTCCCAGCCTTACTGACCGCTAAAGACCCGAATCTCCACCAGAACCAGAAGGGAATTCCCACCAGAAACCAGAAAACGAAAACCTGACTCAACTTACCCTCTGGGGCTCTGGAACGTCTTAGAGATGGATTCCCTTAGAGGTTTTTTATTTTTTTTGATCCACAAAAGTCTGAATAGAGGGCAGGTCATCATTGGGGGATGGGCTAGTTCTCCTCCTTCTCGAGCTCCAGGGGCTCTGAAACGTTTGGCCTAAAAGCCAATTATTAATGTCTCAGAGGCTGGCTCCCCAGAAGTCGGGATGAGGAGACACTCGCTACCCAAGGACGAGACCCTACCTGGCCCAGGTCTCAGGGAGTGCCACAGACCACCCCCAAATCTCGCTGGGGTCTCCATAAATGTGCCGAAAAAAAGCAAACGAGACCCAGATATAAATTTAGATGTGGATTTATTGAAGCACGTGACTGTTCAGAGTAATTACTCAAATCCAACAGCCCTGAGTAAAGGAAGAGAAAGAGTTTTTAAAGGGAAAGAACACAATTAGATTTCCGTGGAGATGGGGACACAAACAGCGGGACGAGCTGAGGCAGGATTATTTCCGTGGAGCAGGGAACACAAACAGTGGGGTCTGTGGAAATGGGAGTACAAACTGTGGGGTTCATGGAGATGGGAGTAAAAACAGTAGGGTGAGCTGGGGCAAGATGGAGAAACTGGAAGGGGGTAAGGCATAACAGTAGGTAAACATTAGGATCCTGGGCCAGCCCAAGAAACTTCTATTTAGTCCATTGTATAGATGAAAATCCTAATAGTATCCCTAAGCCCTTGACCCTTTGCCTTGAGTCCCTCCAAATCTTGACAGTAATAGATAAGGAGGAGACTGACTGGAAGCTCCAACTATCAAGTAGGCCAGTACCCACAGCTTATCCTGTGACAGTGTTAGCCATTGTACAGAGTGAGTTAGACCATTCCTGCACTCAACAATCTTATAATACCAACATGGACAAATAATATGGAAAATCATCCCAGTGAGTTAAAGCTTGATTAAGGGTTAGAGGTGAGGACTAGAGAAGGAGACAAGGCAAAATCTGGTAACAGGGACCTGAGTTTAGCACCAAGGATAGCTCCCAGGGAGCTGTAAGATTTCAAACTGGAAGATCCCTTAGAGATCCTGTAGTTCAGAAGTCCTCAACCTGGGATCCACACACAGAATCTGTGGGTGAATTTCAAGGGGTCTGTGTATGGGATGGGAACAGAATTATGTCTTTATTTTCACTAACCTTTCTTTTCCTTTATAATCCGATGTTTTATTTTCTGTATTTAAAAACGTACTAAGAAAAGGCTTCACCAGACTCTCAAAGAGGTTCACGACAAAGAAAAGGTTAAGAACCTTTTTACTCTAATTCAACCTCTAATTTCACAGATTGGTGTAGGTCAGGTCTTCCCTGGTCAGTCTCACTCCACCTCCCCTGAGGTAGCTTTTCTAGGACCTAAAGGTTTGGTCTGTTACAGAAGATCAGTGTTTGTGTCCTCATCCACCCAGGAACCATTTATGCTATACCCTCTTGGGAGACTCAGGGTTCAGTGGAGATGAGTGGACGGGAGAGGCAGGCAAGGTGTCCAAGACTGATTCTTCTGGATTCTGAATTTCTCCTTTTCATAGCTTTTTTCCTCTGGGCCTCAGGATCTAAGTGGGAGCACGGGAAAGCTGTTTTTGACCAGGACTTTAGGAATGGAGAAAAGTTAGTGTCATGGAAACAGTATCCAGCTTGGTTATTATCAGGTTGGACCCCTCCAACGTAGGTTTTTAGTAAACATTTATGATTATTACTATCATTGGGAATAATTATTGGGCCTACATTTCACTGGTATAGGAAACTCTCTGACAAAGAAACTCTATCGATGAACATCTGTAAGCGACTGAAAAGTCCTTGAGAATCTCCCGAGAAGGTTAAATGACTTGTCAAGGGTAATACAGGCAGTATGCATCAGGGGCTGGATTGGTCATTCTGGCTCTCAAAGTCATCTCTCTATCCACTAGGCCAAGTTTCTTAAATAATAATGCCTCCAAAAATAACATGGTAAAGTGGATGGAGAGTTAAGACTTAAAAAATGAATTACTTGAATCTCACTCCCTTCAGCTGTTAGCACTTTATCCTTCCTGAAATTAGATTGTTTCTTTCAATTTACTTACTTTTGAACCTGTAGATTGTAAGCTCCTTGAAAGTAAGTTCTGTTTCATTTTTGTCTTTGTGTCCCCAGTCCCTAAAACGATACTTCTGACAAAACAGAAGCTTAATATTTTTTGCATATAATAAATACTGGAGAACAAACACTGCCTCTGGAATTTGACGACCTAACGTTCAAATCCTACCCCTTAGGTTTTCTATTTATGTAACTGTGGGCTAGTCATTTAACTCCCTAGGCCTCAGTTTTTTCAACCGTAACAAGAAGGGGAAGAGGTGGACCAGATGGCCTCTGAGCTCCTTCCAGCTCTAATTCTATAACTCACTGAATTCAAACCCTACCTCTTTATACCTCTCAGCTACACAAGCCATAGGGAAGCTGAAGAACCTCTCTGAGCTCTGAGTAACTAAAATGGTCGCTATCTGTCTCAGTGAAGACATTTCCACAAAAGAAGCTCTCATTTACATAGTACTTTGTGTTTCCTATCTTTACATATCAGATCTTTTGATTGCAAGTCCAAAGGTCTTTCCAGTATATAAACCACATTGCCTCTGCACATAAGATTATCATAAGCATTTAGATTTAGAGCTGGAGAGAACCTTAGAAGTCACTGAATTTATTTTTCTAAATGAAGAAACTGATCTTTACAACATCCCTAAGTGATAGGAAGCACAGATATTTTAGTACCATTTTTACTGACAAGACTCAGAAGAGTTAATTTAATCAATAAATATTTATTAAGCACCTACTATGTTCCAAACCCCACCTAAGGTCATACAGCCAGTAAATGGTTGGAGCTAGGACTAAAAGTTTGCTCTCCCCTATCTCGTAAATCCAACATAATTTTGTGCCATTGATTATGGATATAAATGCATAGGTTACTGGTCCAAGGATTTTCCATCTCTCTGATGTCACTGTATTTTAATAAAGTAGTAACATGATTTATTTCATGAGTGCTCAGTGTTTTCATTTTCCAATTTCCCTAAAACGGCAAAGAGCAATTATCTTAGTTACTGCCTCCCCATCGGAATGAAGGTTAATGAAGAAAAACTGCAAGGTCTGGCAGACATCAGTTTGGGAAGAGAGACAAAAGGCCTTTAATAGCTCCCATAAAATAATGATCTGTACTTTCAATATAGCAGCTGTGTGAAATTTTTCGGACAGCATAGCAGTTACTATTCCCACTGCAAGACAAAGATGCAGTGTGTCAATCCAGTAAGGCCATCATTTGCTGGGTTGGTGCTCTCTGCTAATGCACCCAGAAGACAAAGTCTATTCTAAGTATGCTGTTTCCCTGTGACACCATTCCTTAACAGAAATGCTTTCTAGCAGCAGAAGGATGCATTAGTTACAAGTAACTGACATCCTAATTTCCCTTCTGGTACTTGCCAGAAGCACAGAGGGGGCATGCACATTTTGGAGAGAGGGAGATGGCAATCACATTAAGTCACCCACTTGCCATGCCTCAGGAAGACGAAATAACCCATAAACCAAAGCTTCTGGTTTTATAGACATGAAACCCAAGTTTAAATACTATTTACTACCTGTGGGATAATCTACGGGCAAGTCGTTTAAACTCTCTGGATCTGTTTCTTCATCTGCACAACTAGAAAGATGAATTCAGTGACTTCTAAGGTTCTTTCCAGCTCTAAATCTAAATGCTTATGATGACCTCACAGGCAGAGGCAATGCAGTTTATATACTAGAAAGACCTGCAGACTTGCAATCAAAAGATTTGAATTTGAGTCTGTGTGGGAGATGAGAGAGTCAGAAGAAACGGGTTTGAAATCCAGCTTTGCCTTTTACTATCCGTGCAACATTAAGAAAGTCTCTTCTCTGGGTTCCAGTTTTCTCACCTATAAAATGGCTTCTAAGGACCCTTCTACCGTTAAGATCCTAGGAATTTCAGTTTTCCAGTAGTTGCGTGACCCTGGGAAAGCCACTGAAGCTCTGCCTCAGTTCCCCTATTTGCAAAATTGACACATAATGTTTGCATTATTAATGCCAGCATCACAGGGCTATTGTCAGAATTGAATGAATTAATATTTTAAAAAACTTTGAAAAATCTTCAAGCCTATATGCACTCAGCACTTGTTACACATATTAATCTCCAGCAATGCATTACCCTACCTGCTAAATTATTTCTGTCATGTGAGAGTTCTGTAATCTTCTGGGTTAGCTATAAAAACCAAAGGTATGATGTTATAAGAATTAGGAGAAATCCAGCATCACTGGGTGACTGCCCACCCGAACCAAGCAAGTCCATGTTCAGAGAGTTTTCAAATCCGCAGAGTGAGCCAAATTCAATGGGAGGCACATTAGCTGTTTCAAGCCACTGAATTTTTGGAAGCAACACAGGCGTACCCTGCTTTAAGAAAAGTAAGTGCATAGAAACACCAATTTACAACCTATGGATAGATCCAAGGAATCCCTATTCCCACAGAGAAAGGATTTTTTCTTTTATCCTATACATCGGGCTGTATCTCACAGTATCTCTTATAGACAGGGTAGCCTAAAAGCTTTAGTCCAGTTTTAAGATCTAAGTCTTTTGAGAAACTTGGTGTGGCCAATAGTCCAATTAAATCATGCTGTTTATCATCTCCTAAAGATGCCAATAGAATGTATGCTCCTTGAGGCACAGGCATTCTTTTTTTTTCTTGGTCTCCCTAATACTTAAGTGCAGTTCTTGGCACACTGAAAGTGTTTAACAATAATTTCTTGGTTGATCGCTTGCTTCATATTTTCCTAGTTCTTCAGTTCTTGGTTTATGCTGTTTCCCCTACCTGGGATGCCTTATACCACACCTCCACTTCTGGAATTTTACCCATTCAAGGCCCAACTTAAGTGCAGCTTTCTCCATGAAGACTCACCTGGTTCCCTCAGCTGGGAGTGAATTTCACCCCCTCTGAATGCTTAGGAATACTTTGTTTGAGCCTCTCTTATGGCCCTTAGGACAAATGGTCTTGTGATTTGCGCACATTTATATTTTTCTACTAGATTATAAGCTCTTTACAGCCAGGACTATGTCTCACTCATTGCTAGGCATGAACCCTTCCCAACAAATACAAAAGGACAAATTTAACCTTTCAAGAACTCACCTCTTATATAAGGGATATTACATGTAATAATGATACCCAAAACTATTTGAATATATATATTCATATGTATTATATATATGACATAATATATAATATATATTCATATATATAATATATATATATAGAGAGAGAGCCTATAAAAATGCAAACAAAGCAAATATGCGTAAACATAATCACGAATGGATATTATTAGAAGCCACAAGACATCCAAAGACATAGGATTGCTGACTAGAGAAGAGGTTCTTAAACTTTTTTTGTGTCACAGTCTCTACTGGCAGTCTGTTGAAGTTTATAGACCTTCAAGTTGTACACAAAATTAATTGTTACTGAAATAATTATCAAAATATTTTTAGAAAGAAGTTCACTGAGTCCAGGTTAAGAATCCCTGGACTAGAGGCACACTTTTAAAATCAACTAGGGACTTTTTGATGTCGAAGTTGGAATAATTAGAGAACCAAACTTTAAAAATAAAGTGACTGGAGAGAAATTTGGTCACTATATCTTCAGTACTGCAGTGAAGGTGATGTAGAGGATATCATTAAAGGTAGAGAATGCCATAAAGGTAGAAACCATTTGACAGAGAATCCCACAGGTCACATTTTCAATCATCTTCCCTATAGGTTTGAGGTCACATTGCAACACATTCAGAAATGCCCAAATTCAAAAAATTAATTTAATGTAGGTAGATTTTTGTCTTCACGTACGAGAAGAGAGCATAAAGAGTTACTGATAGAAAACATCTTATCTCACATCTTTCACTTACAATATCACAACAGCAAGACTTTTTTGTTTGTTTCTTCCCAGAGTAGTTTTATTAGGGAATCCTGCCACCATATTGACATACAAAACAATCTCCATGTTGACAAAGAAATGTGAAATTCACTGTACAAAGATAAGGCTCGAATCACAGGTACTTGTCCCCCCAGATCTTTAGTAATTCAATGAAGTAATCAGCAATCCATATTTTATTCTTCCCAGAGCTGTGTTTATAAATATCAGACAAACCACAAAATATATTCCAAATACATGACATTTTACAAGATAGTTCAAAGCACAGACAGAAATACACAACACTTAACCTACAAATTCTCTATGATCCAACTTTCATTAGCACTGAAGCCAACAAGTTGTGTGTGTATATGTATATATCTCACTTGTGTGTGCCTATATATCCACAGATGTATACACAATTGTAATCACTAACAAATTAAATACTTAGTGAGTTTAACCCACTACAACGTCTGCAGGGAAAAGCGAACAAATACCATAAATGCCCATGCAAGGTAAAATGAGAACCAGCATGTATATGAAATATGTGTCATTAGCATGTGCACATATACACATATAAAGACATATATATATAGAAACACACACATACAGAAAATATGGTCTGTACATATACTCACACACTTCCTTTTCTTCTCCAACCATATCTTGTACTGTTCATTTCCAGAAGTAATCTTGTCTTTATTTGATCAGCCAATGGATGACAAAAATTTCCCCAATAAACCTAGTATTATCTCCAAAGCTCTATAATGCAACACTCAAGTTTTATATTCAAGAATCCCAGTCCTAGCTTTTGTTGTCATTGTATAAACTCATTGGATTCTTAATATCCCAGCCAATCTGTCTATTCACAAACACATCTGTTCACTATGGGATTCTGTCCAAGGGAAAGGAGATGTTTAGCTGGATTTTTTTTAGATCTGTATTTGTTACTATTTAAAATACATCTTCCTAACATTGATCAATACTCTGAGGAATAGGTTGTAAGGTGTTAAATAATAGTGTGGTGAGGAGAAAAGTTCATTTACCTTAGGAAGAAAAAATAGTTTAGTAGATTTCACTAGAGCATAGTCATTTCAGAGACTCACAAGTATAGCTTTACAATATGAGTCAATATGAAAAAGTAGGAAGAAATAAAATAAATTAATGAAACATTACTTTCCCAGTTTGTTACTTGCAAAACTCTCAAAGACAGCAAATGGAGAAAGGTTGGAGGACCAGAGAATTAAGGTACATCATATTATTGGATTTTTATATATTATAGAAGGCATAATAAATTACTGAAATCATATGAAGAGTAGCATTGAAATTTAAGGTTATAAACCCTAATATAGCTAATTTAATTCAAATTATTTAAATTATTTCAGACCCAAGTAGAGAAAGGTTTCATGAGCTACCTTTCAATCCAATTTGCAAAATCAGATGTCTAAATGAGGCATCCAGAGCCTTCAATTTGGGCTCTTAGCACCAAAAACCAGGCATCGACATCTATAAATGCCCAGATAAAAAATTACTGAGCAATTTTGAAAAATATGCTCATGGTAAATTTAAAGGGTAAATAGAGTCTGCGAGTCTATAGGTTAACCAACCTCTTTTTTAAATGAGGCTCACATTATAGAAAAAGCTCCAAGATGATGCATGAGGGGTGAGGGGAAGGGAGTCTTTTATAAACCAAATGCAATTATTTTGTGTCATTTACTTTGTGGGGACTATAGTTCTCACAATAGGGACATATTCTGTCTGTGGTAATCCAACAAACCCCACATCCATGGTTTAAATACTAATAAGAAGGGTACTAAACCATTTTTTTCTCCCCTATATGGAAGAATAGTTCCCAAGGCACCATGGGAACATTTCCCAGTCAAAGATCCTGCACTTTAAAAAAAAATGGAATGCTACTACATGCATGACAGTTTTTCTAAATCCTCCAAGTGAACCCTGTCTACCCACAGACAGACTTGAAAGAACTAGGGTTAGGCTTGTATAAATGTTATTGCAAGTTGCATTTCTAACCCTACAGGGTAACAGGGTCACACATGGAAAAGTCTCTCTCTCTCTCTCTCTCTCTCTCACACACACACACACACACACACACACACACACACACACACACATCATACACACACACAGCCTCCCTCTTCCCCCCAGTGACTCTCTGGAGTTGGTTTCACAGAATCATAATGAATAGAATGAGGGACCAAGATACTTACCTTAAAATTCCCTCCCCCTTTTTTTCCTGAAAATGCATTTGTAATAACGCACATTTCTATCAACTCTGACTCCAGGCTTCATTCTCTTAAATCATCATATAACCTACATCTCCCATGGCTTTCTTAAAGTTAAGCTTCCACTGCTCACCTACCACGTCCTGGCTAGAAATTCTTTTTTGGGGGCTACATTCTAGTCCTTCCCTTTCTCTCTTGTTATGTACACAATGTACAATTAGCTTGGGGATCCAATGCCCTCTTGGGAATCACTTTCACTCTCTTCCAATGACTTTCTGCTGCATCAGCTGAGATAGAAAATAACAGGACACAGGTGAGGGTCACTCATCATCTTGTCAATGATATCGTCTCCCTACACTTTAGAAGGAAGATATTCAGAAACAGATTATTGTTACTGGAGCAACTTCAGTCATATTTCATAGGCGGTGTTGTTTGATATATTCCCCATTATATCCTCTGCTTCCTAAACTTCCTATATTATTCTCCTAAGAGTTTGCTATCTCATATGCAGGTATAACAAATTATAGAATTGTCCAGCCAAAAATATTTTTTAAAAACAAATCACTGCCAAAACATTAAAAAAATTCCCCATGTGCCATTTGTGCATTAATCTTACAATCTGTACACTTAAATAACTTCAGAAGACTTCTTTTGCTAAAAATTTACCAAAATACTTTGAACACATAAAAATATTTTTAAAAAAAACAACAAAAACCCAGCATAAACTTTGCTTGTATAGGCATTGGTTAGAAGAGATTGTTGCACTAAGGAGTATATTCAAAAACATTTCCCTCCAATTTTACTAAAATGCAGGTTCTGAACTTTACAGCTTATAATGCTACAAACTTAAAAAAAAAGCAAAAGTTAGCTCTGCATAATGTTCTATGGTACAGTAGGTAAGCAGTAAGTCTACAATGCAATAAAAATAAATATCTTTTTGGTTACTTAAACAGGGCCACCATCCTGGCCTATAACTAAAATAATGTTTTATTTGACTTTTAACTTATTCAAATGTATTGAATTATGAAAAGCTAACTTAAGGAGTTGAACAGTCTGTTATATATGGAACAAGGATAAAACAAGCTACCTGCTGATGGCCCCATGACCTTTCTAAAAACCAAGCAGTTGCTGAAAAAAAGAAAGAAAAATCACTAGTATTGAATATAGCCCTTAGTCACATAATATGTTAACTTTATGAGCAACCCAACAAGTAGAGGATAAAGTTTATTTTTCTTGCCACCCACTCCTTGAGAGGACAGTAATATTCATAGTGGAACTGCTCAAACTCTGGTGTCTGACGAATTTCGCAAAGAAAGGACAAATCGATGCCCGACTCCAAAAGGACGAGGAGGAGAGGGAATACAAACAGTAACAGTCCCAAACCTACAACAAGGAGCCTGGAGAAACTCTTGACGAAGGGGTTCACCTGGATGTTGCCTGTCAAAATGTCATAGCTCCATGTCAAGGCTCTCCGGGCCTCCTTGAGTTCTTCTTCCTCGGCCATCAAAAAGGCATTTTCATCTGCTTCTAGGTCCTCGAATGAATCAGTGTCTTCCCTTTCCAACTCGAGCCTCGAAGAACAGTCAAAGAGCATGTCGATCTCATCCTCATCAACTGGGGTGGGAAGCAGGCTGGCACTTGGGTTGTAGACCAGTTCTGAGATAGTCAAAGGTTCCTCTTTGATTTTCTCCTCCTGCTCCCTGGAGAAGTCCCCATACTCTCCAATGTTCTTTATTGGTGAACTAGATATCACAGGGGCTGAGTGGTCATCTTCTCTCAGTAATGGAATACCTGCCAAGGGAAATTTGATTTTTTTAAACTTGAGTATCTTTCTAACAACATTTCTACGCTAATGGCAAAGAGGTAGAAAATGTATTCTAGTGACATCTTCACTTTAGCAGGAAGGCCTGTACTAGTAAGTCCAAAAGATAACTTACTAAGTTCACAATATAAAAGAGCATGTTTGTGTATAATCATGACTAGAAAGGAAGCTCTAATTTACCAACCTTTGATTTCAGTCGGATGTTGAAATTCTAAGGCAGATGATTAGAGAAAGTTGATTTATTTAGAGCTGGGAGGGATGTTAGAATCCAAGTCTAAATCCCTGCTTTTACACATGAGGAGACTGAGGCTTATAGAGGTTAAGGGGCTTGCCTAGCATCACACAGGTGGAAAGTATCACAAGTGGGATTTGAACTTGGATCTTCCTGATTCTATGTCCTTTGGTTCAATCTGCGCTATGTCAGGAAGACTCGGGTTCAAATCCTATCTGATCCTGGGCTTAATCACTTAACCACCTCAGTTTCTTCATCTGAAAAATGATGGATTTTACAGCTCTAAATCTCTGATTATATGACAGGTCTTCATTCTGAAATGGACAGTATTTTACTTGCAAAGGTCATCCCAACCATCTGATAAAGCATATCAAAGGGGGACCGAAACGTATCATGGAAAACCAGCACAAGCTATAATTTAATATTTCAATACAGTTGTGGCAATCTCCATTTTGTATTTTTCAACCTCATCTCCCATGAAGGAGTTGCCATAATGGGCATAAAGAAATATCATTCAATCATTATGGCAATCAAAGTAAGTGCACAAATCAAGGAATTGTCTGGCTATTTCATTCATCTACACTTAGCCAAAGTCCAGAAAACCATATCACTTTTCATACCTGTAAGAGTGACTCCTCATGTGAATTGAAGAAGCTACTTAAGCATTTCGCTATCTAAAAATGAATAGGTTTTAATTGGAAGTATATGGAAAGATCTTTCAAAATTCATCACACAATATTTCCTAATTTCTAGCATCTTAATGACCCTAAGAAGTTTCAGTAAAAAGACCCCTCCCAAAGAAAAGCATAATTATTATAATAAGTCTTAAGCATTTTCCATCGTTCTATAAACAACAATAACATGGGAATAACCCAATGGAAGAAAAATTTCACAGTGAACAGGAAAATGTAAAGAATTGTGATTTGCAGTGTGGAAATGGATAACATCTCTAAAATCTAAAAGTTTCAGATCATTTGGACATGGATCAATGTTGTTATCCTGTTTATAAAAGAGGATGAGGCAAACACTATATATAATTGGGAATCTTGACCCAGGAAGAAAATTTTTCTTCCTTTTCTCCTTCCCACATTCTATGATCTAACCCAAGTAGTCTTCTCTCTGTTTCATGACACCCCATCTCCTGTACTCACACTGGTGAGTACTGGTTTCCCCTAGGGCTGGAGTGCACTTCCTCCTCACCAATCCCTTGCTTCCTTCACTACTCTTTTTGAATGACACGTTCTGCATGAAACCTTTTCTGTTTCCCCTTAGCATTTAGTGCCCTCTTCCCCACCCCTCAAAAAAACTGACTTTGTATTTATTCTGCATATGTGTACATGTTGTCTTCATCAATAGAACGTAAGCTTCTTGAGTGCAAGGACCATTTTATCTTTACTTTTGTAGGCTCATCTCCTAGAACTATGTCTGGCATCTAGCAAGCATTTAATAAAATATTTGTTGATGATGACAATGATGATGATAAAAGTTAGCATATCATGTCTTAGGATCTTAGATTTAGAGCTAGAAGGGATATTCTAGGTCATTTAGTCCACCTTTCAAAGCTATTTACCCCTCCTCTCTGGCCTGAGCTCACCTGTCTTCTCTCACTGCTTTTTGCCATTTTATTCACCCAAAGATACTCCCTCATACCATCCTCATGGTCCCTTCTCAACATTATTCCTTAATAAGATCTTGTTCCTCCCCAGTGTGACCCTCTCACTCAACATTACTGTCCCTCTCTGACTCCTGTTCACTTTCCCCTATGAAAGAAGAATGAGGGTAATCTGTAGTTTTCAGGCTCAGCTAATTTGCCTGGACCTTAGTTGCTGAGTAAGAATCTGAAGTCCTGGTGCTTGGTTGATACTCATTCCACAGAAGACTAAGGTACATAAATCAAGAAAGAGGAATGTCAGACATCAAGCCAGAGCAGGGGGGAAGAGGGGGAGAAAGAGAGAGGAGGGAGAGAGTGAGGAGGGAGAGAAAGAGAGAGACAGAGAGAGAGAGAGAGAGAGAGAGAGAGAGAGAGAGAGAGAGAGAGACAGAGAGAGACAGAGAGAGAGAGAGATTCGTTCATTGGCAAGAAACAAAAAGGCAACTACATGAAGTCATATCTTCTGCTCCAGCACCAAAAAGGCTTATTGTTTCAAATTTAAAAAGCTGATTAACTACTGACAAGATGCAAGAACAGACTTAATACATTTTGAATGGATGGTTGTGTGTTAGAGTAATTTTAGAGATGAAAAGTTTCACTATGTATGAAGTCAAGAGAACAGTAAAGTGGCCCTCAATGTGCTGGAGAAGCTGCCTATAGCAAACAGAAAAATATGGACAAGAGCTTCATAGGATGACCAGTCATGGATAAATTTTGGTCTGCAGCACTGGAGGGAACATACACATTAGTGAAATCACAGATCCTAATGTTTGTGGATTGACTGATAAAAAGACATTTCATGGAATTATAACAGCCAACCCAACTTATTTAAACAAGCTATTGACTGTGAAAAATGGAAAATGGATGAAATATATTGACTACAATTATCATTGTATCTTAGATAAATTTAAATTATCAGAAAGAGTTGCCCCAAGTCATCTAAAATAGCCCCCAAACTGTCTCATTCACCAAACACTTGACACAGTTGCTAAGAGAAGAGACATTGCAACCAAAGGCAAAACTGCTTGAGAAGTATGAGCTTATTTATAATACATTACAGAGGAAACTGAATCAGTCAACAAGTATTTACTAAGGAGCTACTGTGCACCAGGCATTATGCTAGGCACAAAGGTAATTCAAAAGTTACAGGTAATAATACAAAGACAAAAGAACAACAGTCTTTGCCCTCAAGAAGCTCATATGTAGCCCCTGTCATTTCTTGGGGTGACACAATGGTTTTGATTTGGTATTATAATTTGTAGTTCTCTAAACTAATGAGATTACAGGTTTGTATGGATGTACTCTGTGGCCTAGTGACATCAGACTCCCTGATGTTCCTTGAACAAGATACTCCATCCCCTGACTGGGCATTTTTGCTAGTTGTCTACCATGCCCGAAAAGTTTCTCCCTCCTCATCACCACCTCCTGGTTTCCCTGGCTTCCTTCAGGTCCCAGCTATAATCCCATCTTCTATGGAAAGCTTTTCTCAATTCCCTTTTATGTGTGGTGCCTTCCCTCTGTTGGTTATTTCCAATTTATCCTCTGTGTAGCTTATTTGTACACAATTGTTTACATGTTATCTTTCTCATTAGACTGAGCTCCTTGAGAGCAGAGACTGTCTTTTGCCTTTTTTTCTTGTAAAACTGCCTGGCATATAGTATGTGCTTAATAGATGTTTATTAATTGGACTAATTTCACCAAAAAGCAAAGCAAAGGAAAATGATTCTCCACCATTCCTTGCCCAAAGCTCAAATAAAACAGATCATCCTACAAACATTTATAGATGAAAGAAAGAGGATAATAAATATATACAAAATGGAATAGACATATCTGCATTCTTCTAGTGATCTGGCCTCATTGTTAATTACAATAAAACTGCTACATTATTATTCTGCCACCCCTGTACACAATGTTGTTACATGTGGAAACTGAAGTGGTTATTGAAGAAGGTGAGGATGGTGAGAGAGTTGACCAGACCTGACCAAATACAATAAGAGACTAAATCCATTCTGGGTATCATCCAATCTCATGATTTTTAATATATCTCAAGCTAAAAGATTAAAAAAGAAAAATAGAAGTTTTACCCCCAAGTTTTACTGATCTATATGCCTAATTTCCAGTACATAAGATCTTTATGAATATGATCTGCATGTGTACTAAGAGATTACTTATGGAAATATGAAGAGTTAACAGGCAGGTTTTTATGAATATTTTTCTACAGCAGACTACATTCCCACAGTTGTACTATCACTATTACTACTATTGATGATGATGATGATGATGATGATGATGATGATGATGATGATAGCTAACATTTATACAGAGCTTATTATGTACCAGGCACTCTGCTAATCACTTTACAATTATTATCTCATTTGAGCCTCACAACAACCATAGAGATGTTTAAAGAACACAAGATCTCAGTGTGCTTACTGTTTGTTGATTCAAAAAAATAGAAAAGCAATCTAGAGCCTGAAAGGTTCTTTTCCAACAAGACTACACATGTTAAAATCATACAAAATTCTTTGATAGATGCAATCTAAGCAATAACTTAGTTTGACAATCCTCTAGTTACCAGAATCACAATCAGTCGTTCAAACAACAAGAAAATAATAAGTGGCTATGGTGTGCCAGGCACTGTACTAGGAGCTAAGGATTAAAGACAAAAAATAAACTAGTTCTTCCTAGTAAGGATCATACATTCTAAGAAAGGAGACAGAGAGTCTCAGAGGTGGATGAGAGCTCAGAGGCCATGTAGTCTGAGCTATGCACATACCCATAATGTTCTCTACAACATTGCCAACAAGGAGTCATATGGTTTTCTCATGGAGACTTCTACTGAGAAAAACTCATTAACCTCCAGATATACTACTTTCAAGGGAAAGAGGACATAAAATAGGGGAGATATATGCTTGCATAAAATGTTTGCTAGCATCACAAGGATATCCTTGTATCAACAATGGGACTAGTAGCTGTCGTGGGGGCATGAGACCGACAGCACCAGCACACAGGAAGGCTGCTAGCACAGGTTCTTTGATCTGCTTTTCTAAGGAAAGCAACTTTAAGGAGGCAACAATCTTACTTTAATTAAACATACATATATCATTCACTTAGTTCAGGGGAAAAAGTCAGCACCCTGAACTTCAGACAAAACACAAACAGAAATTACAAACAGGAATTATGAGTAGAGAGAGTAACAGAAACCAACAGACAGGCTCCACTCTGACCAAATTATGATACATAGTTACCAGAGAGAGAAGCACCGACATCTGTGTTTTCAAAGCTGGGGGGTGAGGAGGGGCTCCTAACGGCTTCCCAAAGTCCCATCTGGCCAAACTATGGGACCACTCTTCCAATGAGTGAAACCTCCAAAACAAAATGCCAACCTCAGAGCATATATACACTTCTCAGGGCCCTGGAGCTTAGCACCTACTTAGCAAAAGGGTGTGGGGCATGGGACCTGGGGCTTTCTTGTTTCTTAAGCAGGTCATCAAAGACTCTTGATTCAAACAAAGGCAAGATTCAAAAGCACTTGATTGCCTTAAATGCTGAGAAGCACTCCAAAGCAAAGGACAACAAAAAGTCCCATTTTACTTGCTATCACACTCCTATACAAAGTTAATAGCAGCTAATTTACAATTTCTCAATCTACTTTAGCTGATGGGCTTTTTTCCTCACTAGCACACATTTAGGTACCAAAAAATGACTCGAAATGGAAAATTAGTAGAGTTAATCTTACTGCTTCTGGAACATTTGACAGGCTTCACTCGATTTCATCTGTGTGTTAAAAATATAAATAAGTAAATGTGTTGAGCAAATTCCTACAACTCACCTCCTGAATAACTGTTTTGGAAGGAAGATTATAAGGAATTAGGAAAACAAGGTGACAGTTTTTACATCAATTAGGCAGCTCCATAATTCAGTTTGAAGTAATTCCTCATGAATTGGAATAATGGCAATCAGAGGAACGCTGATGAGGAAGATAAGCCAATTATTACTGACAGGTTACATTAACCAAGAAGACCTTTTACTGTATCCTACTGAACAAGGCAAATGCTAGAATCTCCTTCTATATGAGGGGAAATGAGCAGTGGTAAGTATTGCAAAAATAGGCATTGTCCATGTTTAAATGCTTGCCCAGCCTGTCTATTTATTTATTTTGGCCATACCAGTCAGGATGCTACTCCAAAAACCCAATGAGGAAGATAGTCTACAGAACATTAGCACACATTTATACAGTACTTTGCAATATTTGCCCAATGCAGTCTCAATATAATTTAGACTGCAAATCCCTTGATGCCTGGGATTATCTTTTTTTTTTATATTTGTATCCAGCATTTACCACAGTGCCTGGCACATAGCAGGTACCTAATAAATGTTTATTGACTAAATGACTAAATACAATCCTGTGAGGTGGATTCCTAGAGAGCATGGGTAGATTCATTTTACCTATGAGGAAACAGACACAGAAAGATGAAGAGAATGCCTCATGGTCACACATATATCATAATAACCAATCTAAAATTCTGTAAGTCTGAATATCGATCAATCCCTGAAATCTCAACAGTGATTAGACTATAGTAAGATACTGCTAATTATTTTAGTCAAGGGAAAATAACTCATCTCTAACTCTCTAAAGGAGTATTTCCTTATTTGTACTATATGTTTAAAATAGCTTTGAGGTTATGAATCCGGGGTGAAAGGAGGAAAAAAGAAAAAGTCAGGGGGGAACTGAAGTAGAAGTCAGGAAGTTCAAATCCAGTCTCAGAAACATACTTGTATAACCTGGGGAGGTCACTTAACATTTGCCTGCCTCAGTTTCATCATCTTTTAAATTGAAATAATCATAGCACCAACCCTCAGATTTGTTCTGAGAATAAAATGAAATTATATTTGTAAAGCACTCTGCCAAATGTAAGTGCTACACCAATGTTAGCTATGATTATTGTAAATGATTACAATGAATGTAAGAAAAATGCTTCAAAGTACTAATAAGAAAGATACAAATTAAAACAACTCTGAGGTTCCAACTTACACTCCATAATAATCAGAAAGGCAAAGAAAACAAAAAAGGAAAATAAAAAATGGATGCAGGAGATATTGGAGGGTGAGCACACTCTATTGTTGATGGAGCCATGAAATAGTCCAACGACTCGGGATGTGGAACTGTACCCCCAAAATCACCAGACTATGAACATTCTGTGACTGAGCAATATGCCATTAGAAATGTACTACTCCGGGGGCGGAGCCAAGATGGCGACTGGAAAGCAGTAACCGGCGTGAGCTCCCCTCCAAGTCCCTCCAAAAACCTATGAAAAAATGGCTCTGAACCAATTCTAGAACTACAGAACCCACAAAGGGGCAGAGGGAAGCAGGACTC
>CM053624.1:268395191-268436653 GCA_028646595.1 Phalanger gymnotis | reverse complement strand
CTTGTAGACTAAAGAGTTCTATATTCCACACTTGGGCGGATGGGCTGCCACACCAGCACTCCTCCTTCCCCAAGAACCCCCTACCCTGACTGGGCTTAGATCTTCAGCAGGCTCTTCACTCCTGCTCTGATCAGCCACTTGATTCCTCCCACCAGGTGGGCCTGGGGCCAGAAGCAACTGCAGCTGTAGTTCTGTAGCTGCCCCACCTCCGCAGCCCCAGGGGCTGTGGCTGAACCACAAACTCCCTGTCCCCAGCAGCTTTTCCCACTAACCTTCTCTGTTGTCTTTGGTGTTTGTGGGTTGAGTGGTCTGGTAAATGCCACAGCTCACTGATTCAGGGTGCTAGGGCATGCTCCGCCCAGCTCCTGGTCTGGTCGGTCCATGGTCTGGTCAGTCCACCCCACCCACTCTGGGCTCTGCTCCTCTCAGCTCCTCTCCCCTCAGCTTCCAGCTCTGTGTGGGATAGACCTTACCCAGAGACCATCCAGGTTGTCCTGGGCTAGAGCCCCGCTTCCCTATGCTATTTTGTGGGTTCTACAGTTCTAGAATTGGTTCAGAGTCACTTTTTATAGGTTTTTGGAGGGACTTGGCAGGGAGCTCACGCTAGTCCCTGCTTTCCAGCCGCCATCTTGGCTCCATCCCACTTCAGCTCCCCTTTAAGCACTGTCTTTCCCCATTAAAATATGAGCTTCTTGTATTTGTAACACAATATAAGTGCTTGATAATGCTTTCATCTATCTATAACACAAAACAATTCAGAGAAGCCCTGTTGCAGGAAACAACTAGAAACAATGGAGATGCCCATCCATTGAGGAATGGATGAATAAATTATGGTTTTTGAACATAATGGGATATTATTGGGCTCCAACAAATGATGAAAGGAACAGTTTCAGAGAAACCTAGAGAGACTTTACATGAGCTGATGCAGAACAAAGCAGTCAGAACCAAGGGAACATTCTATACAATAAAAATAACTTGTCGAGAAAAGCAACTTTGAAAACCTTAAGAATTCTGATCAACACAATAACTCACCATGATTCCAAAGAACTAATAAAGCACACTACTCAGTCACTGACCGAGGGGTCATGGAAGCAAGATGCAGAATGAAAAATATATTTTTGATATGGAAAGTATTTGGATTTGTTTTGCTCGACTATGTTTACTCCTAACAAGGAGTGTTTTTCTTTTTGTTATATATGGGGAGGGGGACTCAGAAGAGGGAAGTTAACAAAAAATGCTGCAAAAAAGGTTGTTGAAGCATCTTGAAGAATGCATAGAATAGAAGTTATGTTCCTTAGTTCAAAAGTAAACACAAACAAGAAGGATAGCTTTGAAAGTGATATGTTGAATTTATTATATAGCGAAAATAGAAAAGCAAGCTGTGTGTAATAGAGATTTATAGTGTCACATATAGTCTTCTTTTTCTGTTCCACTTTACATATGGAAATGTTTTCTCTTTTTCTGGTATTTATTAAATTGAGAATAAAAACATTTTTTAAAAAAATGAATAATAAAAGTAATCTGGAATGTCAAACCAATCCAAAAGTGCTTCTTCACTATGCTGGCAATACTTACCTGGCTGCTTCTCTTATTCTGTTCTCACATGTAATCAAACAGTGAACATTAATATCAACCTATATTCTGAAAATATGCCAACCCCATACACCCTGTTTCTTTCCCTTAGCTCTCTTTTCTCCCACAACTGCTGATATAAATCTCCATGCAACCAACAGAGTTCAGGAACCAATGGAGAGATCCAGGGGCAACTGCTCACAGGCCCACTTATACTTCTTGTTACATTTCCTTCTCCTACTATGCCAAGAGCCATGCTCTGACCTCTTTACCTGTGACCCTCTTCTGGAGATAGGGAGCTGGAGAAAAACACCTAGAATTGCAGAAAAGTCAGACCTAGGTCAGAAGAACATTAAATATATAATGATGATATAATATTGATGAAAATAGACAATTTTGATGAAATATTGTCAGGGACGAGATATAAATTTGTAATTCAAAAACAGTAACTACTATGCTTAAGGCACACGCTAAGGGCTGAGGGACACACAAATAAATATAACTAAAATTCATATAACACCTTAAAATTTGCAAAGCATTTTAAATGTTTAAGGGGTATACCTAATTGGATTTCAGGTAAAGATATTGGAAGTTTTATAAAAGACAGAAATATTGACATATAAAGGGGAAGGCCATTTTGAATATAAAGCAAAGCATTCCGTACCTTAGAAAAGGTCTAACAAAGATGCCATACCCTGTTAAAAGCCAAGTGGCTAAGCATTCCACCAGGCCCAGCCTAGGCAGCAGCAGCCAAACATCTAAGCAAGCTGTTCCAGCCTAGTCCAACGGCCCAGAGGCAGAACAACCTGCCCAGACCAATATGGCAGCAGCTGTTCAGAGGCAAAGACTTGCCCCTTCCCCATCTGGCAGTTGACCAGCAGCCAAGTGACCTCCAGTTGTGGAATGACTCAACCAGCAGAGATACCACGCCTGGCAAGGAGCAAGCCCAGTTCACCAGTAGAGCGACCAGTCCCTCCCTAACACCCTGAACCACAGCAAACATTACGAAGAGTATACAGGGAAATAAGGGGCATCAAGGCTGTGTTCTTCCAGAGTTGTGAGTTGTCTTGGCTATCTGTGTTCCTCACATGTGTGCTTTAAGTCTATGCTGACCCTTTTCTATGGAATATGGATGTATTTATGGGATAGTATGTCCCAGCTTTTGGCGGGGGAGGGGGATGTGGGGGATGGAGAGTATTTTACTTCCTTATTGTTCCTGCCATACCATTTGGATAAATAAACGCCTTTTCTAAAAAGCTACCCGAATGTACCAGCTGATTGTGAAGAAGGAAGCACATGGGTAAAGTCTTGGAAGCCACATTCTTAGGATAGCCACTTACAGGGTCAACCTTAGAACCCAGGCTAGCAGCCACCCCTCTGTCGGTGCCAGTGTTAAGCAGAGGACTTGGTTGTGAGGAAGTACATCATTTACACATAGATTTAAGACAAGAAGGGACCTCAAAGAGGAAAGGACTTTGGGTTCTTGTTGACTGACTTTGGAGCCATGAGACCTGAGTAATTCCAGCTCTGCCATAGATTATGCGTGTGACTTGGGACATCACTTTGTCTCTCAGGATCCCAGTTTCCTCATCTGTAAAAATGAGGGCATTGGACTAGATATCTGAGATCCTTCAAGACGTACGTATGTGATCCTATGGTATCCTTTGATACTCATAACCACCCTGTTAGCTAAGGAACAGAAGTAACCATGTCTCCATTGTACAAATGGGAAAATGGAGGCCTAGGGAAGCTGCTTGCCCAACACATAAAAAGACATGGGATCTGACTCATCTCTCACTGACACCTCCCCCAGAAATGAACTTTGTGAGGATTCTCTGGAGATAGAAAGGAAGTCGCCAGAGCCTCACCCTTCAGGATGGTAGGTTATCTTGACTGTGTACATTTCCCTACAGGTGGATCTTACTACCCTTTCATTTTTAAGTTCATACCCACTCTTCCCCCCATGGTTTCCTAATTCCAAGTCCAGTTTTATATGCTTAAAGATGGATAGGTATAATCCCTACCCTCATGAACCTTACAATCCAATATGGTAGGTGGGACACGTATACCAAGAACGATCATGCAACATAATAAGAAGAATTCACATTTATACAGCTCTTTCAGGTTTACAAAGCATGTTGCTGTTGTTAAGTTGGCGCGATCACGTCCAACTCTTCATAACCCCATTTGGGGTTCTCTTGGCAAAGATGCTAGAGTGGTTTGCCATTTCCTTCTCCAGTTCATTTTACAAATGAGGAAACTGAGGCAAAGTGATTTGCTCGGGGTCACACAGCTTGTAAGCATCTGAGGTCACATTTGAACTCAGTTCTTCCTTACTCCAGGCCCAGCATTCTATCCACTGCACCATCTAGCTGCCTTTACGAAGCATGATGTGCATGAAAAATGTGTGAGATGTAGCAAGTGCTATACTAGGGCTGAAGTTCTAACCTAATCTGCTATGGTTTTTGTGAAGACACGCTATAGCTGTTACATTCGCCCAATGAGGATTTTTATTGTCAGGTACTCTAAAGCGCACCATACTGGGAAAGCATCTGATATAGTTGGTAGTAGAATTCAGAGTTGAAAGAGGTCCTTAGAGACCCCCTAGTGCCTAGTCCAACTCCCAGATCTTACAGATGAGGAAACTGGGGCCTAGAAAAGTTAGATGACCTATCCAAGTTCACACAGATAGTAAATAAAGAGCCAAGGCTTAACTCCGGGGCCTCTGATTCCCATGATACTGCACTACCTAAACATTCCTGAAAGATTCAAAGTCTATTCTTTTTTTTTAATTATATAGATTCAAGCCTGGTGACTCAGGAAAAAAAAACAGTAGAGGCATGGAAACAAACACAAACACACACTTGTTATATAAATCTGGAGTAGGCAGATAGGAAGGGAGAAGAAAAAAGATCAGCTGTGTAGTAATGCCGTCGGGCTAAATCCAGCATTAACAGAGAGTCAGAAATTCCAACCAGCTACCCCATCCCTCTAATTAGAGTACTAGATATCTTCTCTGGCTGCTCAGCCTGGAAATTTCTAAATAGTTGGAACTGCTAGAATTTCCCTGGAGATTATCCCCCACCTGGTTCTCTCCTACTATCGTGCAGTTCTTAAAAAAATACCAATGCGGGCTCCATTTAATTTTGCTTAATTTCCTCCTAGTTCAGTTTCCATTTGAGGAGTGCAATGATTCCAAGTCAATTACTGGGTCCAGTTCCCCTACTTTAACGATTGCTTAACTAGGAGTTTATCTGTAGATGACTCACTGTCCTATTGACTATTCACATTTTCTGACTCTGTTATTGACAATGTTTTTCTCTGGGTGTCTGGGAGAGCCTATGAAAGGCAAACGCCTGACTCATGGCCCTCTCCACACCAGGGGAGGCACATGTATCATATGGCCACTGGTTGGCAGCTGTATCCATCCTTGGCAGAAGGCACTGCTTTTCGAAACACGGCCTCTTAGTCTTGTTAGGCTAACAACAACTAGGTTCAAAGGCAGTATGTTAGGCTCTATCTACTTAGCAATCTTTGGCTCCAGAATAACTTTTGATTGACATCCTATTGCCTTCTAGCTATTCTGAGGGGGAGGTTTAGGGGAGAACATAAGAATATGCTCTTCCTCCACTCTGATCCAGACAGAATAATAGGTACAGGAAAAGGTCAGTAGGGAGCAGTAATCAGTTCTGGAACTAGATTCAGGAGGAAGCTTTCTGCTGTTGATAAGGTTGACCTCCTGAATTCACAAGTGGGGCAGCACTCCCAATGGCCTCCTCAGATCTGCTGTGGAACTTCAAAAGCAGAAAATATAGCTTTGCCTACTCCTCTCAGGTGGTGCTAAAGGGAAGGCTATAGAGATTCTAGTAAGGAGGAAGCTGACTGGGTCCAAGGTTTGTTGGAAAAATGTAAGAGTACAAAGGACTTTCACTGAGGCCTTTTATAAAGCGTCTCTTCCTAGGAGAGGGTGCTCTTCTGTCCTGCCCTTTGATTTCTCACACTCTGCAGCAGCTACTTATGAGAAGTAGTAGGTATGATCCTTAGCCCACCCATCTATTTTCCTTACTTCAATCTTTTCATCTTTATTCTTGCTCAGTCTAGGTGTGGGAGGCCTACATAGCCTTATGGAAAGGAAGCCCAGTTGGACTTCGGAGAGATAACCTAATTCCACCCTATTTTAAGGAATTTGCTTGTCTGTGTCTTTGGGGTTGGTCAAGTTAGTCAGTCCAAAAGCCTTTATTAATGACCTACTATGTGCCAAACACTGTGATAACAAAGAAAAACAAAAACACAATCTCTGCTGTCCAAAAACTCAGTCAAGATGGAAAGAAGGGGGAGATGGCATGAAAATAACTATGTACAAAACAAGATATAAATGATATAAATTGGAGATAATCAACAGAGAGAAGCATTAGCATCAGGAAAAGGTCCTCATAAAAGATGTGGATTTTTCTGGGACTGGAAGGAAGCTGGGGAAGCCAGGAGGCGGAGATGAATGGGAGAGCATTCCAGGCATGGGGAACAGCCAGTAAAAGTACCCGGAGTTGAGAGATGTCTTGTTTGAGGAACAACAAAGAACAGCGTCACTAGATCTCAGAATTTGTGGGGGTGAATAGGGTGTCAGAAGATTGGAATCAAAGGAGGGGGCCAGATTGTAAAGGGCTTTGAATGCCACACAGAGGGTTTTGTATTTGATCCTTGAGGTGACAGGATCCAATAAACTGAAGTTTATTAAAAGGGGAAGCTAGGTGGCCATGAGTCAGGAAGACTCATCTTCCCGAGTTCAAATTCAGCCTCAGACACTTGCTAGCTGTGCAACCCTGGGCAAGTCATTTAACCCTGTTTGCCTCAGTTTCTTCAGCTGCTCAATAAACTGAAAAAGAAAAGGGCAAACCACTCCAGTATCTTTGCCAAATGGGGTGACAAACAACAACAAAACCAAATGGGGGAATGACATAGTTAAGTCTGTGCTTTGCTATTAAGAATGATATCCTCCACCAATGCAGATGGTTCTCTCTGCAACTTCAAACTGTAGGATCGTGAGACATTAAGTGACTTGCCCCAGGGTCAGACAGCTATAGGGTCTGAGGCAAGATCTGAACTCAGGTCTTTCTGACTCCAAGTACAACATTTTATCCAATAAACCACCTAGCTGCTTACACAATTTAAAAGAACCCAACAGTTGCTACCAGTTTCGAGGCCCTTCTTAGAGCTGTGTACATGCCACTCCTTCTCTACCATTTGCCATATAAGTCTTTCTGTTCTTTCAGTTTCTTGGACAAAAGCTCCTACTCCACAAGGCAGTACATTGATTTTCTTTAAGGAAGGAGACGAGCATTTATTAAGCACTTATCATGTACCAGCCACTGACCTAAGCACTTGGCAAAAACTATCTCGTGTAATCTTCCCAATAACCCTATGAGAAGGGTGTTATCATTATCCTCCTTTTACCACCGAGAAAGCCGAGGCAGACAGAGGTTTAAGCTAGAGGTTAACTAATAGCCCTCTAGAGGTTAAGCCCAGGATCACATGGCTATTTAAGCGCCCAAGGCTGGATTTGATCTCAGATCTACCCACCACATCACCTAGCTGCCTAGAATCAGACCAGATTTACAGCTAGAAAGGATCTTAGTGGTCAGTTAGTCCAACTACCTCAATTCGCAGATGAAGAAACTGAGGCCCATAGAGGTTAAATGCTCCCCCCAAGATCACACAGAAAGCGAGCGATGAACTGATCCAGTCAAATAGCATGTTCTTTGAGCCTCGGTTTCATCATCTTTAAGAGAAGGTCACTAATACCTGTAATGCTTACTTCACGGCATTTAAGATCAGGTATGTTGGCATCGTATACAGGCCAGCTATCCTTATATACATGCCTTTCCTCACCCACTAAATAGTAAGCTCCCTAAGGGCAGGGACCAGATTCTACTCATTTTTTAATACTTTGTCTAGGTTACTATAGTAGTATGCACATAATTAATAACTGATGAGTTGAATTGAAGACTAGAGTTTGGAGACTCAACTATGTAAGCGAATCATTATGGCTGAAGAATTCTGCCTCATCACCAATGCACTTTTACTTGTACATTGAAAAAAAAAAGAAAAATCCATGCTTTGATCACTCAGTCTTGCTTTTGCCACACCCCTCTGCAATCATTGAGCAATCAGTGTTGAAATGATCAACACCACCTCATCCCTTATTCACAAATCCCTGGATGCTAATTATCATGTTCTCTGCCCTGAGAACATGCTTTCTATAAGTTTTGCTTCCAGAAGGCACTCATTAATCAAAGCTCCCATTCATTTAACCATCGACAATTTACTCCATGTTGGGAAGGCACCATACAGTGTCAGAAAGGTAGATTGACAATTCTTTCCTCCTCCTCCTCCTCCTCCTCTTTCTCCTCCTCCTTCTCCTCTTCTGTCTCCCTTCTCTTATCTCAGTAAATAAAAAAATAAGAATCCTGTCACTGAAGTTCGCAGCTGGCTTCCCTGCCTGAAATGCCTGAGTAAATGCAGCTGGAAGTCACTCAAAGTCCCCAGAAATCAAGTTACAAAAAGGGAAACTTCACATACCAACATTTCTCGCGGTGATCCTGGCGCCGTGTCTCAGCAGCCGCACAAAGATGTTATTGCTGCAGTGGTTAACCATGTGTAAGTGGAGGCTTCTCCGAGTCTGGATCTTCACCAGACATTTGACCATATTGGTTATTTCTATTTGCTTTCATTTATTTCACCTGAAATGCCAACGTGAAGTTACCACTGGCCCTGCGGTTGGCTTTGACCTTTGACGAAGCTGCCACTGTGTTTTATAAGACCGAGGCAAGTCCTCCTGAATGAATCAAATGTCAGGTTCCTCATGTGGCCAGCAGAAATATCCCACTAGGGATCAGGATGAGGAGGGAGGGAGGGAGAAGGAGGCATGTTATTTTTAACCTCTTCATCACACTCTAATATACAATGCAACATTGTGTACTGCCCCTTACTAATCATCCCGATGACTCAGCCAAAATAGTTATCTGTGTCATTACTAGGTCCCCAAACAAATAGAACACAACCAACCTCAACCAAAAACCAAACCTTTTGATTAATGATTCCACTATTGGGAATATATCTTAAAAGTGTTATGAAATGGAGAAGGGGAGGCAGGGAGAGATGTGAATTCAAAGATTTTTATAATAGCATTATATACAATTGGATAAAAATTGGAAGCAACCCTAACATCCATCAAAAGGAAAATGGTCAAGTAAATTGTGACAGATCCATGTAATAGATGTGTACAGTGACATTAAAACCATCAAGTTATGGGGGTTTCGAAGAAATCTGCAAAGACCTTTAGGAAATTATGCAAAGTACAGAAAAAGCAGCCATGGAAAAATGGATCATGCACTGATTATGACTTGATAAGAAAAAAATTAGGTTAAGAATGAGTGGACAAAGAAATCTGAAAGGGACTGGAAGGGGGCAACAGGAAAACTTATGACATCTTGTTCACTGAAATTAAAATATATAGTCACTATGAAAATTGAATTACTTATATTGATATTCAATATTCAGTTTTTAACATTACATTTAATTTCAAGTCAAAACAATGACAACCAACTTCCATGTATTTGCACTGTAATTTTTTTTAAAGACAGGATTCAACCTTAGTATTTAAACTGGGGCAGTATTGTATTTGTATACCTGGAGCATACACTGTGCTGGCATCTACATACAAATGCAGCCTGACTTGAAGGACTTCTGTTCTACCCTTTTGACTACGTAACTAGAAAGACTTGCCAGATGTCTGGCATAACACTACTCAAGATACCATACTTGCCAGGAGATTTTCTTTTGCTCCGGGATTTTTGCTCCAACAATTTTTGCTCCAATTTTGTTAGCTTTCCTTTTCCCTGTTTTGAGAAGAAAATCTTTTCCTTACCTAATTTCAGGATATGCAGACAGATTGTTTTCAGTCTACAGCTATTGCTTTTGACATGTCCAGGCTTACTGATTCCTCCCCCCACCAGCACTAAAATGCGATCAGGCTTCTATTAGCTACTTTGGCAATGGGCCTCAGTTAGTTGATCAACAAGCATGTGTTAAGCACCAACCATGTGCCAGGTGCTGGGAATACAAATATAAAGAATGAAACCATCTCTACTTGGACTAAGCTTCCATTCTAAGACGGAAGAAAATTGGGGTGTGTGCTTGGTGGGGGGAGGCGGAGTGTGTGTGTGGGTATATATGAATTAGGGAATCTACCCCAAACATTCACACGGACTATTTGTGCCCGACCTGTGGTACAGCATCCCGAGCTCATGTTGGTCTGATCGGCCACAGTCAGATACACCGTAACTTGACTCTAATATAGTGACACAATTTTGGTCTTCTTTGAGAACAAAGGACAACAACCAACCAATATCTATCTATCTATCTATCTATCTATCTACCTATCTATCTATTTATCTCTCTCTCTATCCATCTATCTATCTAACAGATGTATATGCACACATACATGTCTGTATAAACATGCCCATGTATATGCACATACATGTATATACACACACAGCATAATCATAAAGTTAATAAATAAAATATATACAGAGTAATTAAATATAAGAAATTGTTTTTAAAGCATTTTAGGAATGACCTCTAAATTTCAATTATCCATGTTACCTCTAATTTCAATTACTGTGGTTAACTGAATGTTGATAATGTAAAAAACATGCATTTTACGTGCTTTCAATTTCAGCGTTAGGGCCTTTATGAGTTTAGGCTTCTGTTTAAATCCCTCATATTCCTTAAAGGGCTTTCCTAATGAAAGTAGTTTACACTTACATAGTATTTGACAGTAAACAAAAACTGCTTTCCTCACAACTCTATGGGGTAGACTGGGTGATTAGTGCTTCCTTTTTACAGATCAGAAAACTGAACTCTTAGCTAGTGATGGATCCAGAAATTGAACTCCAGTTATGGACCTTCTGAATCCATGAAAACATCCAAGTGGCACAGCAGAAAAAACACTGTCCAGAGATTCCCAGCTTTAGAGATAAATGCCAATCAGCCGATTAATAGGCATTTAAGAACTTTAGGTGTCGGGCACTGTGCACACAGGGATTACAAAAGCCTCTTGGTTACATAACCCTGTCATGTCTCCATTTCCTCATCTGAAAAATGGGAATAATCCTCTTAAAGATTTTCTGTGAGGATCCCAAGAGACAGTCTTTATAAAAGAACTTTTGAATATCTGATGTGCTATACAGATACTGGGTGGTATTGTCATCATCATCATCAGATTAAGTCCCCATTTAATGCAGAGCATCAAAACACACACAGATTCCTGAAGTGTCAAACAGTTATTGTTCGGCTGTGCCTTACATCTCTATGCAGAACCTTAAGAAATGGGTACTCACAGCAAAATTTAATATCAAACGCTAAAGCTAGGCAGAAAATAATTAAAATAGTGAAGATAAGACCTGCCTAGCACGGATGTTGCAAAAGAAAATCATTTCCTCCTAAAATTCCTCCATAAAACATTTTCATGTCATCATCAGAGATTCATGTACATTCTAGCTATGTTCATGAATAGCTAGGGATGGGGATGGGGTCTGTGGCTTCCTTTGGTATAGAGAGTTCCTTCTACTAGTGAAGGTCAATGTATTCTCCAAGTTTTCTTTTCCCTTTGTTTTACCACATTCTAGGAACACATTAAAACTCTTCAGGTACAGGCCTAAGGTTGAGATTTAAGTGTGGGGTGCACAGTTACAAACTATGAAAAATCTTTAACAAGCTGACAATTTTCCTCAGGGGAACGAAGGGGGAGGTTACACCTAAGTTCCATTTCCTTACAAAGTCTGCTTTTCTGATTTCTGTCAGGTAGCAAGAGTTTTTCATCGACCTCTGGAGACTAGGGATTTCAGCAGCAAGCAACATGTTTTGCTTGGGACCATTAGACAGAATTTCTCAAATTATAATGAGTCCATTATAAAGTGCAATTTGCTTGACAAAGAAAGTGTCCTGGCAGCACTGTTCTCCCTTTAAGGGAAGTATCTTATGTGGAATTCCAATGATTCAGAGGTGAAGAAAGGTATTCTTCACCTCTCACAAAGAATCAAAGGTTCAGTTCTAGGTCTGTTC
The DNA here is from genome assembly GCA_028646595.1 of Phalanger gymnotis. Classification (NCBI taxonomy): domain Eukaryota; kingdom Metazoa; phylum Chordata; class Mammalia; order Diprotodontia; family Phalangeridae; genus Phalanger; species Phalanger gymnotis. Next base: position 268,424,959 of record CM053624.1, on the reverse strand, counting down.
TGCAGGATGAGAGGAAGAGAGTATCTCAACATCACAACAGCTCTATTTGGCCAGAGAAGATTGTGAGCTCTTTTGAGGGCAGGTAATGTTACGAGTAGATATTATTTCATTCTCTGTACTCCTAGCCCCAAGCAGCCTGCATAAGGTCTGGCACGTAGTGCTCCTTAAGTACTTCCTGATTGACTGATTCCATGAATTTGTAGCATGACTCATGGAGAAACAGCTCCTTCAAAATCACCTCAAATTCTTAAGTGATCCATATTAATCACTAGGATAGCCTCTATTTGCCCACAGTTCCAGTTTTAAATTATCATAAGAATCGGAGCAATTAGTAGATGGCAAAAGGACATCCCAAAACAACATAACTCAGCACTAAGTTATTTAACATCATTATATGAAATATGATAATGTTCTTGTTAGATGATTTTTCAAACAAGTTGCCAAGTGAGATTTCCTATCCCAGCTCAATGTTTCTATGTAATTCTGAATGCTCCTCTCCAAAAATTCCCTTCAATCTTCCCTTATAAGTAGTATCATGAAAAGAAGGAATTTCTAAGTCATTATTTCAGAAGAAACAGCATCTTCTGTACCCCTTTTGCTCCTGGGGTGAAATATTTATGGAGCCATCAAGAGAAATAATTCTTTCCCTAGTGTTTCATAGATATTCCTTACCATAGTGGAGGAGGAGAAAGAGGGAAAAGGGAGGGCTGACCTTTATACATCCTAGGATTTCCATGATGTTCTTCATGTAATAAAATACAGAATGTGATATTTATCATACATTTGCAGAACCAAAGTTAATGGAATAAAATATTTTATTATAATGCACTAAATTGCAAAGAATAGCAGTGGTGTTGTCTCTTCTTCTCTGAAATTAAATGTAGATTCCTTGAGCAAAGAATTCCTACCTGATAGCAGCTGTATGTTCTAAGAGACGAAAACAAACTTACACCTCCACCCTCCCTCAACAGGTTCAGATGTGTATTAACATATACTACCTATACCCTTAAGGTCAACTTCTACCCACCAGCAGAGGGAACAACAGAAATCTAACTTGAAACCTGTAGTTCAGCATTTCAGAACAAAATGGCAGACTTCAATGGATCTGTCACATCACTAAGGTGGGTAATTGTCTCCAACAGCACAGACTATAACCCAAGCCAGGCCTTCTCATCCTATACAATTTTCATCCATATTTTTTGATAAATCCCCTACAGATAGAGCCACCTGGTATGCTCAAGGCCTTCCTCTAGATCTTATTATAATTGCTGGATATCAACAGTCCATTTGGGTGGTTCATCTGCTTTCCTTCATGCTTTCCAAATGACTGATCCACCTCTTTTTCCATGATTTAATATGTCCCTCTATATCCTTCATATCTTTCCACCTCTGACCAGGCAAATCTCAGCCTAAGCACCATTTGTTCACGGAATCATGAGATCATAAATCGAGGGCTGGATGGGACCTCAGGGAATATCTAACCCTAACCCCTCATTTTACAAATAAGGATACTGAGGTCCCTGGAAATAAAGTAACTTACCCAAGTTCACCCAAATAGCAATCATCAGAGGCAAGATTTGAGCCAAGGTCCTCTGATTCTCAAACCAGTGCCCTTTCTTCTATATTATGCTGACCTCCTGTTTAAATAAACTTTTTAATCAAGGACTAGACCACAGCATTGCAACTTCCTCTAGAGTTTTAGGGAACAGGAAGCGAACGACAAGTATAATCAATGATGCATAATGTGTTATCTTCAAGTTTATTGTGGTGCCTAGACCATAACCATCAAACACAAGGAAAACAATCCACCCAAAGGTTTGAGAAGTATCCAGGTCAAACTTTACAGCAAAATAGAAAGAAGCAGATCAGGAATCAAAAGACCTAGGTTCAAATCCCAGTTCATTCATTTATTACCTAGTTGTCCTTCAGCAGGACATTTTACTTTTCTCAGTCTTAGTTTCCTCAGCTAAAAAAAAAGAGGCAATTATTCTCTGTATCTTTGAATCTTCTTTCATCTCTAAATTCTGTCGTCTGATGGAGTAAGCAGGTGATATCATAGATAGAGGGCTGGATTTAGAATCAGTGGTCCAGGCATCAAATCTTAGCTCTGTTCCTCACTAGGCTTATGACACTGGGCAACTCACTGAATTTCATTGGGTCTCAGTTGGCTCATCTGTCAAGAGAAAGGGTTGGACTAGATGACTTCTAAGGCCTTTCCAGATCTAAGTCTACATTCTATGGCATCATGAACAGTCTGAAAAGATCAATTTTTTTAAAGATTCTAAAATAGGATGAGATGCCATAATCGATGAGAATGTTTGCTTCTATTAGAAAATATTCTATTCTGAAGAGCACAACAACCAGAAAATGATGTCTCTGGAGGCTGAGGACTGTGTGGCAATCCAAGAGCCTTAAGAACCTCTCCACAATTACATCCTCCTATTTGATTTGTTCTCCCTCTTATCTATTTACAGGAAACAATGCATATCACTAAGCAGTCTGCTTTAAACAAAGCTAAGCCTTGGAAACATGTTTGTTTTTCAAAAACAATATTTTTGCTAAGTAGCTACCTCATTTTTCCCACAAAGGCATTCAGTCAAAATTTTGGGTGATGGAATATATATATATATGTGTGTGTGTAATTTATTATATATTATATTATATATTATTATTATATGCTATTGTCAAAAAGAAAAAGCAAAAAAAAAAAAGAAAAGGAAAGAAACAGTGAGAAATCACAGAGAGACAATAACAAGATGGCGCCATCACTTTGAAGGCAATATTATTCATTCCTTCACTTAAGAAATATCATTCTTTGAGTACCTCCTATATGAGGAATGCTGTGTAAGGATTGGGAAGTATTCAAACTCATTAAGATAAATCTCTATCTCACGGAATAGCCTAATACATTACAAATACAGATTTTTCAAAAGACTCAAACTTACTGGAGACTGGGGAGTGAACCTTGAGGTATCCCTAGTTTGTTTGTTAGGTTTGGGGGTTTGTTTTTTTGTTCATTTTGGTTTTGCCAGCTGCATTCTTTTGGAGGGCTGGTTTTGGAGTCAGGAAAACCCAAGTTCAAATCTCCACTCTGTCATTCATTGGCAAGCTGCTTCATCTGCCTGAACATTGGTTTTCTCGTATGTAAAATGAGGCCAGTAATGTCTGTCTCCATTACCCACCTCACAAGGCTATTGTGATGACTATCTTAGCTCATGCATGTAGAATACCTTGCAAACTTTGAAGCATTATATAAATGCCAGTTATTATTATTATTACGAAAATTGACAGAAGGCAGGTAGGTTATTTGCTTGGAGTTTAAATACTGTCATCAATTAAAAAGAATTAAAACTCCTGATTTTCTAACTTTCTGAAGAGAATTCAGCTAAAGACATAAGAAGAAGCAATGACAAACCACAGTTCTGGAGGTATAACAATGAAGAATGCCACCCACCTCAGGTCAGAGAGGTAATGGACTAAATATGCAGAATGAGACATACATTTTTAGCCCAGGCCAAGGCTGGAGGTAGGGAGTTAAGAAGGCGGAGGGGGCACATTTGTTTTATTTAAATACACATATGTGTTACAAGGATGTTTTTTCTCTTTTTTTCTGGGGATAGGAGAGGTGGAAGGGAAAGAATACTAATATTTGTTATTTGAAAATTTTAATTCCATTCAATAAACATCAAGTACCCACTCTGAGTAGGTTACTGGGAATAGAAGGATAAAAAAATGACACAATATCTGCAGTCAACCCAACGAACTTAAAAATGTCAACTAGGAACAAGCACAAATTTCTCTCATTTTGCATGAACGGGCTCTCTGGAAATTTTAAATTTTAAATTTAAATTAAGTGGCTACTTGTCTCTACACTGGTCAGCTGAGCCAAACATCCTCAAGTATGCCAATACTTAGAAAAAATATAGCTATTCTGTAGGATGCAGCATTGTGTGATGTCACACAAGAGCTTACTCTAAAAAAAGGAAATGGGTGACAAGCTGTCCTTGACAGTACCAATTAAAACAACCTCCTTTGTTTTGCATGTTTGCATGCTCAACTACAAATCTCTCCCTTTTGTCTCTCTCTATAGGGTGCATTTGTTTTCTCATCAATTCTGCTTTATTATTTTGCAGCCTGGGGGTGTAGCAGATGAGACATTTTTCCTTTAGCAAAGAGAAACTAAATTGAATCGCAATCACAGACGGAACTCCTAATCCTTTCCCCATATTTTCCACCAGCTTTGTAGACAGTAATAGCAAGGAAAGGTGAGCAGCTGTCTGAACCAATGGGAATGAGAATCAGTCCCTTTGGTCAATCAGTCATTGACTAAAAGTTTCTTCTCTGTGACGGTGAACACACAGGTACCCAATTGCTAATCTCCAGAGACGGCCAAAGACCCACCAAAAAGTTGTTCCATACCTAAATCCTGAGAGCTCACCCTTTTGATGAAGACCCTGGTTCCAGAGATAAATTATTTATTTGTATAAAGAAATGACATATAGGTAGGGGATTATAGGTCTGAAATATTACATATACTATCAGATTCAGCTTTTGTCAGGGTTTTTTTTCCTTTTCTTTTTTAAAAAATTCTTTGTTAGAAAGGTTGGCTCACTGATTTGGGTCAGAGGGAAGTGATATTAAAAAATAGATTAAAAAATTAAAATGCACAATTTTTTAACAATGCTATACCACAAGGCAATCATTTAGAATCCTATCAAATACATACAGAATGGTCCTCTATTTAATTCCATATGAATTCAGGCATATCCACAAAAGCCAACCCCTTTGTCTAGCAAAAAAGTCATGATACGTGATTGTAGAGGGCTCAAAGGGTGGTGGCAGGTGTCAATCAATCAATGAAAGAAACATTTATTCAGTGCCTACTATGTGTCATGCATTTGAACTCAGGTCCTCCTGACTCCAGGGCCAGTGCTCTATCCACTGCACCACCTAGCTTCCCAACATGCTAAGGATACGAAAAAAGGATAAAGTACACAAGAGTACAAAGTAATCTGACCTTGCTCTCAAGGAGTTTACAATCTGTGTCAGGGTCAGGTAAGTCCATAAAGTCGGGCAGCAAAGACAGTGAGTCTTGTTTTTAAGTCTAAGATATCTGTGGGACATCCAGTTTAAAAAAATCCAATTGCATTTATTGATAATGGTTTTTGATGTTGTTTGTCCTTTATTCTCACAGAGGACCATGACATCAGAGAAGAATGCCATGACTGGCAAGTGAATTGGATTTAAGTGAGGGAGAGCTAGGCAAAGTCACCAGCCTCACTTTCTCCTCTACAGCCATCTGGGTCCAGTGGCCAGATATAGGTCAGCAGGCCCCCTGTTGATAACGGAGTGACACTCAGAAAGAGCCATTTCCTCAACTGTAAAATGTACCCATAATAGCACCTACCTCCCAGGGTCGTTATGAGGATCACATGAGATCATATTTGTAAAAAGCTTAGCATGGTGCCTGGCACACAGTAGGTGATATATAGATACTAGTTATTATTATTTTCATAATTATTATTGGGTATATATTGTAGCAGCTGCGTGAGATGCTGATTAGGCCCAAGGGAGCTGATGTGGTCAGCAAGTGAGAAAGTGGGAAGAAAGAGCACCCGGGCTAGACTCTTGAGGTCTAAGGACAGTTAGAAGGTGGACAGAGGTCCTATAAAAGACTAAGGAACAATGAGACAGACAGGAGAAGCATAAGAGAGTAATGTTACAAAAAGCAAGAGAATCTAGTGAGGACACAGAGTCAAATGGTGTAGAAAGGTCCAGAAGGATGAAAAAAGACTATTAGATTTGGCAACAAAGAGATCGTTTGTCATTTTGGAGATAGCAGTTCAGTTCAACGATAGCGTCAGAAGCTAGATTGCAAAGGATGAGAGAAAAGAAGTGGCATCAGTGAGTGTAGATAGCTTTTTTCAAACAGTATGGCTGAAGAAGGGAGGAGAAAGAAGTGACAGAACCTTGAGAGGATGCCAGAGACAAGCTTCTAAGAATGGGAGAGACCTGGGCATGTTGGGAGCAGGAAAGGAACCAGGCGATAGGGAGACACTGAAGGTTAGCAATCTGCTGGAGAAGACAGAGATGGGATGAAGGACACATATAAAAGGGTTGGCCTTGGCAAGAAGAGTCACTTCATTACCAGAGACTAAAGTAAGGGAGAAAAGAGCGTGGGGATGGGTAGGACTGGGGAAAGGGGAGAAACGGGCAAATGTTTTGAGATGTAGAGACGAAGGAAGAGAGGAGGAAGCTGATAGCATGTGGCTTTTTTTCTCAGTAATATATGAAGTAAGGTCCTCAACTAAGAGGGTTGAGAGAGAGGCAAGTGTAAGAGGTTTGAGCAGAGACAAGAAAGCATAGAAAAATCCCTGTGAGAAGTGAGACAGAGACTCTATCAAAGAGGAGTAAAAGGGCTGTCTTGTTCCACTGAGGATCTAGTCAAGGTTAAAGAAAAACATAAATTTGCAATGGAACCAGTCACTGGGGTTGGATCCCACTCTGTACATGAATGGGAACAGAGGAGATGAAGGATAGGAGTAATGTGGAGCTGGGGTTTGGAAGGGCATGAGCAAGGATGGTGCAAGGGGGCCAGAGCTTCAAGAGAAGATGTTAACGTGGAGTTAAGCCACCTGGTTGAACTTGGGAAGTGAGGAAAGTGAAGTCAGAAAACGGGTGATGGCCTAAGAAAATACCAAAAGTGGGGGTCACAGTGAGGAAAGAGAACAGTCTTAAGAAAGGTAAAGCACAAGAAAAGATAGAGGTTATGATCAAATAGGGGAAAGTCAGAATTGTTCATCATAGAAGCATAACACAGAGATGATAGAGAGATGTGGGATGAGACCATTCCTGCGTGTAGTTAGGGTGGAATGGAGGACCAGGTCATAGGAACTGCCATTGTTGCTATGTTATCTGCCTTCTGTTATGTTCAAGGAAGCTTCAGGTTAAAAGAAAACACCTGGCGGGACTTTGTTCCAATAAGAGAAGTAAAATAAAGGAAGCAAAGGCCCTTTACAACAGGGAAGCTTTCATTTCAGATTCTCTTTTACACTGACTGCCATTAATTTTTAATACTTGACTATTTTATAGAATTCATAAAGAGGGTAAAAAAATCCAACAACAACCCAACTCTTCTGCAAACTGTGCTACTGTGAACTCATATACTCTGTTTTATCCTTAAACCTGTCTATAAAAATGGCACATACCAGTACCTTTTTTTTTTTGCTTTACAAGATGGTGGGAGACAGAGCCAAGAGCTTATATAAGTAAAAATTTAGAATAGCAATAATAGCCCACATTTATATAGCATGTACTATGTGCCTGGCACTGTGCTAAGCACATTACAATCATTACCTCATTTGATCCTCACAACAATCCTAGAAAGTAGATGCTATTATTATCCCCATTAACAGATAAGGAAACTGAGGTAAACAGAAATTAAGTGACTTCCCTAGAGTCACAGAGCTAGTAAGTGTCTAAAGCCTCATTGGAACTCAGGTCTTCCTGTATCCTAGCCCAGCCCTCTAATCACCGTTCCATTAAGAATGACAACTTTTGGCAAATTATGTAAATTTCATAGGGCAAGTCTACATGAATATAGTTTCAGAGACTTCCTACTTCAGTGATTCTCAACAACTTCTAGAAAAATCTAGAAAATAAGAAGAAATGATTGCCAAAGAGAAGCCAAAGTTTGCAGAAAATAAAGTTATATAAATTCCAGGATCCCTATGAGTAATGATGAGGTTACTGTTAAGACAGTTGGATAAGGATGGTGAAAGGGCATCCCTCAAACCACGTCAATGAATGCCAAGACTTTGGTGGTCATGACTCATCATGGGTTATAAAAGTGGAAAACCAAAAATATTTAAAACAGCGAAGTCAACCACATTATTTAAGCAGATTCTATCAACACATATTTTACACATTTGGATTGTGAATATAACTAGGGCAAAAGCAGATTTTTTTTTTAAAAAAATGAGTATCCAATCTACACATAGAATAAAATGTGAGGTCAATAGCTTACTTGTAAGATTAAGATATATTCAATCTTCCCAGTGGGGGGCTCCACTCGGGAATATTCTGGAGCTAATTGGTCAAGTATCTCTCCAGAGATTCCTCCTTCTGCTTATATTTCATTCCCGGACAAACAGAAATGTTTTCTATTGCTATGCTGTGCTGTCTTTATAGGATCATAGATCTAGATTTGGTATCTAACCTCCTCACTGACAGGGGAAAAAAACCCAGTGAGGTTTCTCAAAAAGGTTATGTGATTTGCCCAAGGTCACACAGGTAACAAGTGCCAGAGGCGGGATTTGAACCGAGGTCCTCTAAGTCTAGAGTTAGTGCTTTTTCCCCATTGTACCACACTCCCTGCTCATTTTTCCCTACTGTTCATTTCCCATCTTATTCTCTCCTGGCCCACAACAAACCAAGATACAGTTTCAGAAAAATCTTAGCATTTAGCAAAGGGACCTCAGAGGCCATCAAGTCTAATATGCACCCAAAAGAGGATTCCTTCTATAGTGTCTCCAACAAATGGCCATCTAGTCTCTCTCATCTAGCAGTGAAAGAGACACATTTCTTCCTTGTGTGCTGCTCTAACTGTAAGGGCAATTGTCAGGGCAGCTAGGTGGTACCAGAGGACCTGAGTTCAAATCCAACCTCAGATGCTTACTAGCTGTGTGACCCTGGGCAAGTCACTTAACCCTAATGACCTCAGTTACTTCATCTGCCAAATGAGCAGGAGAAGGAAATGGCAAACCACTCACAACATCTTTGTCAGGATCATGAAGAGTCAGACATGACTGAACAACAACTGTCAGGGTGTTCTTCCTCATACTGAGCCAAAATATGCTTCTCTGTGACAATAAATTATGTCAGAAGCACAGGTAGAAAAGGGAATATACTTTGAAATTCTGTGAGCTCTTGCCTTGACTATGACAAGCAATATTTACTATAGGTTGGTGGGGCCTTTACCCATCTTTACCATAACCAACTGAAATGAAAATGGTAGAGGATAGTACCCCGTCTTGACTGCATAATATATTGGAAATTCAGAAAATTGATGGCTGCTGCTTCCAAAGGTTGGTAGTGTATTCATATTTTTTACTTTTTCGCCAGCCCAGGATTTCTTTGGAAGAATATGGGTGTATTCCCTCTTCAAGGAGCCAAGCAAAATAATTTCTTCCCCTCATAGACGAAACAACATCTGTCACAGCTAGTTCCACTTAGGATTTCTTCTGGCTCAGCTCTTCCACTTTAAGGACTGGAAATCTGAACGATTTCAAGTGACATTTGAATGACATATCTCTTCACCCCAGCAGAGCCCTTGTGTCCCAGAACCTCTGTCAAGGTAATTCATTACTGATACCCAGCATAGCTGTAAGATACCGACACTAGCACAAGGTGGAATTTTAGACATTCTCTATGATTAAGTATATATCTCGCTAATAAGATAAAAAACTCCTCTATGCAGGTTTATGGGCAACTAAGAAATTAGGACCATGCCCCTAAAGTGAACTATTTCTCACTTAATGAATTCAACTAGAAAAATCAGAACCACCAGTTCCCCAAAGTGACAGAGTATCCCTCAGCTCTCCCGGCTCTGGTCTGATTTGAGTCCAAGCTTTGGTTGGGGACGAGGACATCATCACATCTAAACCATCTGCCCCAAGGTTAAAGGCAATATTTTTATTTCAATTAATAATCATTTGAAAGCCCTCTGGAGGTATGCCACTGTTGTCAGAGATAGTTAACTTTTGCCCTAATATATGTAGAAGCAATTCCCAACGAACTCTTGGAAAGGACCAGAATTTATCAGATAATGAAGATGATGCTGATGACGGTTAAAAGTTATATCGTACTTATGGTCTGAAAAGGACCTTACGAATGTTATCACATTTCAGTCTCACAACCAAACTATGCTATTATTCGCCCCATTTCACAGATGTAACCAGTGTTTGTGCTACTCCCTCCTACTCTCTCCAAATTATGACTTATCCCAGGGTTTAGGGTGGGGTATGGGATGAATTTTGTTAAATCGTCAGCTGAGGAAATTATTGTAATTAATTAATTAATGTAATTCTTTTTATTGACCCTCCTCCCCCTCCACACACAAATTACACCAGGCTACAAACACTATGGACACTAAGGCGAGTGATAATATGGAGATGATAAAAGGTTGCAGGGTAACCAAGTGGCTGGGCCTGGAGTCAAGGAGACCTGAGTTCAAATCCGGCCTCAGATACTTAATAGCTGTGTGACCCTGGGCAAGTCACTTAACCTGTTTCCTCCACTATAAAATGGAGATGATAACAACATCTATGTAGCAGGGTTGCTGTAAGGATCAAAGGAGATAATATTTGTAAAAAGCACTTAGCACCGTGCCAAGCACATAGGCACTATAGAAATTATTTTCTTCTCATTCACCTTCTCCCCAGTGGTAAGAGGCATTTCCACACACACTCAGAAGCACAGTGTATTTAGTAAACTGATCTGGTTATGCTGAATTAGCAACCTTCAGGAACAAAAGGCTGCACAGAGGCAATCTGCAAGGTAAATGCCAATTTTGAAAAAAATAAATAAAACGTGCCTCAGTCACAGCAGAATGAAATGCTTGTATTCCTTACATAATAGTGACTACTTATAAAATCTCCACTGCCCCTCTTTCTTTTGGATGGTATAAAGCACTCTTATGCAAGCTGGGTGTCACCCAGTACCATGACCCAGAGCTCCTGAGGTTACCCAGATTGAAAGCACAAAGGAGGCCACAGCTTACAAGAAATTAGAAAGTTAACAGTAGATTCTCAGAGCGTTTTGGGGCATGATGATACATAGCCTTTATCCCTTTGCCTAAGGAGTGCACCAAGTCCTCTACACCAAGAGTAGTGAGTGATGGGGGAAAGTGGCTGATGCAAATCACGCCTCTCTCATTAGTAATTTATTAGGTGTGATGATGAATCCTGGGTTTTTAGTTTACTAATCTTGTACTGTAGTTAAAAATAAAATGAGGAAGGAGATGCCCTATGTCAAATGAAGGACTCCTGCCCACCATATCACCATCCACAGCAGCTGCGTTATATACCTATCTATCCATCTATCTATCTATCTATCTATCTATCTATCTATCTATCTATCTACGTAGATAGATAGATAGATAGATAGATAGATAGATAGATAGATAGATAGATGGATAGATAGATAGATAGATAGATACCACCATTTGGAGAGATTCAAGACATAACAACACTGAAATGGTGCAATCAATTAACAAGCCTTTATAAAGCACCAGTTTTGTACCAGGAAGTATGCTACGGGCAGGAGATGCAAACACAAAGAATAAAATAATTCCTTCTCTCGAGGAATTTCCACTCTAAAAGGATGCATAAAACTACAGTAGTCACAACTATAGTGAGAGTAGCCTTAGATTCTAGTATATGGCCACATACAGCAAGGTCATAGAAAAGCTGAGGTGCTCCATAGCATTTGTAAGTGTCTCCTTACTGCTTGGTAATCCCAAGAGATCTAGACAGAGCATCCAGGCTACAGCCCAAGAGAACCTCAAGGGAAAATGGCTGGAATCAAATGACCAGGAAATGACTTGTTATTGCAAGAAATTATGAACATCAAGATTTCGGAGAAACATGGGAAGATTTTTATGAACTGGCATAGCCTGAAGTAAACAGAATCAAACAACGATGAGAATTATGTAAATGGAAAGGACAAAAAAGAATTAAACTGGATGCATAATGAGAATAACTCCACTTGACCCAAAAGAAGAGATTTTAAAAGTGTATCTTATTTCTTCCTTTCAAAGTTGGGAATTGTGGGTATGGAATATTGCATTTACTATAAGATTAGGTTGAGAACATTGATTTGTTCTGCTCAACTGTTTGTTTTCTCCTTTCCTTTTATTCTATCATGTTAAAAATGGCTCTTTGGGGGAGGGGATGTATTTGATAATAAAGGAAATGTAAAAAAAAATAATGGATGAAAACTATATTAGGCACTGTCTATGTGCCAACTGCTGGAAATACAACCACAAAAGTGAGACATCCCCTGCTCTCAAGAAGTTCACATTCTATCTAGGGGAGATAAACTGACTTTGCAAAGAGATTGATGTGGGTCAAGTGAATACCACAAAAATTCCCTGGAAGGCAGTGTAGAGTAGTAGAGAACATGTTGGGTTTCTGGAGTCAAAAGACCTGGATTCAAATCCCAGCTTTGCCACTTGCTATTTGTGTGGCCTTGGGTGAATCACTTAATGTTTCTAGCCGTTAATTTCTCTGGGCTTCAATTTCTTCATCTGTAAAATGAGGGAATTAGATTGTATGATTTCTAAGGCCCCTTCCAGCTCAAAATCTATGATCCCATGAGCTTTAGGGACCAAGATAAAATCAGGGGTGAACTATGGTTATGCCACATTGAGAAGGAGAAGAGGGCCTGTTCTTTTGAATCTTCAAGCACAATAAATACAGAGGAAGCCAGAGTCAGTGGAGCATGGAGGTCTAACAACTCAAAATCCAAGTAACTCCATGCAGCTTTCGGACTGTCAGAGACTTGACTGGTGATGGAATGCAAACAACTGCTTCTTATATATGAAAAGCACTGGAATTATTTTTAAGGCCCTGAAAATGGAAAATGCAGCTGTGCCCCAGCTCACCTGTTGTACGAGAGGGATGGGGAAAAGGGGTGAGGGGCAAGGCAATACTAGCAAGGGGGAGGGCAACATGTGTATGCATTAAGAATATCCTGACGTGATTGCATACCCTTTTTCAGAAATTAAGTTTCAAAACCAAATGTATTTTATGATTCCAGACATACCCTCAAAACAATCCTTAAAAACATAACTACATTGACCAAGAACAACATAGATGCCCATCAGTTAGGCAAAGATTGAACAAATTACAGTATGTGAATATAATGGAATAGTATAAGAAAATATAAATGAGAAATTCAGAAAAACATGGAAAGACTTGAATGAACTGATGCATAGCAAATTTAGCAGAACCAAGAGGACAATAAACATGACAGCAATAATGCCAATGAAGCATTAAAAGGCAACTGTGTTCTGATTAAAACCTGACCCTGGGAGGACTAATGAGGACCTCTCTTCTCTCAGCAACAAGAGGTGGAGAATTATGAATGCAGAACATGGCATATACTAACAACCTCTGTCCCTATGATGGTTGGTTTTGCTTAACAGTTTTTCTTTTTCTTTGTTTTTTCTGCTTAATTTTTTTTCCTTTGTTACAATGGAGGGTTCAATGGAAGGAGTTGTTATGAGCAAATAACTATGGTGTTAAAAGGCAAAAATAAAAAAAAATTAACTACATTTGTTACCTTAGTGGCATGGCATTAAATATTTTCAAAGCAAGCATACAAAGTTTATTTCTGTCTGCTCAGCCTCAAGGAAGAAGAAATAGTCTGACTTTTACCTTTTTAATTATGCTGGTCTGCATGCGTGCCATAGTAAATGATAATTACCTTTATACTGAGACAGGACTGCTGTTCAGTGGCCATTCTCATTCTATATATTTTACTCACCTTTGCCATTATAAGCCCAATCTTCTTATAATGCCAAGCAGAGAACATACCATTCTTACAGTAGAACAAATAACAACAGTGGTTTAGAGTAGGAAACCAAATTATTTTTTTTACATATACCTGAAAAATGTACTTATATGTCTTCTTGAAAGGGATTTCTAAAAATACCACGTCCCTCCTCACAATCTGATATTTTTTCTTCCCTGCAGAACTCCAAAAGGCAGGTTGCAAGTTGTAGGAAATTCTCAGCTGAAGCCTACCCCATTTCTAATTCACTCTGATCCCTGTTTCCTAGCAACTTTAAGGCATTATCAAAACTTTCTTGTTACTTAGTGGTATCTATAACCTGTTTTTTTCCCCTCAGCCCAATGGGGCCAATCTGAAAATTAATCCCCTAGGCATGTCTTATAGAAAAAAAAGTCATCTCACAATTTTCTCAGAAGTCTAAATTAATTACCAATTAAGGCCATGAGGGCTCCTATGGGCACCAATACCCTGCACTGCCATCTCCTGGCAGTTTCAGGTTAGGAGAGAAAGAAGAGGCTGATTAACAGAGAATGACTATTCCTGACTCCAGGCTGATAGTCTCGATGGAACATTCCTCACCATTACCTAGGATATGGTTAATTCTGTAAAACCTGAGGCAAAAAGTCACCAGAGAGGCAAAGAATAACATGGCATATTAAGTTCATGTCGGGGTAAAATACATCATTTATTTTATGTTTTCTCATTTCTATTTTCTTTGTATCACTGAGGCATATTTTTTAAAAACCTCATTTTCAGTTTATCTAGAAATATTAAGAAATACTATTTCTCCAGACTAAGCCTCTTTCCAGATCTTTCCCATTTTTTGGATAGCAGGAAGAACAAAGACTAAGACCTTCCTTTGAAATGAAGTAAAAATGATAACCAGACTTTAACTCCTTTCTACACAGGATCCACCTGGAAGGGCTGGCACCACGACCCACCGGGGACAGCATCTCTGATCTTCTGGAATTCAAGGTTAAGATATTAATCACAAGAAAGAACTCTTAAGGGGAAGTGCCTGTGTAGGAAATGAGTGGTGACTACTTTGGAATATTAACCCCGAACTGTACTTTAACATATTGTTGTCTTTTCCTTGATCAAGACTCACATCGGTGTTACCTGAAATCCTTGTGTGGCAGAGAGTCATGTTAGAGACATATGGATCTATGCCATTTTGGACATATCTCTCCAAGACAAAAACGGTTCAAATGTGTATTAAATAAAAACTGTATCTAGCAGACTTGAACCGAAATCACAGAGGACATTATTTGTATTAATTTTTCTTCAGTAGTATTTTTCTGAAAAACATGTACATGTATAGTGATTTTTTCACCCACAGCACCAGGCATGGTACAGAGACAGGATCCTCCCCTGAAAGAAGTCACTTTAAAAAGCAAAGAGTTAGCATGTAGAAACATGGACACACTCAACATAGTATTTTTTTTTTTTTGCCTAGCATCTTTTGATTTGGAGAGGGAGGGCTGGTTAGGAATTGGCTGTTGTTGTCTTTTCTAGTTGAAATTAGTGGAATTGCAACTGTGAAAGGGGGATGGAAGTTTGGAGTAAACATATAGAAAGAATCAAGTAAAGAGAATGACTAAAAGAACCAGTAACAGACAGAAGAGAAGCCAGTATCAATCAGGCCCATCAAAGGAGCAGGTAAAAGAGTATAATTACTCAAGAATGTATATAATTTAATAAAAACAATTTTAAAATCGGCACTATACTGAAGGGTAAAGTTTGATATCATATGAACTTAGCAACATCAAGATTTAATATTAGATAATAAATTTATATTGCGATTTTGTATCGTACCAGTAATTTTCACGTCACCCAATTTGAAAAATTGACCTTGATAATAACTCTTCTCAAGAGCAGGTAAAGGAACTTGACCATTCTCATCTCACTTCGGAAGTATAATGATGACAGATGGGTTACTAAAACCACCCAAATTACAGGTCCATTGCAAGTTTCTGTTATTGGTGTATGGAATGGAAAGGAATAGCTGACTGTTTTTGTTGTTGGTTTATTTGTTTGGATCTGTGATTCCTAGCTGAAAACCCCTTCTATCAGTGAAGATGGGTGCATGTGCTGTGACTTACATTCTTAGAGAGCTGCCTAAGTTAAGGGTCCCACAACCAGAATGTTATCAGAGATAGGACTTACCACCATCCAAAGGAACCTCCTCTTCCTGTTCACTAGGAGAAGGCAAAAGTGGCTGCAAGGGTTCCATGTTGATTATGAGCTGCTTATTCAAAGAGTAGGAACTCTTGCTCTGCGTAATGTTGGCTCTGAAAGCAAGTACAACCCATAAAGGAATGGTTTCCAAAGATCATTTCAAATGCTTATCTGATCTCTTATATCTGTCTGCCTTCAGAATTGTAATATCCCTCCTTCACAAAATAGATTAGACCGGTAGCGCTGGACTATTGGTCTAATGAAGGTCTGACAGAGGTCTACATAGTCAGAGCTATGGTCTTTCCAGTAGTGATGGACGACTGCGAGAGTTGGGCCGTAAGGAAAGCTGAGCACCACAGAATCCACGTTTTTGAATTGTGGTGCAAGAGAAGACTTTTGAGAGTCCCTTGGTCTCTCAAGGAGGTCAAATCAGTCAATACTTTAAAGAAATTAATTTAAGTTATTTACTGGAAGGTCAAATATGGAAGCTGAAGCCTACATAATGAGAAGACAAGACTCACTGGAAAAGACCCTGTTGTTGGGGAAAACTAAAGGAAACAGGGATGGCAGAGGATGAGATAGATAATATGTCATGGGAACAATGAACATGACTTTGATAGTGGAGGATAGAAGGGCCTGGCGTGCTATGGTCCATGGGGTCACGAAGAGTCAGACGTGACTGAACAAAAGCTAGATTGTTGGCACTCAAACCTCATTTTTCACATTTGAAGTTCTTTTTTTAATCTACTAATTAGCTAGAATTCATGCAACATAATATAGCAAATTTCATTTCCTAGTCTTTGCAGTTAAGTGCAGGCACACAGGCTGCATCAACATGGAGATGAGAAGGGGAAAAGAGATCTGATCTGTCTAATGGATACCCAGGACATTTGAGGTTGGGCAAGGCCTGGAGTGATTTTAATTCAGGAAACAAAGTCAGGCAGCCAGATAAACAGGCAATACCCATGATCTATAAAGGATGCTTTCTCTGTATTGGCATATATCCTGGTTGTGCTGAATGTTTCACGTAGCCCACTTCCTATTCATTTCTTCAACTGGCCCAGTCTACTTACCCAAACTATGTATTCTGTTCTGGAAGGAAATACCCATTAATTAGTGGGCATGATGACAGTCAGCTGGCTGGAAAACTAAGCAGACGCCTTCGCAAGAGCATCTGCTTGCAGCTGTAATGACTGCTTACCCAGTCTACCACAGGTCAGCCGGCCAGCTGTGATGTGACTGACAGCAATTCTCTCCAAGGGGGAAAGCCCTCCTTGCAAATGCCCACTTTTCCTGTTTTGTGTCAAAATCACAGGAGACAACCACAGGCTGCCATATTTGAGATGAAAAAGTGTGCTGACCGAGCCAGCTGAAATGACTTACATCTCAGAATAGGAATTTCTGTTAGCAAAGGAGAAAGGCAGGGAAGGAGTGTTGTTACCAGTTTCAGATGGCATGTTTCTCCTCCCTGGAGCCAGTTCAATAGAGAAATCCCTGAGGATTGGAGAATGACAACTATAAAATTGAGTATGGGTTCCCTTTTCAATTTCTTGTTTATTTTTTCTCTGTAGCTCCTATCTCTACTTCCAGACTATTTCCACTGTCTTTAGTATTCATGGATACTAGTACTCACCTTACTACAATTTACCTACCTTTCAAGGAGACAAGGATCAAATAAGATCCTCATTTTGCCCTAAGAATCCCTAGAGATTGACCTGGAGAGGAGTCCTGCTGTTTAGACCTTCCTTTAGTTTAGAACATTCCATTGCCTTCCTCTACTGTGCCAGCCTTTATCTAACTAATGAAAAACCAATTTTCAATGCTGCATCTTGGAAGATCCCTGGTTATACAAGTTTTTCTAGAGCAGGCTAATGTGTGAATTGATTGTCCTTCATTCTCACAGTCAATCTAGTAAAAAAGAATCAGAGGCTGCTTTGTAATCTATATATGTTTCTATATTTCTGGGGCATAATCATTGGTACCATGACAACTCCTGAATTAAATTAATTTGAGAAGGTTATGAAACACCAAGGGTATTCAGAGAAATTATAACTATAATCCAATAATGGCTTCTAGGTTTCTTCTTATGTCCAAAGAAATGGTTACATCAAACAGATAAAATGAGATGATATCAACCAATCACCCAAGCAATTATTAAGCCTTCCACTATGTGCCAAACACAATGCTAGGTACTGCAGACACAAAGATAAAATAAAATTCCCTGCCTTCAAGGAACTTACTTGCAGACCCATGTCTCTGGGGTGGCACAAAATGGTATCATAATTTCTAGTTCCTTACACTGGGATCACATTAACACTTGTCTACACACCCTTTCCCCAAAATCTTCTAATCCAAGTTGCAACTGCATGTTCTAATCAAATTTTAGAAGTTCTCAAATTTATAATTGCCAGACTCCTAGAGTGTCACCTAGAGAAGGGGTGTCAAACACGACCCCACTCCTGCTACATTCAAATGTAGTTGGTAAATATTTAACAAAATTAAGAAAATACAATAAAACATAGATAATGTTAATTTGTGGTTTTTCAAGTCAATATGTGGCCAGCAGGGTTCCTTATACATGGTTGTTGCTGTTTAGCCATTTTCGACTCTTCCATGACTCCATTTGAGATTTTCTTGGCAAAGATATCAGAGTGGTTTGCCATTTCCTTCTCCAGCTCATTTTACAGATGAGGAAGCTGAGGCAAAGTTATGTGACTTGTCCAGTGTCGCACAGCTAATAAGCGTCTGAGGCTAGATTTGAGCTCAGAAAGATGAGTTTTCCTTGACTCCAAGTCCAGGGTTCTATCCCCTGTACCACCAAGCTGCCCTTATATATAGTATATTGGCCCCCATTTCTATTTGAGTTTGATACCATTGGCCCAGGCAGGGCTTCTTAAACTTTTTCCACTTGGATCCCTTCAGCACTTCTTAAACCTGGGTTTAAGAAATGCTCGGCCCCAGAGCACTAAAAGAGGTGGCTTTCCTAGGGCCCCACAGTTAGGAAGTCACAGGTATGATATGAACCTGGGTCTTCCCAGCCCTCTATTTACTTTGCTGCTTGGCTTCTCCCTGCCTTAATATGGTCAATCGCCAACAGAAGAAAAATAAAAATAATACTTGTCTTGAAGGAGTTTACTTCTGGGGTTGCGGGAGAAATTTGCAGAATAAAACACCTATACAGATCACTAATGAAAAAGCAAGACTACTAATACATTTGGGAGGTATTTGGGAGAGCTTCCCATGGGAGGTGATTCCTGATTACTAGCGTCCAGGGTGAACAATCAGGGCAGCTTTCCTTGAAAAGGAGCCATCCAGGATATCAAGGAGAAGGACCCCACTCACCTGTGTACCTCAGGAGGGTCCCTCTGGATTTTGGAACTCGCCTCCACTACCTCTTTGGCAACTCTGCCACTGTAAGAAAAAAAATGAAAGAAACTAAATACTACTGAGAGAGAGACAGAGAGAGAGAGAGAGAGAGAGAGAGAGAGAGACAGACAGACAGACAGACAGACAGACAGAGAGACAGACAGAGAGACACAGAGAGACAGAGACAAAGAGTCGGAAACAGAGACAGAGAAACAGACAGAGACAGACAGAGACAGAGAAACAGAGAGAGAAAGAGAGAGACAGAGAAAGAGAGAGAGATACAGAGAGAGACAGAGACAGAGAGATAGAGAGACAGAGAGAGAATGCCTTTCCTGAGGACAGGGAAAAGACAGGGATATAGTTAAGAAAAAAAAATGTGGTTTGAGTGATTAGCCTTTCTGGCAATATGCTTGCCTCTATCTGAGACATGACTCATCCTCTTGCCTGGTATTCTCCCTCCCTCCTGCCCTGCCCTTTTTTTAGACCCTTCCATAGCCTTGTTGTAAGCCTCCGGCTTCCCTAGATCACTCCTAGGTGCCCACCTGCCTGTGACATCAGAGATGGAAAAACAACCACCTGTCCTTGAGCCACTCACATTCCCTGTGGAACACACTCCCCAAGCTTTGAAATCTTTGAGCAGGCCCCCTGTGTGGGACAGCTCAGTGCAGAGCCAGAGGGGTCACCAACACTCTCACATAACCAGGGTGGCAAGGTGCCTCTTGCCTGAATCTCCAATCGCTTCCTTCCTCCTTGTCTTGGCTAGTCACATAACCTTATATATCCTCACCACCCCCCATCACATCTTCATGCTCATCTAAAGTTAAGGGATTCCCCTTGTGTGAAGTAAAATACACCAGAAATTTTAAAAGGCCTGTTGCTTCTATCATCATTGGCTCATTCACTTGTGTGGAAATCCTTCAGAGATAACTCCTCACCACCCTTCCATCTCTCCCTGCCCCCCCCAAAACCAAACAGTGGACTGAAATAGGAAGCACTCGTCTTCTGTTTCTATTTCTTCCTTATGACTCTGTGGTTTAAGCTTTTCAAACCATTTGTGTTCCCGAGAGTACCTTACTCTGAAGTTCAAAAAAAGACACTGAAATGGAAGGAAAATGAAAATAATCCTCAAAAAGGTTAAGTCACTTATCTAGGGTCACCCCAGCTAGTAACTGAAACTGAAATGGGGGTGCAGAGGTTTGAGAGTAAAAAGCACTAGTAACCCCTGGGTACTAAAAATAGGTTACAATACACTTACTTTCACAAAATATTAAAATGGCTGATGTTTCTTTTATCCCACTTCTCCCCAAAAAGGGGGTAGGGGAGGAGAAAAGCCTCTTCAAGTACCTACCTATATCGAAATCTACTGCCTTTAAAAAATATTTTGCTGCTTGACACCGTCTTGATCTGACTGGATTTTGCATACCTTTAAGAAAAGAACAGAACATTAGAAAGCCAATACCCCAGATGGTGTGAAGATTGTGCGGTGCCATTGTTAAAGAGAGGCTTTTCCATTTCATAAATCAGTGGAGAAAGTAGCCCGTAGCGCTCACTAGTCAGTCCTCAGGGGACACTTTATTCCTTGAAACCAAATATGTCAGCAGTGTACCAGGCCACAATCTGCAGTCACTTTTTTGAATATTGCTCTAATGGGAAAGCTAGGAAATCCCTCTCACCACAGTCCCAAGGGATGATAGCTCCTGTTTTAACTATGCCTAAATCACTATGACTCAGTATCCTTCTCCACAATTCTCCCTGTAAATGACCAGGATAAGAAGAGATGGAGACCTAGCCAAGTGCTGACTTAGCAGGGATAAAACTGAAACGTAAGCAAGAGGCAAATAGCAACACCCCCGCCCCCGACGCACACACCCCTAAAATACAGGCTGGTTTGACACTTGCCATTTTTTGTTATTCAGTTGTTTCTAGTATATCTAACTCTTCATGACCCCTTTTAGAGATTTTCTTGGCAAAGATACTAGAGTGGTTTGCCATTTCCTTCTCCAGCCCTTTTTACAGATGAGGACACTGAGGCGAACAGGGTTAAGCAATTTGCCCAGGGTCACACAGCTGGTAAGCGTCTGAGGAAGGATTCTAACTCAGGTCTTCCTGATTCCATGCCCAGAGTACTACTATACCACCTAGTACCTGTGATAATAACATAGGAGTCTCAGTCCTCAACCTACGTTCTTCCCACTCCTTTCTATTCTAGCACAATAGGAGATAGTTATCACAGAAATGACAACTGACATTTATAGAGCATTGAAAAGTTTACAAAATGCTTTGCATACATTATCTTATTGGGTCCTAACAACCCTACAAGTTAGGTACCAACAATGTTGCTATCCCAATTTAAAGATGAGAAAACTAAGGCTTGAGAAGGTCACAGTCACATAGCCAATAATTATTGGGCAGAATTTGAACCTATAGCTTTTCCGCTTATCTACATCGTATAGAATGCCTCTATCAAATTAAATTTCAGAGTCTCAGGCAGAATTTTGTCTCCAGTTTACTAACCAAAGAGGGTTCCTTGCTGTCCCCTCTGCCTTTTGGCCACTAGTTCCATGGGTTCCCAAGAAAGCCAGACATTGCTGAGAAAGCCATGTTTCTGAATCTCTACACATTCACCATCTGAAAACCTCCCCTCTGCTAATTTGCTCATTCTCCCTTTTATTGTTGTTGTGCAGTCATTTCAGACATGTTCAACTCTTTGTGACTCCATTTGTGGTTTTCTTGGCAAAGATACTGGGGTGGTTTGCAATTTCCTTTTCCAGCTAATCTTACAGATGAGGAAACTGAGGCAAACAGGGGTAAATGACTTACCCAGGGTCACACAGCTAGTTAGTGTCTGACGCCAGATCTGAACTCATGAAGATGAGTCTTCCTGACTCCAGGCCTGGAGCTCTATCTACTGTGCCAGCTATCTGCCTTCACGTTACCCCTTTACAGGGCATTTACCTCTTCCCTCAGCTGCAACATCCACAGAAAACACAATGAAGATACAGAAGCCCCAACTTTCCAAGAGGCAATCACTTTTTCAGTTACACCATAGGATTGCTAAACACTTAGAAGGATTTTTTTTATTGAAAGTTGGAAGGATACCTGAATTTTGATGGTAGAGTTTAAAATGCCCTTGCTGTTCAGAACTCTAAAGGCTTTGTCTACATGGATGGAGCGTGGTACAGTCGTAAAGAGTGCCAGATTTGGAGTCAGAGGGCCTGGGTTCAAATCCTAGCTCTGCTATTTATTATCTAGGAAAGTCATTTAATGCCTCAATGTAAAATGAAGGGCTTGGGTTAAATGGCTTCTAAAAGTCCTTCCGGCTCCAAATCTGGGATGCTACAATCCTACATAGAGATTTGAAATGAGTGAAGGTATATATCTGGGACGCTAGGTGGCACCATAGTGCATAAATTGTGGGGCTTGCAGTGAGGAAGACATCTTCCTGAGTTCAAATCTGGCCTCAGACGCTTACTGGCTGGGTGACCCTGGGAAAGTCATTCAACAATGTTAACCTCAGTTTCCTCATCTGTAAAATTAGCTGGAGAAGGAAACAACCAACTACTCCAATATTTTTGCCAAGGAAACCCCAAATGGGACCATGAAGAGTCGGATTTGAAACAACAAACAACATAAATTGGTGCTGACCTTTGACACTTTATTTCTACTTTCTTATCTCTATGAAGGACTTTGCCCTCTCTACATTCTTTATTATCAGATCTCTGACTGCTCTATTGGTCCCATTAGAGCTGTCAGAGATGCTCCTGGTCCCCCCACTCCCTAGAGTTCACTGTATTGATGCCAGACTTAGTGCAGATGGCCAATCACTTAGCCCAAATCAGCTCAGAAATCCCAGGCCCAGGCAATCCACCATGCCCACCACTCTAATCTCCTTGAAGCATAACATTTTACAGACATTTTCCAAGTCTTAAAGATAAATAAGCAAAAATATATTATATGCCCATGTCTACATGTAGATAAATATGTATAAACATGTAACTTATGAATAACCTGTATAAGGGCACTGCACACTAAATGTTAGAGTTGGAATGGCCCTTGGAGATCTTCTAGTCTGAATTTCCTCTTTTATAGATGAGAGCACTGAGTCTCAAAAAGGGGAAGTTACTTGGTAGAAAGGCCATACATTTTAGGACTAGAACCCAGGTCTCCTGACTCTCAGGCCAGTGTTCCATTTTTTCCTACCTCACAGTCTCCAGTTAGAAACATTCTGCTCTTTGGAGAGCGAGGCATAAAAGTAGACAAAGTATAAACAGAAATTTTCTTGTAAAAATTATCCACATTAAAAAACGTTGCATTGACAGCTTTTGTTTTTTATTTGCCTTCAATTTCCAAGATAGCCCTCCCCACCCAACCAAACAGCTTGCCCAGGGGCCTACAGCCTAATAACAAAGGAGAAAAAAGGAAGAAAAAAAAAAAGAGGTTAACTGAGTCCAACATTAGATGCTATGTTCCACACTCATAGCACACCCACCCCTACAGAGAAGGGAGGGAGGTTTGTTCTCATATCTCTTCTTTGGGGGTTGGAGGTTGGTCACAATGATGTTGCTACACTGGGTTTTGCTTTTGTTGTGGAGGTTAAAATGAAAATTTTCTCAAGATAATGATCAGCAGAGCTTGTCTCTTGAGATGCCTGAGGGCTGGGGGTGGGAGACAAAAGCAAACTTACTTCCCCTATGCCCTTTTGCTTTGCAGCCAACTCTGGTGCCAGGATTTTCTAGCTAATCAGTGGCCTCTTTCCAAGAGTGGCTCAGAAGCACATCGGGGAATTTTTAGTCACCGAATGGCCTGCACGGTTCCCATGCCAAGGAATGTGAGCTGAAATGGGTAAACAACCTATATACTTTTGGTGATAGGGCCCGGGACCATGCTTTGTCATTCTTCAATACACAAAAGTAATAATTGTGATAAGGCCCGAAGAAGCCAGAGATCCTCTCTGTGAGCCAGCTAGCTGGGTGTGGCAGAGCATAGAGCACAGGACCCAGAGTCAGGAAAACCTGAGTTCAAATCTCTCCCTAGCTGTAGGCCCCTGGGCAAGCTGTTTGTTTAACTCAGTTTCCTCTTCGGTAAAACAGGGAAAGCAGGGTTGGTATGATGATCAAATGAGATAATATGCATAAAATGTCTTAGGAATCTTAAGTGTCATATAAATGTCAGCTAATACAGTTATTTCTCCACACTGAGGCTAAAGGAGTAACAGAGATCAGTGATTTTGGAAGCCACGTACAGTAGCGGCATGAAGGCCTCCAGGTTGCCATTTTGCTGCTGTGTGACCCTAGACAAGTCACATACTCTACATGGCCTTGCCTCTAAGCTTTGATGTGGTCGCTCAATCATTTCAGCCACGTCTGACTCTTTATGGTTGTGGTTTTCTTCGCAAAGATACTGGAGTGGTTTGCCATTTCTTTTACAGATGAGGAAACTGAGGTCAATAGGGTTAAGTGATTTGACCAGAGTAACACACCTAGTAAGTGACTGAGGCTGGATTTGATCTCAGGTCTTCCTGATTCCAGGCCTGGTGCTCTATCCACTGAGCATCTTACTGCCTTGCCACCAAGCTTACCTACACACCTACTTATTAACTATTTACTCTGTATGAATATTGTCTCCTTCATTAGAATGTAAGTTCTTTGAGGACAGGGCCATTTCTGCCTTTCACTGGATCCCACAGTGCCTACAGTGCCTGGCACATACTCAATGCATAATAAATGCTTATTTATTGAGTGATTGGGTGTCAGTTTTGTCTACTATAAAATTAGTGGGTAAGATTAGGAGACCTCTGAGGTGGTTTCCAGTTTTAATATTCTATCCTGTTCAGTGTGGATAGCAATGCAATTGGAACCCCATAGAAACAATGAAAAAAATTCAGAAAAAAAAATTTTATTGTCTGTGATAGAAGTGGAGGAAAAATGTGTGAATAAAACAAAAAGATGGATAATCCCCCTGAATAATTTTTCCTTTGGTTCTGTTACATATGCACACAAGCCAACATTCTCCTAACCTGACCCCCAAGACCTCTCAACTCAGTTCTAAGGCCAGTGGGCCTTAGCCCAAGGACAGCTGTCTGAGTTATACCAGGAAGGAAGCCCCATAAAACACCCGAAGAACTTTGAACTCACTTGCAAATGATCTCAGGTTGACTATGGTAAAAGAAATAACTACTGCAGACAACATAAAGTCTTTCTGGATGCCTTTTTAACTAGTAGCATCAAATGAACAAAAATAGCTTACTTGTAGAAGGCCTGATTCTCCACCCCACACTTCCAGAGGTGTTTACAAGCAGCCGGCGTTGAGGTGTGAAATTCCAACATGGCCTTTTTCTAATGAAAGCGAACAGAGCAAGAAAGAGCATAAGAAGGGGATTTTCAACACTTTAGAAACACAAATTAGGAGTCTGAAGCCCTCTCAAGACTTAGTCTGGTTGCTGGGTTTTGGTTTTTTTTTTTGCAAAAAAAAAAAAATGTCATCTTTTCAAAGCTGTGCTGAAGTCCCATCACCAATAATAGGTCTTTCCTCATCTTCTCATTTGTATTCCCCCTCTCCATAACTTTGTATTTATCTGTGTAGACATGTTGTATCCCCTGCCAGTAGAATGGAGAGTTCCTTGAGGGCAGGGATTATTTGATTTGGTTTTGGTACCCCCAGTGACTAAAACTGCCTTGTACATGGTAGACACTTAAGAATTCCTCACTAAACTGAACTGAATTTCATATTCCAAGTTCTGCCTTTGACCCAAACTTGGCTGTGTGACCCTGGGCAAGTCACATAACCTCTAAGTATTCCAGGAACTCTCTTAGACAACAAATTACCTTGAAGGTGCCAAAATACACGAGTGAAGGAATTTTCTTATCCCAGGAGCTCCCCATACCAATGAAATCCTAAATCCAGGCCCTGTCCCCACCGTTGTGCCTAGGATCACTAGCACTCCATGTATAACAGGCAAGTGATAAAAAGTTGTTGCCTGTTTCCCCAAAAGTGCAAAGCCAACACCTAGTCTTTTCCTTCCTAATTGTTCTCAGCCTATCATCCCCGCAGCAGTCACATATTCCAAAAGCATGGACTCCACTGCATTACAATGCTGTAGTTACATTTTAAGTTTTGCCATGAATCACAGATAAAGGGGGAGAAACAGAGGGTATGAAAAATAATATCTGACCTCCTTCTGAGAGCCAATCACATAGAATGTCTTCCCTTCATACTTCAATTTGCAGACATCCGGCCTAGGGAAAGAAAATCTCTTTGGGTAAGGAGAAAAAAAATGGCCATTAACAAGGGTGAGTGGCTTTCCTGGAGGAATCTGGCTGCCTCACAAATGCCAAACAGGCCATTCTGAAACAAGATGTCATCTTATTATCAGTGAAGACCCAATGAGTGGGGAAAATTGGGAAAGGGAATTACACAGCAATTTTCTTCCTGAGAGACAATTCCAAAGGTGGCTCAAAATTAACCTGTTGCTCAATTTTTCATTGTATGTGAGCCACCATCCTTCAGAGGATTTTGAGAGGCATTGTGTACATTGCCAAAATGAAACTTGTTTTGGTCCAGACCTGTTATTTCATCAGTGTGGGGAATCCCTCCATTGATGCAAATCAGCAACTCTTCTGTAACTTAGAGTTTTAGAGATGCCTAGGGCACTGAGAGGTTAAGTGACCAGGGTCATGCAGCCATGTGTCAGAGGCAGGATATGATCCCAGGTCTTCCTGGCTCTGAGGCTAGTCCTGTATTCACTATGCCTCTATTAGCGATCGTATCGAGATTTGTTTGTGGCTTTATTTGGGGAAGTGGAAAAAAATAGTAATTTCAAGTTGGAGTGGATGAAATAATATGGTATCTGGCTTCTCTCTCTCTCTCTCTCTCTCTCTCTCTCTCTCTATCAATCTATCTATCTATCTATCTATCTATCTATCTATCTATCTCACACACACAAACACATATACTTGAAAGACCAACCATTCATTCCTGCCCTCCATCTGCATGGAGAAATTGTTTACATTTTCATCAAATTAGAAACACAACAGTGAATGGCAAAATGAGGGCAAAACAATGATTTCCATATTGTTTTGAATGGTTATTCCAATGAAACTTTCCCAAAAAGCTAACCTTGGCTTACCCTAAGGTGGGAAAGTGGTTATGAAGAAATGAGCAATAATGCTGTTTCCACTTATAAAATCAAATATTGCCTGCTCTAGACTGAACCATGGATGGATTTGTGAGTAGATAAGAGGTAGAAAAAGGATTAACAAAGATCAAGTTAGTTTGGATTTGGGAGAAAACTATGCAAAGGCTGTAGTAGGCCACAGAGTTAATCTTTCTGAATAGAAGGAAGAGGAAGAGCAAGGTCCCTCAGCTCTGGAATTTGGATAATGTAGGAATTGTGGGAACTGAGTGAACCACACTGATGCCATCTTGTGACTCAAATCTGGATCTAGTTCAGTTCCCTTTCTATTCAGTTATGGGTCTAGTCCAATTTCTGTCTTGTGAGAAAATGTTATTCAATTATGAGAACTGTAAGAAAACTTTATTGCATTGTTTAAACCCACCCTTTGGGACTGAGAAGCTGGACTACCTTTACCTGTTGTTTAGAGACTCTTAACTAAAGATCTAGGTTGTGTTGACCAGAAACCCAGTCAGATCTGAAGACTGATGCAAGGAGTTTTCTCACAACTCATCTTAAACAACCCATATGTCTTATTTGGTCTAATACTGGTCAATAAGTTACTGTTTCCACGTTCCTTTGATTGAATACAAACAATTGGGGGAAGTAGGACACCTTTTTGTGACTTCGGGGAATCGTACCTGTTTCCCCCTGCCAACTCAGAAAGCTCCTCATCTTTCCTCCAATTAGAAATCAGATTACCTAATTTTGTATCTTGATTTATACCTTGTTAATTGTTTTCTTTTAATTAATTGGCCTTATTTGATTTGTTGTTTTTAATGCACAAACACTTGTCTCCCCCTGTATTCAGGATCCAATGCCAAGCTGAGGAGACCTAGTCCCGATTTGTTAGGCAATTGGCATGTAATGCTTAATAAATCAATATGCTCAGAAGCTCCAATCTTTGTCTCTTCAGTCATTTTAATCAATCCACTCACCATAGTAATAAATTTATAAGAGAACAGCAGGAGGAAGACCCCATTATAATTTTTTGGATACTACCAGCATTAAACTTTAAGAACCACAGTGGCACAACAAAAAGCTCAGTGGAACAGGGCAAATGGGCTGAGCTATTTTTCATTCACCAAATACTTATCAAACACTGTCTAAGTTCTAGAGGTTAGTTTGCAACTTAAGTCTTGGGTTCAACCTTGGGAGCAACCTCTTATGTCTGTTTAGGAGTGAAAAGGAGAGTATATCACAATGAGTTCCACAGAGTCAAGAATCTGGGTCAGTAACTATTCAAGACCCTTGGGGATTTTGCCCTGGGATAGGGTAGAGGCATCTCCAAACCACCCCTTTCTTCCTGAAGTTCTTTGGTGAACAGGAAAAGACCACTCTCCACCCAGGCAAGCTTCATTGAAGCCGAGAGGAGTTCTAACCGGTCACCATAAAGCTGGTTAACTTATCATGCTTGGCAACTTGTTTAGCAAAGAAGGGGATGAGGCTTTGAGCATATGTTTGTATATGTTAAAATTGGTTAAGAATGAGATGGACTTCACTAGAGGGGAAAAACACAGGAAGATCAAGCAGGTTCAAAAAGGAAATCCTGTGTCCTTCATGTAGTAGATAAGGCCTGCTGCGAAAGATCAACAAGGAGCTAGCTAAAACAGGTGGCATCTAAGTGCAAATGAGGGCTTTGAGTAAAGATGGGCAACTGCCAAGGATGCAACATGCAAGAAGATATCGTGAGAGACACTTTTTAGTATTATTTTTATAAATATGTATATTCAAAATGGCAATAAATAAATCCTTTCACTTCCTGTCATGCAGTGATTAATTTCGAGACGCTTCATTCATTCATTGTATTTGCATCCCCAGCACCTATAGCACAGTGTCTGACACAGAAACGGCTAATGAATACTTAATGATTGATTGATAAATCAAATCTCACACATCACAATGATGAATTGTAAGTCATCGGGAGCTCGATTTTCATATTTTGGAAGTAAAAAACAATTCTGGGATATAATTTCTTGGGGTCAGCTGCAGTGGAAGAAGCGGAGAAAGGAAAGGGTGAGTGTAAAGCTATGATTTTCAACTGAGTACATACCAGGGAAGAAAATGATAAGAAGTGATTTTTTTTTTTTAGTGAAATTAGGTATGAGAAAAAGGAAGATGTGAACAGAAGCCCCTGCATGGGCAGTGAATGAAGAACACATTAATGGGTCAGAGGTAAGTCAGCTGGAAAAGTGAGGAGCAGACACAGAGAGGAATTTTGGCAGAAAGAAGGGACCTGGAAAAGAAAGATTTCTACAAAGCAGTACAGGGAGGAATCCAGAAGAGAACATAAGCCCTAAGGTGGAGGCCGTGCTGTGTGCAGAGACAACACTTATAAGTTAGAACTGAACCCGGGGGGCAGAGCCAAGATGGCGGCTGGGAAGCAGTGACTGGCGTGAGCTCCCCACCAAGTCCCTCCAAAAACCTATTAAACAATGGCTCTGAACCAATTCTAGAGCTGCAGAACCCACAAAGTGGC
>CM053624.1:268354804-268387528 GCA_028646595.1 Phalanger gymnotis | reverse complement strand
GGGCAAATATATGACACACTTTTAAGTTTAATTTATATTATTGACATTTTCTCCATCACTTTCTCAAGTCTAGACAATCCACAAAACAATAAATCATGCCCTGATTTATAATGTTTTTTCCAATTTTTGAGGTGGAAGTGCTCACACTGAAAATTGAACAATGTGCTCTTGTGAGTTCAGCTGGTTTGAGTCATCTCCAGCACATTTCTGCATCAAAACCCATTCTTCTCTAAGTATGTACATATCTTGGCTCTTAACTGTGGAGGGATAGATTAGAGAAGTAAGAGAACAATAAAGAGACAATTGCAATAATCCAAGTAAGAAAGCTTGAACTGAATGGCTGTATTAATGGAGAGAAGAGGATATTTATAGACAGCAAAGACCTTGATAAAAAGGAAGAGACTGAAGACGACTAAGAAATAATTTATATAATAACAACCTTATAAAAATAAACAACTTAAAAGACTTAAGAACCCTGATCGACACCATGACCGATGTATCAATAAATATTTATTAAGCGCCTACTATGTGTCAGAGAAAGCACCCTCCAAAATCCTTCGTCTAACAAGTAGTCATTCAGCATTTGCTTGAAGACCTCTAGGGAGGCCAGGAAGTCACTGCCCTTTAGAGCACCCCATTCCGTATCAGTAATAGCTTTTGTTGTATCCATCTCACCTTGCCTCTAATCTTTGCTGCTACACAAATTCTTTCCTTATTTTCAGCTTAGCTGACAGACTAAAATTAGATCTGTTTACAGAAAAGAGAAGGACACGGCTAAAGTGATATAAATTGGACTATAAGCTGGGGAATTTCAGAAGAGAATTGGTGGATCCTGGACCAATAGAATGAGCACTGAACCCGGAGGGAGGAAACCTGAAATGTAGCCTCAGCTGTGCTATTTACTACCTAATCACAGAGCATAGATTTAGAACTAGAAGGAACTTAGAGATTGAGTCCAATATCTCATTTTAGGGATGAAGAGACTGAAAAAGGAACTCTACTCCTTTAGTCGTTTCCCTGGCCATCATCCCCGCACTTACTGCACTCTTCTTCTTTTCCCATCTTGACCTCTTGGGAAACCAGTTCATCTCTATACTAAGCCTTCTCATGTCCCTTGGTTCCTCACCTGATCACCAACCATCACCAACCTTTCCCTGCCAAGCTTCAGGCTTAGATTACTCCCACCACCCAATGCCTTTGCTCTGAGTCACATGTTCCTGAACAAAGCTAGAGAAAATCATGAAACCACGTTGACTGAGTCTGCTACAAATTTGTTACTTTACCACAAGCCGCAGAGAATTGATTCATACTTTGTTGCATCTTTGTTGCAGAACTCAGAGGCTGCACTGAGGATACAATCACATGCAAACAGAAAATCATGCACCAATACTCCCTCTACTTTTCTACTTTGGTCTTGGCTTGTAGCCTTTTCAAGTTAAATAGTTTACCATCAGTGTGGTAGCTGAACTTAATGCCATTTTTATCTTCTTTGAAGGTGTCTGACAACATTGCAGAAAACATCATGCTAAAAAGCATGGGAGCAAACACACAGCCTGCTTCACTGCATTGGTAACCGGGAAAGCACGAGAGCATTATCCTTTACCCAGATCCCAGGCAAGCACGCCATCATGAAATTGATATACAACGCTGATGAATTTCTCAGGGCGACCAAATTTTGACATAATTTTCCATAAGCCCGCAAGTCGAATCTACAAACACTGTGTACAGACCGCTTTTCTGCCCCTGGCATTTCTCCTGGAGTCGTGGCAGCAAACACCATATTAACCGATCCTTGGCCCCTTCTGAAGCCACACTGGCTCTCAGGTAAATGCCATCTTCCAGGTGAAGGATCAGTCTATTAAGGAAGACTCTGGCAAGAATCTTGCCAGCAGTGACTAAGAGAGAGACCCTTTCCTGTGACTATCACAGGACAATCTATTTCCTTCACCTTTAGAGAGATGAACAATGAAGGCATCTTTGAACTCCTGGGGGATAGCCTCCTCTTGCCATATATCATACAATATAATTTCAAGGGGACCCTCACTGCAGCAAGGCAATTTTTCTATACCTCTTTAGCTGATTCATTGTCCTACTCACCACAGCACCTTTTTCAAAACTTTTCATCCCTCCTCAAACATCCCAGGACTCTTCTTGTCCCTGCCCTCTCAGCTGAGAAACTTATCTCATATTTCAGTGAAAAAAAAATGGAGGTCATTCACTGAGAGCTTCCTTATCTTCCCTCCACCTCATTTCACAACACTCAGATGTCTTCTACCAATGTCCTTTACTCCTGTCTCACGTAAATCGTGACCCTTCTCCTTGCCAAAGCCAACCATTCTTCATGTACAAGTGACTCTATTCCATCCCATCTTCTCCAGCAGACTGCCCCCTCTATCTTCCCCCACCTCACTTTTCTTCAATCTCTCTCTTCCTACTGGCTGTTTGTCTGCTACCTGCAAACATACCCAAGTCTCTCCTATTCCAAAAAAAAATGGATCTTTCCATCCCCATTAGCTATCATTCTATATCTCTTCTGCCTTTTATGACTAAACTCATGGAGAAAGTCGATTGAAAGCAGTGCCTCCATTGCTTTCATCTTCCTTTGCCCTAACTTTCTGCAATCAGGCTTCTGGCCCCATCATTTCAACTGACACTGCTCTGTCCAAAGTTACCAATAATCGACTTATTGCCAAATCTGAGGACTCTGTCTCAATGTGCCTCATGCTTCTTACCCTCTCTGCAGCCTTTCACACTGTTACTGATTCTCTTCCTCTTGCTAGTCTATTATTCTCTAGGTTTTTGTGACATTTCTCTCTTTCCTTGTTCTTCTCCTACCTATGTGAACCACTTCTTCTCTGGTTTCTTTGTTGGATCTTCATCAAGGTTGTGCCCACCAACCACAGATATCAGCCGTCCTCAGCTCACTTCTCCTACCTCTATACTATTTTGCTTGTCAGCTACCATAGATTCAAGTTTCATCCGCCATTCTCAGATTTCTTTATTCAGCCCTAACCTCTCTGCTGACCTCCAGTCTCACATCTCCAACTATCTATTGGACATCTCATGTATGTCCTATAGCTACCTGAAGTTCAGCATTTGCAAAACTGACTTCATTATCTTTCCCTTCAAACCCTCCCCTTTTCCTAGCTTTCCTATTATTTAGTTCAGGGTACCATCATCTTAATGTCTCTATTATTGTTAGGAGCACCACCATTCTCTCAGGTACCCAGTCTCAAAACCCAAGTATTATCCTTACTTCTGCACTTCGCCCCTATATCCAAACTGTTTTCAAGGGCTGTTAATTATGCCTTTATTATATCTATTATATATGAGCCTTTCTCTCCCCTGACATTACTACCACAACTTGACATAGAGCCTCATCACTTGATGCTGGAACTCTTACGATAGACCTCTGGGTGGTCTCTGTGCCTCAAGTATTCCATTCTAGTCCATCCTTCACTGACCCATCAAAGTGATCATTCAAATGCATAGATATAACTATGTCATTTCCATCCCCAGTCCCGTTCAATAAACTCCAATGGCTTCCAGTTGCCTCCAGGATCACATATAAAGCCTGCTATTTGGATAGCCCTTAAATGTGGCCCTTTCCTATCTTCTTATACCTTGCTCACTTCCACACACTCTGATCCAGTGACACTGGCTTCCTTGTTGTTCCTTAAACAAGACAAGCTGTCCTCCCACTCCATGCATTCTCACTGGCTGTCTCCCAATGTCTGGAATTCTTTTTTTTTTCCTCATTTCCATCTCCTGGCATCCCACACCTTTTACAAGAAACCTTTCCTAATCCCCCTCAATGCTAATGCCTTCCCTCTGAAATTATCTCAGTTCATCCTGTTTATATTGTGTTTACATGTAGTTGTTTGCATGATGCATCCCCATTAGATTGTGAGCTCTTTCTGGGCAGGACATTTTTTTTGCCTTTATTTGGATCCAGGTGATTGGCACAAAGTAGGCACCTAACAGAGTCTTGTTGACTTGTCTATGACTTCAGTCTCCACATTTGTAAGAGTGGATGCATGTTATCTACCCTGCCCACCTTACAGTCATTGTAATGATCAAATTAAATACAAGATGAATGAAAATACTTTGTGAAAGACCACGCAAATGTATGATACGGTGTTATCATGAGACATTCTAGTTACCTTTGCCTGCAAAATAGTATTTAATAATAGTAAGAGTGCTAGATCAGAGGACCTCCATTCAAATCGAAGCTTTGCCACTTACTCTCGTATGACCTTGGCCAAGTTACTTAAGACTCTTTAGACCTCAGGTATCTATCTCATCTGTAAAATGCAGAAACTCAGTGTCTCTTTTAGTTCTAAAACTATGATCCTTTGGTCTATTTAGTGTGTCCCACACATTAGATTCAGTCTCCCACCTCTGTGACTTTACATAGGTTATTCCTGCATGGCTAGCAGACATTCCTTCACCTCCTTAGAACCAGTAGGTATGTGATCTTCACACTTTTTATCCTTCACGCTGGAGAACCACTAACTATGCCTGGAACTTTCTCCCTGCTCCTCTTCCCTACTGCCCTGCCTCTGTGGCTTCTTTCAAATGCCAGCTCAAGTAAGAAACCTTTGCCAGTCCTCCTAAATCATAGTGCCTTCCTTCTGACGCTATCCCCAGTTCGTCCTCTCTATGTCTTGTTTGTCCGTAGTTCTTTACGTGGTGTCTTCCTCGTTAGACTAAGAGCTTCTTGAGAGAAGGATTTTTTTTCTCCTTTCTTTTTAATTCCAGCACTGAGCACAGTGCTTGGAACATAATAGGCATTCAAGAAATACTTGCTGACTGACTTACCCACTTCCTTCAAAGGCTCATCCCAAGTGTCATCTCCTACGTGAGTACTATCTTGATCTCCTAGGGCAGGTAGGTGGTCCGATGGGTCGAGTGTTGTTCCTGGGGTCCTGAATTCAAATTTGGCCTCAGGCACTACCTGTGTGACCCTTGGCCTCAGTTTCCTCATCTGTAAAATGAGCTAGAGAAGGAAATGGCAAACCACGCCAATACCTTTGCTAAGAAAACTCCAAATGGGGTCACAAAGAGGCAGGCATGATTGAATAACAAATCCTGATCTCCCAAATTGTTAGCGCTTTACCAACCCTACTAAACTCCCCAAATTGGTTTGCTTATATTCTACATTTATCTGTGTATATATTGTGTATCCCCCTCCAACTCTCCCCTCCCACTTAACCTCCCTGAGGGCAGGAATTGCTTTAATTTTGTCTTTGTATTCCCAGCACCTAGCACAGTGCTGACCTAAATTAGCTGCCTAATCCCTGCCTGAATTAAGTCCCATGATTGCCTGCAAGAGAAAATATATTTGGCAATATATTCAGAGCTATGCAAAGGCATTTTTAAATGAAAATAATAACCCTGGCTTAAATTTACAAATGCTTAACTGTATATCGCCTTATTTTAGGTCCCTCTGGAAAAAAAAAGGATCCCTTAAAACTGTTTACCTGAAAGAGAAACCAAGAAAGAAGAACTGGAAACAGGGACAAGGTTTGGTAGCAGGAAAGCTGCCAACTAAAATGTGCCAGGAAGTCCGTTGTGGCTCTGGCAGCGTGGGGCCCTGGGCAGAGCTCAGAGCCCAGGAACTCAGGGCGATAATCTGAATCCACAGATAGCCATGAATACAGTGAGAAAAAATAAAAGCCTACTTTGAACCAAAAAAAAATGGAAAGAATTCAAAGGAGGACAGTAAAAGCAAAGAGCAAGTCTGGGAAAAATGAGAGAAACTCAAATTCCCGGCTGTCTGAGTAATGGCCAATATGTGCTGACCCACGTGATGGAAGACATTGACTTCAATCAGTTAAAATGAAATGTTTTTCTTGTATCTTGCATTGAACTTTTGTTTATGGCAGAAAATAATGATTTTCTATCCTCTATATCCTTTGCCAGAAAATGTATTGCTAAGGCTAATGTCATGTCTAATGAGACATTGAGTGGTAACAGCAAAGGATTCACTGAGATTTTATCTGTTTTTGTGATAGCTGCAAATTCTGTAAAGACGTGTTTTCTGCATTTGATGATGAATATAATCAGGTTAGGTGGGATAATTATGTCTGGCTACATGATTCCTTATGTTTGCTCTCTTTTTAAGTCAACTTTAAATAATTTCTCTTTTAATGCTTTGCCTCTAAACTATGGTAGATAGTGGGTAAACACACGAAATTAAAGTATCTGAAGTTACTACTTAACAATAATGGGGGACTAGGTGGTACAGTGGATAGCGCACCAGGCGTGGAGTTAGGAAGGCCTGAGTTCAAATCCAGCCTCAGATACTCACTAGCTGTGAGACCCTGGGCAAGTCACTTAACCCAGTTTGCCTCAGTTTCTTCATCCGTAAAATGAGCTGAAGAAGGAAACAACAAACCACTCCAGTATCTTTACCAAGTAAACCCCAAATGGGTTCATGAAGAGTTAGACGTGATCGAACAACAACTGACAATGCTGATAAATTTCACCTAGAAACATGTGAAAAGGTAACAACCATAATATTTTCCAATTTGAGATTCTACGATCTCAGAATCATAAGATGGTCGGTGTGAAGCTACAAGTGAGGCCATTGGTCCAACCCCTCACTTCACAGATGTAGAAATTAAGAGCCTAGAGAGATGAAATGATTTGTTCAAGGTATAGAAGTAGCATCAAAGGCAGAATTTGAACCCAGGTCCTCTGACTCAAGAGGCAATTCTTGGTCCACTGTGCCATGTGACCTTCTAGCATCTTATTTCCTTTGATCATAGGTAGCAGGGAAAGTGGCTGATTGGCCTAGCCTGAGCCAAGGTGGATAGGAGCCCCAGAAAACAGTCTCCATGAAGCAGTTACACTAAAAAAAAACACACGGTCCACTCCCTCTGAGCCCTTGGCAAGTACACACATTATTATATGACATTATCTGTTCTTTTAAGACGTCCCCTGGTAGATGGCCAGTGCTTGAGCAAAATTGGGATGAACCCCTGAGGTACCTGAAAAAATCCTTCTACTTCCTGATGCGCTGCAAAGACCATCTAGCCTGTCATTAGAACAAGAAGAGAGAGAGGGGGTTCTCAAGGTGAGAGGCTTGCCATAAGCAGCAATTTCACACACACTGAGAAAGATCCCTCATTCCCTAAACAATAACTGAGGTAAGGCTGGAAATTCCACACTTGGGATTAAAGCTGCACTGGACCTCAAAAGCCATCTAGTCTAAACCCCCTTATTTTATAAATGAGAAAATTGAGGCCCAAAGATATTAAATCACTTGCCCAAGGTCACACGGGTAGTAAGAATCAGAGGTAGAATTTAAGCATCTATCCTCTGTCTCCGGAAACAGTGCTTCTTCTACTTTACCAAGGAAATAGTCTCAGGTAATTCGTCCAAGGTCATGCATTGCACACATTAGTGCTGCTGGCCCCGTCCTACTCAACGTTTTTGTTAGCGACTTAGACGAAGATAGAGAAATGGCACACTTGTCAGATTTAGAGATCCCACAAAGCAAAGAAGGGTAATTAACATGTTACATAGCTGTCAGCATCCAAAAGATCTCAACCAACTAGAACGCTGCATTGAATCCAGAGGTCCACATGATGACCTGTAGTATAGGGGCAAACCCTGCTCAGATATGGGTTTGGTTAAATGGACTTTGAGATCCCTTCCAACTCGGTTCCTGCCATCCCCCAAGGAAGACTCTTGGGGACCTCAGGAAGCCCATTATAACCCTGAGGGACACCGCCAAATCTCCCTGTAATTTGGGACCTTCTCAGTTCTTGCTTCACATAGCCTATACCATCTGACGGAGTTTAAAGAGAATGCCCATTCCTCTTCCTGCCATCTTGGAAGTGTTTGGACTCAGAAGCAATTATAGATCAGATTATAGTTTTAGAAATAGGAAGAACCAGAGCGGTCCTTGAATCCAACTCCTAATAGTACAGATGAAGAAAAGGTTATGTGACTTGCTTGAGGTCACACAAACCCTAAGTCGTAGAACCAAGATTCAAACCCAGCCCTCTGATTCCAAATCCCCTGAAGGGAACATTTACTTCACCTCCTTAAATCCTGCTGGGACATGCTCTTTCCTTCTCTCTTCCTTCTCACCCACCACCATCACCCTCTTTTTATGCGAGACAGACGTGACCTACCCAGTGTCATCTATCCTTTCATCATCAGTTTCTTTAGATTCATCATTAGAAAGGACATCTGCATTACCCTTTACCGCAGATCATCAGTTCTTAAGTATGTACCTACAGCTAGAAAATCTACCTGATTATAATATCAATGATGGGTGAAGTTGTTCCTGAGGGTGCATTTGAGTACTTTAAAGAACAGAAAAATCATACTTCATTACTTCCATAATGATATGATGTAATGCGGATTGTGACAGAAGGTCAGTACGTACTAAGAATATTAAATGGAGTGATACTCCAGCCTTTTTCCTCTTTCTCATTAGACATATGTTCTCCACCACCAAGTACTGCTAAGGAAGCTTCCTGATTGGGTTGGTGATTATTTGTGTTGGTAGCATATCCCATTCAATTCTATCCAATACAAACACGATTAACCATTACAAGGTAGGCCCTAGAGACACAAGGACAAAAATCAAGCAGTTCTTCCCCACGGAGGACTTGCATTCTGTACAACCTGCACAGAGATCATAAGAATACCAAGAATTTTAATAACTAGCATTTACATAATGCTTTACAAAGCACTCTACATTCTCACTCTCATTGGAAAAGCAGATTAAGGTATTATAGTCTGAGAAGGGAAAGGACATTAGCCAAGAGGAGAATGGGGGAGGGCTTCATCAAGGGTGTGACACCTGAAGGGACCTAGAAGGAACTCTGAAAGTCTGAGAGGAAGAAGGAGTACATTTCATGTGTGAAGTGCATCTTGGGCAAAACGAGCAGGAGTGAACATAGAATATTGAAACCAGAGAATAGTTTGTATGTATGAAATGTAGAGTAGGTGAAGGGTCAGCACAGAGCAGGCTCTTAATGAATGCTTGTTGACTGACTTGACTTAATGTCAACAAGCCCAGAAAAAAAGAAGTCACGTTGTAGACAAAAGTAATGAAAATAATTCCTCCATTCTAAGAGATAATAAACCTGCCCTTTCTTCATACAGTCAAAGACTTTGTGGATGAGAGCCCAAGGGCTCAGGACAGTCTTGGCTTATACTTCACCCATACCACCATGATAAGAAGGCACTAGGTATTCTCATTGCTATGAAAAGAAATTCCGGTTAGAACTTGAGCAGGAGTTATGGGTTTGGTTTGGGTTTTGTTGTGGGGTAAAGGGCTATGATTTCATCCTCTATTAAAGCAGATTTATCTGATACTGTTCCACAGTTTATCATCTAAAAGAGTTATCAAAGGCACTGAGGGATTAAAGGCCTTGCCCAGGTTTACCTAGTGGCTTAATTGATAGAGATGACACTCAAACTCAGGCCTTCCTCACTCTAATATTAACAACAAACAAAAGGAAAGGGACCTTCTGAGTCTCATCTACATTCATCTCCTCAGTGGGCAAGTTTAGTCTCTATGTCAAAATAAATAGCCCTCTATATTGGCTGCCCAATGCTCTAGAAGGCCTGTGTACTAGTAAGTATACGTGTTAAATAAAGCATGACTTGGTCTCCTGGCTTAGAAAGCCCTTTCCAATGGTTTTCCCTTCACCTGCTCCATTCCTCTGCTTACAGCTGTTCTCCCTGTA
Source organism: Phalanger gymnotis (assembly GCA_028646595.1). NCBI lineage: Eukaryota > Metazoa > Chordata > Mammalia > Diprotodontia > Phalangeridae > Phalanger > Phalanger gymnotis. Next base: position 268,377,812 of record CM053624.1, on the reverse strand, counting down.
TTGCTTGAGCCCCATTCAGGATATGTTTTTCCCATCTGGCTAAAGTAATGATTTGTTGTCAGGTCTTTCACATATCGACCAGACAGAGGTGAGAAGTATAGCCATAATAGACTGCGAATGGTGACTTCCCTAAGGGTGAAGGCACAGCACTGGTCTTGTCAGACTTTTTCAGTGCATGAATAGTCAATAAGCATTTATTAAGCACTTAAGGTATACCAGGAACTGTGCTAAGCACTGACAATACAAATAAAGGCAAAAACACCATCCCTCTCTTCAAGAGACTCACATTCAAATGGAGGAAACAACATAGAACAAATTGTATGTGCATATAGTGCCAGTGGAAGGCAATCTCAAGGAGAAGATACTAGCAGTTGGTGGGGATGGGGCAAATCAAAAAAGGCTCTAGCTGAAGGTGGCATTTGAGTTGAGTCTTGAAGGAAGCTGGGGAAGTCAAGACACAAGATGAAAAACAAGAGCATTCTAGGTATGGGGGGCAGGGAATGAAAAAGCATGGAATCAGGAGATGGAGCATCCTGTACAAAGAAAAGCTAGAAGTTAGTGTCACCAGATCATAGAGCACATAGGAGGGAGATGAAAGTAAAAAGACTAGAAAAGTAGTAAGGGGCCCGGTTTTGAAAGGTTTTAAAAGCCAAATAGAGGATTTTATATTTGATCTCAAAGGTGATAGGGAGTCACTGGAGTTTATTGAGTAGAGGAAGCACCATGTTAAGAACTGCGCTTGAGAAAAAACACTTTGGTACCTGAGTAGACAAGGCACTAGAGCAGGGAAACTTGAGGCAGGAAGACCGACCGAAAGCCTGCTGACAGAGTCCAGGATTGAAGTGATGAGTGCCTGAACCAGGGAAATGGAGATGGGAGTGGGGAGAAGGGAACATAAGTGAGGGATGAATGCCCAGACCTGTTGCAGACACGATGTAAGGCTGCTAATTCAGGAGCAATGCGTAAAAGATGCAAGCCTTTGGGCTTGATTTCAGGAGAAAAATCTTTCCAAAATTTAGGACTATCCAAAAGTGGGCTGCTTCCAAAGTGTTAGATTCCTCCTCAGTGGAAGATTTCAGATAGAAGATGGATGTGATCTCTCAGGTATGTTATAGTGGAGATTTCTTTCAGGATATGGGTTGAACTGGATGGTCACTGAGGGCTTTCCAACTCTTGTTCTGCTCTGTCCACGCCTGTTAAATCATGGATGTTAAAACTGTTCCATGCAGGAGTTGCATTCCCAACCTTTTCATAGAACCTTCCACAAGATGCTGCAAATTAGGGCTCCCTGTCTGACATGATATGCACCAGGACATTATGGAGATGACCCAGGCCAGATGGAACAGGGAATGAGGTGGTACAGCTTAGAGAAGCAACTGACAGCCATAAGTATGATAGTGGGACCCTTGAGGCAGGAGCTGATCTGTGGTGAAGTCCAGTCTGATCCAAACCAGAGTGATTGGGCAATGGCCGCAGGAATCGCTCTGCCCTTTGCTCATCTCTTTTTATCCTTCAGCATCAGTCACATCACTGCTAGTGGAAATTCTGAGCCTTCATCCGGTCCATAGGCAAGACGCTTAGCCCAAATCCATCCAGGATGGTCCATCCATAAGGTACTGTGATGTGCCCTGAGATCTTTCTAAAGGTAGGTAGGTGGTGCAATGGATAGAGCGCTGGGGGCCTGGCCTGGAGTCAGGAAGACCTGAGCTCCAATCTGGCCTCGGACACTTACTAGCTTGTGATTCTAGGCATGTCATTTCACTTCTGCCTCAGTTTCCTCATCTGTAAAATGGGATTGATAATAACAGCCTCCCAGGGTTGTAGTGATGACCAAATAAGATACTATGTTTAAAGTTCTTAGCACAGTGCCTGGCACATCGTAGATACCGTGTAAATGTTCGTTGTTACTATTATTATTAATGGGGCACTTAGGTGGCATGGTGGATAGAGCACCAGGCCTGGAGTTAGAAAGACTCATCTTTCTGAGTTCAAATCCCGCCTCAGACACTTAATAGTTGTGTGACCCTGGGTGAGTCATTTAACCCCGTTTGCCTCAATTTCCTCATTTGTAAAAAGACCTGGAGAAGGAAATGGCAAACTATTCCAGTATCTTTGCCAAGAAAATTCCAAATTGGGGTCACAGAATCAGACTCAACTGAAAAATGAATAAAAGCAACAGCAATAAAGTATTGTTATTAACTATGGCCGTCCTGTTATGTTCCTTTGCCGCTAACTTATCTGGGGTTTCCTGGTCTTTCATCATGACCACACACACACACACACACACACACACACACACACACACACACACACACACCACAAACAGTGGTTCTATCTCTCCCTCCTTTGCCTCTTCTGGCTCTGAGCAGGTCAAGGCGATCTGCCAGCGAGTTCTTGGCCCCAGGCAAGGCACACCATATGAGAACAAGCAGGAGACTGGCAGCGCCCAGTGCACATAGCCCTCCCACAGAATATGGATCTCTTCCAAATAAACTAAGTTCCTGTCATCTCCAGTAACAATAAGAAAGTGCCAATCTCTCTGACCAACGCAAAGTGAAAAGGCCTATCTCTTCCATTATTCTAATCATCATGCCTCTTTTATTGGAGCCCATCAGCACCTCTGGCTGCCTTAACACCTGCTGACTATGGCCCAGACAAATGGGTCTTCTCACACCCTGCGTTGTCTTCCCCTCATCACCTCTGTTCAGGCTGTGCTCATTTTTCCCTCCTTACCTTTACCTGTTAAAATCTCTAGCTCCCTTTAAAATCTCAATTCAAATGCCACTTTTTACATGAAGCTATTCCCGATACCCTCCCCCCCAATTGCTGCCAATGCCCCCCTTCAATTATTTTTTATAAATTTTGCGTATATCTTATATATTCTTAATTATGTGTCAATTCCTTGAAGACTAGAACTGTTTGCCACTTTTGGCTTTGTATTTTCAAAGTATAATACAGTGCCTGGCATATAATAGGGATAGGACCGGAATTGAAATTTCGTCTGTATGAAGAATTCTTAGGTAAGGAAAAGTCCTTCTTACCAACGCAGGTTGTTGCCTTCTCTGCATCTTAGGGTCTTAGATGGTCACCAAGGGCACTCAGAAGAAAAGTGATTTGCTCAGGCATATGCAGCCAATATATTTCAGAAACATGATTTGAACTGAGGTCTTCTAGGGAACCCACAGCCTCAAGGCCACACATGGCCCTCCAGGTCCTCAAGTGCAGCTCTCTGACTGAATCCAAACTTACCAGAACAAATCCCCTTCATAAGAGGATTTGTTCTGTAAAACTTGGACCCAATCAAAAGTCACCCAAGGACCTAGAAGGCATATGTGGCCTCGAGGCCACAGGTTCCCCACCCCGTTCTAGGCTTTGAGGACTGCTCTGTATCCACAACATCATGCTGCCACTCTGGTACACAACAGGTGTTTAATAAATGATTTTTAAATTATTGATTCATTCGAATCAATATTTATTTATTTTATTTATTTATTCCCTGCATAATGCTAGGCAAGTAACAGCAACAAAAACCACAGCCACAATAATAATAATAATAATAATAATAGCATTTCAAATACATTTTCAGGTTTGCAAAGCAGTAAATACATTAACTCATTTGATCCTTACAACAACCCTGGGAGATGGATGCTATTATTATCTTTACTTTACAGATGAGGAAACTGAGGCACAGAGTGGGTAAGTGACTTGCCCAGGGTCACACAGCTGGTAAATATGTGAGGCAGGTTTTGAACTCAGGTCTTCCTGACTCAAAGTCTTGGGCTTTACCTACTATACCACCTCACTGCCTCCATACTTCCATTTTGTTTCATTTCTGTAAGCCTTTCTTTCCTTAACTATAAAATGAAGAGATTGAACCAGATCATCCCTTATGGCAAAAATTGTTAACCTAGATTGCAAGGGGTCCGTGAATTTGGATAAGAAAAAATTACGTCTTAATGGAATACTATTGTGCTATAAGAAACGATGAGCAGGCAGACTTCAAAAGAGCCTGGAAAGACTTACGTGAACTTATGATGAGTGATGGGAACAGAACCAGGAGAACATTGTACACAGTAACAGCCACATTGTACATTGATTAACTTTGATAGACTTGGCTCTTCTCAAAAATGCAAGGTTCTAAGATAGCTCCAAAAGGCTCATGACAGAAAATGCTATCCACATGCAAAAAAGAATTCCTGAGTCTAAAAGCAGATTGAAGCATACTATTTCCTCTGTCTCCTTTTTGTTTTGTTTCTTCTTTCTCATGGTTCATTCCATTGGTTATAATTCTTCTTTGCAACATGACTAATTTGAAAATATGTTTAATGTAAATGTATATGTAGAGATAGCCTATATCAGATTGCATGCCACCTTGGCGAGGGAAGAGAGGGAGGAAGGGAAGAAAATTTAGAACTCAAAAGTTTGTGGAATTGAATGTTGTAAACAAAAAATAAATAAATTCAAAAAAAGAAAAAATTATATCTTTATTTTTCACTAATTTCTAAATGAAATTTAGCATTTCCTTCAATTATGAATGTAGGCAACAAATATTCTGAGAAGAGATCCACAGGCTTTACCAGATTGCCAAAAAGTCCATGAAACATATTAAAAAACATTAAGAATCACTGCTCTAAATTTCTACTGCCTCAAGTTACAAGTCCTGTTGGACTATAGTAATGTCCTCTGCTAATACTGAACTTCACATAATGGAATCAATATCCACTTACTCAAGAGGCCTTGAATGGCCAAGGGTTTCACTCTCAGAAGTACCCTTAACCCCCTCATGATCTCACTGTACCACTGAAAAGTTCATGGAAGACCAAAGCATGAATCCAGCATGTTGGTTCACTTAATGCTTCCCCTTGAGACACACTTATGTGCATTCTATCCTGAGGCCTAATTTGCCCGTGAAGGCTAGGAATCCCCATGACACTATGTTTAAATAGGAGAATTGCTCGTTGCAAAGACTCTGAGAAAGAGATGAGCTGTTCAGGTCTGGGCTACTCTTCTCAGTCTATAATATCTGATCCTCAAAAGCAGAACCCTAGAGGAAAGAAAACCAGGTTTTTAATAAAATAAAAAAAGAAAAGCTAATGGTGAGCCATAAGGAGAAAGAAAATATCTGATGAAACAAAAACTCTCAGTAGTAGAGACAGCTTTCTTAAATCTCAGAGCTAAAGATGGAGAATGGCATATGATAACCATCCAACAATGTTCCATTCTAAAAGGATACTTTTTAAAATAAATAAATAAGTCACTGGATGATAGAGTCAGAGGGGACCTTGAGGGATATAATCTAAATTCCCTATTTTACAGAGGAGGAAAGAAGCCCACAAGGGCTCATAGCATCATAGAGCTATAAGCAGGAAGTAATCCAAGGGGACCCATGTAATCCAACTCCCTCATTTTACAAATGAGGAAACCAAGGCCCACTAAGATTGTGTCTTTCACCAGTTATACAAGTATTAAGTGATGGAGATTAAGTGATTTTTCCAATGTCATGTACACAGTAAGTGTCATAGTTCAGTTAATAAACTAATAATAATAAATTTATTAACCACCTACTGTGTGCCAGGCACTGCACGATGTGCTGGGGGTACAAAGAATGGAAAAAGACAGTCTCTACTCTCAAGGAGCTCACGGCCTAATGGGAGAAACAATACGCAAGCAACTATGTACCAATAAGCTATTTACAGCTTAAAATTGAAATATCTAATAGAGGGTGGGAAGTAGAATTGAGAGAAATCATAAAAGGCTTCTTGAAGGTGGGATTTTTGCTAGGTGTTGAAGGAAGCTAGGGAAGTCAAGAGATAGAGAAAAGGAAGGAAATTATTCCAAGAATAATGACACAACTAACAAAAATTCCCACTCAGAAAAGGAATAGGAAGAAGACCAGTATGACTGGATCAGAGGGCATGTGATGGGTCATAAGGTATAAGGAGACTGGAGAGGCAAGGGGAGGGAGAGGTTATAAAGGGCTTTGCAGGCCAAAGAGAGAATTTTATATTTGGTCCTGGAAATTATAGGGAGCCCTTGGAGTTTAGTGAGTAGGAAGGTGATATGATCAGAACTGCCCCTTAGGAAGATTACTTTGACAAGTAGCTAAAGGATAGATGGGAATGAGGAGAGACTTGTGACAGGGAGACCAACTGGTAGGCTATTGCAATAGTCCAGGCGTGAGGTGATGAGGACCTACACCAGGGAGGGGCAGTGTCAGGACAGAAGGGGCCGTGTACAAGAGATGATCCAGCAAAGGAGAGTGAGAAGGATCAATGAGATAGAGAGGAAGGAGGAGAACCAGGAGAGACTGGTGTCCTGAAAACCTAGAGAGAAGAGACTATCAAGGAGAAGAGGATGATCAAAAGGATCAAAGGCTAAAGAGAGGTCAAGAAGGATGAGGAATGAAAAAAGGTCATCATTAACTTTGGAGAAATCAGTTTCAGTTGAATGATGAGGTAAAAAATCAGATTGTTGAGAGTCAAGAAGAAAGTGAGAGGAGAGTAAAAGGAGGCATCTATTACAGGAATTTGAAGGGATCTGAACCAAAGTCAAAAGAATGAAAAAATAAATATTGCAAAAACAACTGGCCTGGAAATAGATTGAGGAGAGTTAATTTAAGAATTATTGGACTACCTGAAAACCATGATTAAAAAAAAAACAAAAAGAACCCAGGCATCATATTTCTGGAAATTATCATGGAAAACTGCCCCTATGTCTTAGATCCGGAGAGTGAAATAGAAATTGAAAAAAATCCACCAATCACTTCTTGAAGAGATCCCACAACTAAAACTCCCAGGAATATTATAGTTAAACTCTAGATCTACCAGGTCAAGGAAAAAATGCTGCAAGCATCCAGAAATAGACAATTTAAATATAATGGAGCTGCAGTCAGGATCGCGCAGGTTTTAGCAGCTTACACATTAAAGGAACAGACAGCTTAGAAAAGGATATTCTGGAAGGTAAAAGAGCTAGGATTACAACCAATAATAATGTACTCAGCAAAAACTAAGCATAATCCTTCAGTGGAAAAATAGATATTTAATGAAGCAGAGGACTTTTAAGCATTCTGGATGAAAGGACCAGAGATAAATAGAAAATTTGGTCAGAAGCAAAACAGACTATTGAGGGGAGATAGGATAAAAAGAGAGAGAGAAGGATAAACAGAAGAAAATAGGAGGGAGGGAAGTCAGCCTGATTCAGTACTCTTTCAGAGAGAAATCATGGGGCAGTGGAAAAGCTGGATTAAGAACCAAAGGATGGGAATTCGAATCCCAGCTCCCCACTTATTACTCTTGAGACAATGGACTAGACATTTAACCTCTCTGGCCCTCAGTTTCCTCATCTATAAAATGAGGGAGTTGGTGTAGATCAGGGTTGGGGAATCTGTGACCTTGAGGCCACATGAGGCCTGCTAGGTCCTCAAGTGCAGCCCTTTGACTGAATCCAGACTTGGAGGTTGTCCAATTTGTCCAATCCAGTCAAAGGGCAGCACTTGTTGCAGGTTCCCCAGCCCTGGACTAGATGGTCTCTAAGGTCTATGCCACCTCTAAATTTACATTCTTTTGTTGACCATCACCACCCAAGCAGCTGTTGTCATGGGCAACTATTATTATTCTGCAACTTCTATCTAGCCTAAGATGCAAATTGAAGCTGAGTTCATGGGTTAGTCTTTGTTTCTCTATCAAAAATATGAGTAACTTTAGGTACAAAAAGGGAGCCTCCCTTATGGTCTCCAAGTGGTAACTCAATTGTCACTGCATTAACCCCTCCTTCATAGGATAGGACGGCTGGTGAGTATCTTGGAGGGAGCAATAAATCATGGCTTTGAGAAGCTGGCATGTGCTCTCACCTATCATTCCTGCTGAGCTAAAGGTTCAATCAGCACACTTGAGCTTGTAGATCATATTCCCAACACAAATCTGTCAGCATTTTATCATCTCTTTAAAATCAAGACTATGGAGAGGCCTGTGGGACACCATGCTATTTCAATTAGTACCAACAGTCTCCCAGTCCAACCCAAAACATCACACTATGAGCCAGCCACGGGCTCTTTTCACCATTGGCTTCTTTCCCTATTTTCATCTTCCAAAACTGACTCAGAGCATCTCTCCACTATACTGGCACAGAGAAAGCATGTGGCTAATTGGAGAGAATGTAAGGCACAACAGGGAAATACACTCAGCCATTCAAATGGATCTGGGACCCAATCAGCATAGGTGCCACAGTAGACTGAGTGTTGCAATTGGAGTCAGAAAGACCTGATTTCAAATCCTGCCTCAGAAGCTTACTGGTTATGGGAATCTGGGCAAGTCACTTAATTCTGCCCACCTCAGTTTCCTCAGCTGTAAAATAGGGATGATAGTAATAGCGCCCATGTCCCAGGGTTGTTGTTCTGAGCATCAAATGAGATATCCATAAAGCACTTTGTAAACCTTCCAGTGCTAAATAAATATCAACTGTGATGATGATGGGCAGCTAGGTAGCTTAATAGATGTAGCTCTGGGCCCAGAGGTGGGAAGACCTGAGTTCAAATCCGGCCTCAGACACTTACTAGCTATGTGACCTTGGGTAGGTCACTTAGGCCTGTTTGTCTCAGTTTCCTCGTCTATAAAATGAGCTAGAGAAGGAAATGACAAACCAACTCCAGTATCTTTGCCAAGAAAACCCCAAATGGGATCATAAAGAGTTGGACGCTGTTGGAACACGTGAACAATAATGATGATGGAGAAGATCTTAACCTGTTCAAGCCTGTCCATGCTGCATGACTCCTTCCACTGTGCTCCTATAAGTTTGATCCACTGGGTCAACCCAATGAACTGGAAGCCTTCTTCTCTTGCTATTATAAGAGAAAACATAAGCTAACAGTCATTCTTCGCCCTTGCCAGAGAGAAATGCACCGACAGGAGAATGTCAGTCTGATATTATAATAATAGACTGCCATGCTATTTTGGACTATATGGTATTTGAGATACACAACCTCAATTATTTCTTTTTTCAGGTAGACATTGTCTGGCAGGTCTAACATGACATGTCTTGCAGCATGGACATTTCAAGCAAAGCCAGGGAATTTAGGCTCAACAATTTAGAAACACTGCCTGCCTGATACAGTCCCGAATTTCCAAGATGCTGCAGATTACTTCTGATGATGACAGGCAACGCATCGACAAAATCAGAGACAAGTACGAGGCCCAATTAGCATACCTCCAACTTCAAACACAGTCTCACATGCTAAGGAGATACAGTACAAAGAAGTGCCAAAGGAGAAAAGAATTACACTCTTTGAGGCAGCCACACCAAAGGGTATTCAGTCTTATTTCAACATCTTTGTCTCAAAAGCCAGTGACATGTTTCATATTGATTTCACACAAATCAAAGCGAGAGTATGTGTATTGAACCATAGGCCAAAGGAAGAATTTTCAAATCAAAAGGAAATTTAATATCATTAAATTCCTCAACATCAAATGGAGCTTTGATTCTAACTGTGATGGTTCACAGCATGGTACACCGGAAAGAGCAGGGGCTACAAAGTCAGAGGAACTGGGTTCAAATTCCACTTCTGGTCATTACTACCTCTGTGACCCTGAGCAAGTCACAACTTCCCTGGTGCTCAGTTTCCTCATCTGAAAAATGATAGTGTTGGACTAGATAGCTTCTGAGGTCCTTTCCAGTTCTATCCCCCAATCATTAAACATTTATTAAGTACCTACCATGTGCTAGGTCAGGCTTTGGAACCTGCAGCCTCGAGGCCATCCCTGTACTAGGTTCTATACTAAGATCCTATGACCCCAAAATGAACCAATGGTCAAACCACATTTTTACTGCATTGTATCTGGGAAGAAATCTATGTGTCTCAATGGTGAGGTTTCAGTTCTGTGACAAATTGCTTCTACGAACCCCAAAATATTAAAAACTGTAGGTGCTTTTCAAAATTCTTTAAAGAAATCTGAACCATTTGAGGACACTATTTGAAGAAATATCTTACTTGCCTTCATTGTACCTTTTTAGAAATTCTGCGGGAATGTCTTCTTTTTGCTATCTTGGGTTTTCCTCTTTTGCAAAAAGGGTGTTTTTCGCTCCCACCGAAGGAAACATGGAGTTCTTTCCCCTCAAGGCAGTCATGCTATTTCTGAGACTGACCAGAAGGGGGTGTACGTGCCTAAGGCAGCTCTTCAGGAACCCACTGATTTGTTACAGATTATGAGATGCTATGAGACTGTTTCCCTTCAGAGTAATGAGACAACATCTTGACTGTGGTAATTCTCAGCTGTATCCCTCCATAACAGAATCTATGCTCATTGCAATCTTCTAACAACTCTGGCTCTGTTTCCCACCAGACCCAGATTATGATGACAGAGGAGCCATCAGTACAGGCACAAAATGAGAATTTCAAGCTGGGAACGGATCCCAAGCACCGGCTCATTTCATTTCCAATGGTTTACCCATAAGACATTCCCCTTGTTTTTAAGGTAGTCAATAATCCCTTTCAAGATCATGGTAAGAGGAAAATAGAGTAATAAAATAAATTCTTGTCTCAAAAGCAACTGGGCAAGCACATAGCATAGGGAAGTCATTTCTATTTAGTATCAAGGCTTCTAACCACTACCCTAGGAAAAATATGTGCCAACACAGGGCTAAAAATAGAAGAGCTGATACACATAAACATATACATACATTTTACCATAAATCTTACTTCAGGAAACAAGGAAACAGAGTAGTTGACAAGTTGCCATTGGAAGAAAAAAACAGACAAGAAAAATATCACCCCAACTAGGCCTCCAAGTTCCCTAAGGTAGTTTACCCAGCACTACATACACATGTGATGATTAATAATGACGGCTACACCCCGCCCCCATTCCTTGATGGCCCATGTGAAAACAACACCAATTGCTCCGCAAGCATACAACCAAGCCTTCTGGCTTCTCACAAAAGGATTTCTGCCTGCTATCCATCATCAAGGCACATGCTCACAGGTGTGTCTGGCAGATAGGACAAGGTTTTACCTGAGTTCGTTCCTGTGGATTTCCATTATTTTCCTTTCCAGCTTGTGGGACTGCTTCGGGAAAATCTCAAAGTCACTGATGTAATTGTCTGGGTGTTCATCGGGGTCATAGTCCCCAAACTCAGCTGTGTGAGAGAGAGAGAGAGAGAGACAGAGAGAGAGAGAGAGAGAGAGAGAGAGAGAGAGAGAGAGAAATTAAGAACTGTGAGCATTATGCAGCAAACATTTCCCAATGGGGGTTTCATGCCACTCTGAAATAATTAAAGGAAAGGCTGGATTAAGTGCATATCCAACACAATATGTTTGTTATCTCCCTCTTCCCAGCCACCAAGGAATTCCATGGCATCAACTGCTGTTTCTGTATCCTCCATGGTTACCCTTAGACTTTTTTGGTGTGCATTTGAAGCTAAGTAGGAAAGGTGGAGGGTTACAATTTATAATTCATGATGCCTCATTTAGTTTCTTTTCCCCATTAATTTTAAAGAGAGGGAACATGGTACAGAGCAGTGGTGGTGGTAGTGATGGTTGTTGAGTCATTTTTAGTCGTGTCCAACTCTTTGTGACCCTGCTTGAGGTTTTCTTGGCAAGGATACTAGAGAGGCTTGCCATTTCTTTCTCCAGCTCATTTGACAGATGAGGAAACTGGGGCAAACAAGGTTAAGTGACTTGCCCAGGGTCACACAGCTAGTAAGTGTCTGAGGGCAGATTCAAACTCAGGAAGATAAGTTTACCTGACTCCAGGCCTGGCATTCTATCCACTGAGCCACCTAGCTACCCCAGAGCAGTGGTATCCAACTCAAATAGAAAGAGGAGCCACTAAACACGGCTTAAGGATCCCTGCAGACAAGCGTTTGATGCCTCTGCTATAAAAGGATCGAGAGCTGGCTTCAGAGCTAGAAAGACCTGAGTTGAAGTCCTTTCTGACATATGTCAGCCATGTGACCCAGGGCACTAAAGTCATTTAATTTCTCAGTGCCACAGGCATTTGCCTTAAGATTATAAATTGCAGAGGCAGCTAGGTGGCATGATGAATAGAGCAGCTGCCCTGGGGTCAGGATGAACTGAATTCAAATCTAGCCTCAGACACCTGACACTTTGTTGATGTGTGACCCTGTGCAAGTCACTTAACCCCAACTGCCTCGCTTAAAAAAAAATTAAAATTCACAGAGAAGATGCTGACCTGTACCAGAAGGAAGGGGACGCGTTTCCTCAAGTAAAAGTTCCCTGTATCAGTGAAATCCCAAGTCCAGTCACCATTTCCCCATTGTGAAGTAGCATCAATATCACTGTGGCTTTTCTATCTATTTATAGTTTCAGAATTGCTATGATCACATGTGGGGGGATTTGGTGGCAGCACCCCACTAAATATCAATAGAACACAGCAAGAAGCATCTCTCAAACTAATTATTTACTTTTTAATGTTCTTTGCTATCCTTGGAGCACCATTACTATGAGTTCTTGCATATGGCTCCAATTTGTGATAGCCATACAGGCAAATGACAATCGTTACCATTATGTTCTCTGGTAGATGGCAGTTTCTAATCATAAAAAAAGGTTTATTGATTTTTTTTTTTGCTTCTACGCCACAACGTAAAAATCATTTCCTTGCTGCACCCTGTCTAGGCTTCTCCTTACATTTTAACTCACATTCCCAGACTGGGTCCCCAAACAGGTAAATGCTAACTTGGTTCTACCAATAACTCCATGGTTGACTAGTCCTTCTTCTAGAGCTCATGAGCCCCCACTAGCATGTCTCTTATTAACAAGCATCCAGTAGAGTTACTTAGTTCGTAACAAAGTCATTTACACAGATGGTATAATAAGATCAGCATAGAACAACGCCCCCCCAGTAAACCTGGGGCTCATTTTCCCATGAAAATACACAGTGCACAGAAAAAGAGGGGGCTCAGACTGAAGCAAACGATGGGAGTAAGATACATGTGTAGGACTGATCTATGGCAAGGACAGCTCACCACCTCTAGTACTTCAGGGCCTGGAAGCCCTTTCTCCCTGTGTAGGGAGCAGTCATGCTTCTTGAAGCTTCCTTTTCCCTCAGTTGACTGTCTCTCTGTATCTGTATCTGTCTGGAGAGTGCTTCCGTCTTGTTCAGTGCCTGCTTGCATCTAGTAGCCCCCATGATGAGACTGATGGTGGAGGCAGGAGGATGGGGAGAAGAAAAGGAGATAAAAATTCACTTCCCCACCTTGCTGTCCTCTGGCATGAGTACAGGTACCTCCTTCTAGAACTGCCTCTAACTCTCAAACTCAGATTTAAACTTCTTAACTGCTCGATGGCTTCCTTATTTTATAGAGGCCCAGGAAAGAGAGGAGAGAAACAAAAAAAGAAGGAAAGATTAAAAAAGAAGGAAGGAAAGAAAAAAAGATGCACATCAGTTGTCTTGAACCAAGTCCTTGTCAGTTAGCTTTAACCCTGAAGTCTAGGGAAGCAATAAACCCTATACATCTCTTCCCCAGAAGAAGGATGTCCCCACAGTTACTCAGGCTATCTCTGTGGGAACAGACCCTCCAAATGTCTCAGAGTATGAAAGATAAGATCCTATCGAAGTATGATGAATTCTTAATGGTTTAAACTACCAGTGTAGTGTACTATCTTCCTTTAATGGGGGAATCTCCCATCTCCATGCTTTTGCATTGGCTGTCCCTCTTGCCTAGAACGCATCTTCTCACATGCGTACCTCATTGAATCTCTCTCCTCCTTCTAGATACAGCGCAAGCACTGCCTTCTACATGAAGACTTTCCTGATGTTCCAACTCATAGAGCACAACTACCTCATATGTAACTGTACTATAGTGTGTGTATAATTTCCTTTTTATACTTATATATGTATTGTTGTCTCCCCCCGAAAATGTAAGCTGTCTGAGAGTAAAGATTGTTTCATTCTTTGTATTTACATCACCAGTGCCTAGCCCAGTGCCTAATACGTATTAAGCACATAATATGTTTGCTGATTAGCTTATTTAAGTCATTGGACAGAAAGGAATTTATGCCATTCCTTGATGGGTAAAGTGCCCAAAGATTCAAAGGCAAACCTGCCATGAGGACTGCACACCACTAACAAGAAAGATCAGAACTCGCCCATCATTCTTAAGTGCAAATAAATGCTTGTTGGCTTGACTTGACTTTCGCTCAAAGCTTCTCGCTCACCCTGAAGGTATTTTTGTGTTTTTCACATGCCAAGAGAAGCTGGGTAGACAGCTTGTAGCTCTCCTTCTTCCCCTAATATCCTGTGGTGAAAACTGACATCTTGGATAATTTCGATGTTTTTTAACAAGCCCTGACACTTTTCTAAGAAAATTGAAAATCTTCAGAATGGCAAAGAGCAATACAGGGTTTCATTAATTCATTCGACATTTTATAAGTACTTACTGTGCCCAGAGAATGCTGCTAGGCACCAGGGAGAAGGAATAGGGTAATCCCTGGGACTTGACTAGACCTGAGATTTCCTAGGTACAGGGAACATCTAGATAAGCGAATTCCCTCCACCAGTGTAGGTGGAGGTACCTTATCTTCACTCTTACAGTTGCCTAAAACAGTAGTTCTCAAAGTGTGGCCTGTAGATCCCTTGGGGATCCATGAGGTCAAAACTATCTTCTTAATAAAACTAAGATGTTATATGCCTATTAAAATGCTCTATCCTTTTCCAGCTACATAATTGTATGAGGCCATATTTTCTTCATATACTTCACTCAAAACTATGTATTACGAGGGATTGAATGTGAAAGCCAATATGACAATCCAGCTGTCTTCTATTAAGCCAGATATTACAGAGATTTGCAAAAATATATAAAACAAGGTCATTGTTCTTATTATAATCTTTGAGGAAATATGGTTCTGTTCATTAAAAATATTATCTATTTTAATATGTAATGGGTTTATTATTTAAATAAATTAATAAATATTTTTGAAATTTTGCCATTTTTCATTTCTAATATAATACATATTGATAGAAAACCCACATGAACAAAAGCTCTTTGGAGTCCTCAATAATTTTTAAGTCTGTAAGGGGCTCTCTCAAGACCAAATAATTTGAGAACTGCTAGCATAAAGCACTGAATGGCTAAATTACTTGCCCAATGTCATATATCATATACATGTCAGAAGCAAGACTAAAACCTAAGTCCTCCTAGCTTCAAAGCTGGCCAGCTCTCTCTCCAGGGTACCAAGCTACCTCCTATTGCTAGGCCCCAGCAGAGACAACAAATTCAGGTAAGACACAGGCTCTGCCCTCAGTGGTGCTCCCAGATTAGCAGAGCAATAAGGCACAGCTGTAATTTATAAAATTACATGGCAAGGGCATCTGGGATTTGCAAAACAGGGTGCTGTGTGATGTGTTCAAGAGAAAAAGTCATTATTGATTATTAAGTTCAAGAAAAAGCTTCACAGAGGAGGCAGCCTCCAAATCGAGCTTTAAAAGGTAAATGGGAATTTAATAGATGAAGGGTAGGGGTGGGGAGTGGACATTCTAGGCATGGATAACAAAGTCACAGGGGTACAGAGGTAGGAGAGGTCAGGGCACATTCAAGGGACAGAGAAATCATCGAGGTGGACTGAGAAAGAGAGTTTGTGGAGGGGAGTATTAAGAGATAAGCCTCACTGCATATCAGCTAAATATGAAGCCAAGATGAAGTCAGTCTAGATCTGGCCTAACTTCCATGCTAATGGGGATTATCTCTTCTACACATCTCTGCCAATACTCATCTGGCCACTGCTAGGATACCTCCAGAGACGGTAACGCATTACATCATCAGACAGTTATTTTTCATCCAGTTAGAAAGCTGAAGGATAAGTGGATGGGGAAAGCACTAGCAAGCGAGCATTTAATGAGAGCTTACAATGTGCCAAGTGCCATACTATGTGCTGGAGATACCCAAAAAATGGTCCCTACTCTCAAGGACTTTATATTCTCATTCTGTTGTTGTTGTGCAGTCGTGTCCAACTCTTCATGACCCCATTTGGGGTTTTCTTGGCAAAGCTACTGGAGTGGTTGACTATTTTCTCCTCCAGTTCATTTTACAGATGAGGAAAAGCAAACAGAGTTAAGTGACTTGCCCAGGGTCACACAGCTAGTAAGTGTCTGAGGCCGCATTTGAACTCAAGTCTTCCTGAGTCTAGGCCCAGCACTCTATCCACTGCACCAGCTAGTTGCACTTATATTCTAAAAGAATACTGTTGTTGTTGTCTGTCTTTCATTCTCAGAGAGGACCATGACATCAGGGAGGTGATGCCATGATTTGCAAGTGAACTGGATTTAGGTGAGGGAGGGCTGTGCAAAGTCACCAGCCTCACTTTCTCCTCCAGAGCCATCTGGGTCCAGTGGCAAAAGAAGACAAAACACTAAAGGGAGAGAGAAGAGTTAAAGATAATCCTAAGGCCATGAACATGCAAGAGAGAATGAATGCTATAGGTAGAAAAAGTGAAGTCAGGGGAAGAAGACACATCTTTTCATCTTTTTTTCATATTTGCTTTTAAAGGGAAGAGTAAAATAATTTGGAATAAATAATAGGTTTTGTTGCTGTTGTTGTGTCATTTCATTCATGTCCTACTTTTTGTGACCCCATCTGCATTTTCTTGGCAGAGATACTGGGGAAGTTTGCCATTGCCTTCTCCAGTTCATTTTACAGATGAGGAAACTGAGGCAAACATGGTTAAGTGATTTAAGCCCAGGGTCACAGAGCTAGTAAGTGTCTGAGGCCAGATTTGAACTCATGAAGATGAGTCCTCCGGATTCCAAGCTCAGGGCTCTATCTGCTGGGCCACCTAGTTGCCCCATAATAACAGATAGGTCTATCCAAAAGTTAAATGGGCTGACTCAAGAGGTAGTGAGATCCCTTTCTCTGGAAGTCTTCAAAAAAAAAGCTGGATGTCCACTTGTAGAGAGGATTGTTTCTCCTGTATGTGATGGACCAGACACCCTCTGATGCCCTTTCCAATTCTTAGATACTGTGGCTGTGTGGAAAACAGAGTTAAGAATGGACTTGGTGATAGGAAAAGAAAGAAAGAGAGAAAGAAAGAGAGAAAGAAAGAAAGAAAGAAAGAAAGAAAGAAAGAAAGAAAGAAAGAAAGAAAGAAAGAAAGAAAGAAAGAAAGAAAGAAAAAGAAAGAAAGAAAGAAAGAAAGAAAGAAAGAAAGAAAGAAAGAAAGAAAGAAAGAGGGAGGCAAGAAGGGAAGAAGGAAGGAGGGAAAGAAAAAAAGATGATCGAAAGAAAGGAAGGAAGGAAGGAAGGAAGGAAGGAAGAAAGAAAGAAAGAAAGAAAGAAAGAAAGAAAGAAAGAAAGAAAGAAAGAAAGGAAGGAAGGAAGGAAGGAAGGAAGGAAGGAAGGAAGGAAGGAAGGAAGGAAGGAAGGAAGGAAGGAAGGAAGGAAGGAAGGATCAGCGAAGTAAATATTAGAGGTAAAACTGGAACCCAAGCCCTCTGACTCAAGAACTAGTGATCTGTCTACTATGTCACATGGACTCCTTTCCTGACAGAAGACACTACAGAATCATAGAATTTAAAAACTGAAAGAAACCTTACCTATCACCAAGTCCATTCTTAACTCTGTTTTCCACACAGATGCTAATAGAAGGGCTAATTTTTGGTAAAATTAACAAGAAAAAAAAAGGAGAATATATCTCTTGTAGAAGTATGAACGCATTCAAATATAAAAATAGTTGCCTTTTAGAAGGCCTAGTTTAAGCTTTTCCTTGGCATACTGGTAACAATTCCCAAATCAGTAAATACATTGTTAAATTTTCACTGGTCAGTTTGGAATTTGGATTCTTAGTTGTTCATTTTTATCTTCCCTGACACAATTAAACTTTGACCACAGTTATTAATATTTTGATGACAAGGAAATAGAGGGATTTGTTTGTTCATTTTTAAAATTTCTCCGATTTGGCATGATACACAGTGTCCCAAAAATCTCAGTGCAGTATTGGACTATTAAAGTTTTGATACTTTGTCAATAGTTAATAAACATTTATTAAGCACCTACTATGTGCCAGGCACTGCGCTGGGAATACAAATATAGAAAAGTCTCTGCTGCCCTCAAGAAGCTTACAGTCTAATGGAGGAAGACAATACACAAAGACCACTGAGTGTTGACAAAGATTTTTGTCTAGATCTCAACACATATAACGGATGCTAAAGGAGAACACAACTGTCTCCATTATTAATATAATTCATTGTTCTCACAAAAGGACAGGGCCACCTTCTTTTTTCTGTTGTGATATGTCTTTGATGGTATCTTTGACCCCACTCCTCCACTGACAATAAGCAACAATCCATCACCAATAGGGAGCTGCCCCCAGACTGACCTGAAACATTCAGAGACTGACAGCTGCCTGTGGTCCAAAAGATGATCTGCAATAGAGTGGGCAGCCCATTGAGTTGGTCTAACACTCTTGACTGTCACTGGAGATGGATTATTTTCCTTTTATTTCTTTGTATCATCAATGCCTACCAAAATGCTTTGCACACAGTGGTTATTTCATAAGTGTTTGTTGAATCAAACTGGACCATGACCTGGGCTAAGAATTGAAAAAGATGAAGATCATATAACAGGTCCCTTCCAGAACCCTAGAAATGATGAGGAAACTCGGGCGCAGAGAGGTTAAGTGATTTGCACTGAGTCACACAGCTACTAAGAGTTTGAAGCAGGATGGGAACCCAGACCTTTATGACTCTAAGTCCAGTGCCCTACTCTACACTAAACCAGACGACCTTGGCGAAATTGCTCATTGCATTTAATGCTCCCAAACTTCTCCCTGAAACAAAAGCCCATATTTTAAACTTATAAACATTTTAAACAATATTCTCCCTGTAACACAATGTATCTGCAAAGCATGGCATATCTTAATCTCTGGAGAATTCAAGCAGCTTTATTGCAGCATCTTCAGTGAGGCATCTCCATAGGTCGTACTGTCTCCATAAGATTTGTGTTGCAAAGTGCCTCAATTCAAATCTGATAGAAGCAGACCTCCTATTTCTCACAATGAAAATACATCCCCCTCACTTTAACACTGCACTTTTTACTAGTGCCTTAAACCAGCATGTTTTAGTCAGTGCTGAAACCTCAGCCAAAATCTGATTGTGACTCTTTGGTTGCTGCCAGGGGAGGAAAGAAGGGAGAAAAAACAAAACCTCAGGATTCCTTTCAGAGCTATACAGTACCTGAGAATCAGGCCAAAACTACCACTTTACATGGCTGAGATTTCCCCTCAGAGAATGGGATAAGTGTCTGTGGTGCTGATACACTTGAAAAGAATATCTAAGCTATTGTCTTAGTAAGGCAATGACTATTGCATCTTCCTTAGTGGAGGCAACACAAGTACAAGGCACTACATGCAGATTGGACCTTGACTGACACAAAATTAGTTAATCCAAGGGATATTCGGCCTCTTTCTGATTTTAGAGTTCCCGGGTACACACAAACATACACACACACACACACACACACACACACACACACACACTTTTCCTCAGCTCATAAACATATCATCAAGATTCATGTTCCATGATATGGGATAGCCGATATCCTCCCAGACGGACCCTGCAGCTGTCTTTTCAATTGGTCTCCAGGGAAAGAACTGTAACTTGGTCTCTTAGCTTAGCCACCATAGCAATAGATCACCACCAACCCCCAGAGACTGTCTTCCTTCAAACCTCCTCCTATGTTACAAAAACCATTCAGATGGAAACTCTGGGATAAGTGTGATGTCATTTTCTCTGGGTATCCAGATCTTGGCTCATTCCTAAGCAGAAAACCCAATGAACTAAGCATGACTCTATTTTTGCTCAAGAAAAAAATGCTTCACGAGGTTCTATCTCCTAGTATAAGGCCTCTGCCCCAACCCTTGCACATCCCCCAGTGAACTCCTCTGAGAAAGCCACAGAGTCCATATACTCAACTCAGAGCATATTTAAAAGTAAGGCCTCAACAAATGTTTGACTAACTTTTCACATGAAAGGGCTGTAAGTTTTGCCCATATGAAAGGGGAGCTATTATAACTCTACTATGGAATTCTTGAGGTAGCAGAGAAATTTGACAAGAGTGAAGTGGCTACTAATTCACCTCATCCAAAGAGAAAGTCCTTCTCTGCCTCAGCCAGAACTCACTTTATTTTGAATAGACTCATTTTTAAAGAATAGCACTGGCCTAGTAGGGAGAGTTCATGATCCAGATTGGTATTCAAGGGTCATGCCTTAGTGTCACATTCAGGAATTCGATCTTAGCCGAGACCCACAAATTCTTAAAGGGACAATAAAAACACAAGGCAAAGAGAATACACCCTTCTCCCTCCTTCTACCAATTTAACTGGCAGGCAGAGTTGTCAGCTAGCAACAATTTTGATTAGTTGTCATAATATACCAACTTCCCTGAACCAGGAAAAATCTGGCTGAACATTCTATTTGTCAGTGTTGACAGCATCAGGATGGCAGTCCTAAAGGCTGTAGCACACTGGAAGACACTGAACATGTCCCTTCCACTAATTCAACGTAAGAAGGTCCCAGGCAGAAGTCTGAGGTTGCAAAACATATGTTACTTCTACCTAGGAGGTGCCAAAGCACTAGCAGACACTACTGAATCCTTCAAATACCATTCAGTGCCTTCCTCGTCTTCTTAGAAGTAACGGGGTGTGGAAAAATTGGGACACTAACTCGTTGTTGGTGGAATTGTGAACTGATCCGATTGAACCATTTTGGAGAGCAATCTGGAATTATACTCGGTTATTAAACTGCTTACCCTATGACCCAGCAATACCACTACTAGGTCTATTTCCAAAGATGATTAGGGAAAAAGGTAAAGAACCTGTATGTTCTAAATGTTTACAGCAGCTCTCTTTGTGGTGGCAAAGAACTGGAAACTGTAGGGATGCCCATCGATTGGGGAATGGCTGAACAAGCTGTAGTATACGATTGTGATGGAATATTATTATACTATAAGAAGTAATGAGGTCAATGATCTTAGAAAAACATGGTAAGAAGTGCATAAAATAATGAAAACTGAAATGAACAAAACCAGGAAAACACTGTATACAGTTACAGAGACATTGTTTTAAGAATGACTTTGAGAAAATAAGTCATTTTGACTATTATAAATGCCAAGATTAACTATAAAGAACATGTAAAGAAAGACATTATCTGCATCCAGAGAAAGAACTTATAAATAGAAGTACTTATAGAATAATTTTACATATATGTGTGTGTATGTATATACATATACATACACATATATACATGTATATATGTGTGTGTGTGTGTGTATATATATATATATATATATATATGTATATACCTATTTGTGTCTAATGGTAGCCATCTCTGAAGCGGGGAGTGGAAAGTGGCGGGGGGGAGGAAAACGGGGAGAAAAGGAATTTACGTGATAACTTTGTTGTATATTTAAAAGAAACAGCATGCTGTACATAGTGAATTTGCGGTTTCATGTGCAAGCATCTTTTTATTGTACTATGTTATAGAAATACTTGTTTTATTAAATTAAAAAATTAAATTAAAATAAGATAATATATTAAAATAAAATAAATTTTAATTTAATTTTAAAAATTAATAAATTTAAATTTTAAAAAGAAGAAGAAGAAGTAACCGGAGAAAAACGTTGTTCTGGGAGCTTCCCCT
This sequence comes from Phalanger gymnotis, assembly GCA_028646595.1. NCBI lineage: Eukaryota > Metazoa > Chordata > Mammalia > Diprotodontia > Phalangeridae > Phalanger > Phalanger gymnotis. The sequence continues at coordinate 268,356,177 of CM053624.1, read as the reverse complement.
GTCCTCAAAGAGAACAAAGCCTTCAGGCTTTCCAGTATAATTATGGACCTGTCACCGATTCTGCTCCAGTTCAGAGTTCTCATGCATAACTAAAGAGGGATATGGGACAACTGAATGAATCTTGGAAAAAACCCTGCAGCCCTTTTACTCTTTTCTTAATTGACAACAAATATGGTGGGGAGGGAGGGCCAGGCAAGGGAGCGTGAGTTCCTTTTTGCCATATTATGGGTCATACACTTACCTTGAACAATACAGGCCCCCAGGTAGGCAGCATCTGTAAAGGAGCACAGCAGACGACCATGGAAAATATCTCTTTTAATTTGCAAATATAAAAGGTACCTGCAATACAAAAGGGGAAAATGGCATGTTTTTCATTTACTTGTGTACTAGGGTTGTACCAATTTTCTGAACAGTCATTTAAGATAGATCAAGCCCTAATCACATGAATTAACTAGTTGGGATGGAGGGACTTTTGAATCGGGAAAAACTTAACGTTTGTGGTTAAGCGGATCTGTTGAACTCCCAAAGCTGATAGTAAGTACTCTGCCTTTTCAAAATCTCCTAAGAACAGTGAGCAAAAGATGATGGTGTCCAGCCAGCCAAGAGTTAATTAGGAAAGCTCCTAACAGGGCCCTGGAAGCTACATTCATTCAGCCCAACTTACATTCAACAAATGGATGAAGCATCCTCAGAGCTGTCCGCAAGAAGAGATAAAAATTATGAGCCACTTACGCTTTAGTCTTTCAAATAGAAAAAAAGACCTGGAAAAAAAGTACTCTCTGAGAACAAGCACATGTCTTATTCATCTTAGTGAATGCTATCCCCTGTCCTTTCCATAGTAAAAGCTCTCTTGATCACACAATCTTGTTTTGTCAGCTACCATCAACAATATGCTTTTAGGTCACTAAACTGTCAACTTAGCGAATGGTTGGTCCCTTTGTGACCAAAAGAGTTAATCAGCTTGCTAACAAATCCAAATTTAATATACCCAGAGCGTAGCCAGACAACGGGAAAATCTGTCTTAACACCCCATTTTTCAAGATTTGAGCCTCTGGGGTCATGTATTTCAACACCAAAAATCTCTAGTGATTACAACTGTCATTTCAAAGGAAGCTTATGTCAACTTGTGGCTCTGGAGAACGTCTCAGCTCCTGAGGTACGGTATAAGTTTTAGCGTTCACACAAAACAGCATGGCATCCTAAAGCAGCAGACTTAGTTTTGAAATTGTAGCAGCCGGGGCGGAGCCAAGATGGCGGCTGGGAAGCAGTGACTGGCGTGAGCTCCCCACCAAGTTCCTCCAAAAACCTATAAAACAATGGCTCTGAACCAATTCTAGAGCTGCAGAACCCACAAAGTGGCAGAGGGAAGCAGG
>CM053624.1:268316726-268354304 GCA_028646595.1 Phalanger gymnotis | reverse complement strand
GGTGACAGATGGGAGGGCAGACTGGGGAACATGGCAACCAGAATATACGCCATCTTGGAATGAAGGGGAGGGTAGAAATGGGGAGAAAATTTGTAATTCAAACTCTTGTGAAAATCAATGCTGAAAACTAAATATATTAAATAAAATTTATTTTAAAAAAAGAAATAACTCAAAAAAAGGAAGATAATACTGCAAGCCAAGAAGAGAAAGGGAGAGTTTTCTGCATGCCAAGGCACAACTAAATGACTAAAAGAATTAAAAGCCAGAAATTTCAAGGCACAAGTTGCCCCACAGCATCACCCTGCTAGAAAATCACAACCGCAGGTGACCCCCACTGCCCTTCACAGTAGGTAGTTTGCCGTACTTCCATCACTTTTATCTGAATTGTTTATGGTTCTCAGATTTATCCACATTATCAATGGGGTGAAAAGTGCTGTTCCTTCCCAATGCCATTCCTGCAATCCCATCTATGGAGGCTGTTGGTCTTTGTTACTCGACTTACCTTCCTCCAAAATAAAGTAGTCACACCATTTCCTGCATAAGCAACACGGCCAGGTTTTGTGTCTGACATTGTTTCTTTTTAGGTTCTTGTGCTCAGTTCTCTTAAATTTAAAGAGTCTATTGTGGAGTTTTCATTTACAATTTCATCTTACTTAGGAAAACAAAAGAACAAATATCCCTCTGTTTCTGACTAGACAAAAAGTTTGGTGTCCATAAAATGTTTATCTTCTTTCATGACCGTAAGGCTCAGTTTTCTCTACATAACATGAGCTCTGTTTCCACTGAACTTTGGGTCTTAAGATAACTTGAAACAGAACTGACTTTATATATTAATGAATAGTATTAAAATAGCTGCTTCTTCTCCAGAAGGCGAAGGACTTGGAAAAGCTAACTTGTCTAGCCTCCATCCTCCATCTAGGACTGTATTTAACTTCCCATGAACAAATGTTTATCAGTGTACTATACATAGGAGGCATGGGATAAGCAGCTATTGAATGAAAGAATTAATTGTTAGTTCAATAATTAATCTATTCTAAGTTCCTTCAAAGAAGGAGATTCTATAGTCCTCATATAGAAGACACTGTCCCACGTTATGACTCGTTGCCTTCATAATCTCATTTTTAAATTTTTTGCAACCTGGAAGGTACCAACTCCTCTCTGGACTCTGCTCCTGACTCTCCAGATTTCTCCTCTGTGCCCCTTCTGCCCCTCACCCTTTGCTGTCTTCTCCCATAAGAATATAAGTTTCTCAAGGGCAGGAACTGTCTTTCTTCTTGCGTGTATTTCTATTCCCAGCACTTAGCACAGTCCCTGTTATATAGTAAACAATAAACACTCATCCACTTGACCTTCCCCTGGCTATCTAGACCTTGCTCTGAATTGAACTCTCAAGGGGAAAAAGGGAGGGAGTAAGGAGAAGGGATGGAGGGTGAAGAGATAACCACATAGTGAAATCTAGAGAGCAGAGGAGGAAGGGAAGGGAAGGGAAATACCAAGAAGCAGAAGTGGGTGAGAGGTGGGGAGTTGGCCCCTGATTGGCAGATAGGACACACCTATCTGAGCTTGGGCAAATAAATTAGAGATTTGCTATACTTAGTCTCTGAGCTAGATAGAAATTAGCTGATGAACAGAATACATGTTCTGGCTTTGAAGAGATACATTTTGTTTCCAGTAAGCTCTTTTTAATAAAATAAATATTTACCAAAAATAAATTAGAGGATGATTATTATTTATTTATAAAAAAGAATCTTTCTATGTGCTTCCCTCTTTTTATTGGCAAGATGGAAGATAACAGGTATAGAATGTTGTATATGTTGCTTGTTACAAGGGAAGGCTTGCTGGGTAGGGGATGGAAAAGAGGTATATTCAGAATGTATTAGAAAAACAAAAGGCATCAATAAAGATGAAAAATAATCTTTCCTTTGAAAAACTTTCCAAATAGACAAAATATGATTTGACTTATAAAATTCAATCTGCATCAAACTGTCTTAAACAAAACAGAACAGAAAAGTATGGGCCCAACAGATCTTAAGAGGTGGTCCATCATTTGCCTGCCATCTGTCTGAGGACTGGTGGAAAATACTTGATCATACCATGTCCGTTTGTCATTCTAATTCAGAAGTTCCTTTAGTCTATGAGAGCTTAATAAATATTGTATTTGTCAGAGATGATTATGATGCCTATGAGCCATCTGAGATAAATGGCTGCACTGACTCTGTTAGAAGTTGTTAAACTGAAGGAAAAGGACAAGACATAAGAATTAAATGCATGGCATTCTTACCTGCATGAATTAGCACCAAATATTCAGGCTGATATTTATTTCCAAGTTGCATTTTTTAAATAAAGTGATGTATAATGGCACTTTTACAACCAATAAGTATTCATCAACGGATAGTCCTCCAAGCTTCCATCAGGGCTAGGTAGCTAGGTGGCATAGTGGATAGAGTTGAGTTGATGGGATGGGAGTTGAGAAGGACCGGAATTCAAGTCTGACCTAACACACCTACCACTGGTGTGAGCCTGGGCAGGTCATTTAACGAGTTTCCTCATCTGCAAAATGGGGATAATGTACATACTTCCCAGAATTGTTGTGAAGATGTAATGAGGCAGTACTTATAAGGCTGCTTTTGCTAGCTAAAGTTTTTATTATTTTGTTTTGCTGCAAGGAAGGATAATGGGGTGTGTCAAGTTGTGCTTTCATAGTATTATTGGTCAGTTCCCCCATATAAGTCTCCCTGGAATCACAGGGATCATAATAAGACCAAATAATAAGGTCAAAATAAGTTTTAGAGACATAAGGAACATAGACCTCAGAGGCTACCTATCTAGTCCAACCCTCTCATTTTACAGATAAGGTAAGTGAGACTTGTCCAAGATCAAAGGCAGTGTCAGAAACAAGATGAATCCAGGTTTTCCGATTCCAGAGCTACCACTGTCCTCTCAAAATCAACATAAATATGGGGGCCTCCAATGTGCCTTTTTGGGCAGCTATGTGGCACAGCGGATAGAGTACCTATAGTGGAGTCAGGAAGACTCAACTTCCTGAGTTCAAATTTGGCTTCAGACAATTATTGGCTGTGTGGCCCTGGGCAAGTCACTTTGCCTTGTTTGTCTCAATTTCCTCATCTATAAAATGAGCCAGAGAAGGAAATGGCAAACTACTCCAGTAACTTTGCCAAGAAAATCCCAAATGGGGTCACGAAGAATCGGACATGACTGAAAAACGACTGGACAACAACAAAAAATGTTCCTTTTAGTTGCAAATGTCCCTCATGACCACTTGAAGGTACTTAACCACACTCCCCCAAGAATTATCAAACAGGGTAATGGGCAAATGTTTCCTCAACTCAGCTCAGACCCACTTCCATTCCTCTATTCACTGATGTGTCTTAATGGTAAAGCCTTCCTTCTCAATATAATAATTGATTATGTTCAATGTATCTGTATATATCTTGTTTGTATCAGGTTGTTTACATAGTGAGTCCTCCATTAGACTGTAAGTTGCCTGATGGCAGCCTTTTGCCTTTCTTTGTATCCCTAGCACTTAGCACAGTGCCTGGCACATAGTCACTTAATAAAAGCTAACTGACTAAATAACTGACTAGTAACCCTGACTCAAACTACCTGGCCTTCTGGCCTAAGAACCATTGCCTGCCTGACCTTTGAGATACCCCTTCCAATCCTTTAAAAACATGTCTTGATTCCCCAGATCATTTCCAGCACTGGCCAATAATCACTTCCTGATCACCAATGTTATTCAACATTGTATTGGAACAGAGATGAATAGAGATGAAGTTCCTTCCAGACTTGGTCTCTGGTGATCCCAATCCCCTTAGTTGCTAATGTTTATTCATTCATTCACTCCCATGCCCCAGTATAATTCAAATACATTAGCATTTGGGGAGAGAATAACCTGGCCACAGAACTTTCACTGGCAGCAGCCTCCTTCATATTATCCAAAATCAATCTCCTACTTCCCGAAATAGATGGTGACATGATAGCTTTACCTATTGAACTGACCTTTCTCCAAATGGAGTCTATTTTTCTGACTTAAATGGGTTTTTGTAAAGAGGAAACAACATATAAAACTCCACCTCTAATTAGCAAGATTTTGATCTAGCTCACAGGGATCTTGTGAGGAGCAACATATATTAAGTGCCTACTGTGTACAAAACACTGTGCTATTTATTTTGCATATACATATATGTGCACATGTTATTTCCCTCAAGTGATTGTAAGTACCTGGAGATTAGGGACCATTCCATTTGTTTAGTACCTCTTAGGACCTAGCACCATGCCCAGCCCAGAGTAGGTGCTTACTAAAGGCTTGTTGATAAATGCTGCACTCTTGACCCTTCCCCCAAAGGGAATCAGTATTTTCCTACCAAGAAGACAGAGGTCAATGAAGGAATTTGTTAGAGTTTGTGACTACGTTAAGGGAGAGATAAGAAGACTGTGTTGATTCAATATCAGATCTACATTTCATCTCTAATTCTGCCACTACAAGTCTGACCATGTGTCCTCTTCGAGAAACATCAGTGACTCCCTAGAGCCACTAGAATAAAGTACAAATTCTTCAGTTTGGCATTTAAAGTCGATCACAGCCTGGCTCCAGCCTACCTTTCTAGACTTACTCATGTACTCTATGCTCCAGTCAAACTAACCTACCTGAGGCTCCCTGAATTCAGCTCTCCATCTCCTATCTCCATACATTTGGAAAGGTGATCCTAATACCTAAAATGTACTTTCTCCTTTTCTTCACTGTTTAGAATCCCTAACTTCCTTTAAGGCTGAGGTCATGTGCTCTCTCCTACAGAAAGCCTGTCCTGAATGAATGGATGAATGAATTAATGAATGAATGAAGGAATGAATGAATAATGGATTAAACTCTCAGCAGGAGGAGAAATGACCAGAGTGAAGAGGAGGATGTATGGCACTGAATATATAAATCAGTTTAGGTAAAAATGATATCGATAACAAATTTTTTTTAAATCATATGGTTATATAAAGTTTTTGATGACGTATAACACTTATTTACATTAAAAACACTTGAAAGTATAGGTATAAATGGATTTTTCCTTAAATCGATAAAAAGTATGTACCTAAAACCATCGGCAAATACTATTCATAATGGGGATAAGCTAGAAGCATTCCCAGTAAAATCAAGTGTGAAACAAGGATGCCCACCGTCACCAACGTTATTTAACATTGTATTGGAACAGAGATGAATACCATAGTTCCTTCCGGACTTGGTCTCTGGTGATCCCAATCCCCTTAGTTGCTAATGTTTATTCTCTCCCTCTCTTATTATCTATCACATATATAATTATCTGTTTCCATGTCATAGCCCTTCCCCCAGTAGAACATGATGACCTTAAGAACAAAGATCATTATTTTGTCTTTATATTATTACCAATATTTTGTATACAGGAGGAAATTAATAAATGCTTACTGTATTGTACTGCTACCTGAATGATCTTGGATGTGTCGCTTAACCTTACTGGGCCTCATTTTCCTCACGTATAAAATGAGGGATAGGGATGAGATGATCTTTAGTGTCCAAATGCTATAATTCTATTAAAGTACCCTGTGCCTCGAAAAGTACTTCAAATAGGAACTTTCATTGAATTGCCTAGATAAAATTAAATTTCCACTATAAAAAATACAGTCAAGGGGTCCAATGCTGTACATTGAGATTCCTCCCCCCTCCCCACCCATTCCCATCATAAATCTACAAACTTGTTTTCATGAAAGATGATATAAGAAAATAACATTAGTGTTCCACTTTAAGTGATATCTTAACCTTTTTTTCTGTCTTGTATCCCTTGGGGAAGTTAATAGACCCCTTCTCAGAATAATGTATTCAAATGCATAGAGTAGAATACATGGGATTATAATGGAAATCAAATATATTGAAATACCTTCTGCAAAATATTTTAAAAGCAAGTTCACAAATTCCTCTACCCTAACTGCAGAAGAAAATTGGGGTTTTCTAGGCAGAGATACCAGAGTGGTTTGCCATTTCCTTCTCTAACACATTTTACAGATGATGAAACTGAGGCAAACAAGGTTAAATGACTTGCCCAGGGTCACACAGCTATTAAGTGCCTGAAGATGGATTTGAACTCAGGAAGATAAGTCTTCCTGACTCCAGCCCCAGCACTCTATCCACAGCTGCCTATAGGCACACTTTACAGACAAACAGAACAGGAAAAACAAAGAGAGAAAATGTAGAGGCCACAGACCAACCTCTCTGGTTGAGCTCGTTACCAAAAATGGAATAAATATAAGCCATTTTGTGTAGCTGACCTTAATAAGCTAATGAGAAGTTCAAGTGACTTCCAATCATTCATCAATTCCTTCAGACATTTATTAAGCATCTACTCCTGTGTCCTAAATGCTACAAATACAAATACGAAAAGAGCCCCTGCCCCGAAGGGCCTTACATTCTTCTGGGGAATGAGACATGAGAATACAAGATCATTTGAGGAGGGAGAGAACAGGCACAGACGGGAGAATCAGGAATGGCTTCACTCTGGAGGTGACACCTCACATGAAACTCAAAGGAAGTTAATGATTCTTCCAGGAGGTAAGAGCGAAGAGAGAGTGCAGGTAGAGGAGTCAGCCCGTGTGAAGGCACAGAGATGAGAGAGGGGATGCCGAGTGTAGGCAGCAGCTAGCAGTCCAGTTAAATAGGAACATAGCGTACATGAGGGGAATAATGGGAAATAAGTCTGGAAAGGAAGGATGATGCCAGATCACGGGCAGACCAAGTAAAGGACCAAGTAGAAGAGTGTGTACTTTATCCTAGAGGAAGGGAACAAGGTGAAAATAGAAATATTTCAAGGATTTCTCGATGGTTCTAAATATTGTTTTTCTCATCAGACCTTACAAAAGGGGCAGTTGTGAAGTTCTCAGTATAAATCATTTCATCTAATGAAGAACCTACTCCCATTAGAACAGTGCCTGGCACAGAGTGCACATTTAATAAATACTAAAGACCTTAGTTTTAAAAGCCCATGGTCTCCCACTGCATCCAGGGGCACCTCCAGTTGCCCTGACCTCTATGTGACCACTGGACCCAGATGGCTCCAGAGGAGAAAGTGAGGTGGGTGACTTTGCACAGCCCTCCCTCACTTAAATCCAATTCACTTGCATGTCATGGCATCACCTCCCCGATATCATAGTCCTCATCGAGAACAAAGGACAAATAACAATAGCCTATCCATCTATCTTTCTGATACCACCTTCCTGACCTAACAACTACCTACTGGCCACTGATGCTGCTCTGACCCTAGTGAGCCCCACACAGGAGAGCACTTCAAGGATCATAAGGTCATCTAGCCCAAACTCCTCATTTTACAGAGGAAGAAACCGAGGCCCAGGCAAGTTATGTAATTTACCCATTTTAATGAAATGACTGAAAAGACTGTTCTGAGCTAACCTTCCCCCAAAAGCATTGTAATATATAACTAGAAGAACTCAGGAGAAAAAAAATTAAAAACACTATTAGGAAGTCCAAATGAATAAACTAAATACACCTAGTTAAATTACTTTGAGAAGTGTTTGAGTTATGACCCTTATGCTCTTTTTGGACTGTTCTGGACTGATTGGGAGATTTAATTAATGGCAGAAATTATATATATTCAATAAAATGCTCTTTAGGTCATGGATGTAATCATAAACAGACTCAATATAAGACAACTGTATACCACCAACCCCTGACATCCACACCCCCAAACCAAGGAAGTATTCATTTCTTCCACACCTCTGCCTCATTGAGTTCTCTTCTTCCTACATTCAGCTCAAGTTATCTCCTTTCTGGATCCATCCACAACTGCTAGTGCCCTCCCCCGAACACTCTCTTGTATTTAACTACTTTGTATTAATTTGCATTATTCTCTTTATCTTTATTCTTATCCATTTACATATGTCCTTTCCTCTCCCATTAGAATATAAGTTCTTTGTAGTAAGGACTGTTTCTTTCATTGTATTTGCATCTCCAGACCTAGTAAGCCTGCTGGTAAGTAATGAACAATTAGTGAATGCTTGTTAGTAGACTGATTTGTACATTCATGCATGTAAGCATAAGAAGTAATGGGATGTATGTATATACTATTATCATACATCTGTCACACACAGCCTGTCTTGGGGAAACTCATTTTGCTAAAATTACTTTTACTTTTAGGTCCTTTTCCAAAATGTTTCAAAGATCCATGCATAATGCTAAGACAGGCTGCTACAAATTTCCTTCTTTTTATAATGTTTTAATTACCTCGTGAGAGATAGGCCACACATACTTTTTTATTTCCATGACTGACAAGTTTAAACAACAGAAACAAGAAAAAGCCTCCGATTCAGCAGCTTCAAAGCCAAGAAAATTGCCATCTGAAGACATACCTGTCAAGTATTTTGAAAGATTACACAATTTTCCTCATCTCCTTTTAAACTTCAAAGCAAACTTGACCAAAAGCTTTACTTCATCTTACCCCTAGAGTACTTAGCTATTAGAACATTGTAGTACACGAGAAACAATTAGTACTTAGAACATTGTTGGCTGGCTGGGACCAGTAGGAACTTCAACTTCTTTGAATAAATAATTTTATGGAGTAATACTCAAGATGGTTTCCTGGATGGAGTTCTCACATCAATACATCAACACAAAATCTAAAAACAGTAACAATCAAGAAATTCATTGAGTAACAGCAATGGCTTCTTCCACCCACCTGCACAAAGCCTACAGACAATAGCAAAGGAGACCCACCCATTGGAAAATCCAGCAGCTATGCTCAACTAAACAACCTTTTAGCTTCCTGGGATACCAGAGACCAGCTAGAGATGTGTGCAGCCTGCAAGGTTCCTTATCTGATGACAACAAGAGTGTAAGACTCCCCCAAAGAAGCTTGAGGGCCATTGGAAACCTACAATCTGGGCGATGGAAGTGATCTCAAGCAACGATGACCAGTCCAATGCACCTCTGGTCTGGCAGTGCTTCATTTGGGACAGCATAGGCCCACGATCTTAAAGATTGCTGGAACTATGTCCCAAGAAACCATTTTTGTTTTTGTTATTCATTTGTTCAATTATGTCCAACTCTTCATGATGTCATGGACCATCGCACACCAGGCAGTTCTATCACGCATTATCTCTCAAAGTCTGACCAAGTTCATGTTCATTGTTTCCATGATAATATCTAGCCATCTCATCCTCTGCTGTCCCCTTTTCCTCTTCCCTTCAACCTTTCCCAATATCGGGGTCTTTTCCAATGGGTCCTGTCTTCTCATTATGTGAGCAAAGTATTTAAGCTTTAGCTTCAACATATAGGGCCTTTCATATCCATTGTTCTGGAAATCCAACATCCAAAAAGCCCGACCCCAAGTGGTAGATATCAACACAAGAATCAAGATGACATAGGTTTAGAATAAGTAGAGCATACCATCCCATTTAAAAGCATAGGAGAAGGCAGATCCTAGCCCTAGCACAAAGCCTCATTTCACGAAGAGTGGCTGGAGAGATGAGGAAACACCAGAAATGAGCCAGAATAAAGAATTATAACAGATCCAAAGATAACTAAGAATCCAATCCTGGTAGGAGAAAGTAACTCCATAACAACCTCCAGCAGAGACTCAATAGGGAAAAATGGATTTCCTATAAGTACAACATGAGTACCTATAAAAAATGAAGCAGGAGATTTTTTTAATGAAATAAAGGCTATGGAAGAAAGTATTATAATGAGAATAAAAAGCTTAGGAAAGTGGTAAACTTTAGCCAAGTAATATACTCTCTGCACATTGTAATGAACTAAATAGAAATCAACTACTTCATGAGATGACAAGAAATAGTAGAATAAAATCAAAAGATTGTTAGGAGGGAAAAAGTAAGGTATCTGATATCAAAGGTGGCAACTGACCTGGGAAACAAGTAATGGAAAGATCACTTAAGAATCACTGAACTACCTAAAATGATGATTTGTTTTAAAGGCTATATATTTCAAGAAATCACAAATGAATACCTCCTAGATCTATCAGAAGCAGAAGACAAAGAGAAACTAGAAAGAATCTACTTTTTTTTTCCTTAAAGAAACTCCAAAAGGAAAAGTTCTAGGACCTTCACTGTAAAAATCCTGAACTTCCACATCAAAGAAAAAATATTGCAAGCAGCCAGAAAGAATGAGTTTGAGCACCAAGGAATCAAACTCAAGATCAAACAAGACATAGCAGCTTCTCCCTTAAATGAGAAAAGATGTTGGAATACAACATTCTGAAGGGAAATAGAGATAAGCTAGCAACCAAGAATAACGGATCCTGCAAAGTTCAGTATAATCTTATAGGAAGGGAAAAGTGAGTCTTTCATATAATAGAGGACACAGATATTCCTGATAAAAAGGTCATAGCATTATAAGAACCCTAAAATGCAAACACAAATCTCAAGAAAAACTTAGAAAGGCAAATTCATTTGAGCAACTGGAAGGGGATATAAGAAGATGAAGTGCTAACATTCTTATAATGGGAGAAGAACTAAACAGCCTTTCAGAACTTAATGTCTTCTAAGGATACTGAAAGAGTTAAATAAGAAAAGAAGAGAACCTAAAAGTAGATTGGTTCTATTCTGAGGGTTTTAGGAGGGAGAAGAAAGGGGAAGATGAAAGGAATATACTTGTATGTAAAAGAGAAAGAAATGAGAGGAAATTATGTTATTTCTCATAACTGGAATGAACAAAAAGAATATACAAATATGAAGGAAGAAGTGAAGGGGGGGAGGCATCAGATGAACCTTTTATCTGAACCAGACAAAGGAAGGTTGGATGTATACGCTAACATGCATAAACACACACGAAAAGGACAAAAGTAAAGATCTGGAAACTAAAGGGTGTCTATCAATTAGAGAATGACTGAATAAACTGTGGTATATAAATATAATGAAATATGATTGTGCCAGAAGAAATGACAAAAGAAATAATAATCAGAGAATCCTGGGAAGTATGAACTGAAGCAGAGTGAAGAAAGCAGAACCAAGAGAACAAATTCTACAACAACATTAAAAAGAAAAACAACCAACTTCAAAAAATTTAAGAACTCCAATCAAAGCAATAACCAGCTACATCTCAAGAGGACCTATAATGAAGCATATTACACACCTGCTGACAGAAAGGTAACAGACTCAAAGTATGAATAGAGAAATGCATTTTTTGACATGGCCATGGTATGGATTTGTTTTGCTTGGCAATGTTTATATGTTACAAGTTTATTTTTTCCTCCATTTTCAATTAGGACAGTTGGTTGAAGTAAGGAGGGGGAGAGTAACAATTGTGATGTCAAACAAAAATTAGGAACAAAATGAAAGGCAATGAAATATTCCTAAGGTACATAGAAGAAAACAGAAGGAAGAAGAGATAGCAAGATCATTTTGAATAAAACATGTTAAATTGAATATATGATTTCTTTAAATAGTAAGCAGTATGGAGAAAGGATCCATGGTTTTATATAAAATCTTCTTTTGTATTCTACTTTGTATGTATCAGTGTTCATTTTGGGGGTTTTTATTAAGTTCAGAATAAAAAACTAAATATAAAAAGAAATAATTCTATTGTTGAATGTTCTTTAATGTACCCCAACTTTTATGTTACAGTTAAACAAAAAAAATTAAGAATTCAATTGATCCAAAGAGAAAATATATATCTTTTATATTTTCTTAGAGCACCAACTTAGGGAAATATAGAAATTATAGTAGGTATTTGGGCACTCCTTGAGTGAATTTAAAATATGTACATATATACACACAAAGAGAAATATATAAATACTTACTTTCTGCAATAAGACCCATTACAAATACAAACAGTATAAAAAGGGGATAACTTGGGTATCTGGGACATGGCCAAATAATTTATTATTTTTTTAACTCAAGTCATTTATATTATCTAATTAATTGTTAGATAGAAAAGGTACTCACATCAACTTTTAACTTTAAGTGCAGAGCTAGCACATGTCAGCACACTTACTTTGATACTCTGAAATACTCCTGATGTCATCAGTGGAAGAACAGGTACTGCCTCCACTTAAACAGAACCAACCCCACTAGGTCTTTCAATCACTTGCACATTATGTTTTTTTGGTATGGATCTGTGATTTCATTGGTGGAGTGAACCAGTAGTGAGGAAACTCATTCATTCAATGCATATGGGCAACTTACAATCTTAGAGAGATGCCCAAAGCATGAAGTTAATTGACTTATCCAAGAAGACACAACCAGTATGTGTCAGAGTCAGTCTTGAACCCAGATCATCCTGACTGTAGGCTAATTCTCCATCCACCATGTGTAATAGCAATTTAGATTTGAAGATCTTTCCCAGCCATTAATGGGCCATGTGACCTGCTTACATCAAAAGAAGCCTAAGTCACATGTGGTGAGAGGAGCTTCCTAACAGGAAAAGGAAGTTATGTCACAGGAAATGGAGAGGGAGTGAAAGAGAGAGAGAGAGAGAGAGAGAGAGAGAGAGAGAGAGAGCAGTTATGGCTGTTAATGGCCACCCTCATGATTGTTGGAACTGAACAGTCTGACTTAGCTGTACTGTGAATTTGTCTTTGGGAAGACCCCAGCAGGGGGTCAGAGAGATTTTGGGATGGCGAGGCTGCAGGCTGTGATATGGCGTTTTAAGTTCCTTGCTGTTATGATAAAGTGGGCTGACTGGCTGTGGGAGCTGAACATTTGGTTATGGGGTATGGTTTTCTGGTGTCTGAATAAATGTTATATTTCTTTTACTTTCTTTATGGAGAGTCTCTCATACTTTGCAATACAGAACTACACAGGTATATTCATGATTATCGTTGATGTTGTGTTTATTGCCTTACTTACACCATGCCAGTCTGCTATTCATTTGCATGGTTAAACATTAAAAAGAAACTAAAAACTCTACAAAGAGTAAAAGCAACCTTAATTTGATATTTCAATGTACCTCTTCTTATCAATATAGTACTACCTCCAATGATACAGAATGCAACCTGTCTAGGCCCCTTCTTCTCCTATGTGACTTTTGTCCATGTCTTCCTGTGAATTCATCCACTCAACATGACAGGGAAAGAGGTGTGTGGAGGAAAGGAGAGAAATTCCCTCACATTCCCTTGGCATTTCATGAATCTGAATGGAGTATACAGCTATCTGTTGATTATCTTTCATTCTCACTACACAGGATTATAGAGTTAGAAGAGAGCTGGGAGATCATTAAATCCAACACCTTCATTTTATAGATGAGGAAACTGAAGTCCTGAGATAGTGAGTTCCCTGTTCCTGACTCCAAATCCATCATTCTTTCCATCATGGCACATCTGTAACCCACTTTTTTTCTCCTCCATCATATCTCTGAGTACATTCTTCTCTTACACTATTTTTGATTGGTAATATATTGCAGCCCATTCATGCCCAACAAATGCCTCTCTCTTGTCCTTTGGAGGATCTTCAACTTTATCTCTTCGGAGGCTATGATATTCTGTGTGCATTCACCATAACAGCACCACCAGAAGAATGCTCTTGTTTGGAAAAGAAGGACCTTTTCTTTCAGAAAGATATTGTGCAAAGTACCGCACAATTTCTCAAAAGCAATCCAGCTTACTTTTCTCCTCTTGTTTAATTCTGTGACCATGAGCTCATAGTTCATCTGTTGTGTTTGTCTAAGATATATACACTTATGAGCCAATTCTACCCATTCACTTGAATATCATAGTCTCAACAGCAGACATTCCTTAGCTATTTGATTTTATAGTGTGGACAGTTAGGCCAAACTTCTGAGTAATTATGAATTCATTCTGGATACTTAAAAATGTCCCAGGGATTTATGCAATCAAGATGATGTTACATGTAAACACAAGCATGTAGAAGACCTCCCTATCTTTAGACAATCCTTCAATTTGGACACTACACTAGATATCCTCCAAGATGATGGAATATACCTTTGGGAAAGGTACAAAAGCATATATCTCCTTGTTCCATGCCTCCTTTTACATTAAAAATTGTCATTTACAGAAGTAAAAATGATGGGACACAAATTTCTTCTTGATTTGAAAGTGGTCCTTATCACTTTAGCATGATGAAGCCTGGCACTTATTTCTTTTCATCCACTAAAATCTTTCAAGAGTTTCTCAACAATTTCCCTCCTCAATCCTCACAAGGTCCTTGTGGAACAAGACAATGATAGCATCGCCTTTCACAAGTAAATTGCCTTGGTCAGTATGGACTAAGCAAAATGTCAATCACCCACAAAGGTCTGGGACAGAATTGGGTAATGAGATGCAGAATGTTCTAATTCTAAAATGCTAAGCATACCTAATTGGCAGGAGAAGTACTCCCTTATAACTAATAATCACATTCCACTCCTTAATCTCCCTTCTAGACAGATATATTTCTAATTCTAATAAGAAACAAGATGCTTAGCACCCAGGAAAGGTCATTAATAATGGACACTTTGATGCAGAATATTGCCTACTCCAAAATAACACATCCATCCTCTGCTTTAGTCATAGATTGCGATCTGAGAGTTTCCTGGTTCCTTAAAGATCTTCAACTACAACCCCCTTGTCTTACAAAGTAAGAGAGTGAGTAACAAACAGGTTAAATTGCATGCCCAAAGTCACACAACTGCAGCCTGAACTCTGAACATTTTCAAAATGTGTTCTTCTATGACACAAGAAAACAAAACTAACCCATGTCACAGACATTTGAAAGTCAAGAGGTATCTCCTGATGAATTAATATGTTTAAATACAAATAAAATTTCTTTCCTCCACTTTAACAATTTTGGCAGTTAAAATAAATTTCACATTATTTTTCTTGATAAATAAGGACTGGCACCCTGCTCCTGTAACATAAAGTTTAACAATGACAACAACAAATTATTAACAATACACATGTTGCTCATATGTGTTCTCTAAATATAATCATGGATTCCTGTATATTTCACATTGCACACTGAACTTTGGAGCTCCTCATTCATTTATAAATGGGTTTGGGTACAATATGTTCATTTTTATACTATAACAAAAGATAGAGTGGCAGCAGGTGTAGTGGGTAGAAAGCCAGCCTTGAGTCAAGGCAACCTTGGTTTAAGACCTGTCTCTGACACCTACTAGTTATGGGACCAGGGGCAAGTCAAATCTCTCAGTACCTACAAGCAAACTTCTAAAACTATAAATTTCAGATGAACGATAGATCTGCATTGATGGAAAGAATTTTCCACAATGAGAGCCCTCCAGAGTGAACTCATAGCTCTAGGCCAAAAAAAGGTAAGAGACATGCTACTTTTAATAAACTACCAAATAAAAGGTTTAAGGAACAGACTTATAAATAACTCTGCCATCATTAATGACACTGATTCCCTATTAAAGTATAATTGTGTATTCTGATTTGTAGTAGAAAGGATTACACAACACACATTTGATCATAATAAGAATTCCACAAAATTTAAAAGAAACACAAGGGTGAGCAACAGGATTCTAGGAGAATCTTCAGTAAGGAAAAGAAAGTTTTATGAGAATGATATAAAGAGGAATAAAAGCATAAAAAGTTTAGTCTTCGATTCATCAAAGCAAATAAGTAAATCTTTTCCATTCTTTATAGTTATTTCTGTCAGCTTAAATCTGCTGCTTTGATCATTTTCTCTAGTACTAATGGAGTATTAATAGTGTATTTATCCTTAATGGTGGTCAAAAAATACATAAGTATTGTTAAATTGCCCTTCTTATTTTTAAGTTTTCGTTTCAATCATTCTAAAGTAGCAAACTGTTTTTCAAATATGCAGGAGAACTCAATATTTTCAATATTAACATTTCAAATCATAAGAATTCAAGGTATTTGAGGAGCCTATATTATTTTTGAATTCCAACAGTTGTATTGATGGATACACAGCACTTTTCACTGTATCAAAAGACAAGACTGCCTTGATTCATAGTATGTCACAATATTTCATCTTCTCAACATACCTAATTCAGTAAGGATAATAAAAATGTTTTCCAGATTATATGAGTTACATAAAAGAGACCTGACCAATAGTTAGTATCTACTCAATTCTCCCCAAACCTATCAACCTTTCAATCACATTTCCATAAAAATTCATAAATAACATCAGTATTCAAGAAAAATGTTGAACAAAAGTGAAATATAACTGTTTTTATTTGTTTACCTAATCTCTGCAAGTAGACCATTGGAGGGCAGGAGCTATCTATATGTCCTTTTAGCCTACTATAGCTCTGTATATATAGGACCACGGATACAGAGTTGGAAAACAGCACAGTAATCATCTAATCTAAAATTCTCATTGCACAGAAGAAAAAAATTAAGGTCCAGAGAAATCCAGTGATTTGTATAGTCACAAAGAAAGGAAATGATGTAACTGAGATATGAACCCAAGCCCTTAATTCCAAATCTAGTGTACTTTCCAAGTACGGTCCAGCATGGCATGCCCACATCACAGAAGCCACTGTGCTCTATGAGCAAAGCAGAATTGCAGTAGCTCAAAAGAAACATTAAATGTACAAATTAAGAGACATCTCCATCTCAAATGTTCATATGGACTATTTACACCCAATCTGCAGTATAGCCTTCTGAGCTCATACTGGGCTGATCAGTCACAGTCGGACACATTGTACATATACCCCAACATAGTGATGTCATTTTGGTCCTCTTTGAATATGAAGGACAACAACCAACCAACTTTCCACTGGATCTCCTTTTCTCCAATAGTAGGTGTTCAGTGAATTGTCAATGAATTATTTTATTGTAACTAGAAAAAGATTATAGAAATTCTACAAGTATCTTTCAAACATTAAGTGCATTATCTACCCCTTTCCTCCTCCCCCCACAAAAACTATCTAATAGAGTGGTTCTGAGCAAATGAATAAGCTAGGAGAAATGAACAACATATCTGTTCATTTTTAAAACAATTGACTTGCAAGTGAATTGGATTTAGTCAGGCAGAGCTGAGAAAAACCATCAGCCCCACTCTCTCCTCCAGAGTCATCAGAGTCCAGAAGTAAGACATAGGTCAAGGCAACTGATAATGGCCCCCCATGTAAGTACATATATACATATGCGATACATATTGTGTGCATATATACTTGTGTATATATGCACACACGTGTGTGCACATATCAAGGATCCTCCCAAATGAATACCATTTTTAAACATATTGCTTTGTGGAAGTCTGCTATTTCTATTTAAACACACATAAAATTGAGAAATGGAAGCTATAAGGGTCCCTCATGACCTCTTTTCTTAGGACATCAATATACTTCAGAAGTCCCAAATGGGCAGAGGTTTATTAACTTGATTTATACTCTTACTATAAATTCCTTTAAAAAAAGGCCAGCTTATCCAGTGTGTGTTCTGCAAACAGTAGATAAAAGGGAACCAATCGTTACCAGTGAGTATTTAAGAGAATTATGAAAGCACAATCAGATTGGCAGGTATAATCTACCTTCAACCATCTTAGCTTACTGCTGGAAAGGGAAGGAACCAAACATCCAAACTACAGATGAAACACCAGGAGGGCAGGCGTTCGTGGAATAAACAATTGTTCTTTTTAATATTATGTCAAAGCTACTAATAGATTCACTTCTCTCTCTTCTCTCCTCAGTCCTACTAAAGAACTAAGCTAACCAGGAACAAAAGCAGAGCTAAAAGGGGTAGAAAGGATTTGGGGAAATGCCAGCCCAACACTTTTTCCTCTATATAATGCTGTCTCCTTGCTCTTGCATACAAAACTGCTACTAAAAAAAAGAATAAAGAGGAGATAGAAGAAATACAGACTGATAGTAACAACAGCCAACATTTACATGGCATGCTACAGTTTGGGAAATATTTCCCATACCTAATCTCATTTGATCTTTATAATAATCCTGTTAGGCAAATGTTTTTATAAATGTTTTTATAAAAGATGAAACAGGTTTAGAAAAGTGAGGTGATTTGCCCAAGTGTTAGAAGTGGAATCTGAACCCAGGTTTTCCTGACTTCATGTCTAGCAAACTGGTCAGTGCATTACAATGCTACAGATGCCAGAAGAAAAGAAAACGAGTCAGTTTTAAAAGAGATTTGGGATGCACTGATCATTTCCAAATTCCTTCTAAAGTCTAAGAAGGTAAGCAAAATTAGTGAATTAAAATAATCATTTATATGTTAAATGTTCATTTTAATAAAATTTGTGCTATAATATAAATTGCACTTTATGTGCAACATGTATACTTGTGATACATTTGAGCCCCCTCTGTAATCAGTATATGCAGGATATTTGTAAAGGTTTATAATTTTAATTTATAAATCTTATAATAGTTTTATAATTATATCATTTTATAATAAGCTTATAATTTATCATTATTTTACCTTTTCTGTGTTTATGTATTATGGCTATAAGCATGATTTTTTATGACACCATTTTATGCTAAGACCTTGACCAGTAAGATAAACCCCTAATTACAGCATTGCTTCTATATAAAAATAAAGTTTGCTTTATACAGATATGCTTTCTAGAGAGGATTTCAGAAACATTGTGGTGCTAAGAACAGGGATTTAAAATCGGGGGCTTGGATTTCCCATATTAAAAAGGGTAGAGATGGACAAACTCATATCCTCTAACTTGTGGCCAAGCCCAGAATTATTACTTTGGGCCAGGCTATTGGACTTGGAGCTATAAAAGTGCTGGGAGCAAAATTCCAGCAGGTCACTTCTGTGAAAGGACCTTGAGAAAGGTTTGCCATCTGGAAAGGAATCAGAGTTATGCTGGGTAGGAACTAAAGATAGAGGCAAGGAGAGAGAAGAAGCATTTGTTTGGGAAGCTCAGTCTAGGATGAGGAAAACAACTCTTGCTGTCAATCTCTCTTTTTTCCTCTAGGAATGATTTAGTTCCTCATGGATGCTCTCAGGTTCCTGCTGTTCTGCTTTGCCATTTTCCACACTGAAAACATGCTTCTTCTACTTATTTTTAGCATTCCACTGGAAGCTGTTTTCGAAGGACACCTCCCCCTTAAGCCACTGTTCATTTGTGTGGCTTAATTACACTCCCAAAGACAACTGTTAAAAAAATTCAAAGACAATTAAGTGTTAGGGAAATACCACAAGCTGCAATGAATGGCTTGGTACAAGCCTTGTGAGAGCATTTCACCACGGACCTAAGGAGAGTCTGGCAGCCAAGCAAATAAACCCCTGGCTTGTGGAGGGTGCGGATCGAATGCACAAACAAACAAAAAATACCTGGTGAGCTCTTCTTTAATCTTCAAAGGTTCGTGTGGGTAGAATTTCACTCTAAAGCACATGGTATATGGTGGATGAGCTGAAACATTATAAAGAAAAAGCATGAGAACAGCAGCAAAGAACATGGGTTCAAACACAGGAAAGGCTGTCTTTATAGACTAGCCCATGAGATGATTAGCTGGGTAGTAATAGACATTGCACTCAACAAAACAAAACCCAAGGAAAAATCAAATCAAATCAAATGTGTGAGAGGAAGCCCAAAGCAAATGCAAAATACATACATTCTAGTCAGTAAGCACATATGTGACTTTCCACTACTCTCCACAGCCCAGGTTTCTCCACCTAAGCAAAGGGACATCCCAAAGAAATTTTTTTTTCCCATCTTGTCCTCATCAACCTCCTCCCCTGCCCTGCCTGGCAATCCCACACCTACAAATGAACTGTATACAAGCTACATTTAGTGTTTAACCCGATAACTGTGAGTTAGAAAATATCATTGTGCATAACTTAGTTGAATAAACACAGGTGATGTGTAGTGTAGGAAAATGCCCAAGTGTGGGAAAATGGAAGGAGTGGATCCTAGGAGTAATCATATAATTGTAGCTTTGCAGCTGGAAAGGACCTTAATGGTCACTTAATCCAACCCCTTAAATTCAGAGACAAGTAAAATGAATCCCAGAGAGGTCAAGCCACTTGCCTAAGGTCAAAGAAAGCAAATTGCTGAGTGGTAACTTGAACCCAAGACCTCTAATTCAATATCAAGTGCCATTTCCATCCCATGGCTAAGCAATCTATTTATATATAAACATTCTTAAAAGAATGATTTTTCTGAATCAAGTTAGTCATACAAAGAGTAAAATTTTGCAAAGAGAATGTTACAGTAAGGTTCTAAATTCATCAAATTTCTCAGGCTCAACTCTCCTGTAGAAGTTATAGCTAATTGTGTATTTTCTGCCAATATTTTTGTGGATCTGCCATAGTACACAAAAGTCTTCTAGCTTTGTTTCTTTTATTCCTCAGTATGAAAGCATCAGGCATGGGATCAGTCCCCATACTCCTTAATGCAACAAAATGTTGAGAACGGGAGCAGGGAAGTAGGGGAAATAATGATCTGTTCTCCCTTAGCCTTCTTCTTCTTCTTCTTTTTCCATTTTAGAAAATGTTTTAGTGATTTCTTTTTTCCCATGTCTATAACTACCCACTACCCAATCCACATCCTTCCTTTCCCAATAGAAGCCCTCCCTTTTAACAGTTAAGCAAAACAAATCAATACACAATGACCATGTCTGAGATCTATCTCATTCTATATTAGGTTTCCTTTCATGATAAGTTTTTGTTTTTAAATCACTGCTAAAATCATGAGATCATCCAGCCGTAGCTAGAAGAACCCTAAGGGACCATTATATACAACCCTCTCATTTATAGATGAGGACACCGATGCACAGAAATGTTAACCAACTTGTCCAAAGTCAAACATGTAATAAATGTCACAAATAAGATGTTTACCCAGGTCCACTGAATTTAAAACCTGTATTGTTTCCAATATACCATACTGCATCCCTGACCAACTCTTTGATATCCAGGTTCCATAAAGACAGAACACCAGAGATTGAATAATGAACAAATAAATGAGGCTTTATTTAATAAGGAAAATATGCTTATAAAATAGACTGCTAGAAAGAATTCAACCAGAAGAACCCTTATCATCATTCCAGCTGCCTCAACAAGGGTATATGGTTAGAATACATAAAAATAAAAATTTCTGGGTCCCCTCCCCACCAGGAACTATAGTAGGTTGATACAATACTGCACCTGCTTGGGGTAGATTTAAGAGAGAAAACTGACTTGGAACACTACAAGGGTTTAAAAAATTACATCTTTAATACTTCACAGATTTATGATTTAATTAGGCATATCCTACATTAATGGTGACCACAACCTTGTGTACCTTAATTGTTTATTATTATTAGTTCATATGAATAGTAAAATCTTAGATTTAGAGCTGACAGGTACCTTAGAGACCATCCAATCCAACTTCTTCATTTTATAGATGAAGAAGTTTAGATACTGAGAGGTTAAATGGCTTACCCAGGGTAATACAGCTAATAAGTGTCTCAGACAGTATTTAAACTCAGATCTTTCTAACTCTTTAAACCTGAGACCTCTCAAGTTGCTTGGGTCAAAAAAAAATTTTTTTTATCACCACTGGGGAGCCATCCAATGGTGTTCATGAGTCAATACAAACTTAACCAGGTTAATCCTCCTGGGACAGACATACAGTTGTTCATTGCCAGAGCCCTCTGAAGCTTAGCAGGACCACTAGAGCTTATGCTCCACCAGCTTTGAGAATGCAATTATTTCTAAGTCATGGTGTGGCACCAAAGTAAGATACTAGTGGAAGATCTCATAAATAAGAACATTTAGTCTTTATAAGAAAACAAAAAAATTTCAACTCATTAGGGTTTGTTTCATGCCATCTAAAATACAAATTTAATATAAAACACCAACATCTTCTATAACTAGCGAGAGCTCAACTCCTTTATATCATGCCCAGAAATGTAAAATTGCCATCACTTTTACATGATTCAAACTAATTATTTTTTTCAAAACCCCCGGGCCTACACTTCCAATCTTGGATCTATAAGTACTTTTTCTTTTAATACATGAGAGAAGAAAATCTTCTGGCTCTTAATGAATAAATTGTAGATAAGAATGATCCTAAGTCCTTTCCTAATCACTTATGAATTCTACTCTTTCTGTGACTATGCCATTGTGAAGACAATGAAACAAAGGACAGGAATGTGGGTAAAGGGAAAGGGAACTTTGACAAGGGGCAAGAAAACAGAATTCTGGAAAAGGGAGTTGAAATCAAATAAGAGAATTTATTTTCCATGGCTTCAGACACTTATGAGCTATGTGACCCTGGGCAAAAGGCTTAACCTCTATCTGTCTGTTTCCTCAACAGTAAATGGGGGTCATAATATCACCTACATCCAAAGTTGTTGTGAGAATCCAATTGAATAACATTTGTAAAGCACTTGTCACAGTGCCCAGCACACAGTAGGTGCTTAACAAATGCTTGTTCCCTTCCTCCTATTTGCATATACATCCATCTTCTACACTGGCTTTGACCCATATTGGAATAGAGAACAGGCGTCAAGATTTTCCCTGTGAGTTAAGCATTAACACTCAGGGTTACTCATTCTAGAAGTGAACTCCCAGCTGGAGGCAACTCAAGAGTCCAGTGATGTGAGCAGCCCAATTAGTGAGACTTTCTGTCCAGATGGCATCAATTAGGATGTTTTTCTACTCAAATAAGTTAAAAAATAATGACAGAGTTATAAGCTTTGGTCCTCCCTGAAGCCCTAAAAGAGTACCAGGAACTCAGAAAAGGCAATTTTCAGCTAAAAAGACAGATTTTACAGTATGAGTCAATTTCTTCTCAAATTAAATGCAATAGCTAAATCTTAAATACCAAGGTCACATAACCTACATTTTGGTTCTTGGGAACACATATTACACCTCTACTGAACACAGAAAATAAATGATAAAGTTGTGGTTCAGGCAATAAAGGGGTTTCAGATATCATTCCTGTTTTTGATGTGCCTAAGAATACCAGAAATGCCACATGCTGAGTCAAACTTATGGTCCATCCAGCCCAATATTCTCTTTGTCAATGGCGACAAAGGACATCTTGTCTACAAATGTAATAGATGTCCTCAGTGACATCATTCTCAATAGTTAATGACATACCACCTGATATCTCTTAGTGATCTGTTTCATAGTCTTTCACACACCATACAAGAATTTATCTAGAGACTTCTAGTCAAGGGCTGCCCAGCTCTCCCATACCTACTCCAGCAAAAACCTGAAAACAGCACTGAACAGAGTAACTGAGAGAAATCCAACGAAAACTATAATAAATGACTTCTTCCACCCCAGAAGTGCACAACATAGCCCACAGTCAACAGTAAGGGGATTGCTAGTGGAGACAAGCAATCCCACAGCCCCCTCAGAGTAACCAGAAAAGGGCCAGAAACATATGTAGCCTACTGGGCTCTCTGTCCAGAGGTAATAAGTGTACAAGGCTCCCTTGAGAAAGTCAGAGGGTATTTGTAAACTTACAATGGAGACAATCCAAGGGAGCAGAAGTTATCCATGGTAGCAACCACTGGATGTGTGTCTCCGACTAAGATACACAAGGAATCCACGTTTTTATCACTGTGTCCTGAGACACCACAGAGGACCCTGGACATCGAGTGCTCTGAACCTCAAAGATCCAGGAGGACCAAACAGTAGCAATTAGAGGTCAGCACAGAACCCCAGGTGATCCAGGGAGAGATCAATCAAGGGAAATTAAAAAAAAAAAAGCATGGCATGGGCCAAAGTGTGACCTCAGCACAAATCCTCTACTCAGGAACTAAAGCTAGAGAAATGACTAAACCAAAGACCACCAAGTATAAAACATCATCATAGATCTAGAGATTTTCAACAAGGAGGAAGTAAGTCTATGACAGCTACAAACAGATACTCAAAACAAAATAGATTTTCCTCAAGGACTATATGAATATACCTAGAAGAAATGAAGCAAAAGATGAAATAAATGAATGAAATAATGAAATAAATGAAAAATGAAATAAAATGAAATAAATGTTTTGGAGGAAAGACCTGGAAAATAATGAAAAAAAATGAAATAAAAGTTTTGGAGGAAAGACCTGGAAGTAGAATAAATATCTAACATCTAACAAGAGAAAATCAGTCAGTCACTAAACCAGTCAACAAGCATTTATTGAACATCTCCTATGTGCCAGGTACAGTTCACAGCACTTCAAGTGATAAACTCTATCCAAGTAACAGATTTCCTTAAAATACGAAGAGACCAAATAGAAATCAATGATTCCATGTGAGCAAGAAATAGTAGAAAAAAATCAAAGCATTGGAAAAAATGAAAAAATCCAGAGCTTCCATGTCAAAGAAAAAAATACTGAAAGCATCCAGAAAAAAAAGCAATTCACTTACCAAAGGATGATCATTGAAGACCATTTGAATCCCAATAAGGGCCAAAGCCTAAACTAATCGACCAGAAGAAGAACCTCAGCCTAACAGACATGCCCTTCTTTGTTCCCTGAGTAAACCTAGAGAATAACTCTTCCTGTGTCAATAACTACAAGGCCACATGGAGCTGACTAAGAGCATTTTCCTCTTTTTATGACCATTAAAGATGAGGCACCTTAACCCAAGACACTATCTTGAATAATGAGACTTTTCTTATCTTAATATTTTATGGACACATATTATGTTATATCGTGTTAATGGTACAGGAAACACAAATATCCTGGGTTATTATTTCAATTCACATTTTGTCAACTATCTTAATGCATTGTATTTACAACCTATTCAATTAAGAAAATTCCTTTCTCATACTATGGTTAAACATATATGGAGATCATAAATTTGAGTGACACAGATATCCTGAGTTGGGATTGTTGTAAAATGTATTTAAGGCTCCTCATTCTTTTTATCAGACAGTCAGAATTTAAGTTTTGACTCCATGTACATGTAATTGTTAGCTTTAAGGGAATAAACAATATGAACTTATATATCACCTAGCCTCTTTGCCTCTTTTAACCAAACTTCCAGATTGACACAAGAAAACAATCAGGATCACTCAAGACCCAGCTGCTTCCCCTATAAACAAGAAGAGATCTCAGAATACAATATTCTAAAAGGCAAAAAAGACATCAACTTACCACCAAAAATAACTTAGCCTGAAAGGATGAGCAACATCCTAAAAAAATAGGCCTTTAATGAAAACGCCATCCTAGGGACTACAGATACACGAACAAAGAATGAAATAATCCCTACTCACAAGTTCACTTCTAATACAGGAGACAACATATACATATGTAAGTGTGAAGGGAAGAAATACAAAGAAATTAAATACAAAGTATAGTCTAAGAGGGAGGTCACTAGTAGTTGAGGGGATGAGGAAAGACTTCATGCAAAAAAATGGCACATGAACTGAGTCTTAAAAGAAGGAGAGATTCTGAGTCAGAGGAGGAGGAAGTATATTCTAGGAATGGGGCATGGTCAGTGCAGAACAGAGAGGAAGCCACTGGATCACGGTGGATTCACAGATTGACTGGATCACAGATTGTGGGATATGGAATAATGTCCAATGAGGCTAGAAAGATAGGTTAGGTCCAGGTCATGTAGGGCTTTAAAAGCTAAACAGAAGAATTTATTATTTTATCTTATAGGAAATAAGGAGGTATTGGAGTTGATTATGAAAAGGATCGACATGGTCCTGAATTCAAGAATCATTTTGGCAACAGAGTGAAGAATGTATTAGGTGGAAATGAGAGATTTAAGGCATCGAGACCAAGTAGGAAAGTATACAGCAATCTGGGCAAGAACTGATAAGGACCTAAAAGAAGATGGTAGCTATGTGAACGTAGAGAAGTGGTAGCAAGTACAAAATGTTATAGAAACAGCAATATTTTGCAACTGATTGGGCATGTGGGATGAGGGAGAGTTAGGAGTCTAGGGTAATGCAAAGGTTACAAACCTTGGAGACTAAAAGAATAATAGTGCCTTTGATAGAAGTAGGGGACTTGGGAAGGGAGAAGGGGAAGATAATGAGGTCTCTTTAGGATATGCTGAGTTTGAGATGTCTCCAGGACATGCAGTGTGAAATGTCCAATTGGGAATTGGTGATGGTGGGAAGGCGTTGAAGTTCAAGGAAGATACTAGGGATCTGATACTATAGATCTGAGTGTCACATGCATAGTGATAGCAATTTAAACTTATGCAAGCTGATGCAGTCACTGAGAGAAAGAATGTAGCAAAGGGGTCCATCAGTGTGGTTTGGATAATGAACAAGGAGAGGAGACTGAAAAGGAATGGTTAGACAAATAGTAAGAGAACCAAGAGAAAAGAGTGTCACAAAAGCCCAGAGAAGATAGGGATTCTAGGGAATTTCCTGGGCCAAAACTCTCTTCATTTTTAAAAGAAATGAAAAGGATGCTTTACAATGTTAACAAAAGTTAAGAATACATCTCAAATTGTTTAAAAGCAAAAATCAGATTCCTAAAAGACACCAATTTATTCTTATCTAGAATTCTTTGCCAACTCTTCCCCTTGTCCCCTCCACCTCATCAATGAAGACGATGTATGACCTTTAAGCACGCATCTTCAGGCTCACAGGCATGCCAAGTACATGGACTCATTTTGGATTGGAGCTATGAAAATTGTACTCCACCCTTCCCCCAAGTAGTTCTGGATATGAAGGGTAGAATGCTGACCCAAAATGAGGCAGCCCAAGGGCTTTGCCTGAAAAGAGCTAGGTTTTTTTTTCTTGTTCCTCCTATGTTGTGTATTTGATGTAAAACTAGACCTGGAACCCAGAAGACCTGAATTCTAATCTTCCACCAAACACTAACCAGCTGTGTGACCCTGGGCAAATTGCTTTACCTGCCAACTTCAATTATCTCATCTATAAACTAGGGGTGATCACAGTGTAGGATTGCTGAGGATCAAATGAGATAAAAAATATAAAGTACTTCATACCCCTTCAAGAGTTACATAAATGTCAGCTGTCATTGTTGACAGTTTTATTGTTTCTTCCGTTTCATTGAAGCAATGATGATCAATCCACCAAGAGTCTATGGAATCGGTCATTCAGCATTTGGAAAGGAAATACAGAGAATGTCTCTACAACTTTTGTACAAATTACTTACTATTCTACTATTCTCAAATATTTAGCCTTCTAAGGATACTAATTGTCTCACAGTGGGGTACCCCAGCTCTTTCAAGAAAACTCATATTTTCTCTATTCATCCACAAGGGACTACATGAAAGCAAAGACTAAGGTGCATTCACTCATCTTCCTATAGATTGGTATGATAAATTAATTCATTTGTGCCTTGTTCTAAAATTTAAGGCATAACCACAAAATATTTTTGCAGATGAGGGAAATGAGGTCTCACTACTTTAGGATCCATGCTTTAAAATAAAGTAGACCCTTCCTGAAAAAAAAATGGACTTTATGAACAATTAATTGGACCTGAAAAAAATAAATAAGAATAACCAAATTAATTCCTATAGACACAGGCACATTGTGAAGCCTAAAACAATTTCTAGTGCCCAGTAGTGTGCTGAAGCCAGCTTTGTAAAGGTCGTCAGAGCCAACTGTCAAATTTTCAGAGTAAGAGTTTACTCCTCAAGAAACCTCCAAACACTACAAGTCAGGGCTTAATTTATTGTTTTGTTGATTGTCTCTGGACTTAAGAAAGTGGTAAAGAAAATGTTAATAGTATAGATTAAACTTTAAAGTGTGTCTAGCTCTTTTTTTTTTTTCACCAGCGAGCCAATTAATAAGCGTTTACCAGGGCACCTCTGCCAGTATCCTTCTACCACCCCTATGTCTTGCTTTTTCAATACAAATACTGTTCTCAGAGTAACTGAGATGAATCAGGATGTAGTGAAAAGAGGAAAACAGGAACAATACCTGTAGTATATACCTCACAAAGTTTTACATGAAGTGCTTTGTAAATCTTAAAGTACCATGTAAACATCATCTATTACTCTAAAATATGCCAATGGATTTTGTTGTTTTGGCTGTTGTTTTTGTAACCAATGGATTTGTAATCTCATTAATGTAAATACTTCCTCCAGAAGTACAGATGTCAACCCACCTATGCCTGCCCATTCTGCCTGACTCATACAGATCTTCCCATAAGTTAGTCACCCAATGTGCAGGGTACCTTCCCCATTTTCTGTTGACATTCAGCCAATACCAAATTTATCCCTCTCCTTTTATTCTCATACATTTCTTTGGTGATATCATTTATGCTTCTTCTTCTTTGTGATCCTTCGTATGCAATTTGTGGCAGCCTATTTATACCAACATCCACCATTACCCTTCTACATGATCTTCAATTTCAATTGAGGCTGCAGTATTTCATGACTTAAAATTCAGAGGCATCGGACTCAAGCCCTCCAGCCCACAAAACTCTCAAGTGTGGCTGAACCAGATTAAATTATAATTGGAATATATTTAACAAAATAAATTAAATACAGTATAACACAGACAGTATTAACTTGTGGTTTTCTAAGTCAATATGCAGCTGTAGGGATGACTTATATTTGAGTGTGATACCACTGATTTACATCGCTGGAAGAACATTCACATTAAATAGTTGGGCTTTTTCTTCAGAGAAAAAATTTAAGTCTTTAAAAGAACTGCAGTTTCCTAAAGGCAATCCAGCCCCCTCTCTTCTTCTGTTCAATTTTGGGCCCAGCTCATTGTCCATTTGCAGAGTCTGCCCACTACATATTTATGTATGATACACATATATATGTATATTACATAACAAGAGACAACTTCATCAGCTATTATTACCCAAATTTTCCTTTCAGATGCACTTCTTTCTAATTCTTCTAATTCTATTCTCTACTCTCATATCCCTACTCCTTTGTTTTTTCTCTGCCTTTATTTGTAACACCTATAATCAACTCATTCTTTCCCTCTCTACTTTTTTCCCCCAACAAGCCAGGCTTGTGTCATTAGGTACTTAACCAAAACAAAACTACTGTTGTTTTTAATACCTCTATGGTGACTGCACTGAGATAGGAACTAGTTAATCACAGTTGTAAATTACCTTAGCTTGATTAAAGCACTTAATTTAATAATTTAAGTCTCTTCTATTGGCTTTAAGTCCTTACTAGCTTAGCATAAGGAAAGATGCTGTAGGATTGGTTCTCTCCATGAATTTATGCAATGTCATCTTGAATTTTAAATGCCCATTTTTTTTTCAAAAAGGGGGCTTAGCTTTAGAGGGAAATTGATTTGAGAATCCCAGACCTCATCTTTAAATTTATAATATTCTAGTTTTTTCTTTTGTTTCTCATATTTGTAGAAAAGTCTTGAAATTTTTTGAATTGTTGGGTTTTAGTGTAATGGCTTTCTTCTTTACTGCTTATAAGATCATCTCCTTGCTATTATAATGTTGGAGTTTGATGTGACTAGAAAAACTCAAGCTTGAGTTACTACTTATTAGCACTTGCAAATTTTGTCAGTTTACAAATTATTCCTATTTTTTAATATTTCTGGAAATTTTTCTTACATGATTTCCCAAAATGAAATAATCATATTCTTTTCCAAATAGTTTTTGGGAAGCCCAATAATTCCTCATTTTTCTTCTTGATTTGTCCTCCAAATCAGTCACTTTTATCAACAATATTTCCAAATATTTTTTCCCCAATTGAGTAAATTCATGCATTTATTTTTCAGCTTCTACTGTTCCTTCTGTTCTCCAGTAAAACAATTCTACTTTTTCACCGATCTATTGTTTTGTTTATATTGTCCCAGATGTTTCTAGGCCATTAAGTTTCATCATCTTGTACTGAGATGTAGTCACAGTCATTTCTTAATTTTATCTCATAATACATATTTGTTCAGTGTTTATTCATTGATTTTCTTCAGTTTATTGTGCCTTGAGAAATGTCCAGTTTTGTTTCTGATAGCACTGTTGGTATTGTTTTGGTATAATTATCTTCTAGTACTTTTGTCCCTACCTACTTTAATCCATTACATAACCAA
This sequence comes from Phalanger gymnotis, assembly GCA_028646595.1. NCBI lineage: Eukaryota > Metazoa > Chordata > Mammalia > Diprotodontia > Phalangeridae > Phalanger > Phalanger gymnotis. Next base: position 268,324,472 of record CM053624.1, on the reverse strand, counting down.
CACTTATCAAATATGTGGGGGAAAGTTAGGTGAGAGAACTCAAGGAGACCTGAGTTCAAATCCAGTTTGCCTCAGTTTCCTTAACTGTAAAATAATAAAATAGGGATAATAATAGCACCTAACTCACAGGATTGTTGTGAAGATCAAATTAAATAATACTTGTGAAATTGCTTAACGTAGTGCCTGGCCAACAGCAGGTACTAGATAAATAATTCTTTCCTTCCCTTCTCTTCCCTTTCCTTCTTCCTCTTCTTCCTCAAAATAAGAATAGGCCGTCACTTGGCCAGAGATTCTAGAAGACAGGACTGTTCGAAAAGGGCTGAAAGGATCTCAAAAAAGAAATTTCTCACCAAGAATCATAAATTATCTCAAAGAGAAATATAAGGAGAAGGCCTTTAAAGAGACCAGTGACTTATTCAAGAAGCTTTCCAACAAGTTCAGGTCAAACCGTACATACAAAAAGTGTCCCAAGAAGAGATGAATATAAAAGAATACTATGAGATTAAAAGAGCAGCATGAGAAAGGTTAAAGCCCATAATGAGCTGAGGTTTGTGAAAAAAATGGGAACAACAAAACAAAATGGCTTTTTAGGTATGTTCTAAAACAGGAAGTGAATGGCGACTACGCCCACTAACTTGGAGTGGATGCAATAGTATTTAACAGGTGATAGGAAGGAAGCTGAAATATACAACTTATATGTTGATTTTTTTTTTCATCAAAGGGAGTGATTTTTAGATTAGAAAGGTTAGAACAGCCATGGACCACAGCAGACGTTCTTAACCTTTATGCAGATGCATCCCAGCTCCCTTCATCAGTCTGGTGAAGCCTACCAACTCTTTCTCTGAATTGATGTTTTTAATCAATTGAAAGAAATAATAAATTTCAGTTAGAGATTAGTGAAAATATAGATGTAATTTTTTCCTATCTAAGTTCATGCTATGAACCCTTAGTCTAGAGGGAACTGAAGCACAATACTGGCAAGGAGATAATAAGATCGCCCAGCTGCTATAAATGAGAACAATTTTCTTGGCAAAGAGGAATCACATCCCAGAATACTGAAAGAGATGTGATTACTGAATCACTGTTTATAATCTTTGAGAAATTATGAAGCATAAAAGACGTACCAAAAGAGTAAAAGTTATCTTAAATTTCAAGATGGAGAAAAAGTAGGTTAGCATATATTGCAAACTGTACACTGGTGAGCATTGGTGACCTCAGACACTTTCTAGCTATGTGATCCTGGGCAAATAACTTAACCTCTGTCTGCTACCATTTCCTCAACTGTGAAATTGGGATAAAAATATTGCCTACTTCCCAGGATTGTTGTGATGATAAAATGAGATACTATTTGTAAACATTTAGCACAATGCTTGGCACATAGTAGGTGCTTAATAAATGTTTGCTTCCTTCTTTTCATTCTTCCTGCAAAATGTGACTAGTCATACTTGCCCTGCTTACTTCCACAGGTTGCTATGAAAGCTAAATGAGATAATGGGTTTAGCATGACTTTGTAAATTGTAGAGTTATACAAATGGAAGGCATTATTGATGAGGCAAACAGAGCGTTTGAGGAAGATGGGACAGGCAGGATGAAGGATGTGAGATATGAGATAAAATGCAGGATGAGATCAGCCATAGATTATGCATTGATGCCCCCATGTACCAGTAAGGTAATAATAACAATATAGATGATAATTGTCAAAATGCCCATGTGGTTCTGTACAGCAACGTATACGAGACTCTCCACATAGAAGGTAGAAGAAGTAAACCATTTATTCAGACACCAGAGAACCATATCCCATAACCAAATGCTCAGCTCTCACAGCCAGTCAGTCCACTTCATCATAACAGCAAGGAACCCAAAACATTCAATACAGAATATCACAACATGGAGCCTCAACATCCCAAAACTTCTCCAACCCCCTGCTGGGGTCTTCCCCAAAACAAACTCACAGTACAGCTAAGTCAGCTTGTTCAGCTCTAACTATCACGACAGGGGCCATTAGCAGCCATAACTGCATGCTCTCTTGCTCTCTCTCTCTCTCTCTCTCTCTCTCCATTTCCTGTGACATAACTTCCTTTTCTTGTCAGGAAGTTCTTCCCACCACATGTGGCTTAGACTTCCTGTGACATAAGCAGGTCACATGACTTATTAATGGGTGGGAAAGATCTTCTAATCTAAATTGCTACTACCATGAATTTATCTGCATGCTTTCACAAAGCACCACACCCCATCTATGTGACATTCTGGAGCAGTGCTCCCCTTCCTACTTCCCTGTTCTCCTTGCTTATCTGTATGATAAAGGTACTTCAGGACTCCCTGATATTCCAGGCATTCCAGAGCCATGCTTGTCCCTCCTCCCTTTGTCCTGCTCCCCTTCCCCTATCTCGTCAAACTGTATTTAGACCAGACACCCAACGTAGCTAATTGCTCTGCCTCCCATGGGAGCAGGCCCCCTGGGTGCATCACCCCAATAAACCCTTTGTCTAGGAGACGGTCTGAGCAAATTCTTTTCAGGACAGAACCTACAACCTACATGTCTATTCCTCACCATTCTTGTGCTCCCCAACATTTTGTGGTGCTGGTGAACCCCAACATTCTTGGGGTGCACCCTGAACTGCAACATTTTGATTATCTTTTGGGGGAGGCAATAGTCTGAAGTTACATTTGTAACTTTGGACCTCGGCTTCTTGTTGTTGTTGAGTCACTTCCATCATGTCTGACTCTTGTGAGCCTATTTGAGGTTTTCTTGGTAAAGGCACTGGAGTGGTTTGCCATTTCCTTCTCCAGCTCTTTTCACAGATGAATAAACTGAGGCAAACAGAGTTAAGTGACTCATCCAGGATCATGCACCTAGTAAGTGTCCGAGGCCAAATTTGAACTCAGGAAGAGGAGTCTTCTTCACTCCAGGCCTGGTATTCTATCCTCTGTGACACTTAGCTGCCCCAGGTCCTCAGCTTCCTCAGTTACAAAATGAGTGAAACTACAAGATCTCTGTGGCTCCTTTAACTTCTCAACCTATGATCATTTGTCTGCGGAACTCCCAGGGTAGAAACTCCACCCCCCTCCACCCCCAGTGATGACAGGCAACTTCTTGGTAAGCTATTCAAAGGATTATAAGCAGAGAACCAGAAGGGACCTCAGAGGCCCTCTAATCCAACTCCCTTATTTTACAGACTAAGAAACTGAGGCCCATGGATGTTCAATGACTTACCTAAGGACCCAAAGGTAACAAGTGCTAGCCCTCTTCTAGCCTTAGAGAGTAGACTGAGGCACTAAGGGGTTGTGAGCCTCTCAGATGGCCACTGAGCTTAAAACCAAGTATTTCTGACTCCCAGACCAGGTCTCTAGCCATGATGCCTTGCTGGATCTCATTCTTCCTAATTATTCATCATCACCTCGCCTAATTTAAACTCCTATTCCCCTACAGGAAAAGACCTCAAACCCAAAGATCAAACAACCCCAGAGGAAAAGGAACTACTATTTGTCTTACCCTAGTGACTTAATTATTACGTGTTTCACTGCAGAGAAAGTTAATGAACAAGGATGTGTCCTTATTAAAGGAAGAAATTGCTTTGTAATGTCAAGAGTTTCTACAAAAATATAATAATTTCCAGGAAGTACCAATATGGAAACCCACCCGCAACATGACTAAAGCCTCTGCGTTAAATGCCAGTCAACCCTGTGTGTTGCTGGCCTATATTTGCATACAAATGTTATTCCCAGTCCATTTAAGAAGTCTGGCCATGCCTCAGGGCCAGTAAACAGAATATAGATGCAGCCTTAACTATTCTGCCTGGACAATTAGGGCTCAAACATGGGCCCAGCCATGATGAAGCACATAGGCTGCTTCTCAGGATAAATACGGTTTTCTTCTATCTCTGTCTCTGCTCTTTGTATGTAGTCCCATGCCCCATCCCTCAAGCCTACCTAATTGAATTAGTCTCGATAAATTCCAATCCCTCCAGAAGTTTGTTGCTTTTAATGACCCATAAAATCCAATCAGAAGAAAGCCCTTCACCAAAAGAAAAGAGATACCCTTTCTCTTCCAGGTTTAGGTGGAGTATCCCAAAGTACTTAGTACAGTTGTAAGCAAACTACATTAAGACATTTGGGACACCTTATTTTTTTTTTTTAATTCCCCTTGTTTCTCATTAAAATTGCTTGGGTTGAGGAGAAACCATAGAATTATAGAGCTGGTTGTTGTCGAGTTGTTTTTCAGTCATATCTAACCCCATTTGGAGTTTTCTTGGCAAAGATATTAGAGTGGTTCGCCATTTCCTTCTCCAGCTCATTTTATAGATGAGAGACTAAGGTAAACAGGGTTAAATGACTCACCCAGGGTCACACAGCTATTAAGTGTCTGAGGCCAGATTTGAACTCAGGAAGATGAGTCTTCCTGATTCCAGGCCCAGGACCCTATTTGCTGCTGCCCTAGACCTATAAGGGACTTGAAAGATTAATATTTAGTTCAACCTTTTCATTCAATAGATAAGGAGACTAAAGCCCAATGAAGTGACTTCCTTAATGTTACAGAGACAGAACTAGTAGTAACCAGGGCTCCTAGGATATCCCTCTTTGCACTATACAACCCTGCCTTTATGATACTTATTTCATGCATTAATACAAAGGGCTGACAATAGTTTCTATTATCTTACTTAAAATTCACCTATCCATGTGACATTCATACAGTGGCCAAAGTCAATCATTTTATTTTAATATGATTATCGCAATCAATCAAATTATTATCAGACTTCATATCCCTGTGAATGAGAACCATTTTATGAATGCTTTCAATTGGGCAGGTGAGACTTACCTCACCAGAATGAACAATGCCAGATTTTCTAGAAAGGGGGCCGTTTGAATTGAGTCATGATTTCATCCCCTATAATGCTGCCCATTACAAAGTACAAATTCTCCTCATTTTAGAAAGAATAACACTTAATAGCTGTGAGACTTGGTGCAAATTACCCAAGCTCTCTGGGACTCAGTTTCTTCATTTGATAAATGAGGATGAACAAAAAGAGCTTCTATTTTACAGCGTTGTTATGAGGACCAAATGAGATACCATAAATATTTGCAAACCTCAAAGTGTTATACAAACACAAGCTATTATTAGAGCAGAAGACTAGAATAGTGCCTTGTACTTTGTGCTGATATGAACCTTAAGTGACTTACCCAAAGTCACACCCATTCATAACTGGCACAGCTCCTACATGCTCTGTCTGTCTGTCTCTTTCTCCCTGTCTCTCTGTCTCTGTCTCTATCTGTCTGTGTGTGTGTCTGTCTTTCTCTCTTTGTCTTTCTATCTCTGTCTCTGTCTGTCTGTCTGTCTGTCTGTCTCTCTCTCTCTCATACACACACACACACACACACACCCCTCTAGATTCAGATCTGGCTTCTGATACTAGCTGTGTGACCTTGAGTGAGTCTCGATAATCCCATCTACAGAATGAGAATAATAAAACTTGTATTACCTGCCTCATATAATTATTGTGAAGTTGTAAACTATAAAATAATATATAATATGAGTTCTTTCAAGAGTCTAGGTTTCATAATGGGGAAAAAAGACTTGGTGCCCTCGCTAAGTAATAGTAAACAGTTCCCCCATCAAGAAGGATAAGCTATGGCACCACATGGCTTTGCTCACTTAAGCTAATTCTGGCTACTGACCAAACTCATTTAATTCCTCCAGCATCTTATGTTCAGACAACTCCACCCTTCCACCTCCTAACCTGCTTAATTCCCTCCCTTTCAATATGCCTGCAATTTCCACTGAGAACAAAAGATAAAAGACCTTTTTCTAGACCTTAGCCCCAGGAGAACATCTGCAGTGCTCTTGACACTGGTGGCTTGTTTATATTTGCAGCCTCATATCTGCTTTGAATTCCCAGAACTGGACAGCATTTTAGCACCAGTGTGGTCCTTGCCCCAAATAAATGAGCTCGTTTTTTGCCTGGTGTCTGCTAATATTAAGGTCTTTTCTAATACCTGGCCAGTCTAGGCCCTCACCGACTTAGGGAAAGAAAGGAAAGGAAGTATCTTGCTGATATGCACTATACTATTGATTTAAAATTTTGTTTTTTCCCACTTTGTACACTTATGTCTAATAAAGTATTCTGCTGAGAAGGATAGGAAGGCTGGGGGAGGACATGCAAGAAATGAGAACTAGGCAGTGGTTGGAACCAGCAGGTGTCTGGTGTTCCCTGTCTCTAGAATATCACTGTCATTTTAGTTATACCAATAAATTGGGAGCTAGGCACAGACTGATAGGGGAGGCAGGGTGAGACCTAGAGTGGAAGCTGAATCTTAGAGAAAGAAAGAAAGAGAGAGAGAGAGAGAGAGGAAGGAAGGAAGGAAGGAAGGAAGGAAGGAAGGAAGGAAGGAAGGAAGGAAGGAAGGAAGGAAGGAAGGAAGGAAGGAAGGAAGGAAGGAAGGAAGGGAGAGGGAGGGAGGAAGAGAGAGAGAAAGGAAAGAAGGAAGAGAGAGGGAGAGAGAAAGAAAGAAAGAAAGAAAGAAAGAAAGAAAGAAAGAAAGAAAGAAAGAAAGAAAGAAAGAAAGAAAGAAAGAGAGAAGTAGCATGTGAGACCAGACTTGGCCTCCTAATCACAGAACACAGGACACAAGGTGCCCAGTCTGAATGGAAGAGGCCAATTTCTCTACAAAAGGCAGAGGGTGAGGTTACCATTTTGATAGGTAAATTGACTTCAAATAGGGCATAGGATCTAGAGCTGAAAGGTCCATTTTATAGATATAGGGGAACTAAAGCCAAAACAGATTAAGTGACTTACCTAAGATCTCATACACAGTTATTAGCAGAGCTGGAATTTGAAGCCAGGCCCTCTGGCTACAAATATGGCCCTCTTTCACAAAACCACATCCTCTCATTATACCAGGAGTTCTTATTCTGGGATCCATGGAGCCCATGGGAGTCTACAGATCCATTTCAGGGGAGTCTATAAATTAGGGTTTTTAAAAAATATATTTTGATAAATGTATTTTGATATAATTGATTTCATTTATAATCCTGTATATTTTATTTTATGCATTTTAAAACATTATTCTGGGAAGCACTCCATCCATAGGATTTACCAGACCACCAAAGGGGTCCATGACTCAAGAAAAGTTAAGAACTCATGCACTATGCTATAAAGTCCCTCAACCAAGATAAAGAAGAAATAAATGGCTTCCAGGGTCTGAAAAATATTAACATTTTAAAAAGAGGGTAAGACAAGCAATTCCTAAGTCAAGGCAAAAGACTTAACAGCTGGAATGAAAACCCTTGGGAGCCAAGACAAGGAAAGGTGTTTCTCTGACATTTTTTCCCTAGGCCTACTATGCGTGTGTGTGTGTGTGTATGTGTGTGTGTGTGTGACTGTGTCTGTGTCTGTGTGTCTGTGTGCCTGTGTGTGTGTTGGGGGGAGGGGGAGATACTGACTGTATTTCAGATCTGAAGTCCTGAACAAAGAGCCATTCAGGGTGATGGGAAGCACAGAAGGGGAACCCTTCTGCCACAGACCTGAAATCCTACACCCAGAGTAAAGGGATAGGAAAATAACTTGGAGAAGACTGACACCTTGGAGCCTGGCGCAAACTAAGTCCATCAGAAAGAAACTTAGAACTGCTCTAAGATCAAACCCAAGTAGGACTGAGGTCTGGCTTCCTCGGACAGGAAGCCTAGCAGAAGTGAAAGTCAATCAAAAAGAAACGAGTTAGAAAAATGTAAGTCTTAGTTCCCTGGAGGTA
>CM053624.1:268211250-268316626 GCA_028646595.1 Phalanger gymnotis | reverse complement strand
CATCAGAGGCTTTTAGACCACGTGGGTTTAAGTTGCCTCTTTGTGACAATTTTAGGTCATATGGGTGAGTTGCATGTGTGACTCACCCTTGACCCTGAAAAAGATATAAAACCAGGGGTTGGCTTTCTCTTTTTCAGAGCTCTTACCCACAGCCACGGTGGTGAAAGTGACTCTGGGCTAGCACTTGTTATGAGCTCCCAGGCTGAACTTAGATGTTGGTAGCTATGAATTGTATTTGGTCTGTCTGTTGATGTTTGTAATTTGTTTGTATTTGCTCCAAAGTTCAGAGTGCTGGCTTTTCCCCCTGAACTAAGTGAATGGTATTTGTATGTTGAATTAAAGTAAGCTTGTTAACCCCTTAATGTTGCTTTCCTTAGTAAAGCAGATCAAAAGAACCTGGGCTTTTGCAACGTGCTGGTAGCGTGTTTGTTGTTGGGCTTATGTTGGCTTTTCACCCCCACAGCAGCTGCTAGCAGGATTGCTGAAACACCTACTTGCCCTAGCTCAGTGTTATTCCTTATATTTAATAATATGATACAACATGACATAATATGATATAATATAGCATAGTATGATAATATATCATGCAATATAGTATAGTATAATAATATGTAATATAATATGGTATAGTGTGGTATAATAATATAACATAATATAGCATGATATATAATAACATAATTGAAAATAATATAGTATTCCTTTTAAAACCCTAATGAAAGGTTCATCCTATTTTCAGTAAGGAAAGAAAGGAAAGAAGGAAAAGGTTTACATCTTTTCACCTAGGGCTACTAGGTGGCACAGTGGATAGACCCCTGGGCCTGAAGTCAGGAAAACCTGAGTTCACATTGGACCTCAGACACTGACCAGCTGTGTTTCCCTGGGCAAGCCACTTAATGTCTGTCTGCCTCAGTTTCCTAAGCTGTAAAATGGGAATAAGACCTAACTCCCAGGGCTGTTGTAAGAATCAAATGAGATGCTATTTGTACAGTGCTTAGTATAATGCCTGGCATAGAGTAGGTACTTGGTACACACTTGTCTCCTTCCTTCCTGTCAGGAGAGTGAAACTGGGTAATGAAAGACCTAGCCCCAAGAAGAGACAAAGTAGCAGCAAAAACCATTAAAGGAAAGTCTGTCCATCCTAGCATAAGGCAAAAATGTTCCTATCTATTAAAGACACTGGGGATAGGACTGGCCTGGGACTAGACCTAGGCTTTTATTTGTATAGAGAACTCTAGAGTAGAGAATTCTATCTTCCAATGCAGGCTGCCACTTTCTCTGCGACATACAATCTTAGAGAGGTGCCTAGAGTACAGAGAAGTTGACTTCTCCCGCGTCACAGAAGCAGTATGTGTAAGAGGCAGTACTCGAATCCAGGTCGTATGTTAATCTTCCTCTGTTTAGTCCCTTAAATAGAATACCCCCAGGGGAAAAAATCATATAAAGTAAATTAAATAACACCATCATGTGTGTTTTTACAAAATATGATGTTGAGAGATTTAGAGCTGGTAGTCAGTTGGTCAACTAATATTTATTAAGCCCCTACTCTGTGCTAGGCACTATACTAATAGTGAGAAGGGCAAAAACCAGTCCTGCCCAACAGGAGCTCATAGCCTAGGAACCTGAGAGATAATCTATTCCAGGGGTGGGGAACCTGTGGCCTTAAGGCCTTCTGGGTCCTTAAATGTGGCCTTTTGACTGAATCAAAAGGCCATACTTAAAGACCTAGAAGAAAATTTAGATTCAGCCAAAAGGACATACTTAAGGACCTAGAAGAAAATTTGAATTTAGTCCAAAGGCCAGACTTAAGGACCTAGAAGGCCACAGGCTCCTCTTCCCAATCTATTCCAACAACCTCCTCCCACCCCCATGGCCTCCCTTCCTCCCTTCCCTTCAGCATATTCCAGGTGAGCATTTCTCAGTTTTGACCTCTTTAGTCACACACCTAGTAAATGACAGAGCCAGAAAGTGAGTCCAGTCAGGCCTTTTTGATCCCAATGCAGTGTTCTTACAGTGTGGTGTCTTCCTCCAGTTACGCAAGCACATAATCTTTATTTTGAGCCAGCTTGCAATGCTAGCCTAGCAGAGTATATCAGGGCCTCCCCTCAAATGTAGTAGGCCTTTGATAAATATTTGACGAATGAATGACAAGTGACCTTCACAGCCTCCTCTAGAAAGTCACATGTGCACTGATTGTCAAAAGGAATCCAAATGGCTAAGTACGGGAAACCCAAACCTCTAATCATTTTCCTTTAGTGAAGATGGGAATAGAAAAATCATCTTCGTTACTGAATTATGTGGCCACTGCCAGTCAACAGAGAGGAGAGGAGCTTAAAAGGCATATTCCCAGAAGAAACTGCCTCGGGGTTGGAAACAAGATCCTGTTTGTATCTCCAGGGCTGAGTCCCAGGGGTGGGGCTCAGCTTTCCCTGGACTGATAATGACTTAACTAAAATCATTACAAATATTAAAAGAAAAAAAAAGCTCTCAAGGTTTCCCAGCTTAGAAGAGAAAGCAAATATCTTTCCAAAACAGATAGATAACCTATATAATCAGAGCTTTACAAAGAACTCCCTATTTGGTCATCACAACAGCTCTGTCAGGTAAGCAGTGAAAATTTGATTAGCCCCATTTCACAAAATGAGGAAACTGAGGCTTATAGGATCTAAGTGATTTGCTGAAGGTAAGGAATCCTGAGTCCCTAGCAGTGAATTGGGTCACCTACAGTCACATAGCTAGTCAAAGTCTGAGGCAGGATTCCACCTCACATCTTTCTGACTCTAAGTCCAGCACTATCCACTGGGCTACCTATCCACTTAGTCTAACTAGTAAGGAAGTAACAAAGCTGCGACCTGAACTCGGCTGTTCTCATTCCAAGTCCCATGTTCTTTCCACTACACTGTACTTGCCTTCTAGGCAAGTGAATTCAAGGTGAAATGGATCACTCTGAAAGTCATTTATTTTCCATTGGCAGAAGAGAAAAATCTAATCCTCTTCAATTTTAATCAAACTAAAGGCTATTTGTGGCCACAGCCCCTTCCTCTAAAAGCTCTGCTCCCCCCAGGGCCGTACCTACAGTAGGGTATTGGAGGTCATAACCTCATTTAAGGATGGCCCAATCCCAGCTGGAAGGCTTTGACTCCTCAATTACTTAAAAGATGATGCGCATTTATGTGCCCTATGATTATACCATAAAAACGAAGGGGCCTTTAATAAGGTTATTCTCTCTTTATAGCATGACCCTATTAATGATGACCTATCTTCCAACTCAAAAAAAAAAATCTCTTCCTTCACGATGCAGCTCGAGCACCAACTCTGCATCTGGGGTTCTTAACCAGGAGACTGTAAACTTATTTTGTTTTTTAATATTTTGATAATTGCATTTCAACATTCTTGGTTTCCTTTGTAATCCCATACCTTTCATTTTATGCATTTCAAAACATTATTCTGAGCAAGGGTCCAGAGAATTCAAAAAAAGTGAAGAAGCCATGTTCCACATGAAGCCTTTCCTATTCTTCCCCACAACCCCCTCCTGTGAACTTTAAGTAGCCACCTGTCTAATTTCCTTGTATTTGCCTACCTTACATTTGTTTTTGTTCTATTTATATTTATATTTGTACTTGTTGTCACCCTGTTAGGATGTAAAATCCTTGAGAGTAGAAATTCTTTCTTTCTTTGTGTTTATGTCCCACCCCACCCCCATTAGCACAGTACACGGCACAGATTCCAATGGAAGCATGCAGTTTGGAACCTCCCCCCAAAAGTGTCTATCCCAACCCACTCTTTCCTGCCTATCCTATGAACCTCTATTCTGGATCCTCCCAAAAGTTCACCATACAGTATCCACCCAACAAGCTGGAGGCTTTCTTTGCTTTTGTCCTATGTTGTAAGGGCACTAATGGAGCATCTACTGGCATCCCTCCTTCTTGCCATGGGACCAGTCCATCTTCTCTTTCTGTCCCACAATTCCTCAGTCACATCCTTTATTCTTATGATTCTGCTTTCAGAGTTCTTGATGGTTATTAAGTTGCTACCCACCCACAGTCCCCATGGGTCTCTGCTTGGCCCTCTGTGGGATGCTCATCTTTAGCTGGTTGGTTGACTGTCTGATTATCCCATTAGCATAGACTTCCTGTGCAATACAGTGGCCCCTTCCTTCCACTTGAGATTTCATCCCAGTTCCATACCTGAACAATAACCCCCTTGAACCTGAGGCAGGAGCGTACTAGAGTCAGCTCAAAAGAGCTACTTGTTAAATTTTCTCTGTGAGCATTTACACCTCAGAAATTGGCAAATGCTCCCAAAAGGCGCTTGGCTTATTGCTTTGTTGATTTCTAGACTTAAGAAGGGCAGCTAGATGGTGCCATAGCAGACAGAGCGCCAGGCCTGGAGTCAACAGCTCATTTTTCTGAATTCAGATCTGGCCTCAGACACCTACTAGCTGTGTGACCCTGGGCAAGTCGCTTAACCCTGTTTGCCTCAGTTCCTCATCTATAAAATAAGCTGGAGAAGGAAATGGCAAATCACTCTGGTATCTTTGCCAAGAAAACCCCAAATGGGGCCATGAAGAGGCAGACACGACTGAAGATGACTAACCAACAACAACAAAGACTTAAGAAAGTGATGGAGAAAATGTGAATAATGCATATTAAACTTTAAAGTGTTTCATGTATACATTTCTTCCGCCTTCCCCAAAGAGCCAGTTGCTAAATGTTTACCAGCAAACCGATGACCTGAGTTCTTACAAGTATGTAGTAGTCATGTAGTAGTCACTGCTCTCACCTAGGCAATTCCCTTCACTGATATCCTATAGCGCGCACAGCCTCAGGAGCCATGACTGTTGGTTAGGACTGACTCCACTCTCTCCAACACCTATTCTGCATCAGAAGATTTGAGAAGGTGTTTCAGAAAGTGAGAATAAGGATGTGGCTTAAACACTGATTGGTTTTTTTTTCCCCTTGGGGCAAACGATTGTTTCTTTTTGCTATTGGATCCCACAGGGACCTAACACGCTGCCTGGCATGTAAATACTTAATGCTTGTTAAATTAAAATCAAACTGATTTCTTCTCCCAAAAAATAAAATTATCAAAGACCCTCTCCCCACACTAGGTCTTCTGCGCCCCAGCCCCTGAAAGGGGAAAAGGGATGGATGCCTTGAATGATGGCAACTACATGTACATAATGTGTTCACTTGAACCTGGACAAGAAACTGATTTAGTGCCTACACATAGGATCATCCAGCATGCTTAAGACATGGAAGAAAAATACAACGAATTTCTGAGGATGTACTGAATTCCTTAAGTACATTTCAGAAGCTGCCCTCCTGGACATAAACTGAACAGGTCGGTAACAACAAAGAGCAGGTCACCATAACAAGCCATCTCATTGACTGGACCATAAATCAAGCATCCTCCTCTGTCTCCAGATGGGCAATCAGTGATTTCCACAGAGACATGATTACGCTGGCATATGCCTTGAACGGCTCTGTTAACGGATGACAACAAAACAACTCAACCTGAAATCACAGGATCGAGAGCTGGAAAGAAGCTGAGGGGTCCAGGGGCTGTTAACCCAGGGTCCATAATATATATAGGCGGTCCATAAATTTCATTTTTTAATATTTTGAAAGCTATTTCAGTATCATTTTATAATCAAAGGTATTTTATTCCGTACATTTAAAAACATTATTCTGAGAAGAAATCCATTTGCTTCACTATACTGTCAAAGGTTTCCATGACACAAAAAGAGTTAAGGACATCCGATTTTGTCCAGCCTCCTCATTTTGCAACTGGCTAAACTAAGGTAAAGTGATTTGTCAAAGGTTACACACAGCTACTAAATAACAGAGTCAGGATTTGAATTCAGGTCTTTTGACTCCAAGTCTACTACTGTTCTTCACACTATACCATTGTCTTAAAAAAAAGGTATACTATTATATTCTCACCATTTCTTTTTGAGGGACAGAAAAGTGGGAAATAACCATCTATTCAGTGATAATAAAGCTTCCCATAAAACGTGGGCATCAGAACCATTATCAGCAACTTTTTGCAACTCAACAGAATAGAGTCTATTTCACTTCTCAATTGCAACATGGCGCTTCCAAAGGATAGAAGGAGCTAGGAGGGCTATAGGAAGCAGTGTATTCTGCCCTCGAGAAGAAAGGGAAGTCTCTGGGCTCCTGATAATTAATGACTCCACCTTGCAGCTAAGGTTAGTTGCACAGACACATTTGCCTTGTCTTCCAAAGTCTGAGAATTGTGAGGATAACACAAGACAGTGAATGGAGAAGGAATTTTCATAGCCCTAAATGGAATAGAAAAGGGACCACCATTTTCTAAACCACAACTAACCTTTCCAGCTTCACTTGGTTATTTTCCCCCCACAGGGCAATAGCACTAGGGTGGTGTTAAAATAAAAAGAACATTGAGTTGTGGGGTCAGAGGACTTGTGTTCAAATCCTGGCATTGACACTTATTACCTATTTGATCTTGGGCCAGTCACTGAAGTTTCCTGAGCCTTGATTTCTTGATTTATAAAATGAAGGGGCTAGAGTAGAAGACTTCCAAGGTCCCTTCCACCTCTAATATGATTCTAATACAATGATAGAGTAATTAGAGAAAAAAAAACCCACAACCCAATTCTTGGGAATCTTTTTATCCAAAACCCAAGTTTGGGATCAACACTTACATTTCATTTGCTTGGCGATTGACTTGTTGGGTTCTAGCCAGTGCTGGAAAGGAAGAGAAGAAACCCATGGTCAAAATGCTGCATGGTACAGTGAAGATGTAACAACTAAGAGGCTTTTAATAAGGTTATTCTCTTTTCATAGCATGATCTTGGTAATAATAGCCCATTGGCAATTGCTCCGTTCTCAGAAGGTCACCATGAACTATTTAAGCAGTAACAATAGAAGAAAGGGCCTATAATTACAAACTAATAATATTAATGTCTATGTGAGTGATATTCGAGTCACACTGCATCGAATAGGGAGGCATTAGGAATACAATATGCACTCGAGGGTGAAATTCCTCGTTGGTTTACAGATGAATTTTGGAAGTGTCAATTGGGTCTGGTTTTACTAAAAGTATCATCCATTCTGCTTTAACGAGACAAGTGTGTTTCTAAAAATCACCACACTGTGCAAAACTGCACGATAAAAACCATAGGGTTTGTAAGGAAAACGGCATCAGGAATACAACACTCAACATCTTCATCCCTGAAACATTAAAAAAGATAGAACCTAATAATAGTGATGTTACAGCTCTATACATGTTAAATAGTTAAGAAATACATAAATACTACAACAGATAATGGCAAATGTCCATGGCCTCATTCTGCTGCTCAGCCTGCCCCCAGGTCCCATGCTGTCCAGGATGGTAAAGTCAATGACCTACAGATTGTAGCCTCAGAGGGCCACAACTCCAACACTTGTTTGAGTTGGGATGCTGAATGAGTATTTTTTCATACAGAAGAATTTTCAATGAGGAGGAAGAGCAAAACACAATCTTATTGGATAACACATTTGGTAGATGTTTGGGGTGTGTGTTTTGTCTATTCCAATGGGACTTGGTTTAGCTGGAGGCAGTATTTGCTGTCTTGCTGCTTTTCACTGATGTACATAAACAAATGTGAAATTCAGGTTATGCTCAAATTGTTCCCTGATATGTCAATCATACTGAAACAAATTCTTGTTTTCAAATTGAGTGTTATAGCAAAACTACGTGGGGAAAAAAAAGAAAGACTCAAATAGACAAACGCGAAGCAACGCCATTGGATAACCATCTCCACCTCCCTTTATCCTTAGAGTGATGTTTTAAGGTTGCTTCATAATAGCCCAAAAATAATAATTAAAGGTTTGCGAAGCATTTTACATGAGTTAACTTATTTGAGCTTCACAATAACCCTCTGAGATAAATGCTACTGTCTTCATTTCACAGATGAGAAAACAGAGGCACAGAAAAGTTAAATAATTTACCCAGGGTCGCAAAGGTAGGAGGTATCTGAGGCAAGATTCAAACTGAAGTCTTTCAAATCCTATACTCTATCTGATAGCTGCCTCAGCATTGAGAGGCTTATCCTCCCGATGTCGAAGATGAGGAATCTAAGGCTCAGAGAAGTTAAATCATTTGCCCGAGATCATGATGAATAAATTTTAGATATAGATTTGAACTCAGGTCCACAAATCTTTCTACTATACCATGTGGCCTCAACAAGCTTTAAACTTTCCTTTATGCATCTGGACAACCACTAAGAATAGTGATTATTGTGTTGTAATGTATCTAGGGGCAGCTAAATGGGGCAGTGGATAAAGCACCGGGCTTAGAATCAGAAAGACTCATCTTCATGAGTTCAAATCCAGCTTCAGACCCTTACTAGCTATGTGATCCTGGGCAAGTCACTTAGGCACTGTTTGCCTTGTTTTCCCCATCTGTAAAATGAGCTGAAGAAGGAAACCACTCCAGTATCTGCCAAGAAAACCCTAAATGGGGTCACCAAGAGTCAGACACAACTGAAACAGCTAAACAACAATTCTGGTCTTGGATATTAGATCATCACAGCTACTCAAATATAGTAGTAAAGTAGGAATGCATAAGACCTATGTCTGGGCCTGAGATTTTTTCTAAGAGCTCTAAGGAATATCTTTAAATGGCATCTATTTGGCTAATTAAGGATAGGGGTTGTGAGTGGACCTGTGATTTCCTTGGTATAGCGAACTTCCAATGAGGAAATTCCCTCTACCAATACAGGGTGTGACCTTCCTTGCAACTTAGGTTGTTAGAAAGTTGCCTACAGCACTTGGAGGATAAGTGACCTGCCCAGGGTCAGAAAAGAGATTTGAATCCAGGACTTCCCAGCTCTCTAGGCACTATACCACACTGCCTAATTAAGGGCCTTTTTTTTTTTTGCCTTTTTTTTCCCAGGAAAATAGAACTGTATTTCTAGGAAAACTAGAACTTTTCCTAGTTCACAGCTGTGTTCTTATAAGAGTAATTGTCATATAATTAAGAAATGAGAGGTTGTCTTCAAGCACCATGACCTGGTCTGAGGTCATTTGAGGAGATCATTTTTTTGAGCTTCGAAGGAAGCACTTTATGCATCGGATAAAAACCACAAACCTAGGGTAGAAACAAACTACTTTGTTTTCCAAGATGGTGCCTGGGTACACAGGCTGATCAAACTGTGACTTCTCAGATAGCTCCATCATCTCTACTGTGATTTATTTTCTACCCTTTCCCATTTTCCCATCTGCAGCTAAGGGCCAGCCAATGGCCAAAAAATAGGACTGTCAAGACCTTCACCTCTCCCCTGTCTTTCTAGAATTCTCCTCTTCCTTTTTTGAATCATTCTGCCCCATTAAAGCTGTTGAAATGAGTCAGCAAATGATAAGTCAGAGGCACACCAGTAAATCAAATTGTGCGATTATTGTACATATAAATAGATTATACTTAGGCTATTTTTAATAGTCATTTATTCTGCTTTGTAATCAGATGTAGTAATTAAAACTTCTCTTTGATTTCACTGCCATTTTCCTTGCTAATGAAACTTGGAGTATGCAGCACACTGGGCTTGTTTTAAAAAATAACTTTTCCCTTTCATCAATAAGCATGCTGTTACCCTGGAGGAAATAAAGATATTGATCCTGCTAGCCAACAAAATACCTCAATATGATGCTGGCTTGCAAGAGTTGAGGCCCTCATCACCTCCCCTCTGGACGACTATAATGGCCTCTTAACAGCTTTCCTCATTTTTGGTCCCTTTTCTTGCCCATCCGTATATCAGGTATTTGCCAAGATATTCTTCCTTTGCGGCACAGGTTTCACTAAGGTATTCTTTGGCTTCAAAAGCTTCCAATGGCTCCTTATTAGTGCCAGAAGAAAATAACAACTCCTCAGCCTGACATTTTAAAAAAAACCCTTCATGATCTGGCTTCAACTTCCCTTTCCAGTTTTATTTCACATTGTACTCTTTTAAGCACACTATGTTCCTCATGTCCCAAGTTTGACACTCCCACTTCTCTTCCTTGGAACAGACTCTCCCTCTTTCCGGAAATGA
This sequence comes from Phalanger gymnotis, assembly GCA_028646595.1. Taxonomy (NCBI): domain Eukaryota; kingdom Metazoa; phylum Chordata; class Mammalia; order Diprotodontia; family Phalangeridae; genus Phalanger; species Phalanger gymnotis. Next base: position 268,306,575 of record CM053624.1, on the reverse strand, counting down.
ACTAGCTTCTCATCTGGCCTGTTCTTGACCCTCCCTTCCTCCCACCCTTTTCCCCTTCACTGGATCAGCATTCTCCTGCCTGGAGGGGAGTTAAGCCACTCAGTTCCTCCTTGGTCCCCTTTGCTATATCTTCATCCAGATTATGCCCACTAACCATGGACATTGCCTCAGTCAAACTGAGACCTGTTAAAGACGTGAAAAAGCCAAGATCCTCCACTATATCCTAGGTTATATCCAGCTGTCCTCATCTATATCATGCCACTGGACCTAGAGGGCGCCAGAGGAGAAAATGAGATCGGTGACTTTGGATGGCCCTCCCTCACTTAAATTCATTTCACTTGCATGTCATGGCATCACTTCCCTCATGTCAAGTTCCTCTTGGAGAATGAAGGACAAACAACAACAACCACTCCCATGGATATCCCCAGTACTAGGCCCTCTTCTCTTCTCCCTCTGTACTATTTCATATGGTGGTCTCTTGGCTCCCAAGGATCAAATTATCATCTCTATGCTGATGAGTCTCAGATCTACTTCTCCAGCCTTAACCTTTCTGCTGAACTCCAATCTTACATCTGCCTATTAGACATCTCAAACTAAACGTCCCATAGACATGTTAAATTCATCATCTTAAATCCCAATGCTGAATTTATTATCCTTCCCCTCCAAACCCTTACCTCTTCCCAACTTCTCTATTGTTGTCAAGGGTATCGCCATTCTCCCAATGACCAAGGTGTCAGCCTCGAATCCTTACTCTCGATCTTTCTCGCTCCTCATATCCATTTTGTTGACAAGTCCCGTGGTTGTTACCTTCATAAACTCTCTTGAATAAACCCCCTCTTCTAGCTTCTGACACTGCTCCCATCTTGGTACAGGCGCTCATTACCTCCCATTTAGACTATTACAGTAGCCTTTTGGTTGCTCTTCTTACCACAAATCTCTTGCTACTTTTCAGCTCCTAAGGTGATGTTCCTAAAACACAGGTCTGATGTTACCACCACCCCCACCCCCTGCCACTCACTAAACCCCAGTGGCTTCCTATCATCTCCAGAATCAAATATGAAATCTTTTATTTGAAGTTCAAAGTCTTTCATCACTTGTCCCCGGGACCTCACTAGTCTTTTTTATACTTTACGCCCTACCTTGAACTCTGAGATCCAGTGACACTGGCTTCCTAGTTGGCCCATATGATAATCCAAAACCTCTAAGAGCTATCCCTATGAACAAGAAACTCCAACTCTCAAATGCAGGCATTTTCACCAGCTATTCCCCATGCCTGGAATGTTGTCCCTCTTCATTTCTGCCTCCTGGCTTCCTTCAAGACTCACCCCAAATCTCACCTTCCCTTACCCTCCTAAATCCTAATGCCTTCCCTCTATTGAATGTTTTTTTCTTTATCCTGCATTTAGCTTGTTAGTACACAGTAGTTTTTGTTGTCTCTGTCATTTAGCTGTAAGCTTCTTAAGAGCAGGGACCATTTTTTTTTGCATTTTTTGGTTTCCCTGGCACCTGGCACACAGCAGGCACTTATTGTTTATGGATCAACTGAGTGACTGGAACTCTGCTTGGGACTGAGCTATCTTGAATGGTAACTGCATGCAAATTCATCTAATCCTAATCTAGCTGTCTGAAACCAGATCATGCTTCATATTTAACTACCCTTATTTGCCCAGCTATCTATATATGACTATCTAACCTCCCCTCCCTCCATCCCATCTCTTGTTCCGGGAATCAATACCATCATTGCTTCTAGAAAGGGCATATCAATATCACACCCACTTCCATTCACCATTCCTGTGACTTCCAAAACCTAGTTTCCTTGGCATCACAATCCCATGGATATTGCCTCCTCCTTAAAAGAACAAAAATTCCTGGAGGGCAGAGACTATATTGGTTTTGTACTTCTATCCCCAGTGCCTAGCACTGTGTCTGAAGAATAGTAGGCATCGAATACATGCTTTTTCATTTATTCATTCATCTCCATCTTCCAGAATACTTATCTTTCTCAAGACACAGCTCAGGAGCTATCGCCCTCAGGAAACTTTTCCCCAGCCCCACTAGTCCTCGGTATTTTCTCCCTCCTAAAATCATCTGTGCTGACATTATATCCTCCAGCAGAGGTGAAGCTCATTGAGGGCAAGGGGTATTTGGTTCTTATCTCTGTATCCCCAGAACCTATCCTAGTGCCTTGCATCTAGTAGGCTGTTAATAAATGTTGGCTGAATAAATAACAATAAAAGCAAAGCAAGGAAATACTGGACAGAGTCAAAACATCTCAATTTGTATTCAAACTGTATGAGCTGCTCAGATTTGGGCAAGACATTTAACTCCTCTGAGCTCCAGCTTTATCAGTAATATTTGACTAATACCTAATATGAGTGCTTATATTAACAAAAGGATTAAATAAGAAAGTAGAAGCAAAAACACTTGAAAAAATTATAAATCACTATATAAAGTATAAGGCAAGTAGGTGGTGCAGTGGGCTTGGAATCAGGAAGGTTCATCTTCCTCTGTGCAAATCTGGCCTCAGATAATTACAAGCAGTGTGACCCTGGATGAGTGACTTAACCCTATTTGCCTCAGTTTCCTCATCTGTAAAATGAGCTGGAGAAGGAAATGGCAAACCATTCCAGGGGTCACCAAGAGTCAAACATGACTGAGACAACCAAACATCAAAATATAAGGTATTATTATTATAACTAATATATTAGTTTCTTCACCTATTCAGCTGTAAATGTCTTAACATCTAGAAGAATCAACAATTCAAGTTTTATTAGTCTTGCAAAATGGACTCTGAGCCAACGTACTTCGACGTTTTTCGGGGCACTGGGAAGGCTTCACCCAAAGCTCTACCCTATTCACTAATGCCTGAAATTCTAGGCACATTTCTTTAGCTTAAGGCTTTGATCCCTATTAATATGCAAATATATGAGATATAATAGCCTCCTAGTAGGTAGGACTCAAAGGTTTTTTTAAAATGGCAGTTAGAAGAGAACTTATTCCTTGCTCCCTTTCATTTACAGAAAAAATCATTGGTGGCTTTTCCTCATTTCTACTAGGGGCTCCTTTTGGAGAAGGGAACAGAAGATCAAAGAAGCCCTAGTTAGTGTCCGATTCAGGAGGAGAACTCAGATTTCTTGATTCTCCGTCTGCTGAATTATGGGTGCCTGAAGACAACTGATTCTGACTCCTCATTTTCAGCTGTTAGCAGGAATTTGTGCTTTAGTATTAATGACTTTGACAGTCTTTTTCTTGAAAGTGGGTTGTGTTAGGAAGAGATCTTGAGGCCCCTGAATTCCTAAGGGAAATAGATGGAATAATAAATGGAAACTAATTGATTTTAACTGGCTATTGGTGACATTGAGGCTGTTATCTACTGTTCAAAACTATATTGGAGTGTTAATCACTGGTTAAATGACACTGGAGAGATGTTAATTGTTTGATTGGTGTTGGAGGGAACACATCAAATATGATGTTGCAAAACCTCTAAGAGCTATCCCTACAACACAGAGCAGCAGCTGCATGCTGGGGACCCAATGTGCCAGTCCAAGTGTAGGTTCATTGTGGTTAGCGATAATAACAATGCTTTATATAGTGATTTATAATTTTTCAAAGTGCTTCCACTGTAGTTTCTTAGATATTAGGCTTAGGCAAATATTACCTGTGATATTCTGGAGCTCAGAGTGTCTTCCCCACACATGGATTAGCCTGTAAGTTCAAAGCCCTTATAAACTACATATGTTTGCTAAATTGGCCAAAGAAGTTTAAATCCAAGGAAGGAAGTAGTGGAAATGGCACTGGCATTGGTTTCATAGGACTTAGCAATCAAATCCTGACTTTGCCATCCTAAGTAAGGTTGGACAAGCCATTTAATCTCGGTATTTTTCTCAGTTGTAAAAGAAGAGGTTTGTACTAGATGACCTCCAAGATCCCTTCCAGCCCAAACGTTATGATTCTAAATTGTTTTAATATCAAGCTTGTTACAATAGTATTTTACTTGAGTGACATTAATGCTACTTTATAGCCAGCCACAAGTACACATTTCTAGGCTCTAGGGACCATGTGTCTACATACTAGGTAAATCACCACAAGATGGCAGTCATACAATTTGAGGTTGTGGCCATACAGGGAGTGCCATCTCTTTATTGGAAAAATTTAAGAATCCATTGACACCAGCACTGTAGGCAACTAAATATTTAATGAGATTGGCCAATCTTGCTCTGTGTTATTAAAATATAAAACTTTTAAAACTCACGCTGACAAATGAATATTGGAATAAATTCCCTATGGGGACCAGAATACACAAAAAACAAAAGTCTATGAAATTAAACTATACATCTGATTTCTACTTCCCTAATTTATAATCTCAAATTAGTGTGCAGTCAGCTGCATTCTGGCCATGCTTTAAAGCTTGCAGTTCATCGGGTCTCCACAGTAGTTTTTGAAGCAAAATCTGATATTCCTGCCTGTTGCTGGCCAGTTAGAGAACCTCTACCTCTGATAATGGTGTGTAGACATTCTCTAAGTAATGACTCATCACCAGTTAAACCAAGTATGAAGCTGCTTAATCCACCAAGAAAGCAAAAGCTTTGCTTAGAGAAGATTGTCTAGCGCCTCTTAATCTGGTGCCTTTTTGACTCAAACCAGAATGGGCAGGTCATGAATAGAAGCAAGATGTTGCTCCCCAGTATTTCTCATATCCTTCCTCTCCACTAACATAACTACCACTTTAGTTCAGGCCCTCATCACTTGTCCTCTAATATTACCGCAGTAGCCTCCTAATTGGCCTTCTTGCCTCCATCTCTCTCCATCCTCCCTCCATCTCGTCCGTCCCGTAGCCGCAAGTGATTTGCCTTGAGCATAGATATAATCGTGGCACTCCCTTATTCAGTCAACTTTAGTGGCCTCCTATTGCTTCTAAAATAAAACATAAATTCCTCTATTTATCTATTCAAACCTGGTCCCAACTACATTCCCAGTCTTATTGGTCATTATCCCTCTTTCAGCACTCATCAAGTCAGCCAGACCATCCTTTTCTCTGTTCCTCACACACAATACCCCCTGTCCCATCTCCCTTCTCTGGGACTGTGCGCTGGTTGTTCTCATGTATAGAATGCATGCTTTCCTCATCTCTGCCCCCTTCTCTTCCTTAAAAACACATCTTAAGTACCATCTTCTAAAAGAAATCTTTTCTGATGTCCTCAACTTCTTTCCAAACCATTTCATATTTAATTTTGTATTTATTCACTTCATATTTCATTATCTTTATATTTCATCATATATGTATACATACATACACATATGTGCATGTATGTTTTTCTCTCTCCTTACAGTATAAACTCTTTCAGAATAGGGATTAATTCATTTTTATATATGTATCTCTAATACTTAGCATAGTACCTGACACATAGTAGGTGCTTAATAAACACTAGTTGATTGGTCTTTAATGGAAACAAGATTTTGTTCCTTCCAATATAGGTATTTTAATTTGCTTGAGATTTCTGGTTTCTCATTTTCCCCTCTCCTTTCCCCACAAGGGAGCTGGTCCCTTTCAGCTAATGCAGAAATCTGTCCCTTATGGCTACCTAGCATAGTGCAAGGAGCATAGGCTTTACAGTCAGGACATAGGGACATGGATTCAAATCCCACCACTTACACTTAATGCTTGTGTGACCTTGGGCAAGTCACAACCTCTCTAGAAGCTTCCTCTTATATACAATAAGCAGTTACAGAGATCCCTTCCAATTCTGAATACATGATACAAATCCTGTATAAATAACTACAGAATCTATACAGTTAAAGTTATTCTGCCTACTTGTGGACAGACTAATTTTACCACGCTGTTCCCAAAGAACTCTTGATTTTAAAGTGTCTGGGGAACTCAGTCTACAAGGAGAGATCATTAGCAGCCAGATTCATAACCCAGTGACAAGAGACAAGGAAATAGCCTTTCTGTTCCGTGGAGGGCAGCCCTGGAATCACAGGCGCCACTTCTGCTCATGCTTAACAGCATCTGTGCAGCATTTTTCCCCAGGAGCACAAACACTCTTCTGGCTGCAGGAGCAGCTGGTCAGACATAATGTCGTCTGGCACCCTGGCACCTTCAGTATACAGTAACCCAAAACCAACAAGGCCATTTTTAATTCCACTCCATATCCATTCCCAAGTCTCCTCCGGAAAAAGGAAATTGACAACCAGTGAACAAAGATGGTCCTTTACAATTAAATATCTGTATCTATAATGCTAGCTATTATTATATATTTTTTAAAATTAGGGTCTGATCTCTGGTTGCTTCAAGATACTAATATTGAAAACTTCAGGATTACTTATAACATCTGTTCAGATTCAGAGGGCTGGACTGAGTAGAGACACCACATCAGCTTCATCCCTACTGCATCTCAGAATCCCAGAAACTCAAAGGATTTTATATATTATATATTACCTATATTACTATATTACAAATTATATATATATTATCTACATCATTATATTATAAATTATATAATATAGTATCATATATATTATTTTATTGCATTATATTAAATCATATTTATATATCATATTTATAAGAGTATATTGATGTAATTCACATTTATAAATCGATTTATAGTCTATATTTATGATATATGGCATTATATATTAATAATTCATTATATATGTATATAATATATATTTATATTATTATACTTGTTATTAGAGCTATCATTTATAAAGCCCTTTAAGATTTGCAGAGTGCTTTACATATGTTATCTCACTTGACCCTCACAACAACCCTGTAAGATAAGTGCTATAATTATCCCCATTTTAGAGGTAAAGAAACTGGGGCTGAGTGATTTCAATTAAATTTCAATTACATCAAATGATTTGCCCAAGAACACACAGCTAGTAAGTCTCTGAAGCAGAATTCAAATTCATAACATATAATGTCTGTTAACAGGCTAGGGACTAGACCTGTGATTTTAACAGTATAGAGAACTCTCAGGTGAGGAAAGTCCCTCTACCAAAGCAAGTCAGCCCATTTTCTGCAACTTGCAGACTTAGTGAATCACCTGGAGCACTGAAGGGTTAAGTAATTTGCCCACAGTCACAGAGCTAGCATGGGTCAGAAATGGGACTTGAACTCAGGCCCTCTTGTTAATAATATTCATCAATAATATTTAAAATATTTGTATAGTTAATTAAATATGATCTCCACTAGTACTCTTGACTCTTCTACAAACAACGTTATCACAAGAGTAAAATAATTGCACCAGAGCTATGAATTCTCAAGATTACATAGTCACTCACCCTCTCTGGGTCTCAGTTTCTTCCTCCATAAAACTAGAGGGTTACATGAAATGACTCCTTAAGGATTTTCTTAAGGCTCCTTTCAGATCTAATTCCTCTATGCCTGTTTCTAATTGAGCTTCTTTCACAAGCAGGAAGATGTCCTTCCCAAGTCATACACAAAGGCAAACCTAACACTTACAGAATGGTGGGATCAAAGGAAAATACACTGGCCCAAATCTTTTGCTGGATGAGGAACCAAAAATTCATCATTTCTGGTCTTTAAGTCCTTAAGACTTATACAACTCTCAGAGAAACCAGAATTATAACATCAACCAAGGACTTTTAAAGATGGTTCGCTCCAAATGGAAATAAAATAATAGAAAGAACCCTAGACTTGAGAGTCAAAAGCCAAGTTTTGATCTTAGTGTGCTGTATGACTCTGGGTCTATGCCTGTACCCCTCTATTCCTGACATTCTATATGAATAGGGGTGGAGGGGAAAGTAGAGGAGGACATCACCTTTCCCAATTCATGACGATGTTCATAAAATCAATCAAATCACATAGATAAGATCGAATTAGTACTGCAGAATAAACTATATTTCTTAATTTCTACAAATTAAAGGCTCTATTTCCCAATTGGCATTCAATCTGGCCCTTTCTATATCAAAAACTGAGTAAATAAAAGAAAAAAGAAAAGAAGGAAATATTGAGTCCTTTTACTGACAAACCTACTCACTTCAGGAGCATATGGGGCATGAGGCATCTTACTAAACATATGGTGTTCCAAATGTAATAGTGCTAAATATTTAATACATGGCAAGGTTTTACCATAAATCACAGCCTCAAAGAGATGTGTCAAGCCAACCGCCCACACTGCTTTAAAGGAAAGGTAAGTCACATTTTAGTTTCTATAACTCATTTGGCTTTTCATATTTCACTATTGATTAGGCTTCTACTAAAATGATGCATCACTCCTGTTACAATAAAGTAAACTGGAGAAGCTGGGAAAGAGCACCAAGAAAACAGGAACCTGATGGGAACCACTGCCCGAAATAAACTTATTCTTCCTCTGTATGGTCCTGAAGATGAATGTGTTCTCTGTCTCTGTCTCTCTCTCTCTCTGTCTCTGTCTCTCTCTCTCTCTCTCTCTCTCTCTCTCTCTCTCTTTCTCTGTCACTGTCTCTCTCTCTCTCTCTCCCTCCCTCCTCCCACTCTCAGTGTGTCTCTGTCTCTCTGTCTCTGTCTCTCTCTGTCTCTGTCTCTCTGTCTCTCTCTCTCTCTACATATATATACATATATATGTATATATATGCATGTATATATATATATATCTGTCTCTCTGTCTCTGTGCATGTGTCTCTCTCTCTCCTCCCTCTCACTTTATTTGTCTCCTCTCTTCCTCCTCTCCTCTTCCTCTCCTTTATTCTCCCTTTCCCAACTCTAACTCTCCCTCTCTCTTGTTTTCCCTCTCCTCCCTCTCTCTCTTCCTCTCCCTTTTCTTCTCTCTCTCCCTTACTCTCCTTCTTCTCTCTTCCTTTTCCCCTCCTTCTCCTTCTCCCTCTCCTCCCCTCTTTCCCCTCTCATCCTCTCTCTGTCTCTCCATTCCTACTTTCTTCTAGAACAAGGGCTTGTAACCTCGGGTCTATGAACTTATCCTTTTAAAAAATATTGGATAACTATATTTCAACATAATTGGTTTCCTTTGTAACCCTATGTATTTTGTTTTATGCATTTAAAAACATTATTCTGAGAAGGGATCCCTATGGTTCACCAGACTATCAAAGAGGACCAGAACACATAAAGGTCTGAGATTCCCTGCTCTACAGGCAGAAGGGTGTTGCAGATAGGGCATGAGTCTTGGAGTCAGGAAAATTCTGCCTCACACACTAGCTGTGAGCCCCTTGTAAAGCCATTTGTCCTATCTGTAAAAGGAAGAAATTTTGGGCTCAATTACCTCCAAAGTCTCTTCTTGGCTCTAAATGTGTGTTCCTAAAATCTTATCATTAGAGGGGGTAAATTCCAAAAAATAGTTTCAAAAAAAGATGCTATGACCATTTCTAACTTCCCCATTTCCTCATACAACATCCATACATGGACTTCATTCAGTTTCGTCATTTACTAACCACTAGAGCAAATTCTCTATGCATCAGCCAAATTCATCATTTTCACTGAAACATTTCAAGTGCTCACACAATATTCCTTCTGAAAAGTTTTAGGCACTGAGATTCTCCCTTAAATAATCAATTCCAATTCCTGGTATAATATAAAACAAGGGTTATTGATGTTTTATCTTTGATCCCTTTGGCAGTCTGGTGAAGCCTATATTCCCACCCCACCCCCCAACTTCTCAGAATAATGTTTTGAAATGCTTAAAATAAAATATATATGCTTACAAAAGAGACCATGAGCTACATAGGACAGTGGATAGAGTGCCAGGCCTGGAGTCAGAAAGACATGAGTTCAAATACAGACTCAGACACCTACTAGTCTTGTGACTGTGGGCAAGTGACTTGACCCTTTTTGCCTCAGTTTCCTCATCAATAAAATGAGCTGAAGAAGGAAATGGCAAACCACTCCAGTTATCTTTGCCATGAAAATCTCAAAAGGGGTCATGGAGGGTCAAACACAACTAAAAACAACTAAACAACAAAGGAAACCAATAATGTTGAAATACATTTATGAAGATTTTTAAGTTCACAGGCTCTAGGATAAGAACCCCTAGTGTAAAGGAATACTGGAACCCACTACCAGTGGACAGCAAAGTCTCACAAAGCACAGGGAGCCAACTTATAAATCAGTCCAAAGACTCTATCGCCTGGCCAGTCAAAATCTTCCCATCATCGGGGATAAGGGAAATGAAACAGGTTTGTCAATATACACACTGTTAATACACTTTTTAAACATGAAGAATCATTTCTAGCAAGCTCTTAGCCCACTCACCACACACACAGGGTGGGGTAGGCAGGAACAGAAATTGGTCTAGGGGCTCACCAGCTTCATCAATTCTATTCCCTCTATAGCAGCCACTATAACATTCTGTCCTTTTTGTTTCTGTATCCCCCAGGAACCAGTACGGCACCTAGCACATGGTACACACCTGATAAATGCTCTTTGATTCATTGTTTGGTTCCCTAGAAATAGATTTTTATGTTATTTTCAAAGTAGGGATAAGGGAGAGAAAGACTAGACCTGCGATTTCATCAGTATAAGAAACTCCTGAGGATCTTCCTTGTACCAATGCAAGTTGGCACCTTCTCTGATGCCTTAAAGTCTTAAAGTCAAGCCTAGAGAAATTGTGTCAAATTCAAATAGAAATAGAGACCAAAGAAGCATGCATATTAATCCCTAATGGGCGGCATATTGATTTAGAAAAACCACATATTCACATTATCTATGTTTGATTGCATTTTTACTTATTTTGCTAAATATTTCCCAAGTACATTTTAATCTGGTTCAGGTAGCACTTAGGAGTGTTGTGGGCAGTGTGTCAGACATCTCTTCACTGGAGCACTAAAAGGTTAAGAGGTCTGCCCGGGATCACACTGCCATTGTGTCAGAGGCAAAACGTGAACCCAAGTCTTCCTGGCTTTGAGGCCGAGTTTCTGTTGATTCATTTTTATAGTAACTAAATCTGTTACTTGACCTTCTTGCTTCCTTGGGGTGGAGCAGGGAGCATAGGGATGTTTCTCTGTTTTACATTTTGGAATGGACAAATGCTACACAACATACAGCAAAAATATGTCAAAACCAGTAACAGCAAATAAAAGAGCTACTTCCTCAGAAACAAGGAACATCCTGTCCTCAGGACCTTGAATTTAAAGGGTATTTAATAAATGTTTGCCAAATTTGTGGATTTTCCCTATTATGGTAAGGAAGGGCAAAGGAAAGCCTCCCCCAAAGAAATACTGGCTTTTGTCCATGGCTATCAAGGCTCATTGCACCCTCTCAGACCCAGGGAGGGATAATCAAGCTGCCTGCTGTCATCTGCAGGAAATGAGATGTTTTCCAAAAATTTTGGAAAGAATTTAATTATTATCATCTTAGAAGTTTTGGGAAAAATAGTGGTGCATTACAGTTTGGGGGGTACCTTACAGGAAAACCTATTCAGATAAAATATTACCTACCCGTTGCTTCTCGGGATCCACATAGCGAATGCCAAAATAATCCTTCTCCAACAAACTGTAATAGTTGCATATGTGGTCTATCAGAAACTGACCTTTGGTCTCCCTCTGCAAAGAAAACACACATGTTAACAGGCTGACAACAACTCCTTGCTGTTCTACTCTCCCTGGTGCAATTCTGTCTTTAACCCACTAGGGTATGAGAGAGTACACTAATGTTACACAAGTCATCCCCAATTTACAAAGCAATTGCGATCCTAAAGTTCATTTGTAGGTCTGTTTCAATTAGGAAAATATGTTCTGAGTTACAAAGAGCTACGTTGCAAATGGTGATTCCTTGGCCAGTCTACAAAAATCTAGGCATGGTGTAAAGGACAGAATGTTACTAGATATGGAATGAAATACCTAGTTTCAAATTCTGGCCCTGCTCCTCAATAGTTACGTGTCTGTGGGCAAGTCACTTTTAACTTGGGACTCAGTTTTCTTTATCTGAAAAATTGCTAATAAAATTATTTCTAGACTGCGAAGTGCCAATGCAATCTAATCAGCAAGACTTTTAATAATTTTTTTCCCATTCAATGCCAGGCATGAGTGCAAAAATGAAATGAAAAGCAGGGTCTGCTTTCAAGAATATTTTCTTACGTTGGAGAAGGGGAGAAATACAACATGCAAAGAGGTGAATGAGTATATATATATATATATATATGCATATATATATATATGATTATTTGAGGATGAAAAAGATTAAGAAAAACTGGGGAAAAGTTTCCCCATAAGAGTTAGTGGTGCATGACGTGGACCCAGAGGGAAGCTAGAAATTTTAAGAGGGAAGATGAGGAGCAAACACATTCCAGACATACACGATGGCCCGTACAAAGGCACAGGTGGGTACCTCTAAAAGTGAGCCACTATTTAAACCATTTGAGCAAATCAAAAGCATTTATTAAGTGCCTGCTGTGTGCTAAGCATTGTGTTAAGGACTGAGGAGGCTAATAGAAAAATCGAAACAGCTCCAGCTAAAGGAGCTCATGCTATAACTAAAGGAGATAACACATTTCAGGGCACTTTGGCTTCAGGGCAAATGGAAAGGCCTATAAGGGTTCTACAAGTAGTGGAGATGACAAGGCCTATGGGTCCTTACAGTGCATTATCGGGTCAGAGGACCATGCCTGGAGGCCTGACCACATAATAGCAGCAAAGTAATATAGTAAGGGCTAGTAGTGGGAAGGATTATAGTTAATTATGAGTCTTAGTTTATTTAGAGGGTAGCTAGCTGGCACAGTGGTTAGAGTGCCAGGCCTGGAGTCAGGAAGGCTCATCTTCCTGAGTTCAAATCTGGCCTCAGACACTTACTAGCTGTGTGACCCTGGGCAAATCACTTAACCCTGTCTGCCTCAGGTTCCTCATATGTAAAATGAGCTAGAGAAGCCAATGGCAAATTATTCCATTATCTTTGCCAAGAAAACTCCAAATCAGGTCACGAAAAACTGGACACAACTCAACAGCAAATACACTTCAGGGGCAGCTAGGTGACCAAAGGATAGAAGACCAGGCCTGGAGTCAGGAAGACTCGTCATTGAGAGTTCAAAGCTGGTCTTAGATAATTAATAACTATGTGACCCTGGGCAAGTCAGTTATCCCTTTTTGCCTCAGTCCATCTTTAAAATGAAATTTCTTTTAAAAGAAATGGCAAACCACTCCAGTATCTTTGCCAAGAAAACTCCAAATGGAGTCACGAGGAATCAGACATAACTGAAATGACTGAACGAGAGCTCATCTAACCTAGATAACCTAAATGTATAGCCCGGGTAATACTAAACTGAGTTCTTGGTGCTAGGAGCAATAGGACATACAACATAGGAAGAAGAAGAAATGAATTTGCTCCCCCTTTCCAGAGTACGGTGCTGACCTTCAGCATCTTTATTTTTCACTCGGTTCACTTTCTACCTCATTTTCCAATCTCTGTATGCCCTTCATCTCAGGTCAAATCCTAAGACAGTATGTGACTGTTGGGGAATGGGAAGAATCCTAGAATGGTTACCATTTTCCTGTGTGATGCTGCTGAATTAAGGGCATGATAGACTTCACTCCCAGCCCAACCCTAGAATCTAGTAATACAATAAGCTTCTAACACTACTTAAAGGAAGGAGAATTCATTAGTACATGCTAGGGGAGAAACCAACATCTTTGTCTGTGTAAAGCTCTAGTTTTCTCTAAAAATCTCACATTGAGACATTTAATCAGGCTGTAGTTTACTCTCCTCCCAGGAAAATGCCAGGTAATTAGTTTTACTTAGGAAAGACCAAAAGAAACCTAAAATGGATTTTAAAATTTCAATTCCCATCAATGCTTTCTTTAAAAAAATATATCTGGGAGGCTCAAGTGACATCAGCATTAGACAACAGCTAAATCCAGAGACCAAAAGAATAATCAATGAATTTACTAGCTTTTATAGATTTACTCTGTAATCTATTCATCTCAGTCAGCTTCCTGCACATTCAAATCACCAAGCATAGCATTTAAGTTCATTAAAGAATTAACAGGTTCTGAGGGCAACTGGGGGCTGGAAAAACATGACAACAAAGCTCCCTTTTTTAACAGTCACTACACAACACTAAACCTGCCATGCTGAAAAGATGTGGGTGAACTAAAAAAGTTAAAATAGCAAGGGATGGAGCAGACTTTAATTCTGCACAACATTTTCTCCACACAAAGACAGCGTGAGACTCAAGACTGCTGCTGAAAGGCTTTCTTCTGACCAATAGCCATCCTTTGAAGTACAGCAATGGTGATTATCATTGGGGCTGTCTGAGTGTGGCTGAAAACATGGCTAGTATATAAGTTCTTTGAAGGCAGAGAACGTCTTTTGCCTTTTTTTGCATCCTCAGCACTTAGCATAGTGCCTGGCACATAGCAGGCCTTGAATAAATGTTTATTGATTGATTGATTGGATATCCCCATGCAAACACAAACCAGGGAAATTTCCACCCATGGTGATAGGGTTTGTTTTTCTCATACTGGAACAATACAAAATCTCCACCTGATCCCATATGAATGGAGAAATTCCTATTAGCTAAACGTTCTTCCTGGGGCCCAGGGAGACCTCCAGATTACCAGTCCTTTCCAACACTGAGAACACAGCTGAAGCTTTCTCTTTCAAGGACCCCATCACTGTTTGCAGCTCTTTCTCAGTACTTTTCTAACTCTTCTAGCACCTTTAACCCTACTGCTCTACTGTATTTCTATCTGCCATATTCTGAATCTGAGTTCATACCACTGCACAAAATCAAGAGAGAAATCCAGGCTCTGTTCCAATGTCTGCCATTGATTGACTGTAGCTAGGCAGCACAGAGAATAGAGCATTGGATCTGGAATCAGTTAGTCTTGAGTTCAAAACTTGCCTCGGATATTTACCTATGTGACCCTGGGCAAGTAACTTAAGCTCTGACTGCCTTAGCTTCCTCATCTGAAAAATGGGGATAATAATAGCCCCTACCTCCCATCGTGAGGATCAAATGAAATAATATTTTTAAACACTTTGCAAACCTTAAGATACCATATAAATGTTAATTATGGTTAATTAATGGTTATGGCTAATTATGGTTAACAATGGTTTTTTTAATTACTATAAAAACCAATATATAACTCTTAGGCTATTTTTTATTGTTGCCATTTGATTTTGAGCTCAATTCTTACACTGAGTAAAAAAGCTAATGCTTTCCATCTAAAAGGATTCTGAGGAGCAAAGGAAAGGTAACCAGATTTGATGGACATAGAAAGAAATGACTGCAGAAGCTAGGGACATAGGGATATTTACCCTGTAGGAGGAAAGTGCTGAGGAAGAATGAGTGGAAAGAACTGTCTTCGAATATTTAAAAGATTGTCATGTGGAAGACGGATCAGATTTTATCTATGTGACTCCATATGGTAAAACCAGGGCCACTGAAGGGAATTTACAAAAAGGAGGCAGGTTTTGGCTTAATCAAGGAATTTCTCAGTAGTCAGAACTATCACAAAATAGAGTAAGTTATCTCCTGAAGTAGTGATTACAGTGTCACTGGAGTTATTCATAGCATAAGGGAGAAAACCTGGATCTGGAGTCAGAAGACATGAGTTTGAATCTCTGTTCTGCGGCTTAATTCCTGTGTGACTTTGGACAAGTCTCTTAACCTCTCTGGGCTCAGTTTCCTCAACTATAAAATAAGGGGGTTAGACTAAGTGACCTTTAAGTTTCCTTCCAGCTCTGACCCTAAATGCAATCTCTTCATGAGGCACAACTCCTTCAACTCATGTTTCTGTCATAGTAAGAACTGCTGCTCACTAGAAGGCACAGATAAGTAGACTGATGCCAGATAAAACATGGCTCTTAACCCCAGCCTTTTACATGAGTGCCTCCAGATGTTTCCTATTTGCATGTAAAAACATTTTAATGTCATCAAGCCTTAGCATATAATACAGCCTCTTTAAGAAAACCCACAAACATTCAGTCGAAAGAGAAGTCTGACAATTCACACGAGAAAAACAAAATGGAGGAAGAATGGCCATATCTTGACTATGACATGTTGTTGAATGGGAAGCACATTGAGTGACTCCATCAATACATGTGCACAGCATATGAACTATGAACCTACATATGCACAGCAGATGAACAAGAATTGGGGTCCAGAACTGAAAAGAGAGAAGAGCTAAGACTGGATCGTATGTGGAAAATTAAGCAATGCTTATAATAATCAAAAGCTGCTTTCTGACACCAAAATCCATATTTTTTTCATCAAGTCTACTAAAAATTAAAATATTCTGGAAATGTCGCGTGGCTGGGAATCACGGAAGAACACAGCAAGAACTTCAAAAAACCAGGATCACAGATGATCCAGTGGTCATTAGAGAGATATATAATGGGTCTAAGTAGAATATATTATTATTTCTAATAATGAGTTGGGTTCATTATGGTCATAAACGTTATCCAGAAAATGTGTGACTGGAAAAGGAGGTAGGCCAGTCACATACATAAGTAAGAAGGAAGGGTAACAAATAAACAAGTGTTTGTAGTGAGCATTAAGTCCTCAACTTTTCTCAGCTATCAGTTAATAAACAACAAGCATGTATCAAGTAATTACTATATGCCAACTAGCCTGCCAAGTCCCAGTGAATATAATTACATGCAATAAATTAAAATAATCCCCTTTCTCTCTCTCTCTCTCTCTCTCTCTCTCTCTCTCTCTCTCTCTCTCTCTCTCTTTCTCTCTCTCTCTCTCTCTCTCTCTCTCTCCCTCTCTCTCTCTCTCTCTCTCTCTCCTTTCTTTCCACTTCTTAAGATTGTAGTCACCAGATAATGAAGGTTTTATTGCACTTGAGGAGTTATTGATGCATTTTGCAGTTTCAAAGATGCTTTATCTCTATTTTGTACTTCTCCAGCAGGTATATTCAAATCAAAATGTTAAACACACAGTCTTGCCTACATGAACATTAAAATGAGAAAGTCACAGAGTGCTTCATCTCCCTTGAGCATAAAAGACAGTTATTTAAATATCGTCAGCTAACACAACTTCAACTTCCAAAATGTTTTGGTTTAAAATAGAAAATGATAAAAATGATAACAAGTGAAGTCATAAGGACTTCGGTAGTCATCCTGTCCAAGTGAGATCTGCAGGAAACTCCTTTTCCCACCCGTGGGGAGTTTGACTATCAAGTAACAGCTAATTCCACAAGCTTTACTCTCCATCTTCCCCTCCACACCACGATTAATCAGCACCAGTCTCTAAACCATGACCTTGGGTCCAGGCTTCCTACTGCTCCGTCACGATGCCTGATCCTGAGTAACCTAAATAAAAAAACCCATTAGACTTTACCAGTTTGAGTGTTGTTTTCCATTGGGCACCCAAAAAACTTGACCTGTTCCCAGTGATTCTGACTGCCCTTCTCAGTACATTTCCCCTTAATATTTTCTCTCTGTTCACTCCCCTCTTGTGCTGTGTTGTCTTGTGGTGTTCTCTCCTTCCTTATACTGCACCTTGGAATCTTAACTTCATGGAAACTTCATTAGGACAGACATATATAAAGGTGTTCATGTTATCTCCGTGAAAGCCCTATGGTCATATTAGAAGCTAAGAAAGCGGAGATTTTGTTAACAACCGGTACCTTTTGGGTGGTTGAGAGAGTCGTAAGTAAAGTGCCTACAAAATCCAGCCATCTTTCTATGAAATGGTTCCTCAACAACCCTTAATGAAAACTCCATATCTTTCTAGTCTGTTGCCAAGTTTACTATACTTGCTTCCCCAGAAAACTTTTTCCAACTGAAAAATCCAACCATTTTGACCTAGCATTAAGTTTTGGATTAGACTTGTATCTCATAAAAGCACCTCCATCTCTTCCATTCCCAATGTTGTTGTTGTTTGTCCTTCATTCTTGAAGAGGACCAATGACATCAGCAGGGTGATGTTTTGACTTGCAAGTAAATTGGATGTAAGTGAGGTAGAGCCGTGCAGTCATTGGCCACACTCTCTCCGCCACAGTCCTTGGAGTCCAATGGCAAGACATATGTCAGGATGACTAGAGATGGCCCAGGATGCAGTGGGAGACCTTGGCCTTTTAAAGCTAAGGTCTTTCTCAGGTCTCAGTTTGTCTGAGGCAATACCCATTCAGTGATTGAGGCTAGGTAAGTTACCAACACTGTTAAAGGGAGACAGACTTTGCACAAATCTCCTAAACTTTTTGAGCTTCAGTTTCACATAAAAAGAATGGATTGGAAAAGATGATTTCTAAGGCCTCTTACAGCTCTAAATCTATGCTCCTATACACTGCAAGTAGGAAAAGACTGAGCATGTAAAAAGTAAGTTGGAATGGGCACTGATTTTAATGATTCTGCACTCAAAAGGGGATATATGGTGATAATATGTAATTATGTAAATATGTGTATGGAACTGAATTGAACATGAGGGAAAGAATGAAGGATTCTTAAAAGTAACAGGCAAAAGATTTCTCAGGTAGCCAAAACATATGGTCAGGGGCTAAAGCGATATGAAGGTGCAAGATTGGCATTGCCCTTTATCTTACCCTGGATCAAACACCCGAAAGTATTCTAATTAACTTCTATTTTTTTCAAACAATGAAAATCCACTTTTTCTCTCTTCCCGACCCCCTCCCTCTGAGGCTCAAGTAAGAAACAAAGAAAGAAAAACAAAGCCTTGTTATAAACACACATAGTTGAACAAATGGAATTCTCACACTAGCAGTGTCTAAATGAAATATGTCTCATTTAGCACCCTAAGTCCATCACCTCTTTGTCAGGAAGTGGAAAGATGTTTCATCATATTTACTCTAGAATTACATTAAGCATTTATTAAGCACCTACTACATACTAGGCCCTGGGGGAAAAACACAATGAACAAAACAACCTCGACTCAAAAAGAACTTGCATTCTAATGGCCATAAACTGTGAAAATGACTGTTTTACACTGCCACCAACTCAGTCAGTGCCTATCCACTCCAACAAATATGCTGAGTGGGGCAAAACTTGGAGACAAAAAGGATAAGTCTTCAAGAATTCTACTTCTGCTGAGAAGAGATTGTTGAACCAGTTTTCTCATTGCCATTTTGGTCTCATAGAAAGAACACTAGAGATGAGGGGAATTATTGGTTTCTTCTCCCTTTTTCTTCTTCTTCCTCCTCCCTCCTTCTTTCCTCCTCCTCCTCCTCCTCCTCCTTCTTCTTCTTCTTCTCTTCTTCTCTTTCGATCCCCAGTTCCTATTACAGGGCCTTGCCCAAAAGAGGTCCTAAATAAATTGTTCGTTGCGTTAGATTGACAAATGTTGTGTATGTTACAATATGAGCTCCTAAAAAACAGGGTTCATGTCATATAGAATACATAGTACAATACTGGGCACACAATAGGTACTTAAATGCTAAGTGTCATAAGGAAGAAATTGGGATATTAGAGAAAGAAAGGGAGAAGGAGAGAAGGTAGTGAAGATTAAAAAATTTAGATTGGCTAGCATGTTTTATACTTTTATCTTCAGTGGAGGCAATTAATACAGCCCAAGGATGTGCCCTTGAAAAGGCATAGTAACAAAGGATGAAGTCTGGTACCTTCTTACAATTGTTAACTCAAAAAGCAAGAGTCTTGTGGTCTATTTTTTAATCCTCATATATCTACTCTGAATTTTCCAGTAAAGATCCTGAACTTCTTTTTCATCTTTGAGAATCCTGTGTGTTTGGTCTCTAACCGTGTTTTAGCTAGATTCATCTATCTAATCATTGTCTGAAATCATTTAAGATATATTTACAATATTTTAATTCCAAGAAAAGGAAAGCAGCCTTCAATTAGGAGCTGCCAATCCGATGCTACAGAGCGGGGAGAGAGAGAGTCTGTGGTCACATAATAAGGAATACCAAATGCACCTGGGAGTCTAATAATGGAGACCAAAACAGCATACGAGATGACTTCGGAAGAGCCTGAGCACTGGGCAAAACCAGCCAATTAAGTACAAAGCCCTTTCACAGCCCCCCTCCACTTGTCAAGAATTTTCTGTAGCTTGTCCAGCTGTTTCCAAAAACAGTTTGACATATAGCATTCTATCCCTGCAGGAAGGTGAGGGGACATTATACCTGACAGAGAGGAGCTGTCCACAGGCAAATTCAGAACTGCTCACTGGATTAACTGGCTTTTGTTTACAGGGGAAAACACAGTCTCCTCAATGAGCTATTACAGAGATACAACTAACAAGAGCAGAGAGTTAGTTGTACAGAATGAAAAAAAAAGGTGGTGCATTTTTAATATCCCATCCCATATTTTGACCTAAAAGGTTTGTCATTAAAGTGAAGTAAGTGAAGATTCTGAAAACAATAAAACTCAGGAAACAAAGTTGCTAGTCATCCAGTAGAATTTGTCATTTCCTTAATTCTTGGCAACTTTCTTTCAATGAGAGCCCCCTTTAGGTGGGCTCATGCTATTGAGTTAGCAGGGCATGGATAGCCAGCCTTGGAATCAGGAAGGAAGGGAGCAAGCATTTGTTAAGGGCCTACCAGAAACAGCACTAAGCACTTTACAAATATTATCTCATTGATCCTCACAACAACCCTGAAAGATAGGTGCTGTTATGATCCCCATTTTACAGATGGAGAAACTAAAACAATGGTTAAGTGACTTGCCTAGGGTCACATAACTAATGTCTGAGGCTAGATTTGAACTCGGGTCTCCCTAACTGCAGCCCCAGAGCTCTATCCATTGAGCTCTGAGTTTAAATTCTGCTTCTAACCAATTCTGTGAGCACGAGCAATTCATTCATCCCTTCAGTGTTTTTGTATCTGTGCGACTTTTGCAGTCTGAGGAAATCTATAGACTCTTCAAAATGTTTTTAAATGCATAAAATAAGATACATAGAATTACAAAGAAAAGCAATTATGTTTTTATTTTATTTAGTTTATTTTTTTTGCAAAGCAAGTTCACAGGTCTATGGTTAAGAATCCCTGTTCTATGTACTCAAAAGTTCCTAAATGATTTGCCATTCTGCTTTGGTGGAGGGATTTTCCACACCGTAAGTCCCTATCCCAATGAAATCACAGGTCTAGATCTCCCATCACCCTCTCCTCTCCGCTCCAAAAAAAAAAAATCCATGTTAATGGCTAAAATTCGCAGATCATTCCAAAACCTGCTGTGGTCTACATCTTCAGCCTCACGATCCAGCAAGTATTTCTTTTTTTCCGCAAAAAGTTTATGATTAATTCATTTGGATAAATCATATTTGACACGATACGTGTATAATTCACAAAACAAATACTTAAATTCTTTAAATCTACACAAGTATACCAAGGAACATTTCTAAATGTATAAGTTACTATAAGGATTCAAAGGAGACAACCTGGTACAGTGAACAGAGGATTGAATTTCAATCAGATTTAGAGCTGCAACAGACCCAAGAGGTAATCTAGGCCAGCATCCCCTCTCATTTAACATATGGGGAAACTGAGCATTACAAAAACAGTATTTGAGACAGGATTTGAACCCAGGTTTTCCCAACTCCAAGTCTAGCATGATATAATGATGCTGATAGAGATCCAAGTATGTACTAATATGTGATGTCACTTCAGAATATTTCAGCAAACATTTCCCCTGAAATTGCCAATCAGCCAGACAATCACGTCTGAGTTGTAACTGTTCCTGCTGCCCTCCCACTGTCTGTTAATGAGCAGCAAAACAGCAACAGGAGACACAAGCTGGAAAAGCAATAGGCCTAGAAAATCCTTAAGTGCCTCCTCACCTTCTTGAATAATTGAAAAAGCTAGCTGTTCTTCCTAAAGATGAAACAGGCACATCCACGCACAGCTCCACTCACACCATGCGAGCACTAAGAACCTGGCTGCAGCCCAGGGCACCTGCCAAGGAGAACAGGGCGCCCCTGGAGCCGCTGCTTCTCTGAGGCTCCCAGTCCAGAAATCCCCTTCAGGATGTCAGGAGCTGACCCAAAGGGCCGGGTTGCCTTACAGGCAAACAGCCAGCGCCTTAAAGCTCAGGAATAAGATTGTGAATTTGGTTGGGGTTGAATTCACCTTAAATATCTCCCTCTCTAGGATATCTTCACTCTGTCTTCCTCATAGCAAGAAGAGTAAAAGTGTGCCGTTCAACTGTTTTTCAGTCATGTCTGACTCTCTGTGACCCCATTTGGGGTTTTCTTGGCAAAGATACAAGAGTGGTTGACAATTTCCTTCTCCAGTGAGTGGAAGTATAACATAAGGGAAAAGAGCCAGGCAGGGTGGGAGACCATAGGCTCAGTTCTTTGTTACCTAACTGTGAGCCTCAGTGTCCCCATCTGCCAAATTAGAAGATTGGACTAAAATCCAAAGGTCCTTTCCAACGCTAAAAATTCTCTAGTGAGGGTTCTAAATCTATCACAGGAGTGTGTGACATGGGCGGTATACCATTTGTACAAAAGCTAGAACACATGGCTATAGGGAGATCAAGGATGAGATCGCAGAAGTGTGTTACACTGTCATTACACATTATTTCACACATAGTGACATTCTCCCTCATGCCAGCTGGAGCAATCTTCTGCAGCTAGGTGATTCAGCAGATAGAACCCTGGACTTAGAGTTAGGAAGATCTGAGTTCAAATCCCACCTCAGATATGTGCGACTCATGGCAAGTCACCTAACTGCTGTCTGCCTCAGTTTCTTCATCTGTAAAATGGGAATAATAATAGCACTTATCTCCCAGAATTGTTGTGAGGCTATAACGAGTTAATATTTGTAAAGCACTTTGCAAATCTTAAAGCTATATAAATGCTAGTTATTCACCACCACCATCATCATCATCTTCATCATCATCATCATCATTATTCTATAAATCTGTATTTCTCCACAAGAGAAGAATAATATTTGTTGGTCAAGGGTGTGTAAATACTGCAACCACAGTTCCCATGCTAGAGCCTGGAGAGAACCCCTTAGGGTCCCTCCATCTATAATCCCTTTAAATTACATTCTCCCACCCTCCTCCCACCCCAACCTCCTCCAAACCTCATTCCTTTACAAAATGTTTTGCATCCATTATCTTTTTATTCCTTTCTCTGGTCAAAACAAAACCAAAATAAAATTTGTCATTCTTCACAAATCTTGGTCACCACAAAATGTTTAAGTCTGGCTTGAGTGGTGTCATTTAGAAAATAATCTATTTTGAATTCAACAAGTTTATCAATCAGGTTATTAGCGAGCTCTGGCCCACACAACTTTTATAACTGTGGTATTTGGGAGGAATGGGAGGGAAGGAATTTCTGCATATAAACATTGCAGAACATTATGTCACAACCATTTAAAAACTGAAATGTGTAGGTTGGGCTCCCCTCCACCCAGCCTCCCTCACTCTTCTGGTGATTAGTTATGAAAAGAACAGAAGCTTGGTTACATGTACTTCTCATCTGAGAGTTGTAGGAATCCAAGCAAAGGTAGGTTTTGCTTTCTTGAGGCTAAATATAGATTACAAGGATTGATGTGGATTTTAAGAGCCTTTAGCACCTATTGCAAACAGGCTTTGTCCTTTCCATTCATCTTCCTTTTTTTTTCCACAGTCTACAGCAAAATAGCACTTGGGGAAGAAAAGAATGTCCAACCCACTCAATAGACTCTTCGTATCTGAAGTGCATTTCATACCATTGCTTAGCCAAACAAGGATATGGACATGGGCAGAGTGGTTGAATCTGATCCAACCCAAATAAGCTATTATGAAGCACCCCAAGGGTGCTGTGGAAAAAGCACAAAGACTTAGCTTCAAATTCTCCTTTGATCCTCATCATTTGTATGACCATGGGTAAGCCACTCAACTTTCCTGGGCCTCAGTTTTGCCCTATCTGTAAAAATGAGGGAGGGAAGGAGGAAGAGAGGAAGGGGAAGGAGAGGTTGGACATTTTGGAAGTCCTTTTTAGCTCAAGATCTATGATTCTATAATCTGTGTGCAGCTAGGTGGTGCAGTGGAGAGAGCACTGTGCTTGGATCTGATCGTGAGTTCAAATCTGGCCTCAGACACTTACTAGCTCTGTGTTAACCCTCACTTTCCTCATCTGTGAAATGAACAGGAGAAGGAAATAGCAAGCAAAGTGGGACTTTTTGTTGTCTTTTGTTTTGGCGTGCTTCTCAGCACTAAAGCAATCCAGTGCCTTTGACTGAGTCTTGCTTTTGCTAATTAGGTCACGAGAGGTGTGAATCCCTCAAGAGGTATGAAGCTTTCTGACCCTGAAGAAGTATATGTATATACACACATACATACATACACATACATATATATATGCACACACATATATACACATATACACACATACACATACATATAGACATACACATACATATATATATACACATATATATGTATACTCTGAGGTTAGCATTTTGTTTGGGGCTCTCACTCACTGGAAAAGTGTTGTGTGATTTGCCAAGACGAGACTCTAGGTAGCTATCACGGAGCCCCCTGGCTTTGAAAACCCAGATGTTGATGTTTCTCTCTCTGGTAACTGTATGTATTGCTATAGTTAGATGGTTAGAAGCCTGTCTACTGGTTTGTGTTTATTTGCTCTGTTTATATAATGTATACTTGTAATTTCTGTTTGTATACTCTCTGAAGCTCAGGGTGCTGGCTTTTTCCCCTGAACTAAGTGAATGATATATGTATATTTAATTGAAGTAAGACTGCTAACCCCTTAAAGTTGCTTTCCTTAGAGAAGCAGATCAAAGAACCTGTGCTAACAGCCCTCCTGTGTGCTGGTGTTATTGACCTTACACAGCCATAGTACCTGCAAGCAACATTGTTGTTACAACCAGAGAAGAAAATGGCAAATCACTCCAGGATCTTTGCCAAGAGAAACCCAAATTCAGACATGACTAAAATGACTGAACATAACAAATAGCAACCTGTGCGCAGGGTACTGAGCTAAGTGCTGGGGACACAAAGATAAAACAAAAACCAGTCCCTGCCCACAAGAAGCTTAAACTGTAATAGCAATACAACATGTAGTGTAACGTACAGAATGTATAGAATATAACATAAGTATAAATATATGATAAATTTGAGGAGGAAGAAAGGCACTGAGATCTATGGAGTTCAGAATCACAGAATTTGACAGTCATCCCATGTAGTCAAAAGCCGTGCACTGAAGGAATCCTCACTGGGAGATCCCAAACAAGGTATCATCTGGCCTCTGCCTTTTCCCCTTAAAAAGAGGAAACATCACTTCTCTAGGTAGCCCATTCATGGTGGCAAGGGGAGGAAACAGTTCTATTTGTCAGGAAATTCCTTCCCATAGGAGAGGGCACCTAAAGTGAACCTTAAAGGAAGCTAAAGATTCTGAGAAATTCAGATGTTGCAGAAGTACATTCTAGGCAAAGGCACAAAGGATGCAGATGGAGAAAAGCGTTCAGGAAATAATAGCAATAGCTAGTTTGGGCTGGAACTCTGAATGGGTAAAGGAGAGTAATGGGGCATAAGGCTGAAAAGGTAGGTTAGATCGAGATTGTCTAGGGTTTTCACTGTCAAGATGAGGAGTTTGCATTTAATCTTAGAGGCCACAAGGAGCCGCTGAAGGGTCTTGAGCAAGTGAGTAACATGGTATGATTTCTGCCTTAGGGAGAGGGAAGCAACAAGAAATCCAATTAGGAAGTTGTTGTAAAAGTCCAGGGAAGTGGTGATGAAAGCCTGAACAAGGTTGGTAACTGAGTGAGCAGGGAGAGAGGAAGCAATGAAAAAAATATTATGGTAGTCAACTCCATGAGAACATGGCAATCGATTGTATGTGGAAGGAGGGGGCAGAGGAAGGGAGAGTGAAGACTTCAGGATGACTCTGAGGCTGTGAAATTGAATGACCACATCTTGGTATATGGTGTGAGATGTTGGCTTGTACCTAGTTTCTGCCATACTGTTTCCCAGTTTTCCTAGTAATTTTTCTCAAATAATAAGTTGATTTACTTTAGATACACACTGAAACATGCTATTTTTTACTTTCCTTCTTTCCTTCTTTCTTTCTTTTTCTTTTCTTTTTCTTTCATTTGAGTCTTCTTATATAAAATGACTAATATGGAAATGTTTTACAAGATTGCTCATGTATATCTTTATCTGGTTCTTTACCATCTCAGAGGATGGGGAGGGAGGGACAGAATTTAGAATGCAAAACTATTAAAAATGTTTTAAAAATTGTCTTAACATGTCATTGGGGAGATATGTATATATGAATGAGAGAAAAAAGAAATTGAATGACTGTAACAACAATGCTGCTTGCTGCTACTGCGGCTGTGTAAGGCCAATAACACCAGCACACAGGAAGGCTGCTAGATCAGGATCTTTGATCTGCTTTTCTAAGGAAAGCAACTTTAAGAGGTTACCAGTCTCACTTTAATTAAGCATATATATATATATATATATATATATATATATTTATATATATCATTCACTTAGTTCAGGGGGAAAAGCCAGCACCCTGAACCTCAGAGCAAATGCAAACAGAAATTACAAACAGAGACAACATAAACAGAGCAAACACACACAGTTATCAACAGACAGGCCTCTAGCTGTCTAACCAAAGAATTACATAGTTACCAAGGAGAGAGGCACCAACATGTGGGTTTTCAAAGCCCATGGTGGTGGTGGGGGGGAGGCTCCAGTGGCTACCCAGAGTCTCATCTGGTCAAATCACGACACTCTTCCAGTGAATGAGAGCCCCAAACAAAATGCTAACCTCTGAGTTTATATACCCTGTTCAGGGTCAAAGGATGTCACAATCATGCAACTCAAAACCACGTGACACTTCTTCAAGTGTCACAACCAAACTCAAACCTTTGTGAACTAGGCTTTCTTGTTTCTTAAGCAGGTCAAAGACTCTTGAGTCTATCAAAGAAACAAGGGACAGACTCATCAAAGGCACTTGATTACCTCAGTGCTCCAAAAGAGAAAACAGTAAAAAAAAAAAAAAAAGGCCCAACCTAATTACCATTACAATGACCACAGGGATGGCAGTGCCCCCAACAGAGAGGTGCACAGGTATGTGTGACCTTTCTTTTCCAAGCATTTAACACAGTGCTCCTGAGAAGCACAGAGAATCAGAGTTCAGAGGGAGGGACTTTAGCCTCTTTTATAGAGAAAGAAAGCAAAAGGTGCCTCCTTAGCAAAAGGCTGTCTCTCACCCTTGCTCATTTGCATTCATATCCAATTAGTAGCACACTTCTCCTAAAGACCAGAATTACTAAAATAAGAGGAGTGATTTGGAGTAGTAGAAAGAGTGCTGGACTTGTAGTCAGGAAGACTTGTGTTCAAATCTTAACTCAGATACATCCAATCATGCTACCCTGAAAAGACCATTTCACCTCTGGACTTCAGTTTCCTGCTCTGTAAAAGGAAGGAACTGGACTACATGACCTCTGAGGTCCCTTCCAAACCTACATCTATAACCCTATGGTCTTGAACTTGAAATTAGCCCTCAAGTCCCTGGCTGCCCTTTCTGATTCAAGTTTTCTGTCCCTAAGAAGAGTCGGAAGGGAGCTCAGAAATTGCCTAGTCCAACCTGTACTGAACAGGAATCACCTCTCCATACTGGAGGGGAAGAAAGGGGAAGGAAAAGAATGAGGGAACAGGAATTTAATCTATTCCTGTGCAGAGAAGGGCAAGATTTTAGAAGGAGAAATTTAGAGGAGAGAGAAGGGAGATAAAGAGCAAGTACAGAGAAGAGGAAGAAGGTGTGTAGAGAGGGACCTAATTTGTGATTTCTGCACTTGAAGCAGGTGGTAAGGGGAGATGGTGGAGGGAGGTTAAACTAGGGTGTAGCCACGAGGGGAAAGATGACCATCCTGGGGTGCCAAGAAGTTTCTAAAAAAAAAGAAAGCATCTGTAGGAAGAGCTAGAAGCAAGACAGGTAGGGAAGGAAGTGATCCCTAGGATGGCATTGTTGGCACTCTCTAAATCCCCCCCCCCAACTACAGCTCTGAGGAAAGGAAACTAAGTGAAGTAATTTCATGACTAGAAGAAAATTCACTCATAAACCAAAGGAACTGCTTTTCTTGAAAGCAATCTTGAATCTATAGCAGCTACACCTACACTGTGCAGCAAAGAATTACTCATCAAAACTCTCCAGGAAAACAAAAGCATTTTTATTAAGTTTTCCTAATGTTCCTGACTGGGGAGCCTCAGGAACAAAATGCAGGGGCCTATTCATTGAACTGCCTCCACTAAGGCACATGTCAAATGTCACCAAGGCTTTGGTAGCAAAGACAGCCCTGTCTTCCATCCTCCCTAACCCAAATGATGTAAATGGCCAGCCATAAAGAAATGGTAGCAAATTTCCTGCCACATGCCTCACACCTAGAGAAGGTCCCTAGGGTGATCTTTGAAGGCCATAAAGACACATCACAGAATCATTTTCTGATTCTTTTCCAGACAGACCTAAAGAATCACAATGCCTCACACTTAATAGATGCTAGTTAATTGAATGAAGCAAGTCTCAGCCTTCAGCCTCCCAGAAGTAATAACTGACATTTACGTAACACTTTAAACTATACAGTAAGGTTTACATACATTATGTCATCCCACCCTGTGAGTTAACTAACATAGGTATAATTGCCCCCATCTTACAGATAAGGAAGTTAAGGCTTAGAGAAGAACGTAAATGGCTTGGCAACAGTTACACATATAGAAAATGTCAGAGGCAAGATCTGAACTCAAGTCTTCCCGACTCCAAATCTAGCACATAAACCATTCCATCACACCACACCGTCTCTTCAGAGTGATGATCTTATATGCCTTTTGTATGTCTTAAATTATTGACTTTTTGTTCCTAAGGAGCAGTATGACCATTTGATTTTATTTAAGTTACACGGTAATAGGATGTAAGGTCCCTGAGGGCAGGAATTGTTTCATTGTTATCTCAGCCTGGAAAAGAGTAGTCACTTAATAAATGCTTTTTGAATTGATTTGAACTGAAAAAAATCTGTCTGCTTCCTAAATCTAGGGCCTTAGGTTTGTCCAGTATCAAAAATTTGACCAGAGCAAAATAAACTCTCCCTCTCCATATTCCTGTGGGCATAATCCATTCTTTAGCATATGAATGTAAAAATCAATCCCCTAGATACTGAGAAGCAGAAAGAAGACAAACAAATCCACATCCATTTGAGCTATCTTTCTATTACAGGCTTCAGAATGTGGAGGTGAATATCACTTGACTAAAGAACCTGTTTTGCTGAATATGGTTCTTCAGGTAGTGTGGAGAACATGGAAGTTAACAATTTTCCATCAAACTCAGCTCTGTCCAGAGCCACAAGAACACCTGTTAGCGTGTGATAGTGATGAACGTGTATTAAAAATTTCCACTTTGCCGAGTGCCTCACTTCACCTCTCCCCAGACAATCTGAGAGCCAGGGGTGGAATTTTGTCCTGGATAGAAAGATGTCGACAAAGTATAACAAAGTATGCAGGATGGGGAAAAAAGAAGCTTTTAAAAATAGCATAAATTCAATACCCCAAAAGGAAAAACATCCTCACGGGATACTGGCAGAGTTCTTTCCCAGGCATTTTATTAGATTGATCAATATACCTCTATTTGCGAGAGAGGGAAAGGACAACATTTCCTGCTGAACATTATGGAAAAATAATGATAACAATACATGATTCCATCCTGAGCTAAGATAATGCCCTGGGTAATTTGCTTTCCATCGATCGCTATTGAGCTGATTTCCCCTCTAGCAGTGAATTAGCTGGCCACAAGAATAAATGACAAATATTTCCTTGAGGGGTTGCAATCATTCAAGTTCACTTCAGAACAAGTAGTATCTAATAAAGCACCCTCAGGGCCCTCTCTAGAGAAGTTTGTTACCCAACATTGTCCAAAATTGGGCCTCTCTGCGCACACATGGAGCTGTTCTCTTTAGGTGGTCTATCAGTCCATCCATTCAGCCACCATAGTTACCACCACTTCCTCTCTCCCCTATCCTTCCTCTTTTCTTCATCAGTGATTCACTCTTCTTTTCCATGGATTCCATTAGTGCAGGGCCCACAATGTTATCAGAATTGATTTTCTTAAAAGGCTTAAAGAACTTCTGTCAGGAACTAATGGGCTTTTCTTCCATTTAAGAACCCTTACTTTAAAAAAAAAACTTATCCAAGATATTTGGCATACCTGACAGCAGCCTGCTCTCAACCAAACATGGTACTTCCAACAGAGAGGACCACAATATAATGACATGTCCCTCTAGGATCCCATAGGCTCAAGTTAAGAAAAATAACACCTCTATCCATCCTACACCATAAATTACAAATTCCAAACTGTATACTGCTACCAGCACTTGAAATTTGGAACAGATCTACTCTGTTGGCAACATTATAAATACACGGTTTTCTGCATATTGCAAGCAGTAATTTGATGTAGTGTATACAAACTAGGGAAGACCTAGATTCCAATCCCACCTCTGACATATACTGATTGTGTGACATTGGGAAAGGCATGTAGCCTCACACTGAGAAATTCTTCAAGACTATAAGGTTCAGAGATGGTAGGAACTTTCATTGGTAAAGGGAATTTTCTCACCTGGCAGTTACCTATCCCAGTGAAATCATGGTCTAAGTTCCTACTTACCCTCCCTTTCCCTAGCTATGTACCATAGCATCATAGACGCAGACTAGAAGCAATGTCCAAAGTCCCTCACTTTATGGATGAAGAAAACAAGGCCTAGAAAAGTTAAATGACTTGCCCAGGGTCACATAGGAGTGACAGAAATGGGAAATGAAACCAGGTCTTCTTTTTTTCCTTTCCTTTTTTACTTTCTGTTTTTTAATTTTTATTATTTTTATTTTTAGCTCATGACATGCAGTTTCATAGGTTTTTGGGTTCCAAATTTTCTCTCCCTCCTTCTCCTCCTCCTGTCCCCCCCCCAAGATGGCATGTAATCCAATGTAGTTTCTATATTTACCTTCGCATTGAACTTATTTACATAATAGTCCAGTTGTAAAGAGGAATTATAACCAATGGAATGAATCATGAGAAAGGAGAAACGAAACCAAAAGAAGAAGGAAAAAAAAAAGGGAGAGCAAATAGTTTGCCTCAATCTGCATTCAGGCTCCATAATTCCTTCTCTGGGTTTGCATAGCTTTTTCCATCATGAGTCTTTCGGAGCTGTCTTTGAACCTTGCATTGATAAGAGGAGTCAAATCTATCAAAGTTAGTCCTTACAGATAATCATGCATAGTGATTTCCTGAACCCAGGTCTTCTGACTCCAAATCTAAAAACCTTTTCACTGAACCACACAGAGGTATGTGGGTTTGTTTGTTTGTTTGTTTGTTTGTTTTTTCAAAACTCTGCCTATTTCTCTGGGTTTTTCCCCATGTGTAAAGCTGATGTTTGTAGTTATTGTTGCTGTTATCATTCGTGACCCCATCTGGGATCTTCTTGACAAAGATACTGGAGTGGTTTGCCATTTCCTTCTCCAGCTCATTTTACAGATGAGGAGTTGAGGCCAACAGGGTTAAGTGACTTGCCCAAGGTCACACAACTAGTAAGAGTCTGAAACCAGATTTGAACTCAGGAAGAGGAGTCTTCCTGATTCCAGCCACTGTACCACCTAGCTGCCCCATGTGTACCATAATGAGGCAAAATAGAGATAGAGTCACTTTTGTCTCTGAAAAAAAATTCGAAAGCTGTAATTCTATCTTGATATCTAGAGAATCCTCAAGACTTCCTCTGTGAAAACTTTCATAGTCTCATCAAATTTCTTCTGAATCACTATTTGACTTAGGGCAAGTTACTTATATTACCTAGACCTTGGAGTCCTCATTTGTAAAATGAGAGCCCTGAATGTCATATCCTCCAAGGTACTTCCTAGCTCTAAATCAATGACTCCGTGACCTTACTCCTTTCGACAAACCCTTCAGCCCTTGCAGAGGGGCAGGACGGTGTGGTATAACACAGGACGTGGAGTCAGAAGGCCTGGGTTCAAATTCTATCTCTGATACCCTATTCAATAAATTCCAGTGACTCCCTATTATCCCCAGAACCAAATATAAAATCCTCTGTTTGGCTTTTAAAGCCCTACGTAATCTGGCCTACTCCCACCTTTCCAGTCTTCTTACACTTTCCTCCCCTTTGTGACCCTTAGTCTCTGAAATTTGAAATCCAGCGACACCGTGTTCCTTACCGTTCCTCACACAAGGCGTTCCATCTCCCAACGCTACTATTTTCATTGGCTTATTCCAGGAGCCTGGAATGGTCGATCTCCTCATAGCCACCTCCTGACTTTCCTGACTT
Source organism: Phalanger gymnotis (assembly GCA_028646595.1). Taxonomy (NCBI): domain Eukaryota; kingdom Metazoa; phylum Chordata; class Mammalia; order Diprotodontia; family Phalangeridae; genus Phalanger; species Phalanger gymnotis. Next base: position 268,274,433 of record CM053624.1, on the reverse strand, counting down.
CCTTCAAATAGCAGCTAAATTCCCCCTTTCTGCAAGAAACCTTTCCAATTCCACCTTAATGGTATTTCCACCTTCCTTCTAAGATTATCTCCAATTTATCCTGCACATAATTGTTTGCATATCCTCTCTTCCATTAGACTGGGAATCCCTTGAGGACAGGATACATGCTTTTACCTTCCTTTATCTCCCCAGTTCTTAGTACAGCACCTGTACTTAAAAAATGCTTGTTGACTGACATGACTTGACTTAGGTGAGCATGGGAATGTTATTTAACTTCTTAGAGCCTTGGTTACCTCTTCTGCAAAGTAGAGATAATGAAATTGTATGCCGATGACTATGCAATTCAAAAAAATATTTTAACCAAGTTTTATGAAAATATAAAATTTACAGCTCACTGGGAGCTCACTACACTGATGAAATCACAAATCTTGTTTAAAAAAAAAAGTAGGCCTCACCACTTCATCTACTTCCCCAAAGTGGTATCATTTAGAAATACTTAGCATGATGAATGTTTTTATTATGATTCTTAAAGGAATGACTTTTAAATGTCTAATGCTATTTCATGTTATTAAAAAACAAAGCAAGATTCAATTTAGTATCTTATTTATGCCACTTATGTATTGTCTCCATTTACACCAGGCTTTTTCCAGTTTTATTTTTAGCATTTCAAAGACTACATACCATGCTGTCTTGGGCCCAGGCATCTAAGGAAAAATATAGGTGCATGTGGTAATTTTTTTTAATTCTACTGAAATTTCAACTAATTCTCAAGGAAGCACCTACCCCTTAGGATTGCTATGAAGATCAGAGAAAATAATGTGTGTAAAGTAGACATATAAAGTATATATGTATACAAATGTTATTGTTATCGTCTATATAAGTTGGCTGTGTGACCCTGAATAACATATCTCTCAGTGCTCTAGGCAATACTCTGAATCTATGAAGTACAGAAAAGGTGCTAAGCCAGCATTGGTAGACAGAGTTCCATTCAGGGGTTCTCTACGCCAATGAAATCACAGGACCTGGCCTTTCCCCGTATATGTGTCTGTTCATTTCAATTACTTTTTGCACTTGAGTAGGTCTGGTTTCCCCATGAGTCTGCAGGCTCTCTAAGAGAGAAGTTCTGTTTTCTGTTTTCTCCATGTACGTACTCTAGCATTCCTTCAATGAATGTTGTTGACTAAAACATGCTATGGGCTTCACGAAGCTACATGGTCAATATCAACTTCCTTCGCCAAAGGAATAGGGACTAGACCTATAATTTTATGAATATAGGGAACTCCCACATAAAGACATTTTCTCACCAATGTAGATCAGTACTTTCTCTGAAACATAAATAGAATTATATATAAAATAATTTTACATATATATGTGTGTATATATGTATACACACACACATAGCTATTTGTGTCTAATGGTAGCCATCCCTAGGATAGGGGGTGGGAAGAAAAAAAGGAAAAAAGAGAAATTCGCATGATAATTTTATTATATATTTAAAAGGAGCAGCAAGTTGTACGTCACAGATTTACGGATTCATATGCAATCTTTTTTATTGTACTGTTATGGAAATGTTTGTTTTATTCCATAAATTACAAGTGAAATGAATTTTTTTAAAAAAGAAACATAACAATCTAAGAGGGGTGCCTAAAGCTGGGAAGTGAAGTGATTTGCCCAGAGTCACACAGTCAGGATGTATACAGGGATAGGGAACCTGCCCCCCAGGCTGCAGGTCCCCCACCCGTGTATTAGAATCAGAACTCAAAGCCATGTTTTCCTGGTTTGGGTCCTGATTCACTACACCAAGCTGTCACCCAGAGAAGTGATGGTCAAACCAAAGAGAGCTTCTTAGTGGAAGGAACTGCCTAGCAAAATTTGAGGATAAAACACATATCCTGTCTTCCTCCTCTAAGAAAAAAAAATTTTTTTTGAATGGAGCACTCATCTTGAACAGATTTTTGCCCTGCATCCATATAGTCACCTAGGAAGGAAATGACTCTCGCATCAAACCTTTGTCCACTTTTATCTTCCATGAGATTGGTGCAGCATGGAAGAAAGAGGGATGATCTCGGGTTCAGGAGATCTGAGTTCAAACCCCACCTTCGGTACCGAAAAGGCATCTAAGTCTGGGCAAGTGACAACTTCTCAATGTTCATCCCTAAAATATGGCTGATGACATTTTACCACACCCCTCACAGGGCTGCTGTGAAGAAAGCACTTTATAAACCTTAAAAAGCCATATCAATGTGAGCCATTGTCATGATTGTAATGTTGTTATAATTATTATTATCAGACCCTGCAAAGTGAAGGGCACAGAATTAGGAAAACGATTTATGCAATCACAATAATATTGTGAAGCTAATCTATTTTGAAAGACTTAGGAACTCTGATCAACGCAATGAGCAACCGTAACTGTTGTGTGCCTCCAGATAGAGAGCTGATGAACTAAGAGTACAAATCTGAAGAACGTTTCTCTTCTTTTTTTTTCATTTTTCCTTTTTTTTGGATGCAACTCAAATGGGAATTTCTTTTGTGATACTACACATATTTGTAATGTGTTTTGTTTTTCTTGCCTCTCAGTGGGTGAGGAGGGGAAGGAAAAAGAGAGAAAGAATTCAGAACTGAAAATAAAATATAATTGAATTTAAAAAAAATTATTATCAGACCAGAAGATGGTTAACGAGTTACAGATATCTTTGCCCTTGTCTCTGCCCTTCATCCTAATCCATTTAAAGAGGAAGAGAGGTCATAAAGATGGCAACCAGCCGCATGTCTGCTCAAGAGGATGAGGTCTTTGTGGTCAGCATACTCTATAATTCATGTCTGTCCTCACAAGGCAATGATTTTCGCCCTTGAGAGTTCCATCCAGGGTTCTCTATGCCTATGAAATCATGAAATTTTACTCCCTCAAGTTAATAAGGTCAGAGCCGGCTTTATTTGGGGCTTCTCTATTAGAAGACAGAGGGAGTCACCTGGGAATAGAGCAAAGCCAAGTAATCCGCCTAAATACTTGGCTATACAGCCCTGCAAGTGAAAAGGCTACATTTGTGGAAAGATGTCATAAAGCCTGGGCTTTGGGCTCCCGTTCCCATGAGCATCTTCTGTTTCTGCCCTTGATGCAACCTAAGTTCCGAAAGAACTAACGTCAGAAAAATTTCTGCGGGGAAAACTTAAGCCAGCATAAATCTGACATGGAAACTCATGCAAAGATGTCCATGACACATTCATACTGGCTATTCCTAGACTCAGAGCAAATCCTCAGGTCGCAAACAGCACCTGTTGATTTTCTGTAATTGGAACTTGAAGAAAACAAACAAAAAGAAATCCTAATATCCCTAATTTAGACAGTAAAGCAAAAAGAAATCCTAGTATCCCTGATTTAGACAGTAAAGTTACCTCTTTACTAAGTTTTAATGAAAACTTGTGGCATATGCTTAACAAGCAGCAGCATGACTTAGTAGGTAGAGCACTGATCTCAGGGTCAGGAAGACCTGGGTTTAAGTTAGGCCTTTGACATATACTAGCTGTGTGACCCTGGGCAAGTCACTTAACCTCTCAATGTTCTAGGCAATTCTTTAAGACTATAAATCGCAGAGAAGGTGACAATATGCTCTGGAGGAGACAGTTCCTCTTTAGAAGCTCCCCACACTAATGAAATCACAAATTCTGTATGTACACACACACACACACATATTTACCACTCCCCTATTTTCCAAAAGCAGATATCATTTAGAAATAATTAGCAAGATGGATGTTTTAATAATGATTCTTGTAGGAATGTCTTTTTAAAATCTAACATTACTTCATGTTATTAAAAAGCAAAACATTCAATTCAATATCTAATTTATGCCACTTACATGCTATCTCTATAACAGAATCTCTCCCCAGTTTCATCAAAGAGTACGTCTTGCCGTTGAAGTCCAACTATCTCAGGGATAATATGTACATGTATGCGTGTGTGTGTGTGTGTGCATGTGCGTGTGTGTGTGCATGTGCGTGTGTGTGTGTGTGTGTGTGTGTATGCACCAATTTAAAAAAAAATCTCCTGAAATTTCAACCAAGCCTGAACTACTTCCTTTCCTATTAAGCCAGGTGTTTCTTCTTCTCTTCCATTTCATTCAGCTAAGCAGATTTCTGAACTGAAAGGCCTGGATGTACCCTCCATGAATTTCATTCTATAAGGAGGGATCCTCCAAATGGACCAGCCTTTTGCCTGCTGTAATTAACAGTCAATGAGTATAAAGAATCCTATGTCTCTAAGGACATTTTCCTCTATCAATGCTAATAAATGAACCAATTCTTGGGTGGTCCCAAATTTAAAAATGCATTTCATATACTAGATACTGTGAGGGGCACAAGATCCAATTACTACCATCAGTGAGCTTACCATCTAACTGGGGACAGAAAATAAGACCCATGAAAAGATAAATGACAAACCAAAGGGAAATGAGAAGTAGGACTGTCCTAATGAAATTCTTGGGGAATCATTAAATGATTATTATAGGCTCTTGGTGCTTTAAGTTCAGAAGAAGGAACCATTATAATGACTACTGATATTGAGGAAGTATTTTAAGGTTTCCAAAGTGCTTTACATACACAATTTCAATGGAGCCTCACAACAGCTCAGTGAGGTAGGTGCTATTATCCCCATTTTACAGAGTAGTAAACTAAGGCTCCCAGCAGTGGAGTGACTTAACCATGGTCACACAGCTAGCAAGAGTCAAAAACAGTATTCAAACCCAGGTCTTTTTGAATTGCTTTGGACTGGAGTGTCATGGAGAAGGGCAGATTTGAGCTGGGCCCCGAACAGAATTTTCATCATAGGAGAAGAAATGTAGTCTTTGATATTAAGATTTCTTCTGGGGGAGTGGGAAGAGAAGGGTAGAATGGGGAGGAAGACCAACATAAAAAAATATGTGGAGGCAAAAAAAAAGCTGAGATATTCAGGGGACAAGAAATAGAGCAACTTGACAGATAGTAACGGCTCATAGAGGAGATTAGTAAACAATAAGACACAAAGATCATCTTCCTTTAATATTTCCATAGCAGCCACCCAATGCTAGGTACTCTACCAAATATAGAACAAGGAAAGATCAGAGTCGGGGGGTGGGGTGGATAGTGGAATAATGCAATGGTCTTTGACCAAACAGGACCAATATAACTCGACAAACATCTTTTAAAGGTATTCTATTAATTACTTATGTTCTGTTTTAGAGAGATTTTCTCCTTCCCATTTCATGAGTAGAGTGGTACAATTTGGGAAGAATGAAGGAGAAAATCTCATTCCTTCAATAGGTTGTAAGGATTTTGGGAAGTGTAGTGTTATAAAAGAAAGAGATTGAGATCTGGAGTCAGGAGTGTTCAAGGCCTAGCTCAGCCATCTTCTAGCTGTTCTCCAACCCAGACAAGTCATTTGACCCCCACCCCGGGTCACAGCTTCCTTCACTGTAAAATGAGTGTTTATCTTTAGATGATCTCTAAGGCCGCTTTCCAGCTGGAAATCTATGATCAACATCCCGAAAGAAAGGCAAAAGTATAAGCAGCTTCAAACTCCATAGTTCACCCTAATTAATCATCTGGGGACTATATTTGTTTGGGGGTTTTTGAGGCAATCAGAGTTAAGTGATTTGGCCAGGGTCACACAGCTAGTAAGTGTCTAAGGTCACATTTGAATTCAGAACCTCCTGACTCCAGGGCTGGTTCTCTATCCATCACACCACCTAGCTGCCCCCTTAATTAATTGTCAACAGGAACATGAGACATGGAAGAGAACTAAGGAATATGTGAGAGTCTCAGAGCATGTAATGAAGAGTGAATGAATACTGGTTTTGGAGGAGGCAGAACTGTCATCATTAACATTACAAATCTTGACCAAACCTAAACAGTTTGTCATCACCTTTAAAAGTGACTCTGAATTGAAAATGTGTGTATAATTAGACTCACCACGTTTGGTCCTGGAGGAGAATAGGGAAATTTGCCATACTCCCCCTCTTTGCAGAGGTAAAAGACTACGAGTATGGAATATTGCATGTCAAATATTATGGATATGTTGGTTGGTTTGCGAAGCTGGTTTTTCTTTTTCATTATTTCTAAGTCTATTACGAATAATGGTTCACTAGGAAAGAATAAAGGAAGGGAAGAGATTTTATAAATAAAGATTATGTAAAACAAATGAGTTAAAATAAGGTGGTAGTGGTTGTTTTTCAAAGAAAATATTCCTCTACATTCCAACACAGAGTCTGTCGTTTTTTTGTTGTTGTCCAGTGTGAGTTCTGGAAAATAATGAATATTTAATTATATGGAAATAGCTTAGATATCACCCCACTTCATCTTTCCAGTCTGGTTTTTCTAAACCCAAAGATTCGCAGCAACATCTGCTAACTCCTTGTATCTCTATCACTGTGATCCACCCACTATTTGCAAAAGAAGTTGCCTGCACAAAAAAAGTCTGGCCCAATATGGTCTAAGCAGCTGTGTTTTCGGAAGATAAGAGGAGAACGTTGTGTGTCCTGGACGCAGTGCTATTTCAAAAAGAAATAGGCAGAAATATGCAAGAATTCAACTTGACCATGGGGAGCAAGATATAGTTAAGGTAATTAAGTAGATGAAAACAGTTCATCCAACTTGAAAAATATCCTGAATGTTAAGGAACTGCTCACCACGAGCCCACCTCGAGTAAACACCAAATTACACAGTTGTGATATTGCTACTGTTTCCAAAGAGAAATAAGACAGTTGGCTGAGTCATCAAAACTGAACATCCAACTTTCCCTGAAATAGGTTAAGAATAAAGTAGGGAAGAGTAGAGATTGAAGTCTTTTTAGCCAAATAGCTCAAAGTTTTTGTCTCTTCTTCTGTTATCTTTTTACAAGAGAACTTGACTTTATTTTTACTAGGGACCCTTTTGGCAATCTGGTAGAAACTTTTGGAGGCTTTTATTTTTAAATGTATAAAGTAAAATCTGTAATACTAAAAATGAAACTATATTGAAATACAGCTATCAAAAAATTTAAAAACAAAAACAAATTCAGAGACTCCAGGTTAAGAATACCTGATTATAAACCACTCATCTATAATTCAAATTTTGAACTACTGACCTCTCAAATCAATAATTTAATCTTTAACGGATTTCTGTCAATCCCATCTAATCCAAAAAGCATTTATTAAGTATCTATAATCTACAAGGAACTGTACTAGGTATACAAAGACCCATGGCTAACATGTAGCTTTGGATTTTCTCCACCATGGGTCCAGTTGTTGGGATGACAATCACTCAGGGGTTCCTCTGAAAACCTAAGCACATCATAATTCTCTCTCTATATCTCTTATCTAGGTCTTCGCGGATGTGGGGACTCCCATCCTAGCACTCAAAAGAGCATTAATATCAAGTACATGAAAGCCTACAGAATGGGCCAGAAATTTAACCCACTGAGTCAAGGATTATTCAATACTTCTGAAATTTTTTTAAGCCAAAATAGAAGCTCCTGCAATTAAGGCCCTAAAATCAAAGTCACTCTCAGTTTTATAGGACAGCAGCATCTTTGAACAATTTTTTAAGTGACTGTTAACCTCTTTTTTCTTCTTTTCATAAGAATTGGCATCCTAGGCTTAAATACGACCCACTTATGGGTGTTTAAGTTGTAAGCTGCTGGTGACTATCATATCACAACAACCTGCCACACATTCTCAAATGTATGCAAACTTTCTAAGACAAAAATCTAGTTCACAAATCTAATTTTGAAACTCCCCAATCTTGTCTGCCTGATTTAGACATGAATGAATTAGATTCTCCCAATGCCAGGACTACCCACTCCATGCTAGAAGCCACGACTATCTAAGTGAGGCATCTGGGAAAGAACTTATCTAGAGGTTCTCTAAGAATTCTCCCATCTTTGAGATTCTAGGAGTCTAATTTTTTGAAGCCATACCTTTCTCCCATGTTACTAAATGAGAGAATTCCGATCCAGTTCTCACAGATTAAAATATAATCCACACGTTGGTTTTTAGTATAGTTTGATAAGAATAATGATTTGCTGTGGGGTCAAGTGCCAACCCAAAGGCCTGAAACCATTCACTCTGATTCCCTCCTCACCAAGACACTGAACCGAAATGGCTAAAGTACTCCTCCAATTCACCATTGTCTGATCTCCAATAAATCAGCGGCATAGTGCTGAACATGTGGTCATAAGGCCTGTGCAGCATCCTGACTGCTGTATCCTTGCCTCAGAGGGGGGAAAGGAAGATCCAGAAAACATCTCTTTCTTCAATTGATTAGGTCTTGTTAATGGTTTGCTAGCAACCTCAGAAATTTTCACCTCTGCCCAACAATATTCTCAAGCATATTCCTGACTTCCCATACGCTGAAAAAACAAAAGTGACTGATGCATAAGATGTCCTTCTGAGGGATCTTTGTAATAGGGTCGATTATGGTCTTTAAATTAAATGTCCTCAGCATTCTCCAGTCTAGCAAGCAGTTGTTCCAAACTATAACCAGGGTAAGATGACCAGGGCTTTTAACGTGGGCAAGAAATTCAGAGGGCACTAAAAACACAGTCCTTGAAGATATTACTTCTCCTGCCTGTCCAGCCTCTGCAGCAGCATCTTCTTCTCAGGGGCACTTTGTATGCCTTTAACAACTTAGAAATCTCATGGTATACTGGGATATGCTTCTTCTCCCATTCAGCTAAAGCCCAGGTAATCCTCCCCTCCCCATGAAGTTAGTGCTCAAGCTCATATCTCTCTCTCTGTCTGTCTGTCTGTCTTTCTCTCTCTTTCTCTCTGTCTCTCTCTCTCTGTCTCTCTGTCGCTCTGTCTCTCATTCTCTAACACACACACACACACACACACACACACACACACACACACACACACACACACCCTTGCCCCCAGGTGCAGAAATTGCTAGCTACAGCTCTAAGGACATAACTAATTATTTGCCCTAAAGCTACTGAAATAATTACTCCCTTGTGAACACTAGCATTGAATGGAAAGCACAAACTACCATTTTCTAGACCTGAAGTCAAGGGCGTGTTTACAAACAGCACATCCTTGTTCTTGTTTTTACCTCCATTTTTACATACATACCCATATACCACTCCTTTCGCTGACCTTCTGATGTTTGCGTAGCAATCAGAAAAAGATAGTGCAATTATCCTAAATAGTGTGAGATTCCTGTACTTTATAATCTGATAGCCACTTGCCAGCTGGTACATTTTGAATCTTTAAAGCCTTATTTTATTGCATTTGGAGCTGCGGATGAGAATAGGAAGCTTTGGTTAATAACTCACTAGATACTGGTCAGAAATCAAAATATGCATGACAGAGAAAGTATAAAGACATTGCAATCAATGAACTTGAGTTCAAATCCTGTGATGTTTTCTACCTCTATGTCGGGCAAATCACTTGATCCCTAAGGGTTCTCAGCTTCCTCATCTGTAAAATGAAGGGGCTGGAGGAGGCGCTTTCCACCTCCAAATTTCTTAATTATGGAAGCACGGAACTGCAGATTTGGAAGAAACCCAAGTGGCCAACTCATAGTTCAACCTGAAAAACAATCCCTTCTCCTCTACAACAGGGCCAACAATTGATTAAAGATCTCAAATGATGAAGAATCTACTAACCCCCAAGGCAGCCCCTCCCTTTTGGTTTTCTTAGAGGGAATGAGAATCAGAGAGCTGAATAAGTGATATGCTTCCCTATGGAACAAAATCTCTCAAATGCCTGGGAGTAAGTATGTAGTGATAAATTCCAGTTCGCAATTCCATTCATTTGATTTCTCTTGGTAGATATTTCACCATCCATAGACATAAATTTATCTTCGGAGATAAGAATAAAATTCAAAGTAAAAAAGTAGTAGCATAAAAACAAAATTCAGGCCAAGATAGTAGAACCCTACTTTAATAAGGCTCATTATTAAGGACAGTAGCATGATACAATGGAAAAAAGCACTGGCACCAGAGTTGGAACACTTGAGTTCACATCCTTCTTTTATGTTGACTAGCAATAATAATGGGCAAGTAGGTGACCCAGTGACCCAGTGGATAGAGTGCCAGGGCTGGAGAAGGGAAGACTTATTTTCCTGAGTTCAAATCTGGCCTCAGATAGTTACTAGCTGTGTAACCTTGGGCAAGTCACTTAACCCTGTTTGCCTCAATTTTCTCATCTATAAAAGATGAAGGAAATGGCAAACCACTCCAGTGTCTTTGCCAAGAAAACTCCAGATGGGGTCCCAAAAAGTCTGATACAACTGAACAACAGTTAATAATAATAGTTCTAATAATAGAAAGCTACCCACCTCCTGACGGAGATGTTATAGGCTCAAGATGCAGGAGACATATATTTTTGGACACAGACAATGGGGGATTTGTTTAACTTTGTTCTTTTCTTTTTTACTGTATTAGGGAGGAGTAAAAGAAAGGGAGAAGGGTCTAGAGATAGGACTGTAAGGAAGAAAATAAAAAGCAGTGAGAGTCATTGACATATGTTTTCTTTTTTAAATGCACAGAGGAGAATAGGAGGAAAACCAGAGGGAACCACAGAAAAACAGGACAGCTTTGAAAGTTACAGGTCAAATTTATTACAAAGTTAAAAAGAAAAATGAGATACATGTAAATGAGATTTGCAATTTTATGTTTTACAATCCTCTCTTTCTCTTGTACTGCTTTAAAAAGTGTTCTTTTTATTTTATGTTAGTTAAATGTCAGAATATTATGAAGGAAAAACAGAGGGAAATTGTAATCAGGAATAGCATTTATACAGTACTGAATGGCTTGCAAAATGCTTTAGATATGTTATCTCATCTCATTCTCACAACAACCTAGTAGAGTAGATGCTATTAGTATCCCTATGTTACAGATAGGGTAAATAAAGCTAAGAGAAATGAAATTATTTGCCCAAAGGTACCCATAATTAGTTAGTATCTGAGGCAGGATTCAAACTCAGACCTATTTCTGTCTCCAAGTCTATCATTCTAGCCACCATGCCACCTAGTTGCCTCTCCTCCTTGTGCCACTTTGAATAAGATATCTCAGGTCTCTGAGCTAAAATTTCCTTACCTATAAAATGAAGGGACTGGACTAGATGGACTCTAAAACATCTGAGAAATGTGAACTAGGAACTACAAACCGGATTTTCCTGTTCTGAGTCAACATTAATCCAACTAATCCCCTGGGGGCATCTTGCCAATGCACCCACTTCTCCCTACTGGTAATAGCATAGTCTAAGCCAGATATCAGGAAATCATGACCCCCTCTCTGGGGCAGCTACTCCACTCAGTTTTGTAACTCCCACCCAGGGGGTGAGCTGTCTTCACGTCCAGTAAGTGAATGCAAAACTAACACTATTAAATGGTTCTAGTGTACTTTGAGAAAGAAAGTGGAGACAAGAATATTAGAGGATGATTAAGGTCTACTGACAGTGGCTGGGAATGGGATGAGGCAGACTCCTAGAAGATATCAAATGTCAATAAACTGATAGGGAGGTTGGCAAGTCAGTGAACCTAATTGTCGATTCAGTTCATATATGTTACACCTAAAGTCCAAATACGAACATTAACATTAGTCAACAAAACGTAAATCATTAAGAATTAGATGATGCTTAATCTTTCAAGTATCTCAAAGAATGAGTTTGCTAATTAATTAGGTCTAAAATTGTATCATAAACCCAGCGAGTGCTAATATTTGCTGTTCTGTAATTATAATAATAATAATAAACATTCACATAGCTCATCAGGCTTTGCCAAGCACTTCGCATATGTTATTTCATTTGATTCTCAGAACTCTGTGAGGTAGTAATAATATTTATATTACATATATAACATAATCTATGCTATATGTTAATATGTGTTATATATGCTATTTATATGTGTGCCAGGCATTGTGCAAAGTGCTTTGCAATTATTATCTCATTGGATTCTCACAACAACCCTGGGAGGCAGGTGATTATTAACCCCATTTTATAGGTAAGGAAACTGAGGCTCACAGAATGTTAAGTTCCTGTGACTAGTAAGTGTCTGGGGCAAGATTTAAACTCACATGTTCTGGAGACTACATCCGCATTCTATCCACTACGTAATTTATATTCCACCCACCTACCTTGATGATGCAAATTTAGCAATAATGTGGCTAATTTTTGCTTGTTCTTTTACAATTCATTCAAACATCCTTTGAGTAGCTATTGTGTTTCTAAAGCACCACACTAGACACTGTATATTAGCCAGATTCGGCTGGAGTGGGGGAAGGAGAGAGAGGAGGAGAGGAGAGTGGAGACTGGCAACACTGAAGAATAGGAAAATACAACCCATGGAAATCATTCAAAAAGAAAGAAAAAGTATTTTGTACCAAAGATAATATTAACAGTGATACTTACAATAGTGAAAACAACAACCTTCATACCCTATTAAAGGAAATGGCTCCCAAAAAGCTTGTTATATTAACATTATGAAACAATATATAGCTGTTTAAAATGATAAGTGTGTAGATAAAGGTATGTAAACAATGTTAAAACAATTGTTAATGTTAAAACTGTTAAAACAAAAGAACAAGTAGAGACAGAATGCAGTTAATAAAATTCAAAAGAAATTGGAGTCATATATAGCTTACTGTTCACCAACTTTGATTTTTCTTATTTTTTTAATTATGACATAAACAAAATAAACATATTTTTCTGGCCAATGGTCAGATTAGCCAGCTAACACATATTAAGGTTATCTTCAGTTTTGACTTGATGCATAACATCTATGCTGAAGGCAACATACCCATCTCAACAAAGACTTGTTGTAATAAACTTTAGCACTTAAAAAAATCCTTAGCCCAAAGATTCCTTAATAGAAAGGTTCATAATGATACTAACGTACATCCTATCCTTCTATCTATCCTTCAGGAGAGAAAGCATCTCTCTAATGAGAGATAATCATGTGTAATGTCTCTCTCCATTTTGATATTCTGAGTCAACATTCATCCAGCTCACCCCCTGATGCCATCTTGCCAATGCATCACTTGGCCCATTAAGCTCAATAAAACACAGTCTGTATACAGTAAGGACAAAATTAATTGGTAAATTCTTTTTTGAAGTTAAAAAAGAGAAACCGAATTTAAATCACTCTTCCTTCCTTAATCTACTACATTCTTTATACATATTTATTTAAGTAAATCTGATCCTCAAATATTAATGGAGACAGACCTTGGGAATGAGTTGGGCAAAAGAAAAGTAAATTGCTGATATTCCTGACTGTATGGTAATGCATAATTTATAACCAGCTTCTAGGGAACATGATGCTTCTTTTGAAAAACATGTTGTCCCACATCTGCAGCTGAGTTTCTGTTTTGCATCCCTTTGCAAGCATTTCTTACCATTGCTCTGAGACTTATACAGTCCAGTAGATCCATTGTAGATTTTCCCATCTAAATATCAGACTGAAAATTCCAGGAAAAATGTACTTTACTTGGGGTCAATGACCAACCATAATGAGGCTAGAATCCTTTCTGTTTCGATTCTCCCTAGTAACATTCCCACCTAAACAATACAAACTATTTCTGTTGCTTCTCATTGCAATGACAAAAACCATCCAATGAGGAAGTGAACCCTTTTCAGGTCATTCAGGAAAGATATTTATTCTTTAAGGATTAATTCAGTTGGATAAAACATGCAATGGTGCCAGTAAGCTTACCCAACTCAGAATATTAACCCTGGGAGCTTTACAAACATGTAATGATTATACACTATTTATGAATTTAGTAACCACTAGAAACTGAGAAGAATTTTTAATCTGCATATGTCACACACAAACACAGACTTACACATTCACATAGAGAGACATAAAGATGTGCCAACTCAGCCAAAGACCAAGTTCTAGCTAATGCCATAGTCAGAAAAGAAAAATCAGTAATTATTTAAAGTGAGTAGATGATATAGATATAAATATAGATGTAGATAGAGATATATTCCCAAGCCTTTGTGTTTAAATTATAGCTTCAACTTTGATTATGACCCTTAACATAGGAAAGACCTTTGGTATTTCCATGTCTGTGCTTGAATTCTCTTATTATTAATATCAACTCAGAGAACAGCATTATATACACATACATACACATAGAAGAGAAGGGAAGGAGAGAAAGAAATAAGCATTTATACAACACCTATTATGTGCCAGGCACCATACTAGGACCATTTCTACTATTATATCATTTGATTCTTAAAACAACCCTTAGAAGCAGATGATGTTATTATCCTCATTTTACAACTGAAGAAACTGAGGCAAGAGATGTTAAGTCACTTAACCAGGGTCACACAGCTAATAAGTGTTTGAGGCTAGATTCGAACTCAAGTCTCTCTAATTCCCAATGTTTTATACACTCTGCCTCCTACCTGCCTCATAGGTAAATAGATAGATAGATAGATAGATAGATAGATAGATAGATAGATAGATAGATAGATAGATAGACAGATAGACAGGTGATAGATATGTAAGTATACATACATGCCTGCAGGTATGTCTATGTATATATCTGTAGATGTGTGCCTGTATATGTATAGATGTGTATACATATGCATGTATATAAATATATATATATATATATACTACTTAGACGCAGATACAGTTTCACCCTCCTAGGCTTGACACTGTTATAAGAAGAAATGAAACTGATATAACAATTTGCTTCGCATAAAGTCATGTTTGTATTAAATATGCTTCTCAGTATTTGTAATTCCATTTTTAATGACTTGTTCCATTTTATCTCTGGGTCCAACAAACTCCTCTGGCATTTAGCTCTTCAGAATTTGGCTCCTGCTTGTCTTCCCAAGTTTATTTCACATTACACTAAAAACCGTTGTATAAGGAGGGAAAATGAAGACTAAGCAGAGCAAAAACAAAACACTATTGATGAAAACTTATAGGGATTGTCTGTGAAATTATGACATTTGATGAACTGAAATTAATTCATTTGCAAGTAAATCCTTGCAAAGCATGTTCGACTAGTTGCACCGATACTTAAAATTAAATTTATAATAAATCTAACAAAATAAAGTAATGTACTTTTTAAAAATTTTTGCAAAATTGCAGCTCCTTAGTTCTCACAGCTTTGCTAATTTTTATACCTATAATAGCATGTTATTTCTTTCCACGCCCACTTCATGACCTGACCTGATTCTATTCTAGTACTCCTATTTGCCTTTCAGGTATTAGGTCTTTCTTATCCAAAGATCACAGAGCTAAAAATGTGTCCTCATAGAAACCCTAGGTTCTCTTCAGGAAACTCTGGCATATGCAGACACAGACATTACTCACTTGGCACTAGGCCATCGCATTTATTATCTGCTCACTGCACCCATTCCTTCTGTTTCTCCCCCTCTCTGCTGCCTTTCTAAATCTGGCTGCCAAGGTGATTATGCTGGAAAAGTCTGGCTGGTGTACGAATCCAAAAGCTGTGTTGTGGAAAGTCTTCCCCACACCCCCAAGCATCTGGATGCCAATATATTTCCCCAATGATCTCTTTTCAAGTTCTGCTGCTGGCTCAATTATTACTGAATTTTTAAGGGCTAAAAGAGATATTTGAGACCATCTAGTCCAACCTCATGCCTTACATAGAAATCCAACTCTACAATACCCCTGGCGCTCAGCAGCTAACCAGTTTGTCTGTTAGACCAATACCCAATCAATTCCTACAATGGCCATTCCACTAATCAGGAAGATGCCAGCTGTCATGGCATCTCCCTTGCATTTATGAATAAAGGAATCCCTGGAGGATGCTAGAGAACCCATTGGAAAATGGGCATGAACTCTGGAGCCTTTGCCCAGAGATACAGAAGGAATTTGAGCCCACACCCTTTGAGCTACATGGCTCAGCCAGCCCACATTTTGCATAGCCTCCCACTGACATACCAAGTTTTTAACGTATGAATCATAAGTCAGACCTGACTGGCTTCCTGTTCTACAAGGACACAAACAGAGCATCAGGGCATTCCAATCCCAGGGTTAGGACTTCTAAGAGCTGAGAAGTTGGGGGGGGATTTTCTTTCTTTTTTTAACTAATTTATTGATTTGCCTGTCATAGACTAACATGTAATTTTTTAAAGTCTGTTACTATAAAGTAATATGGAAAGTTAACAGAAAGGATATAAAATATAAAATCTGTTAATATAAAGTATAAAACATAAATAATATAAAGTTAATATGAAGAACTGTCCTCATTCTTACAGTTTCTTATTAGCAAATCCCAGAAGGAGTTAAATGGAATTAAATAACATAAAGAGAAGTCCAGGTGTGTGCTTAGGGTTTAAAATGGATAGAGGGCACAGATGGAAATCACTTCAGTGTTCCACAACCAGACTCCAAGGGCACTTCACCATATCACGAAATTCAGCAGCATCAGCAATGACTTTAGTCAAAAGAACACAGAAGACTCACAGTTCAAGGGCAAAGGGGGACTGAGCTCTCCCCAATAATGCATACACATCCTTCCACAATACAATTCAATATTTGTTAAGCGCCTACACTAAGTAAGACACTATGTTATGTGTAGAGGGGGAAAAATAGCCTCTGCCCTAAAGGAGATTATATTCTACTGGTAGAACGTATACAAAAAATAAGTAGATAGCAAATACACACGAATTTTTTTTGGGGGGGAGGGAAGGGAGAAACTAGAACTTTGAATACCTTTAGTTTAGAGGAGGCAAACTCATGGCTTCTGAGGTAGATTAAAATGTAATTGGGAAATGTTTAACAAAATAAATAAAAATACAATACGACATAGATAATATTAATTTGTGGTTTTCTAAGTCAATATGTGACCCACAGGTTCTATTTCAGTTTGACAACATTGAATTAGAGAACTCCCAAAGGAAGAAACTTTCTCTGTTGAAGCCTATTGGCCCCATATCTACAACTTCTAGTCCTAGGGGATTGCAAGAACATTCAGAGGTGAAATGATTTGCCCAGAGTCACCTAGCCAGCATATCTCAAATGTGGGACTTGAACCCATGTTCCTGACTCATAAGCTAGCTCTCTATCCTCTGTGCTACAGAGTCCCTGATCAGTAAATAATACAAAGTCATTTCAAGAAGACTGGAAAGGTCTCGTGTAGGAGTTGGCATCTGGAATTTGTGCCTTGGCCAAGGATTCCAAATGACAGAGGTGAGGGGGGCATGCATTCCAATCATAGAGGATCACCCATGCAAAGGCCCCAAAGAAGAGTTGGAATGTCAGGTATGGAGAACAGCTACTGGGCAAGCTTGCCTGGATCAGAAAGCACATGAAGAGAAGTAATATGAAATCATTTATCAATCAAGAAATAAAACTGGAGGTGCATGGAGGCTGCGCAGCCGACGGGCCAGAAGAGGCCGGAGCGAGTAGGCGGAGGCCGCAGGGCCAACAAGAAGGGAAAGAAGCCGCCGTCGCCTCCCCAGAGCGGGCCGGGCCAGGGCCAGGGCCAGGGCGCCGAGGAGGTGCCCGGGGCGCGGGACCAGGATGAGCAGCTTCGGCTCCAGAGAGAGCTGGACTGGTGTGTGGAGCAGCTGAAGCTGGGCCTGAGGACTCAGAAATCCACCCCAAAGCAGGCTGAACAGGCAGCTCGAGCTGTGAAGACGCTTCGCAGCAGTCGAGCTGAGCTGCCCAAGAAACGGCAAGCGATGCGAGCCATGCTTGGGGACTACCGGGCTCGCATGGAGGCAGATCGGAAAGCAGCATTGAAAGCCATGAAAGCTGCGGCTCGATCAGCCCGGGTGCTGCCTGTTGAAGAGGCTATCCGAAGAAAGAGTGCAAGATCTGCAGGCATCGTCCAGGTGGAGAGATGACTTCTGTGTCTTCTCCAGAGGAAGAATTTAAGTTTAACTTTTTTTAGCCCCTACCCAGCAGGGATCCCCCTAATTTCTGCCAGAAAAGCTGCCACTACCACCCCTAACCCATTCTAGGGGCTAGGGGGCGGTAAGGGGTGGCTAACCAGGCTTGGGAAAGTCACCTGGTAGGTAGTATGATCAGGATGGCTCAGACCTCCCGCTTTTCAGGTGTGGCAGGTTATTGTCACTGAATCTCACCTTGACATGTGGGGTCATGAGGCCCCTTGTGAAATAGATATGTATTTGCCATATCTTGAATTCCTTGAAGACAAGGTTAGTCTGTACTGTGCCTTGGCTGGAGGGTGAAGATGGAGGCAGCTGAAGCTGCTTGAAAAAGACTGATTTGGCTTTTACCTCTTAGCTACCTTGGTGCCTCTGTTTTTTAGTAGGAGAGAGGTCTTCATTCAGTAAAATCCTCCCTCAACTTTAAAAAAAAAAGAAATAAAACTGGAAAGGCAAACTGCTAGCCAAAATTGTATAGGGTTTAAATGCCAGGAAGAGGATGTTGTATCTTATCCTAGATGCAACAAGGAAACACTGGAGATTTTTTTAAATTTGGGGGTGGCGTGATCGGATTTGTGTTTCAGGAATATTAATTTGGTGACTGCATGGAGGATGAATTGGATGAGGGAGACCATTTAGGAGGCTATTGTAATAGCCCATAGACAACGTACTCGTTCCCCTTTCTGCGCCACCATTCATAAAGTCTAAGGAATTTTAGAGGCTTCTACTGGAAAGGCAAAATAACATACATCCACAAATTTACTCCTCTAGCATTGCTTGTTACAACCATCAGGGTCCAGGTATTTGAGGCTTCTAGACAGATCTGTGTGGGTAAGGTAGATTACCTACTCATAGTCTTCCTGACAATAAAAAGCTTCCTATTATTTTACGAGATGAAAATCTACTCCTGCCCAAAATGTTGGTTGACATTGCGACTTGATGCTCTATCACTATGTTTTCCAAAAACAAACCTCATTCTGAGAGGATCATGTACATCTTACAATGAAATGCCACTTGACTAAACTCAGGAGAAAAGATAACCCCTAAAGTAGGAAAAAGTAAATTATTCTCATAGCACCATCAAAGTGCAATTCAACCATCCTTCCCTACTGAAAAAGGTCAATGTGACAAGGGGGCTTAGGTAATAAGGACCATCTTGACCAGCTTTCAAACAAACCAGCTGATTCTAAACTGAAGTCCAAGTTCATAAACAGTTTCTCTGCTCGTGACTGGCAGTGCTGAGCCTGGAGCTAGGAAGACCTAAGTTCAAATTCAGCCTTAGACACTTACTAACTGTGTGACTCTGGACAAGTCACTTAGACTCTGTTTGCCTCAACTTCTTCAACTGGAATATGGGATAATAATAGCACTTACTCCTTGGGGTTGTGAAGATGAAATGAGATAATATTTGTAAAGCCTGGCACGTAGTAGGTACTGGATAAATACTTATTTCCTTCCCTTATATTTACTGATATTTACCTTATTAGTAGGTGCTATATAAATGCTCATTTCCCTTCTCTCCCCTCCCCCTCAATTTTATATTTCTCTAGCAACAGTAGGTGGTACTAACATTCGAATCTTTCAATTCCTTCCTTCCTTCTGAAAGGTACAGGTTGAATCTCATCCAGGTCTGACCTGTCCCTGCTCTTACCCCCTTCTTTTCTCACCTTGGGGGCTGGAGATTGAATCATCCTGTTCCATCTGATAACTTGCAACCTAAGAGCAATATAATTCCCCTCATGTCCAACTAATTCCTTTCTCTGTTATTTTCTAGAGTTAATATTGGACAGAAAGGAAATAATACAATCACAATAGCTTAGAGTCCCCAGTTAGGAAAATTCCTAATATCCAAATGAAGGTTAAGTTCTTTGCCCTAACTTAAATTTTTGTGCTTCTCTGGCTAAATCCTGGCCTCTCTATATCTGAGGCAAAATCAGTGATAGGAGATGTTTAGGTAAAAGAAATAGAATATATTACAGTGTCTGTTACTATAACGCCACAGAGGAGGGAAGCTGAGAAAAGAGTAGACCTTTGTATGGTACCTTCAGTCCAAGTCCTTTGTTCCAAGATATCTATAGGGATCCAATGGCCCACCTTGATCTTTCCCTTCTATACCACAACTCAGCTTCAAGGCTATGACTTAATGCTTCTGCACTTTTAGTTCCACTGAACTACAAATCCCAGAGTGCTAGTCGAGTCTCAAACTTCTAGTATATCTGTGTCCCCAGTGCCTAGTGTTATGCTGAGCATATAGCAGGTGCTTAATAAATACTTGTTGATTGAACAAGAAAATTTGATGAATGTAACCACAGGATATTGAATAAACACACTGCTACTATGACATTATTAGCAGTATCTCCTATTAAAATCTCTGGGAATGAAGGAAATATGATGCAATGGAAAGCATGTTGGACTTCAAGCCAGAAGAGTTATGGGTTTAAATCTCACCACTAACATTTATTAGTTTTATCACTATCCTGTTTTCCTCACCTTTAAAATGGGGATGATTATAATACTTGTGATATTTAAAGAAGTGTTGTAAGAATCAAATGAGATTGGTATTCTGGGAAAATGGCAGAGTAGGTCAGAAATTTCCAGGCTCTCCAGATTTCCTCCACAAACAGACAGAAAATCACCATGAAATGAACGTAGAACACTAAAAATAAAGGGGTAAAGCAGTTGTCCCCCTATGATAACTTGAGAAGACCTCAGAAAAAACAGGCTTTCTGGTGGCTGAGGTTTGGTCTGAGTGAAGCTAGACACCTCCAGGCCAACTCCACTGAATCGAAAAACAGCAGGCCTTGGAGCAGTTCTGGCAGAGGCCGACTAGGCCTCAGGAAATTTCACAAACTTTCACGTAAGGAATGGCAGATCCTTGAGCGGGGGAAGATTAAAGGACTCTACTCCCAACCCCAGCCCTGTTGTTTCTGGAAGGCAGGCCTAGTGGTGCTTACCAGAAGTGATTCAGGGCTACAGAAATATAAGATTGTGGGGGAAGAAGAGAGAAGGGAAATGAGCACTTACATAGCACCTACTCATAAGGTAAATATTTCATGTGCAATCATCTTTTTTTATTATACTATGTTGTGGAAATGCTTATTTTAGTCCATAAATTAAAAAGAAAATACATTTTAAAAAATAAAAAAATCAAATGAGATGTGAGTAAAGCATTTTGTAAAGCATATAATACAATATAAATGTCATATATTATTTCATAATATATTCCTAATTTTTTTAATTTAATCTTAGCTATATGGAATATATATATATGTATATATGAATTCATTTAGAGCGAGGAGGGGACTTAGAGATCATATAACCAAGTATCCTCATTTAACAGATAAGGAAACTGAGTCTCAGAGAGGTTGGGTAATTTGCCCAAATTATTGGCCAGATCACACAGGGATAGTGAGGAGCAGAGTCGGAATTCAAGCCCAGGCTGATTGCAGAACCTGAACTTTCTACTACGCCACATCATCTGCTCATTGCCATACATAACAAAAATAAGCTGGTGACTTTGCACAGCCCTCCCTCACTTAAATCCAATTTACTTGCAAGTCATGGCATCACCTTTCTGATGTCATGGTCTTCTTGAGAACAAAGGCCAAACAACTTTAATGTACAAATTTTATTTGACCCTGTCCAGTTGAAACTAAAGTAGGGTCAACACTAGGCAAAGAAGTCTTTAGACTTCATTGGATTCTGTTCCTCATCTCCTCCTCCTCCTTTGGCCTCCCACCCCACTAAAACCTCCTAACGCCCTTCAGTTCTCCTCTTGTCCCATAACCCACATAATAAAAACAGGCCAGGATCTGATCTCAGTCTTTTACAACCCAGAACTGATTATCTGACTTTTCAGTGTATTACCTTAACCAAGCATTAACATTTCAAATCTATTATCTCTAATTGTAGAAAGAGAGACTTTATCCTTTTTAAAATAATTTCTTGAAACAATAAGGCAGGGAGAGAAACTGCTTATTCCTGGTCTCTCTTCATTAAATGAAGGTTCTAATACTGTACTAGGCCCCCATGATGAATTTTTAACTCTCCTTTTCTTTAGTCATTACTAGAGAAATATGGTTCAGGTTAAGCGCCTGCAGAAGTGCGCACCTTCTGTCAAAACAGGGAAAAACAGGGAAATCTCACTAAAAACAGCTGCAGCAATACCAACTCTAAATCAGACCCTTTCACAGCACAGTCCTGTCTCCCCTGGCCCAAACAGCTAGAATTGTATATCACAGATTTAGAGCTGGAATGGACCTCAGGAATAATTGAAGCCAATTCTTCACTTTACAAAGGGGGAAACTAAAGCCAAGAGACTTGCCCAGAGTCAAATAGCTTGTCTGTCTGAGGCAGGATTTGAACTTCAGGCTTCCTAACTCCAAGCCTAAGACTCTAACCACTTAACTGCTTTGTTGTGTGACCGGGGTGGGGTGGAGTGGGAGTTACAATGCCCTTAAATTCTATCTTCCACTCCACCCCACCTTGGTCATACAACAAACTGGAGCAATTCCCAAAACAGGGACGAAATCAGAGATCTATAACTAATAAAATTCACAAAATCAATCAGTTTTGGCTCAGTATCTCAAGATTTACTGACCTGGATAGAGGTGAAGACTGAAAATGAGATCCTGCCAAGGAAAGCGCGCTACACTAGATAGCTTGCCTAGAACATCATTTCTAAAAATAATTAGCGCCAAACCGCGAACCTGGGAAGAACCAAAGGATATAGGACAAACAGGATTATCCTGATGTCACATACGTTCTGAAGACTCTACACTATTGCAATAAGCTTGTGTCCAGGTATAGAAGCATCAGAAAATTATAAAATCCCTATCACATTCCTACTTTTCAATAGTTCCTCCATTAACATCTTTGCCATGCAAGTATTTCAGCTCTCACCCCCACCCCACCTCTTCACATCATTGTATCTACAACACTTAGGTTATCCAAGTGTTACGGTTCAGTAGAAAGAGTCCTGCCTCTGGAATCAGAGTTCCTGGCTTCAAATCCTGTCTCTAACTCTTATTGCCTGAGTGACCTTTGGCAAGATATTCCCTCCCTAGGCCTTGGTTTCCTCATCTGTAAAATGAGGGATTGGACTAAATGGCCTCTCAAGTCTTTCCAAGCTGCAGATCTATGATTCTATGATGTTTTTCTCTTGCTACATGACCATCTCATCTTCTTTTCTAGGCAGTCATAAATGCCCTTAATTTTGTCTTTTATACCACTGTCTACAAATCGTCAATGATAAAATGCTATGGTCTGTTCATATTCATTTATGTGTCTTTCCAGGGCCCTTTGGATCATTTGCAATTGGAATGCTTAGGTGATTCTTCTTCCCAGCCATTCCTAGGAAAATATGAGTAAAGATGAGCATTTTTCAGGAGGGAGAAAATTGAACTCTTGGAAAGAATTTTGCAATTTTCCAAAGACGTTCCAAATCAATTTCTTCCTCCTAATAATGGCAGAGAAGAAGGAAGAGAAGAAGGAGGAGGATGAGGAGGAAGATGAGGAGGAGGAAGAAGAGAGGAGGAGAGGAGAAGGAACGTGAGGAGAAGGAGGAGGATAAGAATGAGGAGGAGTAGAGAAGGAGAAGAGGAGAGGGAGAAGGAGGAGAAGAGGAGGAGGAGGAGGAGGAGGAGGAAGACGAGGAGAAGGAAGAAGAAAAAAGGAGGAGGAGCTCGAGGAGGAGGAGGAAGATGGGAACGAGGAGGAGGAGGAAGAGAGAAGGAGAAGAGGAGGGGGAGAAGGAGAAAGAGAAGGAGAGAGAGAAGGAGGAGAAGGAGAAGAAGAAGAGGAAGAAGAAGAAGAGGAAGAAGAAGAAGGAAAAGGAGAAGAAGGATAACAAGAAGGACGAGGAGGAGAGAAGGAGGAGGAGGAGGAGAAGAAGAAGAAGAAGAAGAAGAAGAAGAAGAAGAAGAAGAAGAAGAAGAAGAAGAAGAAGAAACACTTATGTAGCACTTTAAAATTTGCAAAATTCTTTACAAGACATATTATTTCATTTGATCCTAATGAGTCCAGTTCACTGGCCATCTAGAGTGTCCATCTAAGACATAAGCATGTCATACTGAAGGCGACATGCATTCTTCAGCCACTTTTTTCCCCATGTAGATAGCTTACTTCATACTCATCAGTCTTCCTGTATTTGAGTGACCATAGATCTCTTATAAGTAGTGAAGGCCTAGTGTGTTCGAAGACCTGAGACAATCAGTACAATATCATTCGCAAATAGGAGCTTCTGAAAAACTTCCCCATGAACAAGGAATCCCTTTTCTATTGGATTTTGATCAGAACGTCCTCTGCGGTGCTGGAAAATAAAGATTACATTTCTCTCTCTTTTTGAAGGCTTACTAGAGGCTGGTAATCAGAAAATTACTGAAGTCAGTTCCCAGGTAGCATCCGTCACAGAATCTCATATCGAGGTAACAGATGTGTAGGAGACATCCTTTTGGAGGATTTCGAAGCCAGATTTAACTCACTCAAGTCAAATGTTCTTTTGTAATTGACAAAGAAATCCTATGGAATTTACATTCTCTATGCCTCTCCATTACATGTCTCTGTTAGGTACAGTCTGCTGTAGAAAATCATGAGCAAAGTCTCATAGTCACTTTCCTACATTATTATCAAAGATATTCTCAACATGGACTATCGAGATAAGAAAGCAGAGAGATGGGTAGATAATTGCAGAAGTCTTCTGGGTCACCTCTTTTGGGTAATAGTACTGCCTGTGCTTATCTCCATTATTTTGGAATCCTCTCCTCCCTTTCACACTTCTTGCTTCAGGATTTGTAATTGAGAAAACAATCTGGGAACGATCTAACATCCCAGACATGAAGACCCAAATCAGTGTGCTGGATTTAGGTAGGCTGTTCTCCAGAATCTCCTGCCTTTATTCTTTTGTATGAGAGGGTTCTGGAAGTTTTCTCTTGCTCCTTTGATTATGGATAGATCAGAAGATTCAAAATGAAGACAGCTGAGGTCAGGAAAACCTGTTTTCAAGCATCTTTAACTGTACATTTGAACTTCTGCTGGTATAATAGTTATCTGCCTCTCTGGTCCATTGGGCATTTGCCCTCAGATAACACCTCTTTCCCACCCCTAGTACAATACAAGGTTATTGTAGGCAGGGACTGTTTAGTTTTGGGTTTTATACACCCCAACTTGGCATAATGCCTTCCATACAGTAAGTCTTAGAAACTGAATAGAATTGAGATAAATTGGAAATTGATACCTGAGTGCCTTTGAAATTATACTTTTCCCAATAAAGACTTTTCTCTATTTGTTACATTGCGTCTAACAATTCTTCATGACCAGATCTTCTAAAATTCCATTTCACCTTCCACAGAGGGTATATTAGACACTAAAGTGGTGGATTTTAAATGTGGCAGCTCCACTACAGTAGGGAATGAGACTAGCTCACCGTATAAACACAAGCAGATTTGTTTCATTTTGTGCCTGTTTCTGTTTGCCTTCTGGTTTCATCTATAAAAGTTTTTATCTTGTTTAGCTGGACTCACCATAAGCATCAGGCAGCCTTGTCTTTCTCTCAACTGTCACTCTGCTGTTTCTCTATGTCACAAGGAGACCAAGGGATTGCTAGGCAATTTGCTTTCTGAGCCCTTTAGACCTCGCTGTTTTAGTGACTATTTTGCCCCATTAAACTTCTTTAAGAAAAGGGGATAGACTCTATGACTTTCCTTCTGTCACTGTGTCATTTTTCAGAGTTGAGATCTTACTTAAATAGATCATACTGGAGGTGTTGTAATTGCCTTATATATCCTTTCTTCTAGGCTCATGGAACTTAGAGATAGAAGATTCCTTATAGATCATTTAATTTGATATTAATTTTAACCTCTGAGGTAACTACCTGATGACCTGACTGCACACTGAAAATTGCTTCTGAAAATGCTCCCATGTTTAACTGGGGAAAAAAATTTTGCAGCAAGTTCTCTGATAAAAGTCTCATGTCCACAATATATAAGGCATGGCTTTAAATTTATAAGAATAAGAACCATTTTCCAAAAAATAAGCGGTTAAAGAATACGAATAGGTATTTGGGGGGGGGGCGGCAAGGCAATAGGGGTTAAATGACTTGCCCAACGTCACACAGCTAGTAAGTGTCAAGTGTCTGAGCCCAAATTTGAATTCAGGTCCTCCTGACTCCGGGGCTGGTGCTCAATTTACTGAGCCACCTAGCTGCCCCAATAGGCATTTTTCAAAGGAAGAAATCCGAACTATCAACAAGCACATGAAAAATTTCTCCAGGTCATTAATGATTAGAGAAACACAAATATAAATGTGAGGTTCCACCTCACATCCGTCACATTGGTAAAGTTGACCAAAAAAAAGGAAAATGTTAAATACTAAATATTTTTCGGAGCAGGGGAGAGGAAAGGAGAAAGAGGCATTAATGCACTTTTGATAGAGCTGTGAATTAATGTGTCCAGTCATTCTGAAAAATAATTTGGAACATATGTCCCCAAAGTTACTGAACTATACATAGCCTTTGGCCAATCAATGTCACTGCCAGGCTTGTACCACAAAGAGATCAAAGAAAGAAGATAAAGACCCATATATACAAAAATATTTATAGCAGTTCTTTTTGCAATGACAAAGAACTAGAAACTAAGAGGATGTCTATCAACTGGGAAATGGATGAGTAAAATACAGTATATGAAATAAATACTTCATGTATGATATATGAAAATAATTTATTTTGTACAGCACATGAGACAAAATACAGTATAAAATGGAATAATTTTCCTAAAAAAAGAAATAACAAAATAGACAGTTTCAGAAAATATTGGATAAATATATATAAAGCAATGGGGTATGGAGTAAGCCAAAGTAGGAGAGAAATTTATATAATCGCAACATAATTTTTCTAAAAAACCTTTGAAAGATTTGATAATTCTGATCCAAAAAATGATAGTCCACAATTCCAAAGGACTAAAGATGAAGCTCACAACTCACCTCCTGATAAAGAGGTGAAAGACTCAAGAGACAGAATGAACCATATGTTTTCAGACGTGGACAAATGTAGGAAGTTGCTTTTCTTGACTATGCATTTTTGCTATAAGCATTTTATAATTCTTTTTTTTTTCCCAATGGAGGTAGAGAGATTTAAGAGGGGAAAAAATGCTTGTTAACTTTAAAAATTTAAATTAAAAAGAAATTACTCCCATGTTGATGGCTGGTAACCAGTTGTTTCCATACTGTTAAGATATAGTTAAGTTTCAGGGAGGATGACTTTGAAATGTATATGTTAAATACATAATATACTTTAGAAAGAATAAAAACAAGTCTACAATTTCATGTGAAGTCCTCTTTTTCTATTTGTTTAATGGAAATGTTTCTGTCTGTATTTTTTCAAGTTCAGAATAAGAAAAAATAAAAATATTTTATAAAAAATCAGTTTCATTTTTTGTGATGAGATTTGGTGCTTTGTCATATATAGTGCCTTTCCAACTCATTTCTTGATGAAAATAATCATGATATAGAGAGATGAGGCCTCCCAGGTAGGCAAATGGCTTTGAAAAATTCATTATACCCATGAAAGTTGTATTTGATTCCAAAAATCTGTGCCAATCCCAACTTTTTCACCCTACTCACCTACCATGGACATTCTCTTTCCTAGCCAAGACTACCATAATGGTGATTGTCCTCTGAACACTTTTAAGACAAAAGAACCTATCTGGAATACATACATTCAGTTCACATCACCTATGTACTCCAAAAGAAATTTCCATGAAAATAATTTTTAATAATTCATTGTTTTTGAGCCGGAATTTGTTAGCTGTTCTGTATTGTGTACAATTCCATCTTCTACCATGGTAAGAAGTCTCTTGGGTGTTTTAGTAGACCCTTTTAGTTTTTTTAGTATATTCTCTATTGGTCATTTTCTACATTATTTCCTTATACTTTAAAAAAAATTTTAATTCAAGTATAAGCTTTTCCCATATTTTTTTATTTTTCCATCTTCATATTCTTTTTTGATCTTATGATTTTCAACCTGAGTCTCCTCATCCGTAAAATGTTGGGCATCATGACTTCTAAACCCCAAATCTGTTCTCATAAGTTCATAGATCTAGAACTGAAAGAGACCTTAGAAGGCCAGCTGGTCCAACCCCTCTAATTTTACAGGAGGAAACAGGCTCAGACAATTAGGTGACTTGTCTAAGGTCCTGTCGAGGATGGGGACTGTCTTTTGCCTCTTTGTCTATCCTTAGGACAATGCCTGGCACATAGTATGTGCATAATAAACATTTATTGACTGTGATCTTGTTGGCGTTCATTCAATTTTAATTGTCTAAAAAAGAGTCCTATATCTATTTAAGGAGGTCCCTCTGAATATCTTGAATGATTTCAGTTACGCCATAGTGGTTTATTTTGATTGTCTCTGTTTTCTCCTTTGTTTTGTTCATTTTCTGTTTTGGTTTATTTTTATCTCTTTGCATGACTTTTTAACTGTTTCTATTTGTTATTTTCAGCAATAATAATGAGAATTCTGGCTCCCTTCAAACCTCTTAGTCAGTCGGCTTGGCTGCAAAACTTTCCGACAAAGTAAAATAAAAATAAGAGAATATATGTATGTGTGTGTGCATATAAATATATATGTATGTGTATATGTGTGTATATACATATATATATATACATATTCTCCTCTTGAGCTCTGTCTATACACACACACATACACATATATATCCTCCTATTGAGCTCTGTCTGTATATATACACGTATGTGTTTATAGCCTCCTCCAAAATAAGAAGCCTTTTTATTTTTGGCCCAAGACATGAGGCTAAAGCTTAATAATATGTTTATGTCAGCCTTATAATTTAAGTGGAAAGAGGATAGAGATTGGAAGAGATAGGGAAGAATGAAGGGAAGCTATGGAAAGAAAAAGAGGAGAAGAGAAAGAAGTAGAGGAAGCAGGCAATCAAACACTAAATCTCATGAACAGAATTGGAGAAGAATAATTAGGGAAGCTGTGGAAAGAGGCTGATGAAAAAAGAAAAAAGTAGAGGAAAAAGAAGCCAAACTCTAAATCTTATGAAATCAATCTCATCCCAGCCGTTCTGTGAGGTGGTGTGGCCATAAATGTCTCTTCTGATGTATATTCTGGAGCCAGAGAGCCCTGCCTCCCACACCCTGGCTGCTCTGTGCTAAAAGCAGATTCCTGGAGGAGGCTAAATGTGACAGTCTGAGGCTAAAAATTTCTGGTCAATTACTACTAGGTATACCAAGTAAAGGTCTGATTCAAGGAAGCATCTTCTTAGATTTTCTAAGAAAAGAAAGTCTACTTTACAAAAACAAGTCATGTCACCCAGAAATTCAAATAATTACATCATAACACAAATCCTCCCCACCCCACCCCCATACTGTGAGTTTAATTTAGAATTGCTGAAAAACACATTCCTACGTAACAGCTTCTGCTTCTAAGTAATGGCATGGTGGTTAGAAGCGATGCCAAAAACGTACCTTAGTCATCGATACTTAAGGTTTGCAAACACTCCCTCTATAATCCCCAAGCTTCTTCCTCCTCACAACTGACTAAATACACATTACTATCAGTATATATGGGGAAGCAAGCATTTATTAAGCATCTACTATGTTTCAGAGCAACTAGGTGGCACCATAGTGGATAGAGTGCCAGGCCTAGAGTCAGGAAGACATCTTCCTGAGTTCACGTTGGGCCTTAGACACTTACTAGCTGTGTGAACCCTGGGCATGTCATTTAACCCTGTTTGCCTCAGTTTCCTCATCTGTAAAATGAGCTGGAGAAGGAAATGGCAAACCCCTCCAGTATCTTTGCCAAGAAAACCCCAAATGGGCTCATGCCTGATTTGGACATGATTGAAAAACAACTATCTACACACACACACACACACACACACACACACACACACACCCCTTAAATAGACAAATCTGTTTAATTCTAACATAGAGTTAAAGGCAGGGTAGTAGGGTGGGGTGTCTTAGAGGAGGAAATAAACCAGCTTTTGTCATTTTCCATAGTTCTTCACATCACAAGGTCCTATTTCTGAGGCCAAATGACCAACTCCCTTCCTCCCACAGGAGAAGAGAAACAAAAGTGACCGATCATCTTTACTGGCAATGAACTTGACTAACTATAGGTAAAAGCCTGGGGATCTTCTCCTTCTGCATGCTTTATTTACAGGAGAAAGGGTCTCTTATAAGTTGTTTTTTTTAGAACTTGGGACATATTTCCAATTTTTAAAAATGTTACAAATAGTGCTTAAGTTCACAAGCCAGTCCACAAGTGACTATTTTTTTAACCTACGAGGCATCCCTAAAGTCTTAGTGCAGTTACCCTAATAGCTTGGAACTGAACTAAGACTTTTAGGGCTCCTTGTGTGATGTTCTTGAAAAGAGAGGCAACCTGTGGGTATAGAGAGAGAAAGGGCCTCACTTTCTGGAAGACCAGGATCCTC
Source organism: Phalanger gymnotis (assembly GCA_028646595.1). NCBI lineage: Eukaryota > Metazoa > Chordata > Mammalia > Diprotodontia > Phalangeridae > Phalanger > Phalanger gymnotis. The sequence continues at coordinate 268,244,147 of CM053624.1, read as the reverse complement.
TGACACACCACAGCTGTGCGAACTTTAACAGCGTCCCTTGGCAACTCGCTAGGATGATAAGTGGCATCAGGGCTGGCTCTACTGATCCACACATTACCAAGAACTCTCTACACTCGTGAAATCGTAGATCCAGACAAACATACTTGAAGCATAGTGATGTTAGTCTGGTTCTAGGTTGCAAGAAATAAAGAGCAACTGTGACTCAAAACTATCTCTGCTGGGTTTACTGGTCCATGGGGTCATGGAGAGTCAGACAGGACTGAAGTACAATGACATACCAACAATCACAACATGCACACACACACACGCACACATAAGATACAAGGAAACACGTGCCCATCAGCTCAGCTATCTATTATGGTCCCTGAGAGAACAAGCAAAACATGGAAGGTCCAGGTAATTGTGTCCCTGTTGAGGAAATACAGTGTAGTTCTGAGGGATACCGGCACTTGGAAGTATCACTATTAGTAGTTAAAATTGAAGTTCAAAGAGAAATGAAGTCCTTTTCAAATGTGCCATCAGAACCCAGGCATTTCTTGATGTACCAATCACAATTAAGCTAAATAAGAATGTTCCAGCAGAGTTATCTTGGGGATGGGATAATTGGGGGAAGGGGTCTGTACTCATGGTTCCATCAAGCTTTCTAGAGGCAACACAGGGCATGAATTAAAGACTTGAAGGCAATCATTCAGTGAACATTTATTAAGTACCTGTTCTATGCCAGACATTGTGCTAAGCTCTGGGGATTAAAAATAAAAGCAAAAGATAGGGCAACTAGGTGGCACAGCGAATAGAGCACCAGCCCTGGAGTCAGGAGGACCTGAGCTCAAATCTAGCCTCAGATGTCTGACACACTTACTAGCTGTGTAACCTTGGGCAAGTCACTTAACCCCAACTGCCTCCCTCCTCCCAAAAAAAGAGTCCTTGCTCTCAAGAAACTCACAATGTAATGGGGAAACAAGCCAGCAATGATGTACAAGCAAGATAAAACAGAGATAATTAACCCAGGACAAGCCCTGGAATTAAGGGGGCCCCAGGTTCAAATTGTCATTTACCATTTACTAGCTTACATCACTGCAGACTCGTCGCTTACTCACTTAGAGCCTCAGTCATCACATCTGTAAAAGAGGTATGATAAGAGCACCTACCTACATGACAGGGCTGTTGTAAGGATCTGATGAGATAATTGACGGACAACATTTCACGAAACTTAAAGCATTCTATAAATGTGAGCTGCTCTTTGTGGCTGTTGTTGCCACCATCCGGGTTCTCTTCCCTCTGAGAGAGGAGGGACTGTCTAACCAGAATGTATCAGCGACGCCCAGCCATCATTCATAAAGCTGTCTGACTTGAGAAAACGTCTTTCTAGTTCTAACCCTGGCTGCTAAGGGCATGTTTCCAATGCCCCCCACCTTTACAGTAGCAATGATGTTTGCGGCAAAGGGCTCCTGGTTTATTAATGCTTTGGGTTAAAAAGAGGAAAAAATAAGCCTCTTTTTCTGATTCTGATCCAAGCCTTTATGAATTAAAGACTTTAAAAGGAAATCTGATGCCATCAATTTGGGCACACGAAACTGTTTCAGCAGCTTAAAACCTTTGTAGTCATGGACCCCAGCAGGGATATACATAATGTAAGAATTAGGGTCAACAGCCCTGGAAAACAAGTGCTTAGAACAGCCGCAGCATGCCAGAAAACATCCTGTTTCCTAATCAAGTGGAAAAGGGAGTCCTTCCTGAGGAGCGTTAATACCCCTAGCCATGAAATGCAGCTGTTTTCCCCAGAAAATGGGAACATGCTCATCTTGTATCAATTGTCCCTCATTTCCAAGGCAGATGGTATGGGCACCAACCACCCTCCCAGAAGGGGAGACATATTTTGTTCTGTTTTCCAATTCGAAGAGAGAGCAAAATGCCTTGGCATCTTTCAGAATGCCAGGGGAAAAAATACTATCAGTTGGGGAACAGTGGCATCATCCCCTTACAGAGACTTTATATTACACATAAACTAAAGGCTTCTAGACACAAAGTCTTTCTTTCTCCTTGTTCCTCACCCTTCTTATCTGGCCCTTTTTGCTTCCCACTTCTTTCTTAGGATCATAGGAGCAGAGATTTGGAGCTGGAAGGGATCTTAGAGTCCATTTTACAGATGAGGAAACCAAGTCTCCAGAAGGTTAAGCCCCTTGCCCAAAGTCACAGAGGTAGTAAGTGGCACACTTGTGGTTCCCACTTAGATCCAAACCTCTGACTACAACGTTCTACTGCTTCTTTCTCCTCGCCTCCTCTCTTCCCTGGCCTGTTGTGAGAATCAAATGAGATGGATAATATTCGTAAAGAGCTTAGGACAATGCTTGACACATAGTAGGTGCTTGTTTCCTTACTTCCTTTATGATTTCTCAGGAAATTATTACTAATTATGGAGTTCCCAATCTCTAGAGTAAAACTACATCCCAAATCTGAAAAGGAATCTTTGCTTTGCCCCAGTCCCCATGCACTTTGACCAAAGAAGAACTCTCTATGTAAATTAGATTCTCTCCTATCTGAAAGTCAATCCCTGAGATTTCTAATCATGTCAAAATGTATTTCCTCTACTTTCTCTGTTACAAAATATATTTCATCTACTTCCTCCGATTTTTCCTTTCATCTAAAATCTACATTTATCGCCTCTCATGAATTCCTTTCATGACTTAGTAGGCTATTCTGTATGCATTGTTGTAGACAAAATAAATCATAACCTAGTGATCAGCTTTTGGTAAAGCACCTTTGTTTTGTTTGACCTGCATAATAAACTCATTTATTCTTTGGGCTTTGTGGACTATGTGCTTGTAAGGGGAATTGGTTTCACACTGGGTGCTGTCAGGTAGCCAATTTGCCAGATTGTCTGGATGGGGGCAATAAGCCAGAGAAGTGAGTAACACTCCCCCCACCCCCCAAAAAATATATCTAGGCACTTCAGGTAATAAGAGAGCCTCCAACAGAAAGGTTTCATATCTCATATAGTTCTTATTTTCTATCACACCACATCTAAATGGTTCCTGAAGTGAGTAATACTAGTATTAACATTGGTGTGCTTGTGCTCCATGTTCCCCAAAGCCAAACAAACCAACCCAATCACCAACAGAAAGATCCAATTTCAATTCAATACAACCGAAATATTTGCTAAACCCTTCACATCAACAAGACACCATGTTAGGTATTACAGAAGACACAATCAATTTGGTTACAGTCCCTAATCCTTACTGAGTTTACAATCTAGGAAATAAGATAAAAATAGATAGAAATAAGCTCAAACACACAAATACAATAGTACAAAATAGAATGACCAGGGCCATAAGAGAGTTACAAAAGCAGTAGAATGGTTCAGAAGAGGAAAAGATCACATCTGGAACAGCACCACCTGAGATGCAATCAGACCCTTGAAATTGGATTTACCAAGCTGTGATAATATCTACCTAAGAGTAGCAAAGGAAACCAATAGGAACCAGCAATGTCAATGAATGCCAAGGGGCAGTAACAGAGCATGGAATAGGCCAGGAATTCCCCAAAAGGGAAAAAAGCTAATAGCAGGATATTAGAGCACCATTCATTCATTCACCCTACAAATATTAATTAAGCCCTTACAATGTGCAAGTCACTGTGTTAGATTCTGGAGATACAAAAACAAAGCCAAATATGGACTCTGTCCTCAGCCAGCTTCCATTCTTACAGACAGTATGATATCAGGGCCAGGCACTGGGATAGTCCAATTTCCAAGGCAAATGGCCAAAGTCTTACAGACAATGAGTTGAAGGGATAGGTCAACATGTACATACAAATATCCACACAACATTCGTTACACCTATAATTATAATAGCTGATACTGTTATCAAGTTTAAAGGTTTGCAAAGCATTTTATACACACATCTAAATTCACACACATTTACCCATGTGTACAAGCATATGTGTTTGTGTACGTGTCTGCCTGCATGCTATTGACCTCTTAAATGCCTTAAACTCTTCCAGAACCTACGCTTTTAAGTCACTTGTGCTGGAAAACTAGGCCCTCTTAGTTCAGTGTCTTTGAGAACATGAGCTTCTTGAGGACAGGGGTTCCTGTTTACTTGGTCTTTGTATCTCTAACACCTAGGACTGCACATGAGAGATAGTACTTCTTGAATGTGTGGTTCTCAGATGTCCTGCCCATCTCCTGAAGAATGTGCCTTTGTGGGTGTGTGTACATATCTATTATATATGTATATATGTATGTGTATGACAGGCACTCAGATGGACAATAAAGAGTCAACCTTAAAACCATGAAGACTTACGTTTAAGCCCCACCTCTGACACATATAACTGTGTAACCCTGGGAATTTATTTAATCTCTCACTTCTCTGGACAAGTATCTAAGACTATAATTTTCAGGGAAGGTGCCAACATGCATAGGAAGAAGTTTCCTCCCTTGGGAATTCCTTATACCAATGAAATCAGATTCAGTCCCCAACTCTATGTATATGTGTATCTCACATCACAATCAAGGAGACCAGGTTACTGATTCAGAAGCCCACAGCTTCTAGGGCTTTTCTAAGGTTCACATGTGGCAGAAGGCAACCCCAGCAGAGTGAGACTCTAAAGGGAAGAATAATCCATTGGTAGGCCCTGCCTGATGTAGAGAATTCAGGGGCAGGGGATCAGCAACAGTGCCCATGAGCAAACTCTGACAGTAATTTATCATAAAGAGGTTCTCTAAAGCCAAAGTAGGAATAGAAATTGAAATAATCAACCAAGTAACTAAAAGGATATCAGTTATACTAGTGCTAGTGACTCTCATTCCTTCTCTATCTCCCCAGCACCACCACGACTACTACCACTACCAACACCACAACAAAAAACAACTTTGAATGAATTTTCTAAGCAATTACAGCAATATTATTCTTTGCTTTGGCTAAGGCAACCTACAAGTTATCCAAACCTCAAAAGTACATTTGCCTCCAAAAATCGTGTCTTCTTGGCAAAGGAATGAAGATTCAGTAATCGCTCCTTTTTGTGTTTCCATTCATCACGCTGGCTGGCGTGGGAGTGGAAAGGAGAGAGAGACAGAGAAGCAGAGAGACAGAGAAAAAGGAAGAGAAGGAGGGAGAGAAAGAGAGAGAGAGAGAGAGAGAGAGAGAGAGAGAGAGAGAGAGAGACAGAGAGAGAGACAGACAGAGACAGAGAGAGAGAGAGAGGGAGAGAGAGAGAGACAGAGAGACAGAGAGAGAGAGAGAGAGAGAGAGAGAGAGAGAGAGAGAGAGAGAGAGACTTAATTAAGCACTTACTGTGTGCCAAATGAAGGCAAGTAGATGGCTCAGTGGATAAAGCACTGGATCTGGAGTCAGAAAGACTTGAATTCAAATCTGGCCTCAGACACTTACTAGCTGTGTGACTTTGAGCAAGTCACTTAAACTCTGTTTGCCTTAATCCACTGGAGAAGGAAATAACAAACCACTCCAGCATCTCTGCCAAGAAAACCCTATGGATAGCATTGGTGTACTATGGCCTGTGGGATCACGGAGAGTTGGACACAACTGAACAACAATGTGCCAGACACTGTATAGATACAAGAAATACATCCTAGGAGGGGAAGACAACAAAAAAGGGAACTAGAAAGATGTGAGGGAAGAATGCTCTCCTGGGGCAAGGCAGCTGGTAAGGAGGTGGAGTGAGCCAACTGAGCCAGAAGTGAAGTGAGCAGCATGGAAGGAATCCCTCAAGAAGAATTCTGTACTTGGAGTAATGTCTTTATTAGTTACAACACCCCTGAGTTAACACCTTCTATAAAAACCTTATCTGGTTCTTGGCTTCCTGTGCAGCCATTATGCAGAGCGACATCTTTACAAAATGCTGTAAAAGCCAAGGGGAGACGAGCATCTTTGGCTAAAAGTGGGAGGAAGATAAGGAAGGATGGGGGGAGAGGTACTACAATTCATTTATTCTATCAAGTGATACTTGTAGGAAACAAGGCCATCTCCAAGATGTCGAACTATAAACAGTAAGATCTCCCCGATGGAACTGTTTGTGTTTAACCAGTTCCCACCAGGCTGACCTCTTTTGAACTTCTCTGCCATGCCCCCAAAAGATTTTTTATACTGGAGGATCACTTCATCCCTGGAATTCACACCTTGGCAGAACTCTCCACCTTGCCCTGCCCTTTGAATAGCTTCCTCCTCCCATAACCTCCATTTAAGGAGGGTCCCCAGGCCAGATATCTCTTCATCTCTTCGCAATGCCACACTCCTCCTAACTTCTCCATCATGCCACCTTGCTCTTCCCCTTCTGCAGCTTCCCTTTGTGTCTTGTCCCATTAGGATATAAGCAGAGACTGTCTTTCCACAGTTCCTGGAACATAGAAAGTGGTTAATAAATGCTTGTTAACTACTGACTGACCATTAATAGTTTTATAACTGATCTGGAAGAGGGAGTACGTAATGAAAGTTTAAGGCTTATAGATATCACCAAGCTTTCTCCTTTATTTCCCATCAGAAACACTCCTTGAATTCCATTCTACCATTATCATCCTCTCCCAGAAAAAGTACATTACAAGGAAACCCATTATCACAGAGATTACAACATCTTTGGTACCCTCAGTACCCTCTGCCCCTCTGCCTGGAGGGCTCCAAAGCCTCCACACATAAATTACTCAGAAGTTCAGCCAATTCTTCATTTCCCACCACTGGCACTCCTTGGAGTCAATTCCATCATCATCATACACTTGGACCAGGTACCTTCTTCACTCCCTGCCCCCCTTTTCAGCACCCTTTTGTGTATTGTCTTCTCCCATTAGATTATAAGCTCCTTGAAGGCAAGAGCTGTCTTTTTTTTCTTATTTGTATCTCCAGTCCATCACACAGTGTAGGGGCTTAATAAACGTTTATTGAATTGCACTGAAATGCCATTCTGGTTGGGGTAAAAGTAAGCAAGAGCTCACTAGTTTGTGTGAGTGAGAAAAGACATGGCAAGTAAGTTTTAATAAAATTAATTGTAAGGCACTTAAAGAGTCCAGTGGATCTGTGATCTCACTGCTGTGAATACCCTCTCCAACAATGTGAATTCCAACCAGCCATGTTGGTGGTATCCCTTGCCCAGATCCTCCCATTAGCTGGCTCAGAGGGACCCCACCCAATATTCCAGGGAGCCTTTCCTCACACTCTCTTACATTTCTCTTAAGAATATCAATGAAGCATATTGACGATCTTTTGGTAAGCAGAGCCAAATTGATTATTCCTTTGTTCTGCATATACAGCACTCCATCTCTCAAATCACTTAGCACAGAGCCTGGAACATAATAGATATTTAATAAATATTTGTTCTCTTCCCCCTCCTCTCAAAGCCCATGCTTAAGTCGGTGCTACTCTGAAAGGAAAAAAACATACTTTGAATATATGTGTGTGTATATATGCAAGGATGTCTACCTGTATGCATGTGTATATATACATATATATGTATGTGTGTGTGTACACACATATGCATGTATTCTACAGGGCTTCTTCCTCACACTTAACATTCTATCTCCTGTCTGCATGCCTTCATTCTGGCTGTTCTCCACACCTGGAATGCTTTCCTTCCTTCCTCCCTACCTCCTCTTAGGATTCCTGTTTTGTTGTTGTTCAATCATTTAACTCTTTGTGACCCTATTTGGGGTTTGCTTGGCAAAGATACTGAAGTGATTTGCCATTTCCTTCTCCAGCCCATTTTACAGATGAGGAAACTGAGGCAAACAGGGTTAAGCGACCTGACCAGGGTCACACAGCTAGTAAGTGTCTGAGGCTGCTTTTGAACTCGGGTCTTCCTAACTCCAACCCTGAGGCGCTCTATCCATTACTTCACCTAGCTTCTCCCCTTAGAATTCCTAGCTTCCTTCAGAACTCAATCACACCATCTAGATTGCGCATGGTGTGTTCCTCTAAAGATGTAAGGTACTTGAGAGCAGAGAATACCTTATTTTTGTCTTTGTATCTTCAATGCCTAGCAGAGCCTAAGTATTTGATAAATGCATATTGATCAGCTAATATATATAACACCAGCTGGGCTGCCTGAAAACCTGGGATGATAATAAACAAGAAAAAAAATCATCTAGTCACAGACAGAGGAAGAGGGGTGACCATCTTATCAAGGCTAAACAGGAGGGCAGAACCTAATACTCTGCTACATATGGGTATCTATGCATACAGATACATAACTTGGAATCTAAAAGTATGAAATGAAGGAGAGGCTCGGGAATGCGCCTGTGATTCCAAAGAGAGAATTCTCCCTTTAACGATACAGGGGCACCTCCTCTGTCAACTGATAGAAAATTGACCAGAGTACTAAGAGGTTAAGAGACTTATCCACAGTCACACAGACACTCAGTGTTCCAGGCAACTACCTCTGAGGTCAGCTCTCTAGACACTATGGCACACTGTCTCCAATAAAGAAATAGAACAAAAGACATAGGCCTGGTACAAACCAGCTGATAATTTTCTTTCAAACTCAATCAACTAAGTTGTTATTGAAGTCCACTGGCAAGACAAAAGTCAAGATGACTGAAATAGCTCAGGATGCAGTGGGTGATCTTGGCCTCTCTAAAGTAAGGTCTTTCCCAGGTCTCAGTTTGTCTGAGGCAACACCCATTCAATGACTAAGGGCTAGGTAAGAATTGAGGCAAAAGCTAGCCCAATTTACCATCGCAAAACTATCAATTTGGGAGGGAAAGACCTTTAGAGTTTCTGGCCAGAACAGAAAACAATTGCTATTTCTACTCATTTCAAGCCATCAGTACCTAAACACTGACCACAAAGGCTCAGATTAGGGGCTATTATTGGCTATTCAGTGAGAACCAGAATGACTTGGGTTTAAAAGCGTAGTCACGTAGCTCCATTTGAAATCCAATGGGCTTTTTTAAAGCTTGTTTTTTCAGAGCTATATCTCAAGAAATCATACATGAAAACTGTGCCAGACAAAAAGTAAATTGTCCCAGTTTTTTCGAAAGAGAAAATGATGATGATTTTTTAAAATCTCATCTCCCAACCCCAAAAGTTCTTAGAAAACATAAGCAACCAAAAATTATGTTTCTATGGGCAGAGCATCCACATATAAGGTAGGCATCAAAGATTGAAATACCTCACATGCACACACACACACACACACACACACACACACACACTCACACACAGCTATAGCTTCTGAGGCACGAAAGTCATCTGCACCACCATTACCATCTTCTGGATAAATTTTGACAGACAGTAAGTTAATGAGGGCCCAACTGTCACCCTCAATTTTAACATCCGATTTCAATGTTTTCTTCCTGAGACCATCACCCAGCAGAAAGAGACCGAACATATCATTGCCTGGCTTTTTTCCCCTTTTGAACTACTCAGGCTCCCAAGTGGCATCTTTAAACAATGCATCTAATCTTCATAGGGACGGCAGTGACATCAGGAACATATTTAAGAGCCCAATTCTCCAAGCAGCCAAAGCAACTGTGGGTATTGATCAGCCCAGCCAATCCTGTGCTCTGTCTCAGCCTGTCCTTGGGCAGCAAAAATAAAATTATTAAGGAACTGTCTGATTTAGAGTCTGCCTTTCTGGGAGGAGGAAGGGAGGATGAAACCCAGTCCAGAAAAATATTTTTCAGCTGTCAAAATGAGCAACCTCAGACATAAGGATAGCCAGAGTGAAGCAGCTCATCTGAATGGAAGAGGCCTTAATAATTCAGGTTCATAGAAGCTATCCCAATATGTGGGACAACAAATAAACCCAAAATTAAACTCAGAGGCTTCTCAAGTAGAAAGTAGGAAGTAATTTTATTATGATCCTGCGGAAAAGGGCGATCTCCGAACCTATAGACAATGGGTAGGGAGAGGTGGCGCTCAGAGGGCAGAACTTTAGCTTTATACCCTAACATAAACGACCCCCACCACCACTGGCCTTTTACTCTCATTGGTGGAGTTCAGGCCCACAATCTAAACACGGAAATCTACTACCCCAGGTACAATTTAGCCAATGCCAAACTCTTAAAAACACTTTTATCCTTATCTGGCAAGGTGTGCTGGGGGCAGTTCAGGCTGCTCTAAGTTTCGGATTCCTACAGGTCAGGTGATTCGAAACTTAGGCCTCGTTGACAATCTGAAGCCCTGAGCCACGCTGAAAAGTCCCCACCCCATTCATTCCATTCAACTCACAGAAAAGCCGAGATCCAGATTCCATGAGAGGGCTTCACCATCCCACTCACCAAGTAGAAAGGAGATTAGAAGTAAGGAGTTCACAAATACCCCTAATGGATGAATACCCAAGCAGAAACAGGCCTGCATAAGGGCCCTGAGGCATAAATGATTGGGTGGGAACACATCCATCCTCATACCCCAGGCCCATGCCAGGCCAAGTTCACTAAGAGGCAAAGAGTTCTTGTTTTTTAATTAAAAAATAGTCCCACTCCATCAAATCAATTAAATGAAATTTTTCATAAGAGGTTTTTAAGAGCAAGGGATAAAAATCTTCACCACACACAAAGAAAAGATAATATCATTTTTCCTTTAAAAATAAAACAATCCAGATGAAGAAATGAGAAGCTGCACCTCCCTATTCTCTTCCTTGGCTGAGATGGGAGATCTATGGGTATAGAATATTACACAGGCTGTGGTTATCATATAAACTAGTTTTGCTAATGGCTTTTGTTTTTCCCCCTCTGTTTTTCATTGTCTGTGACAGGGGATGCCTCTCTGGATAAGAGGGAAGATAGAGATCTATTTGGAAAGGAAGGCTATATAAAAGAGAGAGAGAAAGAAAGAAAGAAAGAGAGAGATCAATAAAAAATTTTAAAAATAAAAATCCATTTACTGTCTACTCCAATATCTACTTTGCTGATTGCCTAGAGAGATATTATCAAGAGAAATGTAATTATGCTGTGGATTAGACACTTGCCAAGCAGACTGAAGCCCTGGCAGGGATACTGAATCTCAGTGAGGCCAGAATTGTGTGACAAAACATCCCATAAGGTACTGTAATGGCAACAGCTGTCATAGTTACCATGTAGTGTGATATCCTCTAATTTGCGGGGTATCTTCCAAAAATTTGAGCTGGAGGCAGAATCAGCCTGGTAAGCCTGGAAAAAGGTTCTTGGAAATATCGAAAGAGATCTCTCCTTCCCCCATCCCCACCTGAGGATGGTCCAGAAGACCTTCCTCCATTTGTTTTTCTTTCTTTCTTTCTTTCTTTCTTTCTTTCTTTCTTTCTTTCTTTCTTTCTTTCTTTCTTTCTTTCTTTCTTCCTTCCTTCCTTCCTTCCTTCCTTCCTTCCTTCCTTCCTTCCCCTCTCTCTCTCTCTCTCTCTCTCTCTCTCTCTCTCTCTCTCTCTCTTTCTCTCTCTCTCTCTCTCTTTCTCTCTCTCTCTCTTCCTCCCTCCTCTCCTCCACAATCACGATCCTTTCTCACTTTAATAGGCAGTAGTTTAGTACAGTAGAAAATGTGTTCATTCTAGAGTTTAAGGACCTGGGTTCAAATCCTTCCTCTGAACTAGGGTAAATCATTTAACATCCCTGGGCCTCAGTTTCCCCTGCTGTACAATTAAGGGAGTAGATTTAGATGGCCTCTACAATCCTTTTGAGCTCCAGCTCTTTGATACCTTTACTGGGTCTTCATGACCTAGTCACTGTGGCTGAAAAGTTCATCGCCCTGAACCTCCCCAAACTGAGATAGGCTGGTTTGCAGGTAAGAGCCATGTAGTCTATCTCCAGGCTCATACCCAAAGTCTCTTGGCCTTGGTAAGTCCTTTCTGAGTGTGTACTCTAGAGATAGAGCCTCCAAATCAGCCAGAGTCACCTCCAGGTAACAATTAAGGATTAAGTTAAGGCTTTATAGGAGATCATTTTATAGCAAAAGAAATATAATATGTAATATCTACAAATGTAGTACATATACATATGTAGCAATACATACATATATACATATATGCATACATATCTGTACATATAGTCTGAATTACAAATCACAAGATAATAAATTTGGAGTTAAAATGGGATCTTAGAGATCATTTATTCAAAACCTCTCAGATAAAAAACTGAAGCCCAGAGAATTAAGTTAAGTGAATTATCCAAGATCATTCAAGAGTAATAGTGCTAAGATTTGAATACAGGTTCTCAGATAACAAAATTAGCACCCTTTATCCTATGTCACGCTGGCTCTGCTCCAAGTAAAATAATTTAATGTGGGAATGTTCTACCTTCCTCTACAACTTTATAAAAATACAAGGCTGGAAAACAACTCAGATATCAACTAACTCAATCCCCTTTTGACAGGTGAGGAAACTGAGGCCCAGAGGGCTTAGTGAAAAAATCCTGAATAGAATCCATATCTCTCCTACAGTAGGATGGATGTCTGATATATTGATCGATAGAAAGATGTACATACATGCACATGTATACATATATACATAACTCCTTTTGGTTAGCCATACTTAGGTCAAAGAAACATAGAGGAGGTAGACATGGTTTGCTACAAAACCAAATGTCCACTAATAAAAAATGTATGCCTCTACAGGAGTGAAATGCACTAATTAAAATAAGAGAATTCATAAAACAGCCACAGGAACTCCAGCTATGCGGCCAATGGGCCACGAACATGATTATTCAGGGAGTCAATTTTGAAGGATTTTTTTTTTCTAATCATCTTCCTTCTACTGCCTGACCTTCATTAGTTGCTCTGCCTCAAAAGCAGCAATTCAAATACAACCATTTGTCTCTTTCTATGCTAAGATTTGTTGAAGGGACCAAGATGGCGGAAAGAGGTAGATACTAAGCGAGAGTTTAGAGATTCTTTCGAAAAATGAATTTACTCATTTTCACATTCTACTAAAAGTATTTGTCTGCCCCATCATGATGGAGGGTGACTCTGGATTCTTAAAGGCTTACACCATGAAAATATGGGCTCTAACGAGATGAGAATGTTTTCAAGTACAAGGCAGGCAATGAATAGTATCTCTCATCCTAGGATTCACTTTGCTAAGTAGGAAAGGGCATCCCACCAAACAGTTTGATCACTGAATGATGAATGTTTTAGCCCAGCAGCTCTTGAAGAGGAGCTCCCAAATGATAAAGGGGCTGAAACTTGCATTAGCGGCAGGAGTGTCGATATCAATTAAATCAAAGATCTATGAGGTACAGATAAAACACATTCTGTCTATCTGTCTGTCTGTGTCCCACTGCTCCAATAGGACAAGTTTACAACAATACCTTGTGCTTAGATAATGACTCATGTTGTCCAAAGCTCTTTTGCACACATTATCTCCTTTGTTCAACAACAACTCTGATAGGTAGACCGGACAAATATTAACACAGCCTCATTTTACAAATTAAGAAACTAAAAGAGGGGTACATTAATTTCATAAAATCACACGAGTTAGTGACAAAGTAGGACTAGAACCCAGGTCATAGGGATGGAAGGGGCCTCTATCAACCTCTGCCATTTTACAAATGAATAAATGAAGGCACTGCCAAGTTTACACAGGTAATAAGTATTCCTACTATTCCAATGTTCTTTCCACTCTTCCAGATTCTACCTTTCTCCTTCGTAGGACTAATCAATACCCGATGGTGTCTAGAGTATTAAGTCAAATATATTAATTTTTTTCCCTTAACTCCTCTAAATACTTAGGAGGACACAAGACCAGCTTACTTAGAAGTTTTTCTTTTCCAGTCTTGTCCATTTCCACAATCGTTTTACATATTTTGTACTGTTCTGTGTACCCAGATACATCAGGCTAGCCAAATATTCATACCACAAGAATACAGAAATCACCCCAATAACAGAGGCAGTCTGTAGATATCTAACAAAGGAGCCGGGTTGTGCATATGAAATGTGCTCGGGCAGTTGGTTACTTTTGTTTGACTCAAATCATATTTCATAGCTTTAAAGTCAGCAGATGGTTTTAAAAAGACAACTTAGAAACAACGGCCCATTTTTCATATAATCAATCAACTCGGGTGTTTTGTTGGCTTTTTTAAATTCAAGAATTTTAATCATGCTCTTTAAACCAACCAACCACCACCAACAAAAAAACTCTCCTAATTGGTCTTCTTAGATAAACCATGAAGTGTCTGAAAGGACCCATCTGCTATAGACTGCTGGGGAATTTTTTTTTTAATTTAAATACGTGAAACCTTTACTGATATCTTTTAAGTGTCTGTACTCTCACTCTTATATCTCACAGAGCCTTTTGTTCACTCTCAGGAATCAGGTTTCTTATTGCTCAGTAACATGATGACAGGACTAATATGCTTTAAGAGCACAGGAAGTAGAAGACAGCAAAGAAACACAAGGCAAACAGAAAAGAAGAGAAGGATTTTGGAAACGTGGAGGGGGGGGATGGGGAGGCATTATAGAGATGCCTTCACCTTCTCAGAAAATTTTCATGGCTTCTCATTGAACCCAGAGACTATGAGTCCATAAGATAACACATACGGTCAATGAATTCATATTTAGGAAGTCTCTAATGCCCAGTGCCAGTCGCTGCACTTGGGTCTGGGGCATAGAAAGACAAAAATTAAATGGCCCCTGCACATCTCAGAGTAGATAACATGTATCTTCAAAATAGGATAGGAGCTAGACCTCTGATATCATTGTTATAGGGAATTCCCAGATGAGAAAACTTCCTCGTCCGATGCAGGTTAGCACCTTCTCTGAAGCTGCAGTCTTGGAGAATTGCTAAATCTGCTGAAAAGTTAATTGGCTCACCCAGAGTCAAACAGTCAGTATGTGTCAGAGGCAAGTCTCGAACCCAAGTCTTCCTGACATCAAGGCCAGCCTTCCGTCTTTTATGCAATACTGCCTCTCGTATATATCGTAATTATTTTGTACACATACAAAATAGATACAAGGTAAGCCAAGACTGGCGGCAGGGAGAATAATTAGGTAAGAGGAGATAAAGTCCTGAACCAGGATGGTCGCCATCTTAGTAAAGGAGAGCTGCAAAAGATGCTGCGGAGGCAGAAAGCACTAACTAGCCACTGGGGGTATCAGAACAGACTTCATAGAGAAGGGGAGGGTGGTTAAGCTCAATTTTGAAGGAAACAAGGGATTCTGAGAAGTGGAGGTAAAAAGGGGGTACGTTCCAGACACTGTTGGTGGTGGTGGTGGTGAGTCATTTCAGTCGTGTCTGACTTCATGACCCCATTTGGATTTTCTTGGCAAAGATACCAGAGTGGTTTGCCATTTCCTTCTCCAGCTCATTTTACCGATGAGGAACTAAAGCAAACAGAGTTAAGTGACTTGCCTAGGGTCACACAGCTAGTAAGTGTCCGAGGTCAGATTTGAACGAATGAAGAGGATGAGTCTTCCTGATTCCAAGCCTAGAGCTCTATACCCTGCACTGCCCCATTCCAGGCATGAGAAACAGTCAATTCAAAAGCAGGGAGAAGGACTGTGGAGTAACCTGTTTGAGAAACAGTAAGGAAGACATTTTAGCTGGGTTCCAGAGAGCAGGAGTGATACACAACAAGGATGGAAAAACATGTTGGGATCAGGCTGCCTAACATAAGTTTGTATTTGATCTTTGAGGTAATAGGGAGCCACTGGAATTTATAGAGTAGGAGAATGACGCGGTCAGACCTGCACCTTAGAAAAATCACTTCGGCAACTATGTGGAAGATGGATTACGGAAGGGAAAGACTAGGAGCTTGGAGACCCAGTGGGAGACTGTTGCAAGAATTTGGGCAAGAAGCATTGAGGACCTGAGCTCAGGCAGTAACCTCGTTAGTAAAGAAACTATGACAGATGCAAGAGATGTTGGAAAGCAGAGAAGACAAGACGTAGCATCTGATAAGCCTGGACACACTGGGGTTCCATCTGGCTTTGCTCGGTTGTTTTATTCTTTTTTTTTTCAAAGAATTTTCATTTGGGTCAATGAATCAAAAAAGGATCGGCAGAGGCTGGCCCAGCTGAGTGGTAACTGATACTCATCCCTTCAAGCTATTCCTCCGGCAATAAAGAGAGGCTGTCAATCACAGGAAGAAGCTACTGTATCTCCCAGGCTGTCCTGCTCCTTGTGAAAGTTCTCGAGCTTGGAGATCTTCAGGCCCCGCTGTGCCCGGGGGCTGGCATATGCCTGGCACTCACCTGAATGGATGCTACAGCCAATCAGGTGGCTCTCAGAGAATCAGCATCTTACGGTTCAGGAAAGAACGGCTAAGGAGACAGGATGTGAGTAATTGAAATTTGCAATGCCACTTGGCACTGTGTTGTATCGACAGACTTCTGGATCGCAGGGTCATAGCTCCAGGATCATAGGAGCTGGCTAGGACACCTCAGGAGCCTGGTTCTGAACCCTTAACTTTATGGAAAACCCCAATTAGGAAGCCGAGGTCTAGAAGACTTAAGTGACTTGTCCAAGGTTACTTGTCTAGTAATTTGAAATCCCATTTTATGTCTCCAAGTTCAATGCTCTTGCTACTTTCTCAGATTGACCCTGAACCGTAAGCAGCCTGTGATAACTCTGAGCAATTTGGTTATAAGGAGCATCTCTATTTTCATATGTTTGCAGATTAAATATTTATATACCAAAAATCCTACACTGATGCCTCATCATAGCAAAAACATGAGGCTGGGTTCTTTACAGTTTCTTTGGCAGATCAAGATGCCATCAAGTCAAAAAGGCTTTGAGCAAAGATCTCCCGACAAACCAAGAACCAACCCAGTTCGTTTCTGAGGCTCATCAACAGAAAACTGACCATTGTTTTATACGGTTTTGGCCAGGGGAACTCATGAAAGAGCCCACTAAAGTGTCGAGGGGTGAAGATATGGGTAGAGAATGCCAAAGGTTGGGGTAAAATTGAGGACTTTCTGAAGTAAGAAGAAGGTGTCAAACTGACAAATGCCTGACTACTTATCAAACAAATAGGGACTATTTCTGGCATAGAATCTAAAACTGAATCAGATTCTAAACTACCTGAAAAGCTGCTGATACTATAGATGAAAACATAGCCTAAAGAGAAGTGGGGGGGGTGGAATCAATTATCATGGAGTTTATAGGCAATCTTCAACTTACTAGAATTCATACTTACAGTGTTCTGCCCATTGCTGGCATGGTATTAACTTATAGCATGACACAGTGTATGCAAATAAGCTTTTCAGAATTAGTAAATTAAAACCACAACATGATGGCAAATTCCTAAGAGCAGGCCATAGAAAGGAGAGTCTCACAGAAATGGTGCTTGTGTCCTATGCAAGGAAGACTGTATCTAGCAGTCTACTGATTGTCTGTGTGACCTCACACAAGTCACTTCATGTTATGGGTGGCCTTGTGCTTTATGGGACTCCTGTGACTCACCTCATGATTCAAGATGCCACCCATGTAGGAATTTTACTATAGAAAGGCTAAGTGATAAATCAAATGCCATCATGCCTCTGCCACAGTTTCACCCTGGGACTTCCCTCAGTGCCTGAGAGCGCCCACCCTGGAATGTGCATTTGCACATTGGTAGGTTCCTTCCAAGGCTTCCATTGTGAAGAGGGGGCCAGGTTGGCCAACTTTTGTTGCTCACTTGCCTATACTTTTGACTTTCTAGACTCTACCATGCCCCTGTGTCAAGTACTTCCATCCATCCTCCCGTATACTCCTTGAAGTTAGGGACTCTATTTTTGCTTCTGTTTGTAATCCAGCATTTAATACAGTGACTAACACAGAGAACTTAATAAATGCTTGTTCCCTGCTTTCCTGCCTGTAACCTTCCTTTGCAATATTCTCTTCCTGGGCAGAAGAAACACTTGTATTAAGCATGACTCCTTTTACTTTCATAAGCCACATAGTTTCCTCTGATGCCTATCATCCCCTCTGCAACTTTTGCCACACTTTGCCCGATCCCCACCAGCTCTGATAAAAGTAGTTTCTCCAAGGTCATCTGCAAGATGGTATTAGTACCTGCACTGGGTAGACTGCCTCTTCTGAATTAATAGCCACCTCCCAAAAGATTGCTGGTTCTATGTAATTCTTAAGCTAAGTTTGAAAAAACTCCACTTCAGAATTTCCATCTGCCATCTTAACCAACCACAGTGCCTAAGACCCTGGCAGAGCTGCCCAACAGGCCAATCAAGAGTTCAGAAAGTCTATCCAGGAGAGCACCCATGTGAATGAACTCTGGCCAAGGAGCATTCCCCAAACCTTCAAGGACAATCAAAAAAGTAAGACTTTACTGATAAGAGATATTACAAGGAAAGCTTTTTCATCTAAAGTAACAGGCTCAAACTGAATTCTCCCAAAAGTTCATTCTGCAGAAGCGCTGCTACCTATCTTACACAGTAATGGCACTGATGGCCTATGAAGATTGATTAAAGACAAAAACTTCAGAGAGAATTGTGTCCTAGCAACTTTCTTTTAAAAACATTTGTACTCATATTGCATGTTTTTACATCATCTCAGTTTATAAATATATCCCGCCTCATCTCCTATACAGCAAATTATAAGGCTCAGAATAATTAAAAGGGGGGGGCAGCTAGGTGGCACAGTGAGAAGAGGACCATCCCTGCAGTCAGGAGGACCTGAGTTCAAATCCAGCCTCAAACACTTGACACACTTGCTAGCCACATGACCTCATTAACTCCAATTGCCCTGTCTTCCCCTCTCCAAAATAAAAAGAATAATTAAAAAGAAAGAAAGCAAAAAAAATTGTCAAAATTAGTCTATATCAGTTAAATCTGACAGTATACGCAATATTGCATATCCATAAGGTGCCCCCACCCCACAATTTTTCCAGAAAAAAGAGAGAGGTGCATTTTCTCAACAATTCTCTAGGAACAAGCTTAGTCATTCTATTTATATAGAATTCTGCTTTCAGTTTTTGCATTCTTTCCATTTTCATTGTAATAGTCATAGCACCTGCTTTTTGAACCCATAAGTACAAAAATATTTAAGGCAGCTCTTTTTGTAGTGGCAAAGAATTGGAAACTGAGGGGATGCCTATCAACTGGAGAATAGCTAGACATAAAGCTAGGTGGCACAGCGGGTAGAGCATCAGGTCTGGAGTCAGGAAGACTCATCTTTGTGAGTTCAAATCTGGCTTCAGACACTTACTAGCTGTGTTACCCTGGTCAGGTCACTTAACCCTGTTTGCCTCAGTTTCCTCATTTGTAAAATGAGCTAGAGAAGGAAATGGCAAACTACTCCAGTATCTTTGCCAAGAAAACCCCAAACATGCAAAGAGTTGGACATGACTGAAAAAACAAAGAACAAAGAATACATTGTGGCATATAGTTATGATGGAATACTGTTGTGCTATAAAAAATTTTGAAATTCAGAAAAACCCAGCAAAACTTATATGAACTGATGCAAAGTAAAGTCAGCAGAACCAAGACAACAGTATATACAGTAACAGCAATATTGCAATGATAATCAATTGTGAAAGACTTGGTAACTCTGATCAATATAAGGATCCATGACAACTCCAATGGACTCATGATTTAAAAAAAAGTGCTGATTATCTCCAGAGAGGGAACTGGTGGACTTTGGATGGCTTTTTGAGAAATAGATACCGTGTAGAGTAGATCATGATACTGCAGCACATTATATTAAAAGTTATGTTGATAATTACATGGCCCTATTTGCTTTATTTACAATTGATTAAAATATAGCATCTATGGTCATTTTTATAAAAAGTTGAATAGCAGGCTGTTGGTCAGGAACCTAACTCCCTTTTATAACATGGTTTTCTATATTAAAATCAGATTTGACACACATCATGTTGATAAATAATGCCTTTTCCCACAAATGTGATCCACTGATTTATTAGAGTTGGTGTCTCACTTGATGTGCAAACATGCAATTCTTGGTATGTGAAGGGCATTAGCCAAAACAGATTTCAAATAGGCAGAAAGTGTTAATGAATAGCAATGAACTTGCAGGAGAGGGCTCAACCCAAAATGCATTCTCTGAATGGAGCTCCTCTTTCCTATTTGATAACTCCACCATGAAAGAATCTCATAGCCTAGTGCCTAAAGAGACCAATATAGGAATAAGGATGAGTGGCTGCTATTTCCAGTTCCATCTCTAACTCATTGTGTTACCCTAGGTAAGTCCTTACTCTCCAGATAACTCAGAAAATGGAAAAGTCATTATTTACTCCTACCCTGCCTTCAAGAAGCTTAGTAAGGATTAGTGAAAATCAATATGCTTACATCTAAGCAATGCACAGAACTGGCAAATATACATATCTTTATTCTATGTGTTCCCATGTAAATCCCTAGCCTTGTTTGGGGCAATCAAAGTCTATGGCACTTCCCCTATGCCCTGCCTCTGATCTGTTTACCCTCATTTGCTTCTCCCCACCCTCCTACCACATAAGCAACTATAACCAAAGACAAGGTGAGCTGCCATTGTTTGTCCCCAGTGCCTTCCCACCTCCTAGAAATATTGAGTTTGGGAGATAAGAAGAAAGAGGCTAGAAAAGTTTTCCCCAGGGACTCAACTCA
The DNA here is from genome assembly GCA_028646595.1 of Phalanger gymnotis. NCBI lineage: Eukaryota > Metazoa > Chordata > Mammalia > Diprotodontia > Phalangeridae > Phalanger > Phalanger gymnotis. The sequence goes on along the minus strand of CM053624.1, from coordinate 268,223,706 downwards.
TGGCAGAAGTCTAGAAACCAAATTCTGACCCTGATCCTTGCTTTGAATTTGATCCAACTACTATATGATATGGGCAGCTAGGTGGCACAGTGGATAGAGCGCCAGGCCTGGAGTCAGAAAGACTCATCTTCCTGAGTTTAAATCTGGCCTCAGATACTTACTAGCTGTGTGACCCTGAGCAAGTAACTTAACCCCGTTTGCCTCAGTTTCCTCATCTGTAAAATGAGCTAGAGAAGGAAATTGCAAACCATTCTAGTACATCTGCCAAGAAAAACCCAAATGGGGGCACGAAGAGTCAGACACAACTGAAACAACTAAAAACAACAAATATGATAGGTACTACAAATGGAAAGAAAAAAACGAGATCGTTCCTGTCCTCAAAGAGCTTAGCTTCTGAGTTGAGGGAGGGGAGGGGAAAAGCTGAATGTGAGGGGAGGGAACTCCAGGAGAGGGAGGGAAAGGAGAACCAAGCCAGTCTAGGGTTTTGAGAAAACTACCCAATCAATGACCCAACAAAGGAGACTGAGAAGTGGTCAGACACGACAGAAGAGAGTTGCAAAAGTTAATGAAGGAGAGAGTACCTAGGAGCAGGGGTAGCTGCCAGTGTCAAACTACAGGGACATCAAATACAATAAACATTTAGAAGCCATTGAATCTCACTCCATCATTTTATAGATGAAGAAGTTGAGGTATAAAAAAGTAAGTGACTTGTTCAGGGTCATATAACTAATAAGTATCTGAGGTGGGATTTGAATCCAGCACTTCCTGACACCCAAGTCTGTCTACCACACCAAGGTGCCTTTAAATCATAATGGACAAAATATTTTCATTATGTGGGATAGTACTCCGGAGCAGAAATGAGGAGAGATACAGCAGGGAATTTAGTGGATATAAAAATAAACTAATAAAAATGTATTTAAAAATTACCTTAGTGACTCTGGAAAGCACTGATTGTGTCTTAACCTAAACCTTGCATCTTCCTCATTGCCTATTTCGCATAATATTGCATATCCATAAGGTGCCCCCACCCCACAATTTTTCCAGAAAAAAGGGGGAGGTGCATTTTCTCAACCATTCTCTAGGAATGGTATTAATCACAATAATTGTGTAATAAAGGTTGGTTGTATGGTATTGTTCTCCCTTCCTCCTACCAATTATCTTGTCTAAGGCTCTCAAACCACCTACCCCAGGTTGTTGCGAGAGAACTCTCAGTCAGATGGCATTATCAGATCATCACGGACTCACCTAACATCTGAAGGCCATCCCCTCCAATAGTTACCAAGAACCACCAGGGCACAGAAGATACCCAGTTTGGAGTCAGAGAGCACACTCAAACCAAGGATTAGCTTGCCAGAAAAGACACACAGAGAGGTGCACTTCAAGAAGGCTCCCACAACTGCAGATAATGCATGTATGTGCTTCCTGAATCCCATAGGCTCCCCTGAGTCTAAATAGATTTATATGATCACAAGGTCTCTAGGATCCAGGCTTTAGTCCTGGAAAAGACCATTGAGGCCATCTAGTCCAACACTGTCATTTTAAAGACAAGACTCTTGAGGTCCAGCGATTTTCTTCAAGTCACACAGATAGCAAATAGGAGTAATGGGATTCAAACAACCGAAGCTCTCTGACTCCAAATCCTGAATTCCTTCTGTTACACCATATCATGCCTTAGGGACAGCTAGGAGGTGCTGTGTCAGGAAAACATTTTCCTGAGCTCAAATCTGGCCTCATACACTTGCTAATTATGTGACTCTGAGTAAGTCATTTAACCTCTTTTTGCCTCAGTTCCTCATCTGTAAAATGGGGACACACTAGAGAGGGAAACGGCAAACCACTCCAACATCTTTGCCATGGACACTACAAACAAAGAACATGAGGTCACATAGAGTTAGATACAACTGAATAACAACAAAGTGTCCTGTTTCAGAAAACAATTGAAACTCCGAATACCACAATATCAGCCAGTGTACAAGGAGTAAGATCTCTTCTCCTTTTCTTTCTGTACCCTACCACAAGCCCCACTGTTCCCATAACGGTGGTACAATGCAGTTCATCCATGAATAAACACTGTCCCTTGCCCTGGTGCTGATTTCGGGATCGCCGCTGTTACTGACCAAGGTGCTGATACGGCACCTTTTATTTTAGTAACCATTAGCACCTCCATTAGTGATTAAAGGAAAGATGGGTTAAAACAGGAATCCACAAGTGTGGCTTGATTTATGTAATATATGTGTTCCTGTGTTCATCCTAGAATCACAGGAGGGTGAAGCTGGAGAAGGTGCTAGGGGCAACCTTGTCCAACCCATTAATTTTACAGGCTAGGAATAGTAACAAAGTCATTGGAAAATTACTTAGGGAACGAATTCTTTCAGGAAATCCTATTTTATTTAAATATATAAAGGGATGCCATTGCACATTACTTCGTGGGTCAAATAATAGCCCCTAAGTTTAACAGTCTTATAAGTTGAGGCATTGGCATATATAATGTTTTCTTAAAATGGAGCTTATAAGTCTTATAAGTTGAGACATTGGCATATATAATGTTTTCCTAAAATGGATCACACTTGAATTTTTGTGTATTAAAAGATATGGTATGGAAGTAATTAATTTTATCTACCAAAATGGAATTTGGGAAGGAGTTCTGAATTTTAATCATCTTTGCTCTCCACGTCCACCTCTGAGAGTAGAGAAATTGTTGCAGTCTTGAGAAACACGGAACATATTTTCCTCCATCTGTTTTGTTTCTAACTCTTCAAAACCAACTAAATGTCACTAATAGAATGCATTATCTGCTATAAGAAAGCAGCATCTCAACCATTTTGGATAAATGCTAGGAAAGGGCTGCTCACATCAAACTACATCTCTCTTTTTCAATCACTTAATCAACAACCACTTATTGAGCACTTAAGCAGTGAGGAGATTTAATGGGTTGAATGTTGGAGTCAGAAAGACCTGAGTTTGAATCTTGCCTCAGACACTTACTTAGTTATGTGATCCTAATCAAGTCAGTGGCATCTTCACCTCTGGCATCTTCACTTTACTCATCTATAAAATGGAGAGGGGAACAGCACCTAGCCCACAGAATTGTAGTAAGGCTCAAATGAGATGATGCAGAAAAAGCATTCTTCAAATTTTAAAGTGCTGTTACTATATGCCAAGCATTGTGCTGGGCTTGGCGATACAAAACTTCAAGTTTTCATTGAATCTGAGCTGGAAGGGAGAGCAAAATTCATCTAGCCCAACTCGTACAAAACTTTCTTCTACAACATCCCCAACAAGTAAATGGTCATTCAGTCTTTGCCTAAAGATTTTTACTGAGGGAGGAACTGGCTTCTTCCCAACCTTCTCAACCAGAAGATTTCCCCTGTATCTGCAATTTCCACTTACTACTCCCAGTTCTGGTCCCTGATTAGACAGCTCCTAATCTCTCTTCTATATGCTAACTCTTCAAATGAGTGGAGATGGCCCTCACACTCTGGCTAAGTCCTCTCTACTCCATGCAAACCACTAGTTCTTTCAACAGAACTTTATTTGGTCTAATCTCCTATTTTCTAACCATCCTGGTAATTCTCCTCTAGCTACTCTCCATCTTATCAACATCCTTTCTAAAATGTAGCATCTGGAACTGAACCCAATATTTTAGAAATGGCCTCCCTGTCCTGATGTAGCTTAAGATGGTGGTCATTTTTTGGCTATCACCCAACTCTAAATGTAGCCAACTCTAAATGGCTCTTGAGAACTGACTGTTAAATTTTCAGGGTGCATATTTATACCTCAGAAACTGGCAAATGATACAAATCAGACATTGATTTGTTGTTTTGGTGATTGTCTAGACTTTAAAAAGTGACAAAGGAAATGTTAATAAGGCAGATTAAATCTAAAACATTTATTTTGTTTTGTTTTCAGAGAACCGGTTGCCAAACATTTACTAAATGTTACTGCTGCCACCTTGGTTTTGATGGAAAGATCCTTACCCTCTTTTGTATCAGGCAAGAAAAAGATGCTATCTGCATCCAGAGAAAGAACTGATAAATAGAAGTATATAGAGAGTAATTTTACACATAAATACATATTTGTGTCTAATGGTAGCCATCTCTAGAGTAGGGGGTGGGGAGGAAAAAGGGGAAAAAAGAAATTTACATGACAATTTTATTACATATTTTCTTTTAAATGGCAAGTGGTACATAATAGATTTGCAGTTTCATGTGCAATCATCTTTTTTTTTTACTATACTAATGTTATGGAAATGGTTGTTTTGTTCCACAAATTAAAAATTAAATTAAAAAATTTTTAAAAAGGAAATCTCTTGAGTTGGAAAAACTGGAATAAGAGCATCAGATTTAGAGTAGTGGGGACAGGAGAGATCATCTAATCTGAAGCTTTGTTTTTACAGGTCACGGAGCTCACTTGACCAAGATCAGAGCAGCAAACCAATTTGGGATGCCGCCTTGCCAAGCAAACAGTAAGGATCACTAAAAGCATGGAACAAGAAAAACGAAAATAAAACTGAAATCTTCTAGTTGCAGCAGACATTCCTGAACCAGTCAACAATTCTGGGTCAGGCCACATCTGTAGGTTTTCTGTGGCTCAATCCCACCAGTCTAGGGAAGCAACAGGCAAAACAAATATATAGTTATAGATGATATGGATATATAGACGTAATATAGACATAGATGGAGATAGGTATATATGAAGAGAGAGATAGCAATACTGATTTCCTTTTTGATATTGTTATTTTCCACCTTGTCCAATTCAACAAGCATTTATTAAGTTCCTGCTGTGTGCCAAATACTGTGCTAGTTATGGAGGACTACCAAGACCAAAAAAAAGCTCTCAAAGATTTTATTAGGAAAATAACATACATAGTTAAGTAAATATAAAATCTAAAAAAAGTAAAATACAAAGGAATTTTTAAGTAAAGGGGAAATGTGGAAAGGCCTTATGTAGGGGCTGATGTTTGAAGGGAGGTAGAGACTTCAAGAGATGGACATAAGTAAGCAAGGATGGCATTCCTGTCCTAGGAGACAGCTTATACAAAAACACAGCAGGGGGAAGGCAAAATGTTCAATTATACTCCACTAAAACCCTGCTCTAATGCTTCATCCTGGTGCGGAGGTGGTTCTCACTTCTCAAAGTCAAAGCTAGCAAGGCATAAACTACAGTAGGTCCTACAAAATTGAACACCGGAATACATACCTGGAGACAGACTGTGTATGCCCCTCATTAGAGAACCAACCCAGCTAAGAGCAGAAGTTTGGCCACCAGACGATGAATTATTAAACCACAAAAGCTGTGGTCATTTGACATTAGAGGTAGTATTCACACTGATACAATCACAGATCTTTCAAAATGTCAGAATACTCACAGCTCCACCACTAGTCAGACTCCTCTTCCTAACCCTTACATCCAATCAGTCACAAGTCCCTGACAATTCTCCCTTCAAAATGATGCTCCAGAGAAACTTGAGAAGACCCATAGGAACCAATGCAAAGAGAAGTAAGGAGAAACAATGATATAATCTACATGATCACCACACCAACATAAAATAAAACAATGCAGAAAGAAGCCAGAACTCTATACTCTGCTTTAAATTTTGCAAAGTACTTTAAAAATATGGTCTCATTTTTCTCTCCCTAACAACCCTGGGAGGCAACTGGTGCTATTATTACCTCCATTTTACAGATGAGGAAAATAAGGTATATGGAGATCAAGTGATTTACCCAGGCTCACGAGATAAGCCTGAGACTGGCTTTGAATTCAAGTCTTCCTGATTCCAGGTCCACTGCTCTCTCTAGAGCAGCGCCCTAGACTCCCGTGTTTATATGACCTCACAACTGGATTATCACAAAAGCCCCCTAACTGATCCTCTCACTCCCAATTGTTCCTTTTCTAATCCATCTTGAAAGCTGCTGCCAGATTAATTTTCCTAAAGCACAGCTCTGAGGGCAGGCAGTACCAACCAATATAAACTAATGGCATGGGCTCAGATTCTGACCCCTCCTCCCCAACATAATTTTACAGAGTCACCCCTGTCAGCCTCTATGCCCTAGAAACACTAAAGCCACGTATAATGAGGGGATGTTGTCTTTCGTAGACTTCCTAAGCACTAGAGAGGCTGTTTGGATGGTAGCTATACACTTCTGATCCTGGTATATCCTACACCAATAGGAGGGGCAAAAGGAAGTTTAAGGTCATGTTAAAATACTGTATAAGAGTGCTTGCAAAAACACAAACCAACAAAGTGCATTTTTGTAATAGCATTTACATTTTTAAAAATATTTTTCTATCAAGTATCTTTTTTTTTAAAAAATCATTTCTAAAGACAAGAGTAACGCACTAAGCTTTTGTCATCTTTGACAATTCCCTCTACCTAATTCCATGGCCAATTAGTCACCAATTAATGCCATTCTTCCTTCAAAATGATTCTGCATTCAGAGAACCTTTGGAAGAACTGTAAGCTGACACTCAGAGTTCAAAGGGCTCCCTCATGACACAAAGGGCCTAGTTCATTTTGAGGACCTCCCCAGGAACTTTGGTGGTCATACTTGGCCACCCCACTCCCAAAAAATATGACCATTAATTCCCCTACAAGATAATTAGTATGTCAAGAATAGAATAGGATTTATCTATATAATAAAGAACAAAGAAATGACACACTTAAGCCCGTAGAGAATCAACAGAGTCTCTTGCCACTTCTGTACAGTCCTTCTGACTCAGCCAGAGTTTGTGCTAGTAAATGTTTAACCACAGTTTTCATAAAGATGTATTTTTGAGTCTAACCTGAATTTTAACACTTTCTTAAGTCTAAACAGGTAAATAACAATAAATCAAAGCCTGATTTATGGCATTTGCAGAGGTGGAATTTAATAATCAAGCTGTCTCTGCAACAACCCGGCCCATGGCACTATCCTGAGTAAGGCCCTAAGGATGTGGAAGATACAAGTTTGCTCCAATGCTCTAGTATTCTCTGTGTCTCTCTCTGTGTCTGTCTGTGTCTGTCCCCCTGTCTGTCTCTCTCTGTCTATCTCTGTCTGTCTGTCTCTCTCTGTCTCTCTCTCTGTCTCTATCTCTGTTGCTTCTTTCCCTCTCTCTTTCTCTCTCTGTATCTCTCTCCCCCCCCCCTCTCTCTCTGCCTTTCTCTCTCTCTCTCTTGCTCTCGCTCTCACTCTCGCTCTTGCTCTCTCTCTGTGCCCCCAGCCAGCGTAGGCTAGAACCAAGGCACCATCCCAGGAACCCTAACCCCTGCTCTCACATGACTCGGTCCCACCAGAAGACTCTAGCCCTCACGCATGCATCCCAGGAGTTGTCATGCATGACTTATAGAGTGATGAGATGGGGACACTTCTCCACATGTGTGCCCACCAAATGAAATACACTGGATGCAGTGACAGCAACAGTGTCCCTGAGACTCCCACTATACAAGTCCTAAGATGTGCTGATCTAGCCCTGACAAGCAACATGGGGAGGGGGTGTGTGGCATGGTATAATTAGCAGATAAAAGAGCTGGCCACTGTACCAGGGAGACCTGAGTTCCAGTCTTACCTCTGACACATACTGGTTGTGTGACCCTGGGCAAGTCACTTAGCATCTCAGTACTCTAGGCAACTCTCTAAGGTTATATATTGCAGAGAAAGTACCATCCTGCATTGATAAAGGAATTTTCCTCCCCTGGGAGTTCCCTATACAAGTGAAATCACAGGTGTTATAACAACCCCTACTCTCTAATTTAATGGCATCTCTATGGAAGAGCCTAACAAAGACCAAGCATTTTTTTAAGATTTTTGTTATGTTTTGCTCTTACACTATTAAATAAAAGAAATAGCACATGTTAGGCTCCTTTCATCGTCAGCAAGGAGCCAGAGAGCTTTGTTGACGACAAGCTTGGCTCACCTCATACGGCCTGCTAGACAAGCCTCAGATGCCTGGGCTGTTGAGACTCCCTAAGCAATGACAAAGTCTCACGTGAGTATATTGGCTAGATAGACAAGGAGTCACTAACTTGGCTGCCATCTACACTACTATTTTCTGTTCTCGTGCTTTCAAAAAGGTTCATTGCATTTAAGTGGAGGAGACAGGCAGGTCAAGAAATAAGAAGAGAGGCACCTCCCCGGCTGTGCTGTGCTATGGACATTCTTAGCACTAAAGCTATAACTAGGAGGTCTAGCACTTAGAGTGAGGGAACTAGGAAAGAGACCACACTGCCAGCCTGGTGAAGAAAGCAGGACAGGGCCAAACTGGGAAAAGCCTTGAGCTTTGCCCTCCAGGGGTCCCTGGCCTTCACCTTCACTCCACCACGGATAGATTTCTTGTGATCCACTTGTACTTGAGTGTAGTCGTAACAAATGAGGTATACAGTCCATCTCCCAAAGAAGTCCAACTTGTTCCCCCTATACTAGGGTTGAAGATCTTCAAACCCCCTAAGCTCTCCCCCTGCCCCTGGTCTTGGAATTGGTCAGGATGTGAAGCAACCATGTGTGGCTATAGGACTGAGGTCTGTCTCTGGAAGAAGAGAGCTTTTCATCCTTTTGGAGGGAGGGCTGACCAAGCAAGAAAGTAGGAGCTGATTACTTTGGTAGTACTTTGGAGAGCTGGTAGAACAGAAGGGGTACAGGTCTATTAGGGAGGCTTAGAGACACAACGGAAAGAGTACTGACCTTGGAAGCATAGGATTTGGGTTCAAATCCCACCTTTAACAGTTACTACCTGTGTGACTTGGGCAGGGGTCAGTTTCCTCATCTATAAAAGAGAGTGTCGGACTAGGTGACCTATGAGGCTCCTATCAGCTCTCCATCTATGATGCTTGGCAAACCCTGTAATCTGTCCCTCTCTCTCCTTTGAACATCCATCAGGATGCGATGGTAATTGACCTCTTGATGAGAAGCCTTAGATAGTTCAATGACACTGAAACTTTTGAAACGATTCTGGCAATGTTCCCCTTTAGCTAGCCTTGAATGTTGGCAGTTAGCTGGATGGATAGAAGGAATGATTTTTATAGAAAAGCCTGTCCTTTGCCTGGGGCTCTCATTCTTCCCCAGACTGCACTCCAGATTTCCTCCAGCTCTCCACCCTGAAGCCTCACTCCAGCTGTGGAATCTACACACTGGAAGTACCCTCTGTGCCTCTCCCTCTGATTAGAGGCTCCTCCCAGAACCTCTATGTAAGGAGGACGTCCAGGCCAGCCTTGTCTCATTCTTCTCTATGATACATTCCAGACTACCTGTACCATCTCCTCTGACTGGATACCCCCCCCACCTTTTAGTTTCCTGGTATGTATTGTTAGAATTAGAATATTAGCTTCTTGAGGGCAGAGGCTGTCTTTATCCCTACATGTATTTGTATCCCTGGCACTCAGCACAGTGCTTGGCACATTAAATGCCAGTTGACTGACTGGTTTTCCAAGAGTTAGGTGTTTGATAACAATAATGGTTTTCACATGGCTACCACAGACTAGATCGGTCTGTTCCTTTAAGTTACCACCCTTCTCACAATTAAATTCAACAATGTTTATTAAGTGCTCACAATGTACAAAGCTATTAAGCTTTGTTCAAGCTATTAAGGATACAACTGTAAGATGCTACCTTTTAAAAGCATGTTGATGAGGCAAGTTTGCTAAGAGTTATAAGAAAAATACTTGGAGAAAGCAGTCACTTTCTGACTCAGAGTTTGCGGACAGGCATTACTGCTAAATTTTTTAATGACAAGCTGTTATACTGGAGAGATATGGACTCCAGAGCTGTTTATAACTATTAAACAAATGTGATTTATCTAATTATAAGCAGAAGCTGAAAATTTGATTACTAAAACATATCATAAATTGGGGTTATTGTAGGGAGGATCGAGTCTGAAACCTGAAGAAAAGAGAGGTAAAAGGAAAGATTTTAGAACTCTTATCAACTAAATTTGAAGCTGCAGGTGATACACATTACAGTTGCTTTTGAGGAAAATCTATGTGAGTGGAGAAAGAGTTCAAAAGTAGAAAAACAAAAAAAGTTACTTGAGGTATCAACCAGTTGGGTCATGACCAGCCAGGTGTTGATCAAGCATAATACGGATCAATCCAGTCTGGCAAAAGCATCTAGTCAACACAAAAACTACATTCACCAAGGAATTTCCTAAGGCAGAAAAAAACCAACATTGAAGTTTATACTTCCAGAGTTGTGAATTTCCCTGATCATGAAAGTTTTCCTTACTCATGTCTCCGTAGCGGGTTTCTGTTAGGTGTACTCCAACTCTGCCCTATGGAAACTGAACACAATGGTGGAAGAGGGTGGTTCAGGTTTATGCGTGGATTGTGATTTATTTTTCATGAACTTATTTTTAATATATGAGCACCCAGATAGTATTATTATTTCTTTTGCCTTATTACTAAGTAAATGGCTATGCTTGAGATCTAAAAACATCATTGTTGTGAGTAGTTGTATAAATAGAAATACAGCAATAGGGGTTCAAGAGCTAGAGGAGTGAGTAAAGAATGTATCTTACATCACTGTAGAGTTACCCCTAGTATCCACTGAGAAATGGAATGTAACCATGTGCTCGAGGGGGGCCTTTCTCTGGGAATCTGGACCTGCCACTGTGGGAACAGTCAGAGTAGGAGACCGAGAGAATGTGTCCACATAGCCAGATGAGAAGTATAAGGTGCTACAAGAGGGGTGGCCACCCCATGCATCTATTAGACAAATAGAAAAACAGAATAATCCCAGTCCTTAAGGACTTGATATTCTGAAGTCGACCATATACACTCTTTAAATAAAAATACAAAGTAAAGATAAAGCATGAGATCCATGAGCAGTAGTAGTATTAGGCTTAAAGCTATCTACAGTCTTGATTCTCAAAAAGAGAATAAAGACAAAGAAAAATAATACCTAAGACTCCTTCCATGGTGATGCAAAAGAGAAAGACTGTGTCATAAGAGAATTTATGGCTTACCTTTCTTACCGCCAGCTAGAGTCTGCAAAATCAAGCTGAGGCATCAGCTCTAACTCTAGTGTTAACCAGCTAGTTTCCTGTTTTATCTGGTACAGCTATTCCCCTTCTGCCATCTGTTCTATGATGTGTAAATCATTATTTTTTCCTTTCTGCTCTCTGTAAAATTCCCTTGCATCCATTCTGCTGATATAACCAAAACTTATATAAGGTTGCAGAAATTGATGTCCAGGCCTCACTGATTCTGGGCCCATTCTCTGAGCATAGTAACGTGTAGTTTTTCCCTATCTCTGCATCATTGATTAGTGGCTGTACCTATCAACAAATTTTCGGTCAATTTTTGTCACAATTATTGGTGACTCTCAGATGAGATTGACAAGATCAGCTCAAGATTGAGTTTTCCAGCCTGGAAGTCCTTCAGAGAGCACAAGGTAAAATTTAGCAAGAGGGATTTCTGGGAAGGAAAAAAAATCAACTGGACAATAAAGTTATTGTCCTATCTAGCAAAAATTACAGACGTGTTAGTGCGCTGTATACTTGTCTGTATTTTCTAGCTCCTGTGCCTGAAAAATCTACTAAGACAAAACTCCCTAGACTCTGAAAGGATCAGTCTGATAGCCCCCTTCCACCAATTTTCTGATGAGGGTTGTGCTGTGATTCAGGACCCAAAAGCCTGGGCCAGGCTGAGAAACTTTGTGTTGTTAATGGGAGAGCCTCCTGTTCCCTCCTTTTTCTGGGTGAATACCCAGGCTATGAGGCAGCTAAGTGGCACCGTGTATGGAGTCAGGAAGAGCTGAATTCAAATTTGCCCTCAAATAATTACTACCCATGTGACTCTGAGCAAGTCACTTAACCCTGTTTGTCTCAGATTCCTCATCTGTAAAATGGGCTAGAGAAGGAAATGGCAAACCACTCCAGTATCTCTGCCAATAAAACCCCAAATGAGGTCACAAAGAGTCAGACACAACTGAGAAACAATTGAACAACAAGACCCAGGCCATGACTAGGAGTTTCCCAAACCCTGTGCCCTTTCATCTCATTTCTCACAGGCAAATAAGCAAAAGATATGTCTGTCCATCGATTGCAATTACTAAACTGCCTTGGCTACCCTCCCTGCCTAAATTCCAGGGCAGTTCTGGTCTGGTCTGGTCTGGTCTGATATAAATCTCAAGTGGTCAGTAAGGCTCGCTATCACTAATGAAACAAATCTAAGGTCTCCATTCTACCTTGAATAGCACAGGAATCATTATAGGATCCCTAAGTTTCTGGTCAAGTTCCAGTAGTTCTGGTTTTGTGACAGTCTGCCTATCTATTCAGAAGTTAAATTATTACTGATCAAATCTACTCCCCCTTAAAAAACATCTCTTTGGAAAATGACATTTAGAGGGCGGAGCCAAGATGGCGGCTGGGAAGCAGTGACTGGCGTGAGCTCCCCACCAAATCCCTCCAAAAACCTATAAAACAATGGCTCTGAACCAATTCTAGAGCTGCAGAACCCACGAAGTGGGAGAGGGAAGCAGGGCCCCA
>CM053624.1:268185525-268210750 GCA_028646595.1 Phalanger gymnotis | reverse complement strand
GATGGGAAGGGGAGAAAAAAGTTTGTTTTTTTTTTTTTATGCAACTAGAAAATAAGATGCACAGGCAATAGGGCACAGAGATTTATCTTGCCCTACAAGAAAGGAAGGGAAAGGGGGATGGGAGGGGAATGGGGTGACGGAGGGGAGGGCAGACTGGGGAACAGGGCAACCAGAGTGTATGCCATCTTGGAGTGGGGGGGGAGGAAATGAGGAGAAAATTGGTAATTCAAACGCCTGTGAAAATCAATGCTGAAAACCAAACATGTCAAAAATAAATTTAAAAAAAAAATTCAGTAACTTGAAATAATAAAATCTTCAACATTTCAAATGACCACTATCTGAATTTAGAATAAAGCAGTATACATTCAAAATAAAAAAAAATGACATTTGGAAAATCTTAGCTCTTAAGAGAACTTACAGGGAAGCAAAGAAAAGGACAGCTCTCAACACAATGTGTAGTATTTAATATATAGGCTGTCTTGAAATGGAAATTTATTGCTATATATTTTGAATCTTCTTTTACATTCTGCTGTGCACGTGACATTTCTTATCTTATATTTAAGTTTTAATATATAAGTTTATGTTTCTTTTTCTTTTCTTATTATATAAGTACTAATAAAAATTTTAAAAAAAGAAAAAAAAACATCTCTTTGGGTTGCCTCTTGGCCAACTGGAAGAAAACTCCCTTCAGCAGAATCCAGTCTGTTAAAAATGTAGTTTTGACATCTTGGTGAAAATGTCAGGACCCAGCTAAGACATCTTTGATCCTCCCCATCCAGGAAGGATGTTTTGAATTTGAAACATTGCTCACCTGTAAGTTAACTTTGAAGTTTCATATCCAAATCAGGTCTCCTGAGTGTCTGATACTAAATTCACCTTCCATATTAAAAAAAATTATAACAAAAACTGGGACTTTCACTGACCCTCTGATTCAACTTTCAGTGGAAGATAAATTTTAAGAAGAAGCAGGTAAGGGATTGGAAAATTTTCCTGATGCATACCCCAAAATTATAATGAGAATGTGGTTTGAATCCTTTTGTAAATACTGAAATATCCTCGTGGATTTTTAGACTCCTGGTAGATCTGCAGCCCCAAGGACCTTTAGTCACACAAACATCTCTGGAGAGTGACAGAATATGCTCAGTTCTTAAACAAGACTGAAGCCAGTCTATTAAGTCTAAAGGGAATTTAAAAGAAATTCTAGAGAATTCTAGGAAGAAAAAAAAGAGGGGGAATGGCTTTGCAGTTTTTAAGCCTTTTCTGGTGCTTAAGAACCACCTATTATCTCTTAACTCCCTCTTGAAAAGAAAAAAAAAGCTTGTTTAAATCAGTAAGCAAAGAACTGGGGGAGAGACACGGAAAAAGCAAAATTTAATTTTAGAAGATTTTGTGAATGATTTAACAGAGAACCTAATTGTCTAGGTAAATTAGACTCAAAGTCACTTAAAAGGAATTGGGATAGGCTGTATTTGTAAGCTCTTAAGAACCCAAACTGTTCGAATGTTGGGGTCTTGGGGATTATAAAGATCAGATATCTAGGGCAGGACACCTCTAGTTAATCCCATTAAAATATCCAAATGGGGCAAAAAATCTTTTAAGATTATGGAGAAGACCTCCTTCAAGATAAAATCAGTGGGCTTGTCCTGTTGTTGGGTAAAATGCAGAGAGACTGCAAGATAGCCCAAACTAATGTCCAGGGCTCACCGTTTTTTATTTCAGTGATGTCTCTGCTCTGAGTATAAACTGTACTTTTTTCCTATCTCTGCATCAAGTATACGATTGGCAGCAATACCACATATCAATAAACCCTCAGAATATTTTTTTCATAAATGAAAGTAGCTATCATAACTTTAAAAAGTAATTTCAAAAGAGAGTGAGTGCTAATAATAGGAAGAATCAGGAAAGGTTTCATGTATCATGTGGTAGAATTCAGGCCAATCTGACCAGAATAGAGAGAATACTAGGGATTTAAAAATGATATGAGATTAAAAACTGAAAAGCTGGTGAAAGTCAAAACACAGAGTGCTTTAAATGCCAGGCTTTCAGAAGAATTCTTATTTTATCCTAAAGCAATAGGGAGCCATTGAAGATTTTTCAATGGGTTTGATCGATGATGCTGGCAATATAGGAGGTAGATTGGAGATGAGGGAGACCAGAAGCAAGATGGCCATTTATGAGGCTCTCTCAACCATCTAAGGGATATGTAATATGTTTGTGATGATTAATTCCACATTTTAAATGTAACCAGACTGGATATTTGGGGGAATGGATGGTTATGACATTTGATTTTGTATAAAACTCCAGCTTTAGTCTCCCACAAATCAAATTGTGACATTAAGGTTAATAGTTGGGAAAATCTGAAGTTCAAGTTAACTTTGAGCCTAAGGCTATGGTCCTCAAATGTCAAATAACCAGATGAAAAAGGAGCAGTTCAGTTGGCTGCCTAGATATTCCAAAATACCATATACATCCATGTGTGTGTGTATATGTGTCATTAAAGTAAAACATCTAGATGCCTGATTTATATTCTGTAACTTTTCATCCAGTTGCTCTAGCATTAGATACAGCTAAAGTGAGTGTGTGGGCCATAAGCCACTAGTGGCACAGGAAAAAAAAAATCTGTGAGACCTCATTTTCCCCCTTCCCTAAGCTATGAGTGTGTACCTTTTGCCTAGAACAGCGTTTCTCAAAGGTAATCTAGGAATCCCTTAGAGTCCCAAAGACCTTTTCGTGAAGTCAAAAGTATTTTCCCAATACTTTTAATTTTCATTTCCAATACAGTAAATATCAATACATATAGTCCACATAAACAAAAGTTCTTTGAGGGGAGGGGTGAGAGAATCTTAAGTAACTTTTTAGAGGCAAAGAGGTCTTGACACCAAAAAGTCCGAAAAACACTTGTCTAGAGCACACATCTGATACAGGAACCTGGGTTAGTATGAACACATAAGAGGGAAGGTGGAAAAAGGAAAAGTAAAGAATTATGACTTCCAGGAGAGTAAGAATGCCATTTTAATTCACAAATTGCCTGAAAATAAACAGTCTATAAAGACACACATAAATTATATGCAAATAAGAAACTTTTGTCTCTTTTTTTTTTATTTAGGACTACAAACCCTCATTTTTTATACACCTGTCTGAGGCTCTGGGGAAAATCCTAGGGAAACAGAAATTACAGTTCTGAGGATTGGGTGTGATTTCTAACAAGTTTAAAAAGCCAAGGAAGATAATAAAGCCAAGAAAGATAACTCAATGAAAGGGATTGCTTTACAGACTCTAAGCCAAGTGAGATAGAGGGAGGAAAGGGGCAAAGATAGCCTTCCATCCA
This sequence comes from Phalanger gymnotis, assembly GCA_028646595.1. Taxonomy (NCBI): domain Eukaryota; kingdom Metazoa; phylum Chordata; class Mammalia; order Diprotodontia; family Phalangeridae; genus Phalanger; species Phalanger gymnotis. The sequence continues at coordinate 268,207,422 of CM053624.1, read as the reverse complement.
CACTTATATGATTAGCTCACCCATTCATTCTCCTTGGCAGGCAAGAACATAAACCTATACTTAGTGACTCAGCAGATAGAAACAAGGAACAAATCATGAAGTTTTCAATAGCAGAGAGATCTTCATGAAATACATTTTTAGGGTAGATTTACATCCATAACCACTTCTTTCTTTAATTAGAACCATAATTGTATAGATGTATAGATATATTACACACACACACACATACACATTGTTTCAATAGCACACCATAATAACTGATTCTAAAAAAAGGTAACAAACCAATAGGGATAAAATATAGATAAGAGAAATTTCCTGCTGAAATAAAATCGGGAAGCCAAGTCTACTGATAAAAACTTCAGGGGATTTTTTTCTTCTTCATACATATTTAGTCCATTTTTCAATGTTATTATAGGGTGTGGCCTCAAAACTGCATCCTACAGAACCACTTTATTAAATACCAACTTTTTTTTGTTTTAACTTTAAAAACCATTCTTTAAAAGATCCATAATGTTTTCAATGAGGAGCGTATTCCTTCCACCAATACAAGTTGCAACCCTTCCACATCTAAAAAGAGAAGGGATTTGGACCGGATGTGTGATTTCATTGGTGGAGAGAATTCTAGGATGAGAGAATTCCCTCTAATAATATATATTAGCATTTCCTCTGAAATTTATTATGCTCCTAAAAAGTTGCCTAGAGCAGTGATGTCAAACTCAAACAGAGACCAGGACATTTAGCCCTACAGAAGGATCCCTGTGATACTCATATCAACTTAGAAAACTATATATCAACATTATCTACTATATTTCACTGCATAATCATCACAGATTTTATGACAATTTTTGCAAAAATGGAGTGCAACTATTACATGAAGCTTTTTAAAAATTGTGCTGGTATTACTTAAAAATCATTTATTACTAAACTGTCTATGGTGCAAGGCTAGGGTGCACAGAATACTTGTGAATACTGACAACATGAATGCACTGAGAATTCTAGGCTCGGGTTCATGAGAGATAAATGCGTATTGTATCAACAATCCAGGTAGCAGCTTCTGTAGGGGTGTAAGATCCACCAACAACCAGCACCCAGAAAGCTGCCAACACAGGTCCTTTTGATCTGCTTTACTTAAGGAAAGCAACGTTAAGGGGTTAACAATCTTACTTTAATCCAGCATACAAATAACATCCACCTAGTTCAGGGGAAAAAGCCAGAACCCTGAATTACAGACCAAATACAATTCGTAGTTATCAACATCTGGGCATACAGCAGGGGAGCTCATTAGAACAGGCTGGCCCAGAGTCACACACCACTCCTGCTGTGGCTCAGAGCTCCGAGCGAGGACACTAACCTTTGTGCTTATGTATCCTGTCCTAACCTCACCCAAGCTGGGTGTGGATAAGTTCCCCACCCCCAATATCACACCAGATACAAATCAATGGCTCCCAATTGTCTTGCTGCTGAGAAATACAAAAACATCCTACTTTATCTGCCCCATTCAAACAAAGGCCAGAATCATTAAAGGTCAACAGTAAAAAATCCCACCTTAATTACTATTGCACTATCCATATGCCACAGGTGAATATATTGCTACTCTGTTTACCTTTTAAGCAGCATGACAAAGAGAATTATAACAAGGAAGAATTACTCAACGAAAGGCTATAAACCAATTTTTGGACTGAAAAACAGGATGCAACAATTATATGGCAAAATACAGCATGTTTTACTGTATTTTTATTTATTTTGTTAAAGATTTCCCAATTACATTTTAATCTGGGACAACCACCCTCAGGAGTATGATGGGTCTCATGGCCCAAAGCCCCATGTTTGGCACCTCTCACTTAAGAGTATTTAGAGGTTAAATTACTTGCCCCATCATTCATCCAGTATATGTCAGAGTTAGGACTTGAACATTGGTTTCTCCTGGTGCCAAACCTTGTGCTCCATCTACTAAGTCAGATGCCTCTCTACCCATCACCTAAATAGATACTATGGCAAAAAAAAAAAAACAGAGGGTAAGGGGCTTCTTCAAATTTAACAAGGTTATTTCTAGGAAGACTAACACACAGGCCATTAGCAGGCCAGACTCAAAGGTCTTGCAGCTGAGTGGGACCTGCCATTAGAATCTCCAAGTGTTATTCATCAAGCAGGCACTGTGTTAGATGCAAGAAGAGGGCATTGTTCTGATCCATAATACACGCTGAAATTTCATTGCTGTTACTGTTCAGTTATTTCAGACGTGTCTGACTCTTCATTGTAGGGACCTAGGAAAGGGTTAATAGTTTCAACAAGTAGTTGAAAATACAGAATGCACAGGATAATAAAATTGTCACAACAAGAGTTGCTACCTCCAGGTGGGACCCAACAAGATTAACTACTTCCAGATGGGGTCTACTTCTATAGACAGGAAGAAGATAACCATGAGGCGTCGGGATGTCCGGGACCCCAGGAACTGATAAGAACGGAATGTTGACTAAGCTGTGTGTGCATTAATTGCCTCTGTACCCTAATTAACTACCTCTTTGTTTCTGTACCCTATAAATTATGCCTTAAACCTGGAGTCGGGGTCTTCATCATTAGGATGAGGCCCTGGTATGCCAGTAATAAAGAGCTCTAGGTAATTACCTATTCCTGTTGTCCCTGGTCTCTTCCCATTCGCAAGTAAACGGACTCTAACATCATGACCCTATTTGAGGTTTTCTTGGCAAAGATACTCAAGCGGTTTGCCATTTCCTTCTCTAGCTCATTTTGAGGAGATGAGGAAACTGAGGGGAACAGGTTAAGTGACTTGCCCAGGGTCACCCAGCTAGTAAGTGTCTGAGGCCAGATTTGAACTCAGATGATCCTTCCTGACTCTAGGCTTGGCACTCTACCCACTTCATCACCTAGTTGCCCCTTGCTGAAATTTGTGTAATGATAATAGTTAACATTGTAAATTACTTTATTTATCTCATCTGATCCTCACAACAACCCTTGAGGTAGGTGTTATCATTAATTCCATTTTACATTTGAGGAAACTGAGGCTGAGGTTAAGTGATTTGCCCAGAGTCACACACCTAGCTAGTGTCTGAGGCTGGATTTGAACTCAGGTCTTCCCATCTCCAGGTCCAGCATTCTAATGACTACTTTATATACCCCATCTCACTTGAGCTTCATGAAAACTCAGTAAGGTAAGTACCAAAGGTATTATTAATCCAATTTAACAGATGGGGAAACAGACTGAGAGAAGTTAAATGACACCCAGCATCATACAGATGGTAAATATCTGAGGCTAGATTCCTGACTTCAAGTCTACAGCTCTATATACTACACCACACTGCCATGCCCCCAGGGAACAAATTACACACTCTCCCTAGCTAGCCAACTCATAAATGTATACCCTGGGTCACAAAGGGAATCAGAGAAGAACTACAAGAGATGCATGAGTTATCAGCACATGACCACTCAAAGTATGTTATTTACATACACATATAATATATGCACACACATACGTATGTATATACATGTACATGTGCATGTAAATGCATGTATATATCTACACATGCAGATATGTTATATTATGTGTGTATATGAATTCCTAATGTATATTATATATTTTGTGTGTTTATATGCATGTGTATGTAAATGCATGTGTATTATATGTATAAGTGTGCATGTGTATATTGATTCCTATTGCATATTATGTATTATGTATATATATACACGTGTATGTAAATGCATGTGTATGTCTACTTATGTTATATATTGCATATATTATATATATATTAGTATTATATATGTATATGAGTGTGCATTTATATATATGTATGTTCTATGTGTATACATGTGTAAGTCTGTGTATATGTGTATCTTATATGTATATGTGTGTATACATATATATACCTAGAGGCAGTGGACTATTAAGCAAAAAGAATAGAGTCCCAAGTCAGTAGTTCACTAGCTCAACCCCCATTTTGTCATTGCTCACCACGTCCTACCCTTAGTGACCCAGTTTCTCAGTAACTACATTCCTACCTCATTGCCCTATGACTAAATTCCTGCCCTGTAGCCCAATTCTCCAGTTAATCAGGCTCTTGCCTTATTCCCCAGTCTCCCTGAAACTGATTCTCTGAGTAATAGGGGAAAAGCAAATTGACTCAAATGTTTAAACATTAAATTGGAATTGTCAGACCACCAGACTTTTTCACCCAGATCTACAAAGGAAAAGGATGAGCTCCACCAGAAGTAGTAGTATTTAGACTTAATACTGACCATAGTCTTAATAAGACCTGAAGATCTCTAAATGGTAGTAACAAGTCAGTTTGAAAGGCTGAAGTCAGCTATGTTGTTGTTAGTCCTTCATTCTCAAAGAGGAACATGGCATCAGGAAGGCCATGACTTGAAAGTGAATTGAATTTAAGTGAGGGAGGGCTGTGCAAAATCACCAGCCTCACTCTGTCCTTGGCGCCATCTGGGCACAGTGGCAAGCTGGAGATGGGCCCAGATGCAGTGGGAGACCTCAGACTTTTTAAGCTGAGGTCTTTCCCAGTTCTCCGTTTGACTAAGGCCGTGCCCATTCAGTGATTGAAGCTAGGTAAGAAATGAGGCAAAGAATGTCCTCTTTTGCCTAGTCAAAAAGGCCAAAACCGAAGCAATTGCTATTTACACTCACTCTGAGTCATCTGGGCCCAAACAATGACCAAGTGAGGCTTGGGCTGGGCCCTATTGTTGACCAATCCGAGAACCAGACTGATAATGATAGCTTGAGGGAAGCACTAATATATTCAACTCACCCATTCTAGCTTATTTTATGGGGAATGACCCCTCAAAATCAGAGAAGAATTTTAAATATTTCCTTTAGTTACAAAGGTCTTCGTGAATTGGTGAAGACTATCAGGACAAAGATTGGAAACACAGAGAAAGATTGGAAACACAACAAATCACTTTTTGAGCATCAACTAATAGGTAAGACACCAAGGTACATTTGCCTACCTTCATGGGGATTATAATCTAGGAAGTATATGCAAGGCAAATTTAAACCATAGCTATTATCATGTAATTCCTACACACTTTGAGTTTTATTCTGAAAAATTGAGGCCTTGGGGGAAAAAGGAGTATCTCACATAGCAAAAAGAGGAATACATGTATGATTGCCTTTTAGGAAAGCCAAAGTATTAAGATCCAGATCTGAATCATAGATAAATTAGGGTTGGAAATGATTAGCCATAAAACAAAAGTCTTTGCACCACAAGGTTCCTTTTATACCAAGAAGTCCCCAATCAAATTTATACTTCTTAGGGTCATAGCCTTAGAGCTGGAAGGGACCTTACAGATGATCTAAATTTCCTCTCCATTTGATAAATGAGAAAACAGGCCCAGTGACTTGCCCAAGGTCACAGATGTACTAAGTGGCAGCACTCATCTTCTAACTCCCTTCCATTGTACCATATTACCTCTGACAGATGCATTCCCTACCCCTCACCCAGAATTTTTTGCATAGTAAAGCCATATATAACTTCAATTTTAATATTTTTCCAATTACATGTAAAAAGTTTTTAACCTTCATTTTTTATAATTTTGAGTTCCAAATTCTCTCCAATCCTTCTTCTCCTTCTGCATCATTGAGAAAGCAAGCAATTTGGTAAAGATTATACGTGTGCAGTCATGTAAAATATATTTCCATAGCAGTTGTGTTGTGAAAGAAAACCCATAAAAACAAGCAAGGAAAGTTAAGATAACAGTATGCTTCAATTTGTATTCAGATTCCATCAATTCTTTCTCGGGAGGTGGATAGGATTTTTCATAATATGCCCTTCAGAATTCTTGGATCTTTGTATTGCTGGAAATAGCTAAGTCTTTCAGAGTTTATCATCATACCATATTGCTGTTACTCTATACAACATTCTCCTAGCTCTGAGAAGGTCTTCCACTGCATCTGGAGCCATCTCCAGTCATCCTGATCTGTATCTTGCCACTGGACCCAGATGGCTCTGGAGGAGAGAGTGAGGCTGGTGACTTTGCACAGTCCTCCCTCACTTAAATCCAATTTACTTTCAACTCATGGCATCACCTTCCTGATACCATGGTCCTCTTCAAGAATGAATGACAAAAACAACAGTTCCTGGTTCTGCTCATTTCACTTTGGATCAGTTCATGTAAGTCTCCAGGTTTTTCTGAAAGCATTCTGCTCATCATTTCTTGTAGTAAAATAGTATTCCATCATAATCATATACCACAACTTATTCAGCCACTCTCCAATTGATGGGCATCCCCTCAATTTCCAGTTCTTTGCCACCACAAAAAGAGCTGCTATAAATATTTTTTACATACAGATCTTTTCCCTTTTTTATATCTTTGGAATACAGACCTAGTAGCCACACAGAACTTTTAGAAAGTACCTATTATACAAAGCAAATACTTTTGCCACATAAGTTGATCAGTCCCCTTAATGAAAAAAGAATGGTATAGTAAGTAAGTTCCTGGGCATAAACAAGGATCTGATGACTAAAAAAATAAAAATTTAAAAAATTGCTTTTAAATTTTTTTTAAAAAGACATAGAATGAAGCTAGGAAAGCCTTTGGCTTTGCAAGATCAATCATCTCTCATGATTCTTCAAATTCCACACTATTACTATTGGACCCCAGCCACAGCTTGTAAGTTATTTGTACCAGGAAGGCATCCATTTCAGAGGGAGTCCCCACCAGATACATTCTTTGGAAATGGCAACTCATCTGTTAGAAAATTTTAAGGAATATTTATTTGCTTGTATATCTACCAGGCAATCAAGTTTTAAAAAGTTGTGAAGTTCTTTGAAATTGTTTAATTCAGATAGGAATGATGAACATTTCTTAAGTTCAACAGGCTGGCTGGTAATCAATCATTCTATATCTTGATCAATATCATTAACTGGATGTCACAAAACAAATAGGAAGGCTGTTTTTTCTTGGATGGTGCATCGTTATCAAACATTTAATGAGCCTGAACTGTGCAGGTTTTTGTACTTGGAATCTTTCAATTTATCTTGTCCTTAACCAGGCCATCACTCTGTTTCCAGGCCCTCTTCAAACTATGATGCCTACACTCCAACTATCTCCCTATCCTCCCCTCCCTCAGTGGAACTCAGACCCTACCCCTGGGACTCCGGGTTCTGATAGATGAGTTTTTGCCTTATTTTGTCCTGAACCAGGCCACCATGATAATCCTACCCTAAGCCTTTTATCTCTCCCATATATGTGTTGTCTTCCACCATTAGGATGTAAACTCTATGAAGGCAGGGGCTATCTTGACCTCTCGTATTTGTATCCTCAGTGTCTAGCACAGTTCTTGGTGCATAGAAAGAACTTAATAAATGGCTTTCCATTCAGTCAGTCATCTAGTTTGAGAGGCAAAAATGTAAAATTGTAAATTGCAAAACAAAGTGCATTGGGTAAAATTTAGAGCCGAAAAGAGTTCACAGGTGATCTAGTCCAACTTCCCTCATTTGACAAAAGGGGTAACTGAGGCCCAAAGAGGTCAAGGGACGTGTCCAAGGTCACACAGGTAATAAGTGGCAGAACCTGGATTCAAAGCTAAGTCCTCAGACTCTAAATCCAGCAATCGTTCCAGTATGCAACGCTGTCCGATGCTATCTGTGAAATGAAGGATAAAGGCAAGCGGTGGCGGATTTCAGAAAAGGGCAAAGGTCATTAAGGGATCCCAGCAGTCAGAGAAGGCCTCCTATGGGAGATGAGTGTTGAGCAGAGAGTACAAGTATGATTATCCCTATTATATAGATGGAAGAATTGAGGTTTAAAGACATCAAATGGTTTGTCCGAGATCACAGAACCAAGAAGCACTAAAAGTCAGAGTTCAAACTAGTCTACTGAGCGCTCTTTCTAGTATATCGAGAAGTAGGACAAGACTTAGATGAGTAAAGAGGAAGGAAGAAGACATTTGAAGGTGGGATGGTGTGGGCTAAGGTACAGAGACAGCAATGTGGATGTATGTCCATAGGTCAGGCAACTGGCACTCATGAAGTACCTGAGCACTGGGGCTATAAAGAAAGGCAAAAAAAAGACAATAAGTAGGCCAATTTCCGTGATGCAGAGTGCCTGGCACACAGTAGGCACTTAATAAATGCTTGGAGATTGAGTGCGGGAGTAAATAGAAATAAGGTTGGGGAATTAAGTAGATGTCTCATTTAAATTCCAGACTAACAAGTTTAGGCTTTTTTTCTTGTGAACGTAGATGCAATATACATGGCAATGTTTAAGGAGACTAATCTGGCAATTGTGTATAAAATGGATTGAAAAGGAGAGAAAAAAAAGAAAAGAAAAATGTTAGGAAGAGTTACAATCATTTAGGTAGGAGATAGTCTTAAAAACCTGGTCCATTAATGATTAGTGGGAGGACTGGATGCCAAATATTGCAATTGGTAACTCACTGATGGTAGAAGAAAAGAGAAAGCAGTCAAGGACAGTACCAAGAGTCCAAGCCAAGGTCACTGGGTGAAGAGCAGTTTCAAGGACAAGAACAAGGAATTATGGGAAGGAAGTATGTTTTAGGGAAGAGCTGGGTTTCAGAATGTTCCCTCACCTTTCCAAAGAGTTCAAATGGACTGAAAACGGTGTCATTGTAAATCTAGAAAGGGACAATATAGGTTTTAAAATACTGCATCCAGGAAGCAAGACTCTAGCCCTGCCTTCCTAACAGCAAGGACCAATATCTTCAGACTGTCCATTGATGGTCTTAATGAGACGAAGATAATTAATGGGGAGAAAAATTAGCCAGTGACTTTCAATATATTTAGGTTCTTAATTAATTATTTTATACTTGTCGCTGTCGTCAGTCATGTCCAACTCCTCAACCCCATGGACCATAGCCCACCAGGCACTTCTTTCCTCCACTATCTCTCAAAGTCTGTCCAAGTTCATGTGTGTTGTTTCCATGACACCATCAATCCATCTCCTCTCTGCCGTCCCCTTTTCTTTTTGCCTTCAATCTTTCCAACATCAGGATCTTTCCCAATGAGTCCCATCTTCTCGTTATATGGCCAGGGTATTTAAGCTTTGGCTTCAGTATTTGACCTTCTAGTGAATAGCCTGAATTAATTTCTTTAAATATTGACTGAGTTGATCTCCTTACCCTCCAAGAGACTCTCAAAAGTCTTCTCTAGCACCAGAATTAGAATTTGTTTTATAATATATATTATACTATATTAAACTATTTTGTGTGTTGATCCAATTGTGACTCTCTTAACACTTTCAAAAAGAATTAAGCTGGTTAGTTACTAAGCAGCTAGGTGGTGCAGGGGATGGAACGCTGGGCCTAGAGTCAGGAAGATCTGAGTTCAAATCCAACTTCAGTCATTTACTAGCTATATGACTCTGGGCAACTCACTTAATCTGTCTGCCTCAGTTTCCTCAACTATAAAATGGGGATACTAATTGCACCTACCTCCCAGGTAGATCAAAAGGGATAATATTTTATAAAATACCTGGCATATAACAGTAACCACAGACATGCTTATTCCCTGTTCTATTTCCTCCCCCACAGCATGTGGTATGGTAGCAAGCTGGACTCAGGTTTAAGAAGACTCGGGTTCAAGGGGAGGGGAGGGGAGGAGAAGAGGAGAGGGGAGAAGAGGGGATAGGTTCAAGGAGAGGAGAGGGGAGGGGCGGGGAGTCCCTTGGAACTCTTCAACCCCAGCTCCAATCCCTCCCTGAGTAGGTATAACTGTCCCCATTTTACAAGGGAGGAATCTGAGGCAATATGGCTTCTGAGGCCCCTTCCCATTCTCTCTAGGTGATCCTATGAACCAATGACTTGCACAGGGTCACAGAGCACTCATATAGGTAATAAACAGCAGAGCCAAGGACCGAAGAGCAGCCTCACCAGGTGCTGATGTCCTCCTACAACACCAAGCCCCCTCAACTACAGTGCAGGGGAGGAGCGTCATCAGACCCTCTGCTTCAAGGAAGAGCTCTTCGTCATGAAGGTATACAAGCTATCCTCCGTAAGAGCATACTTATTAGAAGTGACTATGTGGGGGAATTGAAGAATTCTCTCCTCCAGCCAAAGTCTGGGCTCTTGCGGAAAGCTATGTGTGTGTAAGAGGTGGAGATGGAGTTGCTGGCAGTCGCTTTAAATCCTGATATCTCTAAAGCTGTAAAACACCTGCCAATCTCCCACTTACTGGGACGCTGATGGCAAACTGCAAATAGCCACCAGGGAAGCTGTAGAATCTCTTTTTCTGGAGGCTGTTTAAAAACAACATCAAAGAAAGTACTTTAAAAGAAACAGAGGACTCCCTGTCCACAAAAATGCTGGCCTCTCTATTTAGTAGATCTGGCTCCCTATGGCCCACCCAGTCGAATTTCACAAAGACAAAGCATTCAATCCATTTGAACATTACGATACAGGAACTAAAAAGAGGGCCACCACCTTATCTTGCCTCAACAGGCACCTCCTATAACAGGGAAGGGATATGAAATCATGTTTTAAAAAAAGAGTCTGTCCTGATAATCTTCCACCTTTTTTTATTCTTTGACACATGAATAATTTCCAAATTGTGCATCGCAAGTGAGTATAAAGGCTAAAGGTGAGGCTTTAATCACATGCAATTACTACACGCCAAGACAATCAAACCAAAGTATTAAACATTTGTATTAAACAAACGTCAAATTTGTTTCCGTAAATCTCACACCCACTCCAAGCAGCAGGGTTCAGAGGAAGGTGGCTCAGAGATAGTAAGAAACTAGTCCACAGTTTCTCTTTGGGCTCGAATGAAAGAAGGATTGAACCCACTGGCCTTGTCAACTAAGTCACTGCAGGTTTCTAAAGGAAACTTCACTATATACAAATCCTGATTTGGGAGTAGATCTCTGAGGGAATCCAAGCCAACCCAATGGGCATCTAGTAAGTACATACTATGTGAGAGGCACTGGACTAGGCGCTAGATAAAGTGAATGAAAGGGTCCCTGTCCTTGAAGCACTTACATTCTACCAGGAGTAGAAGGAATGTAACATATACAAAGTGTGTGTGTGTGTGTGTGTGCACATACATATTAGATACATAATACATGTGTGGTATGTATTATACTACATGTAATATTATCTATATTAATATCTAACTCAATTAATAATACATAACCCAATTGGAGCTTCCAAGTCTCTTCCCATCAGCTACTACATAAGCAGACCATGATAATTGGTTTGAACCAAAGCTCCAGCCAACACAATCTTTAAATTGCTTCCCCTCCATGTGCAAAGGCTTAATCTAAGTAATTTAACTGGTGAAAATAGCCCTTTAAAAATCGCTTGACTCTAGGCTTTAGCCAGAACCGCTACACAATTAACTGTCACCTATTCGGGTTAATCATGATCAGGGAGAATCCAGAAAAAGGAAATTCAGATGGTCCTCCAAGGCATTCTTTTATCCAATAGGATAAACAATTCCTTTATAAAACATACAACTGTAACATTGAAAAGTAGAAGAGTTGTCCTTCTTTTCTCCTTGTCCTACTCACCTCCGTGGTTGCCACGTAACCAGCATCCATCAATCATTCATAATTATGCCTCCAATATTCACCAGTGGACTAAAAAAAGGCCATGCAGCCAAACTTTAATTGGCAAGTAAGGTCATTATTAATGAGGAAGAGAAATTGAATGACTCCCAAAAGGTTTTTTAAAAGCCACTTACAGATGACTTTAGAAAAATATCCCTCTTTGAATCAATCAACCAACAAGCATAATTAAGCACCTACTATGTGCCAAGCACCATGCTAGACGCTGAAGATTCAAAGATGAACAATGAAATAATCCCCTGCTCTAACAGGGGAGGTAACAAGGCCATTTATTCTCTATAAACATGCAGAAAGTAAATGCAAACAAATAAAATGTGTTTAAATACAAGGTAACTTAGGAGGGAGGGCACAAGCAGGTACAGGGATCAGAACAGGTTTCTTGTAGAAGATGGAGCTTGTACTCCTTCTGGAAGAAGGAGAGGAATTCAATAAGGGAAAGTTGATGGGGATGGCCAATGTAAAGGCACAGATGTAAGAATAAAGAGCTGTGAGTGGGAACAGAAGGAAAGCCGGTTTACCTACAGAAGAGTGAGTAATGGCCAATGATTGGAAAGATCAGTTGGGTTTATGTTGTCAAAGACTTTAAAAGGTAATAAAGTGGTTTGTATTTGATTCCAAGAGCAATAGGAAGCCCCTGGAGTTTATTGGGGCGGAGGGCCATAGTCAGATCAGCACTTAAGGAAAATCACTTTGGCAGCTACATGAAGAAGGTTAAGGTCAGATTTACACATAAGGAAGATTATTCTGAAGATAGCATATAAAGTAGAGGAGAGAGAAGGAAAAAGCATTTATGTAGCACCTACTATGTGGCAGGCACAGTGATAAGCACTTTTGTAAATATTATCCCATTTGATCCTCAAAACAACCCTAGGAGTTAGGTGTTTATTAGCACCGCTATTTTACAGTTAAGGAAACTGAAGCAATAGGAGGTTAGGTGACTTGCTCGGGGACACAAAGCTGTTAAGCTGGATTTGAACTCCGTTCTTCCTGACTCAACCCCACCCCCACCCCCTTCTATCCACTAGGCCATCAGCTAACTAAGATAGAAAGACAAGGAACTAAAGACAAGGTTTTGGAGTCAGGAAGACCCAGGTTCACATCTTGGATCTGTGTCCAAGGGCAAGCCACTTCATGAACTCTCTGTACCTGTGAAGGGATCTGACTAGATGCCCCTCTAAGGGCCCTTCCAGAGCTAAACCCATGATCCCATAAAAGCCTTAATTAAGAAAACATGAAAAGAAAAGACCACCAGCACCTTGAGCAAATAGATGCCCAACAAATTTATGTGGACTTGACTCAACTTCCGTACACCCTGGAGCTTTTCCATAAAGCTATCCTTAGGGTCACTGCTTCAGGAAAATGATATAGATGAGACTGTGATAAGGAGATCCAACCACTGATAAATCCCCTTGGACTGAAGCAAGTGCCTAATACTGGATTTTATACATCAAGACCCTGTGAGTTCCTCAGTATAGGAACTCACCTACACCAGTCCAGATGATTTGTAGGCTAAGATCATTGCCCAAGGCTCAGAAAGATTAAGGAACTGACTCACGGTCACACAGCTACTAAATTTCAGAGGAACCATATAGTTTCTGACTGGGAAACCCATTACACCAGGTTACCTCTCACTGACAGAGTGCAGACCACTCCTACCTACTTTGTATCGATAATACAAATAATATGAGTTTATGCTTGATATTCATTTCTAAAGTTAAAATTTCATTCAATAAGCCAATGAGGAAAGCAGCTAATTGGTTTTCATCTCTCTTGATTGCTATACTATTTGCCCCAGGTTATTCACAAATGGGGTAATGAGCCTGTGAGTAATTCTCTAGCACATTCTGGGTCTTTGGGATAGCCAAGAAAATTGTTTATCATTCTTTCCTGCTGCACAGTACTTAACCACCTTAAAAATCCTTTAAAAAACAACTGAGAAAAAGGCATTAAAAAGTATTTAAATTCTTCAGGTCATTACACTTTCAATAGCAGATGCCTCCTATCTGAAACCAACAACAGCTTGCTGCTTTCTTTTTTTTTTCTCTCTCAATGCTGAGGACTAAAATTAGCCAATCCCCAAGGCCTTTATTAATGGGAGATGGAGCCCTCAATGTCTGGCATAAACAGGACTTCTATCAAATAGATTAAATGACAGATAAAGGCTATGTCACCACAGAGCAATGGAAAAGACCTTAGATTAGTGAGGAGGAGACATGGTCCCAGCCCCGCATCTGCCATTAACCTCTTTGGACTTTGATTTTTGTCTGTAAAATGGGTTGAGTGGAGTGGAAGGGACACAGAAGAAAGTGCAAGGACTAGATGATTTCTAAAATCCCTCAGTTCTATGATTCTAAAGATCCTTCCGCTGGGGTTCCAAATGTAGATAGAATGCTGCATATTTTCATATCGAAAAGCATCCAAGTGACAAAGGAGATAGAATACGGCATTTGCAATAAGGAAGATTTGAGTTCAAATCCTGACTCAGATACATACTAGCTGTGTGAGCCCAGGTGAGTAACCGCGCCTGTTTTCTCATCAGTGAAATGAAAGAGTTGGATGTGATGACCCTTCCAACTCTAACTCTATTATCCTATGAAATATTTCCATGTGCAAAGTCCACCTACAATGGTCAACAGTATGTGATTTCCTCTGGATCCATATATTCATCTTCTGTTTTTAGATGTAATTTTGAAGATTTTAGACCAATGGCTTTCACAAACCTATACACATAACCCATAAGTTTTAAAGACTCTTCACTCCCAAGCACAAGCATGCACAGATCTGGGCCAGATGCACTAGTATACCCAGCCCTGACTCTATACCTACCCATCTTTCCAAGTTTAGGTATCAGAGGATTAGAAACAAAAGGTCTTGGAGAACACTTCTCATCCAATCCTTTTTTCTACTCATACAGCTACTGACTTAGCCCTCATCATGTCTTCCATAGATTATTACAGCAGCCTTCTAATTGGCCTCCCCACCGCACATCTCTCACCACTCCAATCTGTCTTCCACGTTGCTGACAAAATTATTTTTCTTAAACTCAGATCTCATCATTTGACTCTCCCACTCGACCAATTTCAATGGTTACCTGGAGGATAACATACAAACTCCCCTGCTTAGAATTTAAAGTCCTACACAACCTGGCCACAACCTATCTTGTATTTATTGTCTCTACCCTCTTTTTATTTATTCTCAATATACTTCCATATGTCTTTGTCTTCTCTATTTGAATGGAAGCCCCTCTTGGGCAGGGATTGTTTCATTCTTTGTATTTGCGTCCCAGTACCTAACACATAGTAGGCCCTTAATGCTTGTTGACTGACTGGCTGATAGTTCAACTACCTCACTTTATAGGTATCAAAACTGAGGGTCCAAGAGGTAAAAAGATTTGCCCATGTTCATATACCTACTAATTAGTAGAGCCATAGCGTGAACCTATGTCCTCCGATTCCAAATTCAGTGCTATAGGTGCAGACTCCCAAAAGGGTGTGTTGATAGATTTCAAGAGGTCCACAAACTTGGATGGGAAAATACACACACACACACACACACACACACACACACACACACACACATCTTTATTTTCATTAACCTCCAGCTGAAATTTAGCATTTCCCTCAGTTATGAATGCAAGCCACCATCATGACTCTGAGAAGGGTGTCTATAGGCTTTGTCAGATTGTCAAGGGGTCCATGACTCAAAAGCCAATTAGAAATCCCTGCATTATGCCCTATTTCAACTTGACTTTGAAATCTTACCATTGCCAAACATCCTTCTTCTACTTATTTCTCACAAGATTAGAAAAGGATAGGGAATCAATAGGTCCCACTGCCTAAGTGACTCTAGACTGCAAAGTGTCAGTGATGGCAAGGTGGGTGTCTAAGCCTTGTTGTATCCTATCAGGAGGTAAGGGATTAACTTAGCCCATAACTGTCATAAGAAAATACAATATT
Source organism: Phalanger gymnotis (assembly GCA_028646595.1). NCBI lineage: Eukaryota > Metazoa > Chordata > Mammalia > Diprotodontia > Phalangeridae > Phalanger > Phalanger gymnotis. Next base: position 268,191,922 of record CM053624.1, on the reverse strand, counting down.
CAACCGAGTTTTAGCGGAATGGAATCCACTCAAGGCAATGACAAAGTTGAGAAGACAGCTGGTATACTCCAGAGCAGAGGTATCTAACTCAAACAGAAAATGAGGGGTGACTAAGGATCTCTGAAAGGCCACACAGAGACTTAGAAAACCACATATTAACATTATTTATGTTCTATTGTATTTTTATTTATTTTAAAAAATATTTCCCAATTACATTTTCATCTGGGTTCAAGCACCACTTGGGAGACCCTGGCTACATGTTTGGTACCTCTGCTCCAGAGCTTGAGAAAAATGTAGAAATGTATATTCCCATGGGGGATCCTGGGAAAGGCTGAGGACTTTTGGGAAGGAATATCTGTGCACTTAGTTGATTTGAATTGAATTGGCTGATAGTGTAATGTCAACTAGAAACCTAGCCATATAAGCACACACACACACACACACACACACACACACAAAAATTTATAGTAGCTCTTTTCATAGTGGCAAGTGGAAACTAAGGGCATGCCCAGCAACTGGGGAATAGCTGAACAAATTATATTTATATGAATGTAATGGAATACTACTATGCTGTAAGAAATGAAGAAGAAAGCAGTTTCAGTGAAATCTGGGAAGACTTGTATGGACCAATGTAGAGTGAAATGAGCAGAAGAAGATGATGGTTTATACTATAGTATCAATATTATAAAATAAACCATTCTGAAAGAACTAATCAGCAAAATAATCTATCATGAATCCAGAGGACTGCTGATAAAGAAGCTACCTACCTCCCAATAGAGAAGTGATGGATTAATAGAATGAGACACACACTTTTGGACAGTGTGAATATGGGAATTTTTTTTGTTTGACTATGCTTATCTGCTACAAGGGTTCTGGGTTCCCCCACCACCACCAATGGAGATTCAGAGAGGTAGGAAGGAGAAAAAAATGCTCAATATTTTTTAATGAAAAAATTAGAAGTCAGGCCAAAATATTAGAAGCAAGACAGATTAAAGGTAATACCAGGAACTAAAGGCATCCAGGATCAGGTTCATAGTGATAATCGATAGGAAATACAAACTGGTATATATTGCCAAGCAACAAGGTTGAGTGTTTTGCAGGCTCCTTCACATTCCAGCATCATAAAGCGTTCTTCACCAAGTTCTGCAAGCCTAGATCTTGGCAGTGGACACAATGTAAAACAAGACTACACCTTCCTTGGACATATAGCCAGAGAACCATCCTAGTCTTTCTGGTTGCATATCTATAGGCTTATCTACAGGCTTTCCATACTTTCCAGGAAGACTACAGACTGCTTTTTTTTTAATTAGATTTTTTATTTTTAGTTTACAACATTGACTTTTACATGTTCTTGAGTTTCAAATTTTCTTCTCTTCCCTCCCCTCCCCATTCCGCCAAGATGGCATGCAGTCCAATATAGATTCTATATAAACCTTCCCATTGAACTTATTTACACAATAGTCAAGTTGCAAAGAAGAATTATGACCAATGGAATGAATCATGAGAGAGAAGAAACAAAACCAAAAAGAAAGAGAAAAAAAAGGAGAGCAAATAGTTTGCCTCAGTCCGCATTCAGATTCCACAGTTCTTTCTCTGGATGTAACCAGCTCTCTCCACCATGAGTACTTTGGAGCTGTCTTTGAGCCTTGTATTGCTGAGGAGAGGCAAGTTTATCAAAGTTAATCATCACAGAATCAATATGTCGGTGGTTTTATATAATGTTCCCCTGGTTCTGCTCCTCTCACTCAGCATCAAATCATGTAGGTCCTTCCAGATTACTAGGAAGTCCGTATCTTCCCCATTTCTTATAGCACAATAATATTCCATTACATTCGAATACCACAACTTGTTCAGCCATTCGCCAATTGATGGACATCCCCTTGATTTCCAATTCTTTGCCAACACAAAAAGAGCAGCTATAAATATTTTTGTACATACAGGTCCCTTTCCCACTTGTGTGATTTCTTTGGAATATAGCCCTGGGAGTGGTATTGCTGGGTCAAAGGGTATGCACATTTTTATAGCCCTTTGGACATAGTTCCAAAGCTCTCCAAAATGGTTGGATCTGTTCACAACTCTACCAACAATGTATTAATGTTTCAATTTTCCCACATCTTCTCCAGCATTTATCATTTTCCTATTTTGTCATGCTAGCCAATCTGACAGGAGAGATGTGGTACCTAAGAGTTGTTTTGATTTGCATTTCTCTAATCAATAGTGATTTAGAGCATTTTTTCATATGCCTATAGATATCTTTAATTTCTTCCTCTGAAAACTGCCTGTTCGTATCCTTTGACCATTTCTCAATTGGGAAATGACTTTTATTCCTATAAATTTGGCTCAGTTCCCTATATATTTTAGATACGTACAGGCTACTTTTTTAGCCAATTAGACTAACATCGTGCCTGAGTTCAGAAAATAGGAACTATGTTATAATTGCTTACAATTCAAAGTTTATTCTTTTAAAGTTAAGACCGCTCCAATTTTGACTTGATTAATCCATGCCCTTGTGCAAAAGAATTTAAGGTAATTTTTCAAATCAGCAAAGAAATAACAAGGATCATTAATTGCTTTGATAGGAATGGTTGAATATTAGGCTCGACGCCCAGATTTAAATAAGTGGAAAAGTGAAGTCTTGCATTTTTTTTTAAAATGACAACCTGAACCAACACAAAGTTTTGATCATGGACATTGTCCCTTTATAGACAAAGAGCCACCGGAACCACATGGCATGGAGCTTTGGTGAACAGAGGTCTTTGTGATATAATTCACAAAGCAAAAAGAATCATTTCCTGTCAAATCACTGCTGGACCTCTCACCTAGCATGCTGGTAGTGGTTTGCAAGAAATGACGGATAGTGTAGCACATATCACCAGTGAAAAGTAAAGCATCTGCCAAAGGAAAAAGATGTAACACCTTAGAAACACCATTCCAATTGCATCTTTGATCGTCATTGCTGTTGGTAGTGTCATGGTTGTTGTTCGGTCACATCCGACCCTTCATGACCCCGTTTGGGGTTTTCTCGGCAAAGATACTGGAGCGGTTTGCCATTTCCTTCTCCAGCTCATGTTATAGACGAGGAACTCGGGCAAAGAGGGTTAAGTGACTTTCCCAGGGTCACAGAGCTAGTAAGTGTTTGAGGCCAGTTTTGAATTCAGGAAGATGAGTCTTCCAATTCTAGGCCCGGCGTTCTATCCACCAAGCCACTGCAAGGCTGCTAATGCAGCTGGACGCCGACACCTGTACCTGCTCACCGAAGAACTAAGGCCATTCTCCACACAGCTGCTAAAGCCACGTTCCCAGAGAGCAGGTAAGGCCCCTGCTCAATAAGCGTCAGTGGTTCTCTATTACCTCTCTGTTTGGCCTTTAAATGTCCTCACAACCCAGCTCCAACCTATCTTTCCAGCCTTTTTCTCCATCATTCCCCTTCACGTACTCTTCGGACTGATCCAATCGGCCTTCTTGCTGCCCCTCAGCCATGATGACGTTCTGTCCCCCACATCTAGAACGTACTCACCAGTCTTCCCACATCTTGGAATCACTAGTTTCCTCTGAGGGCAGCTAGGTGGATAGAGCGCTGGGCTTGGAACCAGGAAGACTCACCTTCCAGAGTTCAAATCCAGCCTCAGATACTTGCTGGCTGTGTGACCCTGCGCGAGTCACTTAACCTTGTTGTCCTCAGCTTCCTCATGCCAAACCATTCCAGTATCTTTGACAAGAATACCACAAATGGTTTCCTGAAGAGTAGTACACAACCGAAACAATTGAACGACAACAAAAATTTCCTCCAAAGATCTGGTCCAACATCATGTCTTGCATGAGGATTTTCTTTATTCCCCCCAACAGTACCTTTCGCCCACTATGTATGTGTATATATATATATGTGTATATATATATATATATATATATACATATATACATATATATACATATACACATACATACATATATACATGCATGTACATATACATATGTATATATATATATATGTATATCTACACATATATTTACTTTTTATTTTGTTGTCTCCCTTCATCTAATTTAAAATCTTTTAAGAGAGACTGTTTCATTCATGTATTTCTTTCCCAAGCACCTGGTACAATGCTCAGCACACGGTTGGTGCTTAATACCTGTTGACAGACTGAACCATAAAACATAGAGATTCATAGATGTGTAGTTCAAAGTTTTGGTTTCAGATACACCAGAATTCTGCTCTGGCCAATACTGCCTGTGACCCCATTGACTCCATTCTCCCAGTGACCAGATCTCCTGCCTCTGTTACGCTATTGTTGTGTGAAGTGGTTTGTGAACCTTAAAGGGATGTGTGTGTGTGTGTGCATCACACACACACACACATTTTTGAACTATCATTGTCTCCTCCGTACCTCAACCCACCTCATCAACTTTGTTTCTTGACCCAGTCTATTGACTTTGTTTCTGCTCCCCACTGGTCTGGATCCCACATCCCAGACTAGAATCCATTCATCGCCAAATCTCCCCATTTCCACAGCCTTCGTTCCTAGGCCAGGTTGCCTTTAAGTGGGATTTCTAATGTGCTGACATTTTGCATCTGTCCAACTGAGACTTTAATTTCCAGATGGCTCTTTGAAAAAGACTTCTTGTTGGCTTAGATTTTGCCTGACCATATTACAAATTCCAGATACCTATGAAAAGAGGATATTAAGTTAGCAGTTATTTTGGGCTGGGTTTCAATCTGTCCTAGACACCCAGAACTGAAACTAGGACCTAATAAAATGATCCAAAGGCTAAACACATAAGATATAGTGTGAATGTCACAAATCTAGAGAGAGAGAGAGAGAGAGAGAGAGAGAGAGAGAGAGAGAGAGAGAGATCCAGCACCTACAGCGGTGTAGTACTATTACTGTGTTGTATGACATGATACATGCGGTAGATAAAGAGAAGTATAGGAAGACTGTATATACTGATGCAGAGTGAAGGAAGCAGAGCTAAGAAAACAATATACACTGTCATATCTACACTGATATAAATCGAAAAAACAACACACACCAAAAAAAATCAAAAGTAAATATAACAAAAATATAAAGATCAGGCAGGACTTAAATGAAGAGTGATGAGAAGATACCCCCAACCTACCCCTGTGTGAAGGTGGAAGGTCCATAAATGTTACTACACATTACATATTTTTAAAACTTTTTCAACGTATCAACCAATTGTGCTAATTTGTTCTCTTCTCTAAAAAAATACCATTTATCATTTTGGATGGCTCTCTGGGAAAGAGTGGGGGAAGGATTCTTGGGATAACTATGGTAATGTAAAGAACAGAAAATATTGATTAAATCATTTAAAAATAAACAGAGTAGAGGAGAAAGAGGACCATCAATTCTGAGCAACACTGAGTCCACAGTAAGTCTCTCTCTTTCACCATCTCGAACTCATACTGTTCTACATTCAAAACCACCATTATCTACTTCCTGTCCTTCTGAACGCTGTGAGTCTTCGAAGGCAAACTGGGCAAATGAAGCTACAGCAGAACATCGGTATGTTGGCAAAGACATAAGAATGCCCCCTTACATGAGGTCAAACAATGAACACAGTCAATTACCGAAGTCCTAGTCAATACAACCCAGCATCTTGCCAAGAAGGGATGGCTGGGCCAAGTTGGACAGATGAAAAGAAAAGCTGGAAGCCAGAGATGGCCTGAGTCAGAATCACAGTGAAACAAAATGGGAACTGCCAAAATGGGTCCCTATCAAAATGAACTGATAAACAACTAAGGCATTGACTAGCCTGTCCAGTCCAGCCCCTGGGTGGAACCCAGGATACGGTCTGACGAGCATCAAAGTTAAGGAAAATCAAGTGGATATCATTTAACTTTTCCCTGCTTGGGGGAAGGGTAGCAGAGAAATGTCAACACAAATAGAAAGCCAGAAATGTGTTCTAACATGTCGATAACAAGAGCCACATGTATATAGCTCAATGATTTGGAAAGAGCCAACTTTATTTGGTAGGAGGTGGTGCCAGAAATGCAAACCAGATAAAAGCAGAAATTCACAATGAGTTGCAAGAGGGAAAATAGCAGGAGGCAAGATTTTAGACTGCAAAAAATCCATGCTGGGTAACGGAGAAGGAGTTGAGTCAGAAAAGGAGAAGAGGTTCAAACTGTCATACGCAAGAGTCACAGGAGCCTATGCAGCGTTGAAGTCTATCCTGGAAAACCACCCCATCAGCTATAGCTGTCTTCCTTAACACCTATGGAATCCAGAATCTAGAAAAAACAGGCAGGTTCAATAAATTAAACCCAACAAACATTTATTCAGCATAAGCAAGGTATTGTTCTAGGGAAGAAGGATACTCTCCAATATCTCCAGAGAATCTGTGATCTTATCAATAGGAGTAGTTCCTCCGACAACATAGA
>CM053624.1:268153819-268185025 GCA_028646595.1 Phalanger gymnotis | reverse complement strand
GCAAACTGGGGAACAGGGCAACCAGAGTGTACGCCATCTTGGAGTGGGGGGGGGTGGAAATGGGGAGAAAATCTGTAATTCAAACGCATGTGAAAATCAATGCTGAAAACTAAACATATTGAAAATAAATTAAAATTAAAATTAAAAACAGAATGCTGGTCCACCATCCCATCTAACCCTTACATTAAGAGCAGGGAAGATGGCGCCATCAGCAGGGCAGACAAACGTTCTCTCTTACTGCTTGTGACAGCTAAGGCGTTACTATTGCTGCATAAAGGCAGAGCTGGGACAAATATTGAGGACCTGCAGTGACAAGGGCAATGACCCCGTGGCAGAGCAGGGACAAATGCAATGAGGTATCAAGACAGACCAGGAACAAGTGGGTCTGGAATGGATTGGCAGCTGCTATGAAACTTCAGCCATTCATGAGATCTGGCCAGAAAGGAGATTCCCAACCCCCAGGCCTCCCTCCTATCTCTCCAGTTGGTTGCAAAGCTGATACTGGGAAATTCCAAAACACATAAGCCTTTCCATTAATATTTCCTGTGATCTACATACAGACCAGCTGGGAGGAAGTTTGGGGAAAATGATCAGACTTGACAGTTACTTTACAATAAATGTAATTTCTTCACAGTAATTACTTTTCTTTTCAATCAACAAGCATTTTTACTTTACTGTGTTTTAGTAAGCCACATGGCTGACCATTAAAAAAGTCAATTGGCTGAATCTTATAAATGCGGTAGCTGACATGGACAAGTAAATTTCTCAGACAAATAGGGTAGGCTGGGAAGAAGAGGAGAGAAGATTAAAGCCATATTGAGATTTTCACTCTTTTGAATAGATCAGAGCAATACTTTGCTTTTTTTTTCATACTTTTAGATCAGAGGTTCTTAACCTACTGTCTATGAACTTGTTTTTTAGGACATTCTGATAACTGCATTTCAATTTAAGTTGCTTCTTTTTTTAATTCTATGTATTTCATTTTATAGATTTTAAAACATCATTCCGAGAAGCAGGTCACCAGACTGCTAAATGGAATCCATGGCCCCAAAAAGGTTAAGAACTCCTGCCATGGATCAATGCTGAATCATAGTCAGTGTGCCCACTTGGCTTCTAGCCAGGAGAGCTCAGGGTGGTAGAAAGTGGGAGCAGTCAATCTGAGTTTGGAGGCTGAGAGCTCTCTAATGAGCAGTGGGGTTCCTTTGGTCTTTGTGGACACCTATGTAGGTTTAAATGACACCCGCTAACAAAACAACACAGCTAGTGGCTTACACAGCCAAACTACGTACTCCACTCCCTTTCTGGTTCATTAATTAATAAGGTGGGAGCCTGTTTTTCTCTAGGCTTGAAGGCATGAGCAAGGTGTGGGTTACTATCCTCACTGTCAGGTGGGATGCTTACCAAGAGAAAAGGAAGCCCACACTACTGTCCCAGGGACTAAAAAGAAGGAAGATTATTTCTCAAACTAGAAGAGTAAATGACTTAGGAATACTGAGATGAAATTAAGAAAAATTTGAGCCGAATAGCAAAAGAAAAACAACACATAACATCTATCAGAAAACCCATCTATACATTTGCTTCTCAAAATCAATGGGAAAGGCGCCTTTATTAAACTGACCAGTTGCAAGGAACAAGGGAGTAATTACTTAATTAACACGGTGAGGATCATGGTGGTCTGATAATATTGGTCCTTTTTCTTCTTTCCCACCATCTCTCCATTTCAGAATATCAAATCCAGTAAAAAGGCAGCGGAGATTTAGGTCATCACAGTGACAGTTACTGAAGCTGGCACTTGGCCCAGGCACCAAGGCTAACGTGATTGCATGAAATGCCATGGAATTTTAAATTCGCCCAAATGAACAAGATGACCGCTTTGGGTAGAATCCAACATGATGTCAGAATAAGCCTTAGAGCAAGGAGATTTTCTTTACTGTGAAAGCAATTCAACTGCACAATTATCTTCTTAAGAAATAGGCAAAAGCCCCACTGGATAAGTTATTTTCAATTTGGGGAGAAAGGGGACGTGGAATGCTGGCAAAAACATGCCAGAAGACAATTCAGGGTCACAAGAGGAACCGGTTTGGTGGCCTCAGACATCTTGTCCCCTCTCTGACTCTTGACTTAAGACAGATAATTCAAAATGAGAAGAACCAAAAAGCCTTGCTTTTTGAAATGCACGGGCCACAGACACACACAGCCCTGGCACCCAGTAGTTTTCCATTCACATTTTAGGAGGGCTGTTTCATTCATGCTTAATGCTCAAATGCCTGAATTATTTTGTCAAAATTCATTGTGCATGTATTCCTTTTATACTCCATTGGGTCCTGGGATTCTCAATCTGCTAGCAGAAAGCTAAGGGAGCAGCATAGTTTGGTAGAAATAATCCTCGATTTGGAGTCAGAGGACCTGAGTTCAAATTCCATTCTGATTAGCTGTGTGACTTTGAGCAAGTTCTTTCATTTTTCTGCCACTCATCTTCATAGTACAGTATCACAGATCATAGATCGGGGTCAGAAAGGAAACTTAGAGGCCATCTAGACCACCCCCTCATTTTACAGATAAGGAAATAGAGGCCAAGAAAGGTCAAGTGATTTACCCACAGTTAAAAAGGTAGGAAATGTCAGAGGTGGGATTTGAACTCAGCTCTTCATACTGAAAGAGCCAGTTCTCTCTCTCCTCTTCTAGGCTGTTCCCCTTTCCCCACTCCACCCCCCAACACACTATAAGATAAAGAGGTTGGGCCAGGAGACCTATGAGGTCCCTTACATCTTTAAATTTGTGATCCTATGAATTCAAGAATCCCAGAAGCACTTCACTGGGATTCCTCAATCACTGGGTGAGATTCAAGTCCAGGAGCTGCTGATGGGAAGCCTCATTGGCCATGTAGGACAGGGTGAGCCTGGAACTCTGTATGCACCTGTCAGTCCACCTTCTATCTGAGAAAGCTCCCATTTTCACATTCCAACAAGAAAAATTCCAGACAGGCCTGTGGGAAGAAGAAGCAAAAGGCACCAATACCCACGTGCTTGTCAGAAAAACAATTGTGAATTTTCTGTTTTCCCTCTCAGAGGAGTCTAAAGTTCAAAGTACAAGTAACACTTTGAACTTTCAGAATCTGGTGCTGGTTTTCTTCATTAAATCACTCTGTTCCCTCTAGAGAAGAAACAATGCAGAACAGGACTCTGGCTTCTAGAAACTGCCCTTTACATAGATACTATTAAATGGGAGAATTATCTTTCATGGCAAGACATGAAATCCATAGTCATGGTCTCCTGCCCCAAAAGATCTCTCTCTCTGTCCTTGAATCTTCAAGTAATAAAATCTTCTCTCCAGAAGCCCTGTTAAAACATAAATTTGTTTCCCTGGGAGAAATGATAGTCAATCAATTAACATTTATTAAGCACCTACTATGTGCCAAGTGGGCTACAGAGAAAAGTAAAAAAAAAAGCAGTCTTTGCTCTCTACTGAGGTGGGGGTGGGTGACCAACATTCAAATAACTACATATAAACAATATATAGACAGGATAAACCAAGGGTAATCTCAAAAAGAAGGCACTAAGATTAAGGATTAGGAAAGGCTTTAGCTGAGATTCAAAGGAAGTCAGCATCATCCTTCATGGCACTTTAACAGGAATCAGTTTATTAGATAAGCTAGTCAGTCATCTGGCAAAGTCCTAAGGGAATGAGACACAGAATGGGTAAGTTTTGATTGCTAAGGAAATTGACAGAATTGGATATGGACATATGGAACGCTGCCCAAGGAAAGTGAGCGTATTTGAAAAACAGAGTGGAGGAGCCTTGGGCAATTAAAGGAATCCATTTGGGCAAATGGGCAGCTAGGTTGCCCAGTGGATAGAACACTGGCTTGGAATCAGGAAGATTTATCTTTATGAGTTGAAATCCAGCCTCAGACACTTATTAGCTTGTGACCGTGGGCGAGTCACTTAACCCTGTTTGTCTCAGTTCTCAGTCTATAAAATGAGCTGGAGAAGGAAATGGCAAACCACTCCAGTGTGTTTGCCAAGAAAACCCCAAATGGGGTCACAGAGAGTCGGACACAATTGAAACAACCAAACAACAACAACAAAAGGAAAGGAGGTGAGTAGGAATGGCCAGATTTAAGGAGACTAGAAGAGGAAGTATAGGCTGACAAAGGAAAATTCCACCTGCTTAATTTTGCCTAGGTCTAGCCTGATTTGATGCCATGGGTTTGTCATATTGATCAGCCGATATCAAGCTAAAAAAAAAGAAGGGAGAGCTATCATGGGATGTTCTCTGAATGTCTCTCCCTAAATAGTAGCAGAATTGCTACTTTTTTCTCCACAGAAAACAGCAGGGGCAGAATCTCTGGGGTTTTGCAATAATAAAACAGAATCCATGATTTAGTCAGCCCAACAAACCCAAATATCTGTCCCCTACCCCCAGAAATGTTAATACAGAACTTCTCATCTTTTCTGTGTTCTTTCCCCAGGAGTCTGACTGCTTTTTGGGAGGCAGAGGGACACAGTAGGAAAGCACCAGCTCTGAGGTAAGTGGAGCAGGGCTCAAATCTTACTTACTACCTGTTACTACTGACCTCAGGTATATGATCTGGCCTCTCTTGGCTCATCTCTTCATCTGTAAAAATCAAGAGGTTGAACTAGACAACTTTTAAAATCCGGCCCTTCCAGCTCTTAGTCTATGATCCCATAACAAATCCAGAGGTGGCGTATACCTTTTGTGAAATCAAAAGAGATCACCGGGCAAGGCTTGTATGAGTGGATGTAGAGTGAAGGCAACAGAACCAGGACAATTTCTTCAAGAACAGCATTGTAAAGACAAACAACTTATTAATTCTTAAGAATTCTGATCAATGCAATTGCTAAACATGATTCCAGGAAACCAATAATAAAGCATGCTCTCCTGACAAAAAGATGAAGGATTCATGATGAAGAATGAGACACTTATTTTTTGGACTTGGCCAATATGGAAATTTGTTTTGCTTGACTATGAAGATTTATTAGAAGGGTTTTCTTTTTTTCCCGATGGAAGGGAATGTGGGAAGACATAGGAGGGAAAAGCAAAACAAGCATTTTTTAATTAAAAAGTAAGAAAACTAATTTTTTAAAGAAATCTAGATTCTGTCACAATCCAAACATCCAAAGAGAAGAATAAGAAGTATAAAAAGTTACTTTATCATCCTGATACAGGGAGATTCCCAGAGACTAAAAATCATGCATAGGGCATGGGTAGGTGGCATAGCGGATGGAGCACCAGGCCTGGAATCAGGAGGACCTGAGTTCAAATCTAGCCTCAGACACTACTAGCTGTATGGCTCTGGGCAAGTCACTTAACCCTGACTGCCTCCAAAATAAAAAAAATGAAGCACAGCAACAAAGCTAATAAACAATATAAAAAATCATTTGCGTCATTAGGCAATATATTTGGAATGAGGAAAATAATCATTAACCTTCAAAAATACAACAAAGAAGCATCTTCCTAAGGCACAGTTACAATCAGGTCAACTCCTCTGCTAAAAAGCCTTCAATGGTTTTCTACTTCCTAGAGGACCAGGGTTAACTCTTTCCTCTGTCCTAGACCCCTTTCTCAGTCTGACAAAGCTTAGAGATCCTTTCTCAGACTCATACGTTTAAAGGCACGGGATAAAATACATAGCATTACAAAGAAAACCAGTTATACTGAAACACAGTTATAATTTTTTTACATTCACAAACTAAGAACCCCCAATCTAGGATAAAGCACAAACTCCAAAGCTTGACATTTAAAGCCATGCACAGCCTGGCCTGCATCCTGCCTTTCCCGTCTCAGTTCATTTTGCTCCTCTTTGTAAACTCTACATTTCAGCCAAACCAACCTTCTAGCTTTCCCCCAGGTTCACCCTTCCATTTCCTATCTCCGTGACTTCCCACAGACCACGCCCCATGCCTGAATGGTCCTTCTTCTTCCTTGGGTTTGACCTCTCAGATTGCCTATCTTCCCTTCAAGGCTCAGCTCTCTGAGCATCTTCCTAATTAATTAAGCCTTCCCTGATCCCCCTCAGGTATTAGTACTCTTTCTTCAAATTACTTTGTAATTACTTAACCTTGAGTATATGTTATATATTCCAGAAGACTGTATTTTACTGTGCCTCTGTATTCTTATAACCCAGTACAGCCTTGTGCATAGCAGATACCAAACATGCATTTGGTAAATTGAGCAACACTGGGACAATTTATGAATGGTACCTTACATACAGTCAAATATTTTTAAAGTATGTAACAAAATGATAAAGTTTCACCATTTCCCTCAGAACTCCTGAGTCTCTCCACAGTGGATAGAGTGCCGGGCCTGAAGTCAGAAAGACTTCAGCCTGTGAGACCTTGGGCAAATCATTTAACCTGTCTGCCTCAGTTTCCTCAGCTGTAAAAAGGGGGTAATAACAGTACTTTCCTCCCAGGGTTGTTGCAAGGATTGAATGAGATAATATTTGTAAAGAGCTTAGCCCAGCGTCTGATACATAGTAGATGTTTAATAAATACTTGTTCTCTTTCCTTCCTCCTCCTTCCCAAGGTCTCAGAGATCATAGCTGTCCTCAGAAGAAACCAGGTCATTTCAAGAGCTAACTAATCCCAGTCCACTGGGAAGATCACGCAGATCCTTCGCTTAATCCAAGGGACAGGAATGAACAAGTATCTTCTCATTAGTTTCAGGACAGGGGTGGGGAAGAAGTTAAGACACACCAGAGAACCCTGGGAATGGGGACAAGCCAAACAGCCAAGCGTAAATACAGAGGAGCACCAACTCAAAACATTTCACTGTAAGAGGACAAGTAAAGCCCTATGGATTAAGTCATATTATGTAAAGCTTAAAATGTATATTCAAATTTCATGACGTATTACCAAAGGTACCACAGTAAGACCTTCCTCACATTCAATTCAATCCGTTTATTAAGCGTCTCCTACACGTAGGGAACTGCGCCCAAAAGCTGAGAGAGATGCCAAATTTGGATAACTCGGGGTCTTTGTCCTCCTGGCGCTTTTCAGTCTAGTGGAGGGTTAAAAATCAGACAAAGATAACTGCTGATGAAGCTTCTCCAAACTTAGCCAGGCTAGTCCAAAGACAACAGATATCAGCAGACCTTTCCAGCTGGCACAGCCTTAGAGAACCCAAGGACACCTGCATTCCAGGATGAGGCACTGCAGAAGCAGAAATATTATCATCCCTGTTTCACAAATGAGGAAACCAAGGCTTAGAAAAGTTCATTCACTTGCCCTCAGGTATACGCACAATATTTTTTTTATTTAACTTTTAATTTATGGAATAAAACAAGAATTTCCATAATATAGTATAATTTTTAAAAAGATGAGGATACACTGGCTGCCCCTGCAGCCTCTCCTTCTGGTTGACTGGTTCATGCCACACCCTCCATTTTAAGGAGACGCCCAGGCCAAACATGTCTCCATTCCTCTCCAGGATGTACTTCAGTGACTCTGAACTGCTCTACCCTTCATCTCATCTTCCCTTGCCCCCCCCCACCATACACACCCTTTGCAGATTCCTTTAATGCGCTTCCTCTACCCGTTAGAATGGAAGCTCCCTGAGGGTTTGTGCTGATATTCCCAACACTTACTACAATCTATAGCAAAGATTTAATAAACATTTGTTGACTTGACCAAAATCTAATCCCTAGATTTCAACAGAATGGGGGATCTGTTATCAAATTAAGCCTAAGTATTCCCAGAGAGATTGAAAAACTGAGTGCCTCAAGTTATTGCAATAGATAGATAGGCATCTGGCCTGCTGTTACCACAGGCGGGGTGGATGGAGAACAATATGCCCAGATAGGAGAGGAGAAATTGTCCAAGTGATGTCATAAATGGTACTGGGAAGGTCCTAAAAATATGGGGAAGATAATATCAGATAGATACAGTTCTACCCTTAGAATTTACAATGGTACCACAGTTTATTCCAATCACCGTATCAGTCTCAAATTCAGAGATTTATTTTTTAGTTATTTTATTTTATTATCTTATGGTTTTTTTTATTTCGAGAGACTATTTGGCATAACAGAGAGAACCCTAGACTTCTTATCAGAAAGACCTGAGTTTAAATCCTGTCTCAGATACTCACAAGCTGTGTGACTCTGGGCAAGTCATTTAACCTCTCCGAGACCCAGTTACCTTCTCTACAAAATGGAGAGAGGAGTAGCACTTACCTCACAGGGTTGTAATATATGTAACATACGTAAAATGCTTTGCAAACCTTAAAGCATTATATAAGGAATCAACAATTCCTATTATGTTCCTATGGATCACAGATCCTTGGCATTCTAAACAACAGTAACGCTTCTCAGTAACAATTCAATGAGCTTAGAAAAACTTGGTAGGAGCCTGGCCACTTAAAAATTAAAGGTCTGAGAGATGGAATCTAAGAGAACATTGATATCCTTCTCATAGAGCTGCCAGCAGAACCACAGACCTGGAGAGAGAAGTACTCCAGGGTCCTTGCGACTGGAATAAAGGTGAAGTTTGGTGTTAATAATAGTCCTTTTGATCCCAAACTGGCCTATCCTTTAAGGGGCTGCCATGCCAAGATCTCATAGTCTGATGATCTGTCTAAGCCTGGAATAGAGGGAGGCTATGGAGCAAGATGGAGATAAAGTGTCTACTACCCACAAGAGCCTGGGCAGGAATATGGGGTCACTTTATACAAAAAAGATAAGGAAGCACAGGGAGTTTAGTCTCTCACACAGCAGCTGGATCAGGATGTAGCCTCTAGGTCAGAGGTGAGGAACTTAAGGCCTCGAGGCCACATGTGGCCCTCTAGGTCCTCAAGTGTGACCCTTTGACTGAATCCAGACTTCACAGAACAAATCTCCTTATGTGGCTTTGAGGCCACAGGTTCCTCACCCCTTCCCTAGGTTATTTCTTCTTTCTTTAAGTACAGGAGACAAGCAGCTGCTATACAGAAAAATGGATAGATCTCCGTCTCTCTGTCTCCTTACACCTTGCTGGGTGATGGCCCGAGCAGGGACCTCTTCTCAAGGACCTTGAATCAGAAAGCTGTAATCAATATCTTCCTCTCCTTCCCACGAATGCCAGCTCTCACTTAATACCTGTGTGCAAAGCCTATGTTCCTCTCACTACACGATGCCGCTGTTCCAACAGCTCCAGGAGTGAGGCATTTACAGGAGTTGAAAACGGAATCATCTTGGGATTGATCTCAGAGGTGGCAAAGGGGAGCCTGCTTAGGAGGACCACCATTAGCCAAGGTCATCTTGGGCAGGAGAAGACGAGGTCAAGCCATTGAGTGTTGCCAAAGGGTAGAGAGAAGGGAAGCTAGTGGGCTTCTCCAGTGAACAGTAGGTGCTCAGACTGGCTAATGAGAGCAGAGTCAAGTCCTTGATCAGATGAGGTTACAAGAGAGAAATTCAAACTGAGGATGAGGTGGCAGGAGAGGGTAGGCAGTGTGGGTAATGACTTGCCTTTTTAGGCAATTTGAACTGGAGACGTCCTCCTTAAGTAGGTTTACTTGGCAGCTCACTGAATCAGTCATTCTGTAAGCAATTATTGGTGCCAATATGTACTAAGCTGTTTGTCACTACCCTCTCACCTATAAAATGGGGCTGATACCTCTCAGTGTTACTAAGAATGAAAATACAGCACAATTTAAAATTAAATTTATATATATATATATACATGTGTATATATATATGAATTTTTTAAATATAGCACAATTTAAAGTGCTGTATAAATGCCAACTATTACTATCATGTATGCCATCCAATTAGACTGAAGGCATTGTGATTTGTTAGAAAAAGTACTGGACGTGAAATCAGAGTTCCTGGATTCAAATTCTGTTACTAGCTGAGTGACCTTAACATCTCTGAGCTCCTTCTTCCATATGTGTGGGTTGTGATACCCTAGAAACTGAATCCAAACAACACTGGATTTGGAATCCAAAGACCTGGGTTCAGAACCCATCCTGTCACTTAGTAGGTATGGGACTGGATTGCTTACTTTCTCAGGGCCCAGGTTTCCCCATCGATAAAATGAGAGGGTTAGACCAGAGGATATCAAAGGTCACTTTCAATTTTAAAATCCTATCAGGACTTGTCTTTCAATATGATAATAAAAACTACTGCCTTTTCAGGAAGCTTAGGGGTAAGGACAGCTCCTTTATCAGATTTATGAGATAATACATTAATTTTTCAGGGGCCAGAAGAACAACATCCTGAAATTTTTATGCAAATGGAATTTTCACTGTCTTTCATGGGAGCTAATAGATTCACAGGGCATAGAGCTAAGCCATGAAACAATTGGACATATCTTGCAATTTCTCACGGATGTTATCGTCCACATTTTTCTTACATAAAAATGATACAAATGACTGTAGCTACAAAGTACAAAGCTATATTTTTTAAACTGAGCAATCATACTAGAGTATTATTGCAAATACCCCCTGAGAAACCTCTCACACATCTCTACTGACAGGGTGATTACCACTTACCATGGAAAAATAAAAGATAATTACAACTTACATTTTTTTTTATTTTTCAAATGTTTTCCCTTCCTCTTAAAGATGCTTCTTATTAACCTGCTGCAGATGCCCATGAGGAGAGGCTGATATTAAAGGAAATTCGGCATACTCAATTACTTTAATGGATCTGTGGTTTTATCCATGTGGACAGTCTCTCCGACATTGTAAACTGAAGCCCATCCTTTGTGATGCCTGTTCATGGCCTCCTATAGGTTCACCATTGCTTTATATGTCATATTCCCAGAATATAGTATTCCATGAATCACTGCTATGTAATATCACCAACAGAAAACTGGTAATGAAAGAATAAGCCTCAGTTTCTGGGTAAGTTTGAGGTTATTAAATGAGCCTCAAAATTTCCCAAAAGCAACACAGCCCCTCATTTCCTCCTATTTCAATTCAAAGTTCAACTCATTGTACATTTGTTCTGTCTGTCAAAGACTCATATATACATGTATGTGTATTTAAGTATATGTATATACATACATACACACACATAAATATAGATAGCTGTCCTTCCAGATACATGCCAAAATCCATTCATCCACTTGGTTTTTCCAATAAGTATGATGAAGCTAAATGATTTTGAATGGTCACAGATCTCTTCTGAGACACCCTCAGGGCAGCTAAGTGGCACAGTGGATAGAACACCAACCTGGGAGTATCCTACCTCTGACACTTATTAGCTATGTGACCCTGGGCAAGTCATTTAACCCTGTTTGCCTTAGTTTCCTCATCTATAAAATAAGCTGGAGAAAGAAATGGCAAATCACTCCAGTATCTTTGCCAAGAAAACCCCATATAACCTCACAAAGAGTCAGGAACACCTGTAAAATGACTGAACCACAATATTCCTATACCTGTAGTCAGAAGCATTTTGCATTAGCTACTATTATTTACAGTGAGCCAGACAGTCTTCACATGCTCCCTTTTCCCCCTACACTCTCTTTATCTTGTCATATTCTATTTACCCCATTATTTTATAAAGAAATTAGTAGCAGCTAAATATTGTCTTATATTTATTATTATTTATAATAACCAAGGTAGGGGAGAGGGCAAGTCTGGATAAAAGTGTTGTATGCATTATTCCACTCTTTGGGATATAAAGGTGGATGAACAATAACTTATTCCCTTAGATAGAGTCAACCTACAATAGTTTTCTTTAGCCAGCCTAAGGGGATAATCAGGAGAAATAATAAACAGGGAGAGGAATGAATAACCTGAAGCGAGTTATGTTCTTTTGTTAGATATTAGTGAGCCAAAGCCTGGCACAAAGAGGGAAGGGAGAGAGGCTTTCTCCCGTAGGCACCATAGATTCCTATTGGAATCCTTTTGCTGTATCCTCCTGGATCTATCAACTATACCAATATCCCCTTCTAGCTGCTTGTCAGTGAATGAAGATATTTATAGGGTGAGGGACAATTCTCATCTATTGACACATATCCCCAATGCTTATATTACATCATATTTGCAGATCTTTTCCACTTTTCTTCTCTTTGCTTTCCTTGCATTTTCATCTTTAAATGCTCTTGGTATGACTGTTTAGCTGAGTTTCTTTCTACATTTTGTTTAAATTGTTTTTATACTCTAATGCTTCTCTCTGTTTTATGAGGGGCTATTGCGAATAATTCTCCTTTATCATTTTACGTAATATTTTACAATTTTTTAATCTAAATCATTGTTGCCTTGGGCTGACAATTCTCCTCTTGGCAAGTAAATCAAGTGTTTCTCAAGGTGCTTTTTAGGCTTTTGTGGTCTCCTAGTTATGACAATTGATACACATCAGCTAAACTTTCATAGAACGTAAGATTAGATTGTGAGCTCCTTGAAGGCAGGGACTGTTTTTGGCTTTGTATTATCAGCACTTAGCATAGTGCCTGGCACAAAGTAGACTCTTAATAAATACTTATTTATTCAACATTTGTTGCAAAAGATAAAGGGTAGAAAAATTCTATAAAGAATCTGATAAAACCCTCCACATTTCAACATGCTGTCTGATACTCAATGACTTTGGTGCAAAGGTGGGAGTAGATAAGGATGTTGAGAAATAAATTGGGATGAAATGGATCAGGACTAAGGAATGAAAGAACCCAAAGATTTGTAAATGATTGAGAAGGCTCATGACTCCATATCACAGAATTTTATTCAGAAAAAGAGTCGATTGCCTACATACGTGGTGAACATGGACTAACATCATAAAAAAGAAATATATAATATTTTAGCAGACGAGAAATTACTCATTCATGTGGGATTCATTTCTGAATCAGTTGTCTGTGTATACTTAGATGGCTCACTTGTTTGAGCAAACTTTAAAATTAGTGTAAATCTAGAAGAAATGATAAAAAATGCCTGCACTTGAAGCTACTCAGTACAGACCTATTGAAACACTGTCTTGATAATGAAAAATGGGATGTGGCTGGAAAAAAGTGCACAGACACAGACTATATTGTTGTTGTAGTTATTGTCCAACAAGAGTCATGTCTGACTCTGCATGACTCCATTTGGGGTTTTCTTGGCAAAGATACTAGAGGGGTTTGCCATTTCTTTCTCAAACTCTGAGGCAAATAGGGTTAAATGACTTGCCCAGGGTCGCACAGCTTGTGTCTGAGGCCAGATTTGAACTCAGGAAGATGATTTTTTCCTGACTCCAGGCCCAGTACCCTGTCCACTGTGTCACCAAGCTGATCCTTCCTAACAACTAGAGCTATCCAAAAACAGAATAGGCTACCATGGTGGGGACTGAAGGGGGAGCGGCAGGAGAGAGCCTAGTGAGTTTCCCCTACCTGGAGGTCTTCAAAAAAATGAATGACCACTTGTTGAATACATTGCAGGGTAGTGAAGATTCTTCTTCAAGTATGGGTTGGACTAGATGTCCCCTGAGGTTCCTTCCAAAGCTGAAATTCTATGGTTGTATTCACAGCAAAAATGCAATTTCTATGCACTGTTTCTACTAAGCAAAAGTCCATTTCTACTCATTTATATCAGTTTTAAGTCATGGAAGGAGCTTAGTGGGCTCCCAGTCAAATAGGAAATGCCTGAAATAAACTCACCCTCATATTTTACCATTAATAAGAAGCTTTAATGACAGCAAAATGCTGTAACAGGCCGTGATTTCTTTTTTTCCCTACCCCATGGGGTCACAAAATCATTAAGTGCTGATTTTGAATAGCCACATTATCTGACCCAGTCATTGGCTTGCTTCACACAGCTAACCGCTTTACAGAAGAAGGAGGAAATTAGGAAAATAACAGCTGCTGCACCCAGGTTCACTATTTCAGACTCTGCCTTCACAGGCTATTAATGTGAAAATCAAATCAGTTATGTAAACTTTGCATTTACCCCATCGCCAAGTCTTAGATGGAACATAGGATGTCAGACCCTTTTTTAACTGGTAAGCTCTTATTAGTCATGTATGTGCCACACCTAGTTAAGTAACTGCGGGAAATGGATGTTATCCTAGATATTCCTTATGGGATGGGGAATTATTTGAGACATAGAGTGCCCAGTGGCCAGGAAAGTTACTGTATTCTTATGCTGAGAAAGAAATGAGGAGAGGGCAATGTTTTCTGCCTGGGAAGCCTACAAGGTCATGATGCCGAGGACCCGCTAACATGGACTTTAGGCTTTCCTAGGGTCGCTTGGTGAGGCAGAACTGGGGCACAAGCCCAGAGGGGTCACTGCAGCCTCCATGTGCTCACATAAAAGTATCTTGTATTCCTCCTCAGTTTTCTTATAGCCTATTATACTCATTTGAAAAATAAAGGCGTCTGCTGCCACTGTGAGATGGCTGTTTGCTTATAAAGTAATGCTGCCAGCAGCAGGAAACAATTCAACTAGAACTAATTTAGGGGGAAGCTGGAAGGCAGAGCCCACCCAACACACACACACACACACACACACGCCCACAAGAAACAATGTGCAAATTGTGTGAACTCTGTGCAAAACTCAGACCCTCTCTGTTATCCCAGTACTGAACTCCCTTGGAAACCCTTGACCCTTGCCAAGACCAAGAAACCCCAAGGAATCTCTTGAACCCTCCCTAGACCAAGTCTCTTACTCTTTCCTAAAAATTTTGTTTGACCCTACTAACCAACTCCTGCTTATGATGCAATTAAGACCCTCTGCATCTGTTCCCTTAGCTTAGAACCCCAGGCAATTGACTCTGGCTCTTTCTGATCAATGCAATGTATCTGAGTAGGAATCTTCCAGCTATGGCCTCTCCTTACTCCCCAGACCAGAAAGCCTCTATCACAGAAAGTTTTCTATCATAGCAGGTCCTAGAATAGTGAAGGAATAGTACAGGGGTCTATGGTTTGAGCGTGAGTCATTAAGGTAAAGTTTCTTAAAAGAACAGAAATTACATTGCTTTGTTGACTTTTTTAAATTTCATTTCCCACGAGTGGATGGATAGGCAAGACTAAGGTCATTTGGAGTTAAACTGAAAGTTTCAGTTCAAGGAGGAACTCAGAATAATAGGATTCCAAGGTTCCTGAAAGGATATTCAAAGTTATACCAATTAAATATTCACCATCTGATCCAAAATATTCCCCTCACTGGAAAAACAGGAATATATCTCACATAGTAAATGCTCTTGTATACCACAAATGGAATTTTGCTATTTTTTGATTCAGAGGAGGTAGGATAATTTTACAAACATTCATCCCACTGGGAAATTCTGTAAAATGCAGCTTTCCACCCTAAGCAGGTGGGATAGCTCAGAGTTGCAAACTTGGAAGACTGCCATTTCTCTTGCAGTTTTTCCATCCTACTTATTTTTCTCAATTTACTCGCTTCTTCACCATCTTCATTCTCTCCTAGTTTGACTTTGTCTCTGGGAGGGCTTGTTCCGCTTCTGGCAGAAGCAGAAAGAAGCTCACCAGAGACACACTCAGAAGGTCGCATGAGTAGATGTCAATGACCCAGGGCTGCTCTGTGAGGCTGGCCAAGTGCTGAGACAAAGCAGTCAGCAGCCAGGGGCTTGTTTGTCTGCTGAGGGAATGAGTTATAGAGGGGCTCCAAGGGGAAAAGAAGGAAAGGACAGATGGAATGAGAGATGGAGGGAGGGAAAGAGAGAAGGAGGGCAACCAAGGTTTTTCTTTTAATAAAACTGGAAGGTTTCAACTGTACATACACAGCATCTTCAAGAGGCACCTGTACCGTCCTGCATTTTTAGTATGCATGTTATATTTTCCAAAAGGTAATCTTCAAAGTCATCAAAAAACCTATCTGTGAACAGTGCTGTGCTGGGCACTTTATAAAGGGAGTTAACAAACAGAGCCTGCTCTTCTCCGGGGCAGATGTGATCTTAATCTACCTGAATTTTCAAGTCTCTTGCAGTCACAAGGACATTTGTGGCATTATTTACCAACTCCTACTTCAGAGGCTTAGTTTCACTCCGAGGTGGATTGGTGACCCCAAAAATCAGTCACATTCTCTTTTTTCC
Organism: Phalanger gymnotis; assembly: GCA_028646595.1. Taxonomy (NCBI): domain Eukaryota; kingdom Metazoa; phylum Chordata; class Mammalia; order Diprotodontia; family Phalangeridae; genus Phalanger; species Phalanger gymnotis. The sequence goes on along the minus strand of CM053624.1, from coordinate 268,169,064 downwards.
CCATCAAGCAAGAAGGAGAATTTGTAGAAATGCAACAGCCCCTCCACCTCCACTTTTCTGGGAACAGTAGTTAGTTACAATGTTCAGTCCAATCCCTGACAAACAGGATGCCAACTGGAACAGGTAGAGTAGGATATGTAAGACTTGCCCGCTTCACATTCCCTAAATAGCCATTATTATGTTTACCTGTAAGGGAGTTGGAGCAGGAGACCTCATCAATGGCTTGCTTCATGCCTGGATCAAATCTGGGTCTCTGTTATTAAGCTAACATCTACATAGCCCTTTAAAGAGCCCTGTGAAATAGGAAAGTGAGCCCCAGATTTCAGAAAGCAATCTCTGCCTGAACTCTTCAAACTTCTAGTTTCACCCAAAAAGGGGTGGGGGGGGGGGGCTTCAGCTCATAAGCCCACAGATTTAGAGCTGAAATGAGGGTAGAAGGTCATCTAGTCAACCCTCCTCATTTTACGTGGACTTGAATCACATGGTTTGTTGGCATAAGAACAAGGATGGAGACTCTGGAAGATTCTCCCTCTCTGCCCTTTTCCTCTTCTCCTTTCTATCTATGTCTTCCTGATTTGTCCAATTGTGGGCACTTAAATACATTAAATACTTTTTTTTAGGGAGACACTGATGATCAATGAGAGGAGAGTTTGAGGGAAGTTTTTTCTTTGTCTTGACAGAAATCACGTAGTAGATTTATAAGCCTCCAAAGCCAGTCAGTCCTTTCCTAACATTCATTATTGGCCTATTCAATGGGAAAGACTCATGGGTCGTTGGTCCTCTTTGAGAACAAAGGTCAACAACAATGACTACAACAACAACAATGTTCATCATACTCTTCCAACCTATCTGTGGTCTCTTCAACTACTGTCAAGTACCCCTAGAAGACCTAAAGCCACCCCTCATCCCACACCTGCAAAATGAGAAAATCAAAGCACATAACAATAGAATTATTTTAATAGCTAAAAATATTCTCAGTAAGTCATTTGGTCCACCCTTATCTTCAGGTTGATTACATAGGCTGTTTCAGGCAGCATAGAGAAAGTGAGAGAAGTGGCACAGTGGATAAAGTGCTGGGCCCAGAGTCAGGAAGACTCATCTTCATGAGTTCAAATTCAGCCTCAGACATTTACTAGCCTATTGATCCTGGGCAAGCCACTTCGCCCTGTTTGCGTTAGTTTCCTCATCTGTAAAATGAGCTGGAGAAGGAAATGGCAAACCACTCTAGTATCTTTGCCAAGAAAACCCCAAAGAGGGTCATGGAAAGTTGGACACAACTGAAATGACTGAACAACTACAAACAAAAAAAAAAAAGAAAGTAATAGAATGTTAGACTTGGAACCCTGAAGACCTGCATTCAAATCTTGCCTTTGATACTAGCTGTCTGACGATGACACTTACTATCTTTCTGAGCCTCAGTTTCCTCAACTGCAAAATGGAGATTGTAATGATCATAGAACAGGAGGTTTTGCATGATGTGTTTCGTTTCAGAAGAAAATGCTAAATTTCACTTTAAGCTTAGTGAAAATAAAGATAATTGGTTTTTCTCCATCCATATTCACCAACCCTGAGAAATCTATCCCTAGGTTAAGAATTTTTACTATACAATACCACTACTAGGTCTATATCCAAAAAGAGATTAAAAAAAAACCAAAAAGTTAAAGGAACTATATGTACAAAATATTTATAGCAACTCTTCTCTGGGAGCAAAGAATTGGAAATTGAGGGGATGTCCGTCAATCGGGGAATGGCCGAACAAACTGTATTATGTGACTGTGACGGAATACTTTTGTGCTATAAGAAATGACGAACAACAGCAGAGTCTGAATGCAGATTGAGGCAGACGATTAGCTCTCTTTTTTTCTCTTTTCTCTTTTGGTTTCGTTTCTTCTTTTTCATGATTCATTCCATTGGTCATATTTCTTCTTTACAACTCGACTATTATGTAAATAAGTTTAATGCAAAGGTATATGTAGAACATATATTGCATTCCATACCTTCTTGGGGCAGGGAGAGGGAAGGGGAGGGAGGGGAAGAAAATTTGGAACTCAAAAACTTTTGGAACTGAGTGCTGTAAACTAAAAATAAAAAATCTAATTAAAATAAAAAAAGATATATTACCATATTAAACAAAGATAAATATTGAGCTCATAATCCATTAATAATTTTTAGAAATAGATTGCTGCTTCACAACTCCGGCAACAATGTGCCCTTCTTTCTTCATCTTCTCCAAAAGGGATCATTTTTGTCATCTTTGCCAATTTGTTGGATATGAGGTAAAACCTCAATGTTGTTTTGATTTACATTTCTCTTTTTTTTCATTTTTTATATGGTTGAAAATGCTTTGTAATTTTTCTTTTGAAAACTGTTCGTTTCCTATTACGACTTATGCTTTGGAGAACGGCAGTTAGTCTTTTACTTTTATGTTTATTTAACATCTTATGAATACCAGACCTTTATCATAGATATTTAATATAAAGATTTTTTTACCCCCAATCAACAGCTGCCTTTGTTATCCCAGCTATATTGATTTAAAAGTGTTTCAGTTTCACAAAATCAAAATTATCTTTTTATCATTATGTTTATACTTTTGTGAGCTTTCATCTAGAAGTTGTGAGCCATACTGCATTAATAGAAATGAAGCATTGAGACTTGTGGAACTGAGTGTTGTAAAGTAAAAAAATAAATAAATTTTAAAAAAATGATAAGCAGGATGCTCCCAGAAAAAACCTGGAAGGACTTACTTGAGCTGATGCAAAGTAAAACATACTGGGTACAAAGTGACAGCAATATTGTACAATGATCAGCTGTGAGTGACCTAGCTATTCTCAGCAATACAACTCTGAAGGACTTATGATGAAAAATGCCATCCATCCCCAGAGAAAGAACTGATGGTGTCTGAATACAGACTGAAGCATGCTTTTTTTACTTTATTTTTCTTGAGGGTTTTTTTGGGGTCTATGTTTTCTTACACAATATGATTAATATGGAAATATGTTTTGCATGATTATACAAGTATAACCTATATTGAAGTGCTCACTTTCTCAATGAGAGGGGTGGGGAGGGAAGAAGAGAGAGAATTTGGAACTCAGGGTTTTAAAAATGAATGATAAAATTACATGTAATTGGGGCAAAATAAAATACAAAATAAATTTTAAAATAAACTGAAGCCACACCCCCCTCCAAAAAAAAGAAGTTCTGATGTAGCAATGACCTGACTGGGCTGTTTCCAGACTTAAATGAGATCATGTATATAAAAGCTCTCTATAAATCTTAAAAATTATATTAATGTTAATTATTTCAATTATTCCTGGAAAGACAAAAGACCAGGATTCTTTTCTCTGCCCTGACACTAATGGGCTGTTTGACTTTGGATTAATCATTCATCTCCTTCGGACTTAGGTTTCCATATCTGAAAAACAAGTGGTTAGACTAAATGAATTCTTACATCCTATGGTTCAGAAGCAATGAGATTCAGTGGTCTCCAGTGGTACCTTACTTCTTTATTCTTTCATCAAAAATGTCTCCCTTTTGTCCAGTTACAACTTAAACCTACTTCCTACCATTCCATCTTCTGCCCTTTTTGGTAATAGGGCCCCTTATCTTGTTCGGGAAAATCAGTAAGTTACCCACAGTCTTACCTCAGGCTAAATGGCCCCGGCTCCACCTTTCTTCATCGGATCTATTTTAATCGTGGGCACAGATCTGTGGGGACAGTAATACCTGCCTTGCCTACTTCACAAGGTTGTGAGTTAAGCATTTTACAAAGAGGCAACCTACTCACAGGATGTGAAATTCAGAAAGGAACATTTAAAGCCTAGAACTAGGGCTGCAAAGAACCTCAGAGGCTATGGAGACTAACCTTGTCATTTTTCAGAAGCAGAAACTGAGGCCAGGGAGATTTTGCGATTTTTCCATCGTGCCAAGCTGTATCCCCAGAGAATATTTGTCAGAGGCTAAGATTCCAAGGATAGGGCAATGAACTTACACACAGCAGCCAATGAAATTGAACCCATACAGACTTGCTGAAAATCAGTTAAAGGTTAACTACTTATATGGTATCAGAGATTTAGAGCTGGAAAGGGTCTCAGAGGCCATGTAGTCTACCCCTTTATGAGTGATGGTTAACATTTTAGAGGTGAGATAACTAAGGCTTAGAGAGGTTAGTTATTAATCATGGTCTTGCAGAAAATGCAAAACACCACAAGAAGCTAATTAAAGCCCCAGTAAAGGTGAGAGCTCCAGGCATCCACATCTGTAGTTATATATGCTGCCCACCTGGCCCCTCTACCCTCTCAGGTTAACTAAAAATCAGTTTATTTTTCAAAGGGTCAAAGGATTTTCCATCCTCTTAAAAAAGCTAAAATTTCTCTACATTTCAAGATTTGTTTCCATGAATATTATTGTTGCTGTTCCCTCATTTAAGGATGGAATCAAATCAAATTAAAATCAGGTAAGTTTAGTAAACAGCTGAAGACTAACTGTAAAAACTGTCAAACTTATCCACAAGACAGATGAAACCAACTCCATTCATTTTTTTCCACTGTGCTTAAGGCATTGATGTTACTCACTGAGCAAACTTCTTTGCCGTTCCCTTTCACTACATACCATTATTTGTCTTCCTCTTTTTCTCCCCAGGCCCTCCTTCCTTTACTCATTCCTCCACCCCATCACTTCTCCTAAGATACACGTCAGCCAGCATTCCTTCAAAGAAAGTTTCATCAATGATCCTTCATCTCAAATGTCTCTCCCCATCCCCTTCATGTTCTTCACCCTCCACAGAGGGAGCAGAATTTTAAAAGAGCAGCCTTCAGTTTAAAGATTTGCTTTTAGAATCATCTTATGTCTGCCGGACATCCAGGCAAGCCCAGAGCTATAAGAAAGAAAAAAAAGGATAAAGAAGTCTTTTATCTGCTCAGACTACAAAGGAGGAGGGAGAAGAGCTATAAGTGTAAGGACAGAAGTGAATACCACCCCTCCAAAACCTGGCATGGGAATATGGGACTCCAAAGCACAAACATGTACATGTCAAAGAGAATAAAGGTGTTTGCACCTATCCTTGATTTTTTTAAGGTTCTTCCAAGACAAGCTATTTCCAATCACTTCAAGAAATCACCCACACCCACCCCAATGAGGAAATCAAAAGGGAAAAAAAGTTTGCAACTTAGGAAGGTGTTATTAACTCATCGACAATTAGTGGTTGCAAGAATGAGGGGGTGTTTTCTGCTTAGTCTCTATATATCACTCCTTTCTAATCACTAGCCAAGAAAATAAGCTGAGGAATGAGATTTATACCTAGACATTTCAAGCAGGACAGATATAGTGAAAAGAAAATGTGGATTCATGTACCAGCTTGGTTTTTAAGTTAAGCAAGTTATTTCGATCCTCTTCATCTCAGAGTTTTTAAGGCCCCTGTCAGTTCTATGATCCTAAGCCCTTTCTGAAAATAAAAAGAGCACCTTTCAAAGCATATCCTACATTGACCCCACAAGTGCTTTTGACCACATAAGGAGCTTATAGTCCTCCATTTACACTCAAACTACTTGAGGAAGAGGTGGTGTCTGGATGGAAAGATAGAATGCTGTCAAAAAGACTCCAATCCTGCCTCTAACTCTAGCTGTATTATCATGGGAAAGGTCATTTAACCTCTCCAAGCCTCAGTTTACTCATCCGAAGAATAAGGGACTTAAACTCAGTGACTTTAAAGATTACTCTCGGTTATGAATCTACATGAGTTTGGAAAGCTCAAGTCTATTGTAGGACAGAATTTGAACTCTGAGGATCTGGGTTCTAATCCTGGATTAGATGAGATTAGGTCCTGTGGGTCCATGGCCAAGTCTATGAACCTCAGTTTCCTTTCTTATAAAACGAAGGGGTTGGACCTTCATGCCTAAATCTGTGACCCTAAGAGCTGTGATTGAACAAAGCCTGTCTTTGTAGAAACAAAGTTGGACTAAATTAAATATACAGGGAATGTACTCAATAGTCCCAGGTCACAGGATACAACTGCCAGTACCAACATCCTATTAAAAAAATCAAAAGTTTGTTGACAGGAGATTGCCAGACATCAATGTCTTTTTAAGGCTGCCTGCTTAAAATGATTGGTGACAACTGTCACTAAGTCATTTCGACCCCAGGACTGAAATCCAAGAACTCACTACAACTACCTGTGCCTACCACGTCTCTGAAGGAACGATCGCTGAATAACTATATAGCCAAAAGAAACAACACAACAATGGGTTTGGATAGATCATTCCCCAAAATACTGGGGGTGGGGAACTGGGAAGGAAAAACGACTTTAAGGTCGTCACTGTCTGTACAGCTCGTATATTAATCAAATAATTAACAAGTCTAATTGATTTGCTTTTAGAAATGAAAAAATTCACGATCATTACCCTTCCTCCCTAAAGAGATCACAAGGAGCCTTTCAATCTTGCCTTGAGACTATAAATTCCTAGACAAAAGGGTACCTGTCTTAGCTGCAGAATTTTTGTAGCACCTAGAAAGAGTTTTCCATACATGACTACTTGGTAAAATGAGACAGTCAAAATGTTTCTTAAAATAGGCATTATATTCAGGGTAAGTGTACTAAAGAACGACCATGCAAAGTGTATTATCCTAAGGAAGGGAGAAGAAGGGAGCTTTAAAGAAGGAAGGAAAAAAAAGTTCCTGCATAACAGTATTAAAAAGCTTCCCCTTTCCTTTAAATAGAGGGAAAATTTGGAAATAAACCAGAGCCACCTTCCTTTCAGTAGCATATGATTAAAATCTGCTTTGCTCTTAATTTGGCACTCTCAAATTACTGAACTCCTGCTGGCACTGCATGCTCACAGTTCACTGCTGCCCTTGAATTACTACACAACTTAAAAAAAAATAGTGGGCAAGGAAGGTGTCATCAATACAGCTGGTGAGGAAAATGCTTCAGTTCTAAAACCAGAGTCAAGAGATGTCCTTTGGTGTCACCTGTCCCATGATGCTGCTCAGCAAAAAAATGAATCTCCCTACGGACTTATTGTGCTACTCACCTGGGAACATAAGAGGCTATGTTATCCCTGACAAAGCTCCAGGTGGTAGGAGAAAACCTGAAGTGTATTTTTCCATAGCTGACTCCAGGGATTTCATTGTTTTTTATACCTAAAGTTTTAAAACAAGGAGATCCTGACAAGGCTCTATCCAGGACCCAGGCAGAAATATAATTGGCTTCTTGACCTCCTAGAAACTCCACAAAATATCATAGTTCATTTCCCTTCTTTTTCCATCTTAGTGAAAAGACTACATTATTAAATAGTGCTAATATTTGTTCAATAGCTATTCTCAAAAATTATAGGGCAAACTATTTTGAAAACTGGGTTGGCCAATCTACTGATACCACATGCATCTTCCCTTTTTTCAACTAACTTCTTGAAATTGAAAAATTCAGGCTGCAAAAAAAAGTAAATTCCTTCCCCCACCCCATTATCCAGGCATGTCAAAAGAGAAATATATTGAGTGATATACAGATAGTTAATTGAAAGTTTTCTTAAATAAGCAACACAAAGAAATAGAAGAAAACAATAGAATAGGACAGACAAAAGATCTCTTCAAGAAAATCAGATTGGCTAATATGAAAAAAAAAGAAAAATGTTGGATGTTGGAGAGGATATGGGAAAAGTGGAACACTAATACACTGTTGATGGAGTTGAGAACTGATCCAACCAACCTGAAGAGCAATTTGGAACTATACCCAAAGGCCTATAAAACTGTACATACCCTTAGATACAGCAGTACTATTGCTAGATGCATATCCCAAAAAGTTCCCAAAAAAGGGGAAAAGGACTTATTTGTACAAAAATATTTATAGCAACTCTTTTTATGGTTAAAGAACTGGAACTAAGAACTGGAAATCAGAAGGATGTCCATCTATTGGGGAATGGCTGAACAAGCTGTGGTATACGATTGTAATGGAATATTATTGCACTGTAAGAAATGACAAGCAAGTTGATTTCAGAAAAACCTGGAAAGACTTATATGAACTGATGCATTGTGAAGTGAATAGAACCAGGAGAACTTTGTACATGGTAATAGCAATATTGTTCAATGAAGAACTGTGAATGACTTAGCTATTCTCAGCAATATAATGATCCAAGACAATCCCAAAAGACTAATGATGAATCATACCATCTGCCTCCAGAGAAAGAACAGATATTGTTTGAATACAGACTGAAGCGTGCTATTTTCACTTTCTTTTCTTTCTTTTATTTGAGTCTTCTTGAAAAAAATGACTAATATAGAATTTTTTTTACATAATTGCACATGTATAACCTATATCTGGTTGCTTGCCATCTTGGGAAGGGAGTAGGGGAGGGAGAGAGGGATAGAATTTGGAACTCAAAACTTTAAATAAAAAATGTTCATTAAAAAGGGGAAAAAAGAAAATTAAAAATATCAAGGGAACATTTCATGGAAAAATGGGCATGCTAAAAGACAAAAATGGTAGAGACTTAACAGAAGTGGAAGAGATTAAGGAGGGATGGCAAAAATATACAGAAAAACTATATAAGGAAGAATTTAACATCACCGATAATCACAATGGTGTAGTTAATGATCTAGAGCCAAACATTCCTAGAGATTGAAGCCTTAGGGCTTTAGGAAGCATTGCTAACAATAAGGCTAATAGAGGTGACAGAATTCCAGCTGAGCTATTTAAAATCCTAAAAGATGATGCTGTCAAAGTGCTGTACTCAAAATGCCAGCAAATTTGCAAAACTCAACAGTGGTCACTGGAATGGAAAAGATCAGTTCATATCCCAATCCTAAAGAAGGGCAATGCCAAGGAATGTTCAGATTATTGAACAAATTCTCTCATTATGCTTAAGATTCTGCATGCTAGGCTTCAGCAATATATGAACCAAGAATTACCAGAAGATCAGGCTGGTTTCCAAGGAAGCAGAAGAACTAGAGACCAAATTGCCAATATTTGCTGGATTATGGAAGCAAGGGAGTTCCAGAAGAATAACTACTTCTGTTTCGAGCAGAGTCAGATTTTTATATTCTTGGGTTTAATGGTTATTGCAGATGGCGTCTGCAGCCCTGAAATTAAAAAATGCTTGCTCCTTGGAAGAAAAACTATGGGAAATCTGGACAGCATCTAGAAAGCAGAGACATCACCTTGCTGACAAAGCTCCATAGAGTAAAAGCTATGGTTTTACCAGTAGCAATGTATGGCTTTGAGCATGGATGGGCTATGATCTCCATGACTGGTAGGAAGGCCAAACTGATGTGATCACAGATCCATTCAAGCATTCAGCATTTTTATCACACTAGGTCTAAACCAGCCTCTCTTCAATTTTTACCCATTGGTCCTAGTTTGGCCCTCTGGGACCAGATAGAACAAGTGTAACCCCTAGCCTGACTAAAACTCTTCCACCCCGAACAACTCTGCCCTGCCCTTTATACAGGGCACGGTCTTCATTTCCATCGATAAGGAGAGTGTCCCGTACCAACAGCCTTAGGACAAGGCTTGCACATGTCTTATGCCATTTCCACAAATCAACCCTTTAAAAATACCCAGGTCCTCTCTAAGTCTTTTCTTCTACAGAATAAACATTAAATATATTATAAATAATACAAATATAATATAGTGTTGTATGCTATAATATATAAGTATGTTATATATTATTACATACAAATTATCATATTATATAATACAAATAATAAATATTCCTAGTACCCTCAAGCAATCCTCAGTTATCATTGTGTCCATCCCTTTCCCTGGCCTGGTTGCCTTCATCTGGACTTATTTTAGTTCACCAACATCCTCTCTGTGAAAAACCCTTTCATTCTGAGTCTTCAAGTTCAACTCCAACATAATTTGTGTGAGCTGGCCCAAGTCATTTCATCCCTCTGGGATTGTTTCCTCATCTGTAAAATAAAGGGGCTGGACTAGATCATTTCTAAGTCCCCTTCCAACTCTAAGCCCTATGATCCTGTAACTGAACACAATATTCCAGATACAGTCTGACCAGGGCAGAGCAGTCAATAAGCATTTATTAAACACCTACTATGTGTTGGGCAATGTCTGCTAAGTGTTGCGTAACAGGATTATCATCTGGCTCCTTCTGGATCCAACGCCTCTATTAATACAATCAACAATCCCATTACCTTATTAATCAGAGTTCTGTTAACACCTTACTACAAAGGTTAATCTTTTGCTGGTTTTAAGCAACATTTCAACCTTCGCCACATATCAATTAATGAGTAAATGAAAATGTGTTTGAATTTAAAATATTTCACATTTTCACCATCAGGGAACTAGGTTCAGGCAATACCAGTATTGAAATATCTAACCAAATATTAGAGTCTTAATCTAACAAAAAGCTACCTTTTACTATATAAATAAATCTTATTTATTAATCTGCTAATCATTTGATCCTATTGCTAATTAATATACTTTTTAACAGATATATATGTATGTGTATATTATAGAGTGGTACGTATGTTATTTGCATATATAGCTGTATACATATATTCATAATTTCAGATGAAACTCCGTTATAAGTGTTAGGTTTTCAGTCATTTGAGCTGCTAATAATTGCAAATGCCTATCGAGGTGTTCACTGTGCTTTATTTCCCTTTCATTAATCTTCATAATATGCCTAGAACTGAAGTAAAAAAAAACCAAAATTATTCTCACATCCAATATACAGGGAAGCTGAGATACAATGAAATTAAAGGACCCTAGGGGAAGTAATATATCATAAAGAGACACAGTATGAGCTATCACTATCATTATGGTGTTATAATTTACAAAGCTCCAAGTAATGTGATTACTTATGTTTGTATGTTAATATAGGGAGTCTTCAGGTGACACTGTGTTAGAAAGCTCCTTGAGGACCAATTCTATATTATTGTACACTCTCCATTGGTAATAGTTTTATTTTATTTATAAATATAAAAACCATTTTTAGCTCAGGGGTAGTATAAAAATAGGTGTCTGGTAGATTTGACCCTAGGCTATAGTTTGCTGACCCCTGGACTGGATTATTAGGAGGGTTCCTTCCTGCTCTTCCATCCCTTAATCATATGGCCATTTCTGGTCATTCTTCCCAAAGAGGTCATGAAGGAGAAGAACGAGAGAGAGAGAGAGAGAGAGAGAGAGAGAGAGAGAGAGAAACATACTTTTATACATATATACTTATAGTGATGAGTATGATATAGACGTATGTGTATGTATATAAATACATATCTGTGTGTGTGAGTCCATGATTGGCTGTGTCCAAAGTTTATAACTCTATATAGCCAGGCCACCTGAGCCCAATTCTTCGATTCAAATTTACAGGAAAAAAATACAGGGGGTTGGGATGAGAAGGAGAGAGAAGACAGGAGAGCTGGATGGTTTTAGCAGTAGCCCTAGGCTGGCAGCTGTGAGGGAATGAATGAAAAGCAAGAAGGATACCTGAGTGACTCATGTATTAGAAAGGCAGTACGATGTAGTGGTAGTGGTAATGGTAGTGGTAGTGGCACTGGTGGTAGTAGGAGTGGTGGTGGTGGTGGTGGTGGTGGTGGTGGTAGTGGTGGTGGTGGTGGTAGTAGTAGTCGTAATAGTAACAACATTTCTATAGTGCTTACTATAAGCCAGCACTATGACAAGTGCTTTACAAATACGATCTCCTCTGATCCTCACAGCAACCCTGGAGGTTGGGTGCTATTATTATCCCAATCTTACAGTTGGAAAAACTGAGGCAGATGGAGTTTGAGGTCACAAGGCTAGTAGGTGTCCAAGGTCATATCTGAATTCGATTCTCCCTCCCTCCAGGCTCCCTGCTCCACCGCCTACCTATCTCTAATCATAATAGCTAGCATTTATATGGTGCTGTAAGGTACGCGAAACAATTTACATATATTTTCTATTTTGATCCTCATAACCACACTATGCAGTAGAAGCCATTACTATTCTAGCTTTATAGATCAGCCATCTAAGCCTGAAAGAGGTTAAGAAACCTTCATAGGACCACACAGTGATTAAGGGTCTGGGGCAAAATCTGAAATAGGTCTGTTAGAATTTAAGCTCCCTGAGAGTAGGAATTATTCATTCTTCATATTTGTTTCCCCAGTGCTCAGCATGGTTTCTGGCATACAATAGGTGCTTAATAAATCTTTGCTGATTGATTGATTCATTCCTGACTATGACCAGAGCACTAACCACAATGCCCAAAACAGCTAGCTGTCTATTTGCTATATGGGAGATGGGAGGGCAGAGAGCTTAAAGTCAGGAATAGCTGGATTCAAATCCAATATTTTCTAACTCTGGGCAAGTAAGCCTCAGTTTCCTCACCTGTAAAATGGAGGTAATAATATCTGTAGTACTTATCCCACAGGGTGAGGATCAAATGAAAAGATTATGTAAAATTCTAAGCACGTCCTAAAAGTCCCTTATGCAGTCGCATGCATTCAAATTCGCACTATTTGAAGTTCTAATTGTGTAAAATATGGCCATTGGTTCCAGCCTTATGGCAATACACAGTGCAAATTTGAATAATGCATCCACTTCAGAGGATTCATTAATCCCCCTAAGTGGTACTTAGCTAGTAAATTGCTATTAGCATGAAAACTGAGACCAAAACTGGCATACATGGGGTGAATAGTTTGGTACACCATCTATCTCCTGGCAAATATATCACGGCTTAGCCATTCTTGTTCTAGAATATTAAAAGTGCTCCAGGCTGACAAATATAATAGTTAAAGATTATTTGTCAGGATTCTTATAAAGCTTTTACCCCTTAAAAAATCTACTTAAAAATATTTTTTCAGTTTTCTGGCCATTATAACCTGCAGCTTTCTGGAAATCTCCCTCCATTTTTCTTAAACATCATGGGTAAGGTTGACTAGAACAAATAATTCAAAGCCTCACATTTGTTTAGGACTGTATAATGTGTTCTATTGGCAAAGTAATTTCTGCAAATGAAAACAGCTGACCATCATTTTGTCACTTTGACTGCCAAGTCTGTCCACTCCAGTTAGCCATCACCTTGTTTCTCCGTAATGTGGCCAGAATTTCCCACTACTGCTGCTAAGTTGTCATAGAAGAAGACAATCTCACACTGGCTTAAAAAGCCAATCTAAGACTAGGAAATGTGTCACCATAAGCATGAAGTACAACTCAGCCCCTAATTTTTTTCCTTATCATTCACAATTCCATAAAATTCTCTATCATTGGCAATATCCAATCTTAAAATAGCCATCTCTAGATTTGGGGCAGGGCCATATTTTCCTCCATTCTTAGGATCGCAGATCCTGAGCTGGAAGAGACCTTACAAGTCACTGAGTCCAACTCCATTATTTTATGGACGAGGAAACTGAGGTCCACAGGTAAAGTGACTTGCCTAGAGGCCATACAGCTATTCAATGTCTGAAATTTGAACTCAGGTAATCCTGGTTCCTCAAGGTGACTCCAAGTCATTCTTCTAACACTACCCTACATTGCCTCTCGTTTCTCCCTTAAAGTCCTTCCCTGATACCTCATCATGACCTGAAAGTGGCCATAGTATTTCAAAGGCTATGACAGTAGGAAACAAGCTCTTACTCACTGGAAAGGCTTCAAGTGTTGACCCAGCAATAGATTAAGTGTCTGTCTGAGGACCATCATGGCCAAGGTCATGATCAGAAGGCTAACCACACTAAAACGGGAGTTCTTAACTGTGGGTGCATAATTTTTTGATAACTTTATTTCAACATAATTGGTTTTCTTGGTATTTCTATGTATTTATTATATTTATTTAAAAACATCATTCTTGAGAAGGGCTACACAGACTTCACCAGACTACCAAGGGGTCCGTGACACAATAATTGTTACAAAAACTTTAACTAAAGGTTAGCCTGAGGTTAACAGGAAGAGAAAATTTAAGGGAGCCAGAATATGGTGCCTGACTTCAAGTATTTAAAGTGCTATCCTACAGAAGGGGGACTAAATTTGATTTGCCTGGCCCCAGACAGAGCTAGAATGTATCAGTATAATTTGCAGAAAAGCAGACTTCACCATGATGTAAGAAAAAACCTTTTAAAAACCACACAATTGGAGGTATCCAAAAATCAAAGACACTTCCTCAGGAAGAAATGAGGCTCCTCCCTATTGAATGTTTTTGATGGCCACTTTCCGGGGGAGGTTATAGAAAGGATTCTTATTTGGGCATGGATTAGATTAAATGGCCTCTTTCCTCCCAACTCAGAGATTCTGTGAATTTTTCCAGCCACAACAACTCACAAAGACCATCTACCCCAAGCAGTCTGTGTCATCGGAAGGGGTAACTATACCGATGATCCTTGAAGTATTTGTCCCCATGAGCAGTACCTAATTAGCACCTATCAGAAGTTCTCCAAATCATCTATCTGTGCCAGAAAAGCACTTGGTTTCAAAACAGATGCCTCCATAAAAATTTGACAGCTTTCCATTCCTTCTACCACCAAAGCCTTAAATCCAATGCCCTCATATTCTCGATGCAGAAGGCTTAAGAGTTCCATGGCCACATTTGCAAAACCTGTCCTTATTGACTATTGACCACAATAATATGTTTTTTCTGATCCCTCTGACATCAAATCTCATTTTGTATTCTGTCACGGAGGGTGGAGCAACCATTCATCAGCCTATCACTCACTGCTGTGAAAATTGCATTAGCTTCTCCACTTGACCAGCTCTAAAACGGTACTCAGCATCACTTTTTAAGCCCCCTAGAATCCCTGGCCAAAGGTCACACAGAGTTAGTTTCAAGTCAAAGCCATGCTTCCAATCTCCTCATAGTTTTCCAGGTTGGATCCCACCCGTAGAAGAATGTAAACTCCTGGAGAAGGGACCCAAGGCTTTTCATTTCATCTTTTTGCTCTATCTGGCGTCTAAAACCCTTGACAACGTGGCCCATCCGCACCTTTCAAGTCTTCTTAAACTTTACTCCCTCCCTCCCCTACCCCAGGATCCAGTGACTGGCTGTCTTGCAGCTCCTCACTCATGACACTCCACGTACTGACTCACACCTTTCCATTGGCTGTGAAAATGCTCTCCTTTCTCACCTCTGCCTCCGGCTTCCCTGGCTTCCATCAATTCTCAGCTCAGATACCACCTTCTGTAAGAGTCCTTCCTGGTCTCCCCTATTGCTAGTGCCTTCTCTTTGGGATGGTCTTCCATCTTTTCTGTATATATCTTGTGTGTGTGTGTGTGTGTGTGTGAGAGAGAGAGAGAGAGGGGGAGAGGGGGAGAGAGAGGGAGGGGGGGGTAG
>CM053624.1:268055750-268143397 GCA_028646595.1 Phalanger gymnotis | reverse complement strand
TTTCTCTTCTCTATTTCCTCCTCCTCCTCCTTCTTCTCTTTCTCTCCCTCCCCTTCCCTCCTTCCCTCTCCTATCTTTCCCTCCCTTCCTTTCCCCCTCTCTTATCTCCTCCTCCTTCTTATTCCTCTTCTTCTCTCCACCTCCCTTCCTCCTCCTTCCTCTTCCTCTCTCTCCTATCTCTTTTTCTCTTCTCCCATCTCCTCTTACTCCTTCTCCTCCTCCTTCTTCCTCTTCTCTTCTATCTCTCTCCCTACTTCCCTTTCTCTTCTCCCTCCATCTCCTCCTTCTTCTCTCTGTCTCTCTCTCACACGTCCTCTGCTCCTTTCCTCTTCTACACAAGATCTGACACACTTCACTCCGTCCTGCTACAGAAGATTGAACTGAAAGGGAGTTGAAACACATGTACATCCACCAGAGGACAGGCAGACGTACTCAGTTGGGGCAAAGAAGGGGAAATAAGAAGGTACCCTCCAAAGTTAAGAGTTCTGTAGTGTCAAAGGTGTTGGACAAAGTTGCCCAAATAGTGGCAGCATGCTAACAATGATATGAATTAAGTGGATTAAAACTACATTGGTCCTTGGAGGCAGCTAGAAGGCAGAGGGAGTAGAACTTAGAGAAAAAGAGACTGAGCTCAAGTGAAGTTATACCTTATACACTTATTAGCTGTGTGACCCTGTGCAAATCACTTAACTTTTCCCAGACCGAGTATTCTCATCTGTAAAATGAAGGGGTTAGACAAGATGGCCTTCAAGGGTCCTTCCAGATCCAAATCCATGATCCTGTAAAAAAAAAAGTCTGGTATCCCCAGCAAAGTGTCTGATGGAGAGTAGGTACTTGGATTGCTTGGCTGTTGGTATAAACAATGATTTTTTTAATTAGATTTTTTTAATCCCACCTTTGCTATCTGAGACTTTCTTCCCCCACAGTGGCTCAGTGGTTGAAGTAAATGTATAGCTTCTAAAGCAGCTATTTTGAAGGGGAGAATGTTCATCATTTGTAAAGTCCAATATGTCAAGATTTGAACTCAGATCCTCTGACTTCAAAACAAAGCTCTTTTCATTATACCATGCTGCCTCTCCACTATATTCTTGTGGGAAACCCAAAGTCCTTGCTGAACCTCTCATCTAGCTATGATCTCTTCCAAGAGTTCCCTACTCATCACCTTCTGTGTGACCTTTAAAATCTCCATCCTCTCCTTCAAGAATATCTGCCACTCAGCAGTTCTTTGAACAGTACCAAGCATTTATCCCGGCTTCATCAATCAGATGACAGAGATATTACTCTGTGGTGAAGTTGAGTGGGTCTATCATCGGGATTTATAATGGGCAGCATCTCGAATTAGTTAGTATGTTTTGCATTTTTAGCTTCATTGTCCCTTTTTGCTAGAAACAGGTGACAGGAACAACAAGGAAGAAGAAGCAGGAAGCTGGTGATAGAATCCTATTCCCCCATGGGATCTCCTACCTAGATGGAGCCATCTGGCTATTCAAAGCGTTTTGGTCAGCAGTTTCTATCCCAGAGAGAGAGAGAAAGAGAGAGAGAGATCACTACAATGCATAGAACACCTAGGAAGACCTGGGTTCAAAAATAGTCTCAGATACTGTGTGAGCCACAGCAAATTACTTATTTTCTCTCAGCCTCAGTCTCCTCACCTGAAAGACGGGAATAATAACAGCACCTACCTCTAAAGGGGGAGGGGATAGTAAGGATAAAATGAAATAAAATTTGTAAAGCATAATATAAATGTTAGCGGTTGTTATTATTATATGGTTATTCAGGAGTTCCCAATCAACTTAGTGAGGTTTACGAATGAGTTCATTGATCAATTTAGCAAGGCTTAAGGATGGTCGATCTTTCTCTGGGACTTTTAGTGCATTTCCTATTGAAGGTGTTTTCTAGCCATGCTCAGAAACATGTCCCTGAGCAGAGTATTTCCTTTGTTTCGTCAACCGGGGATCTTGTTTGGTTCAGGTTGTTTTGGGACAGAACTATCTTCTTTGTGCCGAGCCGATGAAAAGAAGTCTTCATTTTACACTTGGCCATTTTGGAAATACCTACTGAAAGGGTTTTCCCCATAGATTTAGAAACCTAGACATGAGCTATAGTCATTTCTTTTCTAAGGTTACCAAAGAAAGCACTGGAGTTAGGGATAGGAACTACTCCTGTGAATTCATTGATCCAGGAATCTCCTGGGTGAGCCATACTCCCTCAACCAATGCAAGTGGGCATTCACCTTCCCTGAAATTTATAGTCACTAGAACGTAAAGGTTAAGTAATTTGCCCAATGTTACACTGCCAGCATGTTTCACAGGCAGCACCTGAACCCAGATCTTCCTGACATCAAATCCAGCTGCCTCTCCTCTATTCCACCTTGCCTCTGAGATTGAGCCCAGTACATGTAAGCCTAGAACTCTGAGTTAAGGGCTATGAATGACCAAAAAAAATCGAAATCCAAAAATGTTACATTCTTGGGTACAGGTGTTCTCACTTCAGCAAAACAGCCTATGGCTAAGACTAAAGAGAATTCTACCAGCATAAGAACAGATGCTCTAACAGCCTTGGGGTCTTGACTCCATTCAGTTCATTAACCATGCTTAAAGAACAAATACTTGCAACCATTGTGGATGTTCAAAAGAATATGTTGCAGACTCTGAAGGCAATCTGAAAAGAGGGAACTCCAAAAGGGCTTGGAGCCAACAGACCACGCTTGGAATATACACAGTAGCTCCCAAGCTGAAGGGGATGTGACTTTTTTAAACAGATGAGTTCTTCTGGGCTGCGGACACACTAGCCTCTCACTGACTATGGATGTTCTTTCTCTTGTCCTTGGTAAATGTAAAATTCCTTGTTGCAATATTTAAAGGTTGCTGATTACTAAAAATGAATATATATTTTCTAGGTTAGCAGATTAGACTGTGCTACAATGAAAGATAATGTTCTCTAAGCTTTGTAACTTCACCAGCAACCAGTCTAGCTGCTATGTAAGTAATGAGCACTATTAATATAGTGTTTGTTGACTGACTTCCTGAATGTGTTGACAGTTTTAATTAGGATAGACATCTCCCCACCAAATTCCATATCCATCCCCCCATATTCCTCTCTCTGCTACCATTTCCTCCCCCAACACTATCTCAATATTCATGTTGCCTCTCCCTTTCCCCCATTTCACTCCACACGGATATCTGGGCTGTCCACTGTACTATCTATCTGTCTCTCTGTTGTCAGTGTTCTCTTATTGTATATACATACATATATATATATATACATATATATTTATATATACCAATATCAGTGCCTCTAACTCCCCCTGATCCACAGATGTTTGCAACACAGAGTAAAAGTAGAATATCTTCCAAGGCCTGGTTTCTCTTAACTAAGGCAAGGCAAAGAATTGAGTTAGGTGTCCGAGCATTTCAGGCAATAGTTTCCATATTTCTCTTCATTGCTGTGATAGCTTATAAACAGTTTGATATTTAAGACCTTCCTTGATTAAATTCCACATCACCACATCAACTGCCATGTAGTTCACTGGCCTATGGCAAAAAATAAAATAAAATACACATTACACCTGCTTCACTTGACTTGCAGGAAAAAGCAACTGCCTATTTAAGGCACTGTTAAGGGAGTGTCCGCAAGCATTCTCTTTGTGACCACAAGTAGCCACCCTGAAGGGCCAAAGGAGGCAGGCCTAGGTGTGACCCAGTGCCAAAGCTTCAAAATAATTATAGGAAAAGTCATGGGAAGCAGATGTAGGAAAGATACCATTTAAGGTTTTTTTTACTGGCAAGGTGGAGCCAGTTGGCAGGCAGGTAGTCATTGAAACAAATTATATTTAACTTAATCACTTTCTATTTAAACACAATATAGACTTTCTTATCCAACAGGCCAATTCTACACACCAGAAGTAATGAAACTTTACCTGAATCATCAGATACCATAGAGACCACTCCAAGAGTAAGTTGCGATCCTAAAAAAAGATATCCTTAATAATAGTAATAAAACCAACAATAATAATTAATATTCTATGTCATGCTAAGGTTTGCAAAGTACTTTACAAATCTCTCATCTTATCCTCGTGACAACCTTGGAGATAGGTGCTATTATTAGCCTGTTTTACAGATGTGGAAACTGAGGCAGGCAGAAGTTAAGTGACTTGTCAAGGAACACATGACTGCTAGGTTTTTGAAGCTCAATTCGAACCCAGGTCTTCCTAACTTCATGTCCAACATCTACGCACCATGCCACCAAGCTGCCTAGAAATATAGCATTCAATTTATATTTTTTCCTCTCAAAGAAGAAGAAATATATACTGAAAAATAACTGCAAAAAAATGACTGGAAAAAAACCTTTTTATATTTTAATGATCATGAAGGAGGAGATTTAAAAAAAAGTCCTAGATCCTGTTTTCTTAATTTTTTTGGTGCCATGGAAGACTTGGAAAGGTTAGTGAAACCTGTGGATCCCTTCACAAAATAATGTTTTTATTGTCATGAAATAAAATACATAGGAGCACAAAGGAAAACAATTGTATTGAAATAATGGGAGTTTTCTCATCCAGGTTCACAGACTCCCTGAAGTCTATCCATGTATCCCTTCCGGATCTGTGGACCCGAAACTGAGAACCTCTGTTCTGTAGCACAGTCACTTAGGCAGCCACTTAACTCTTCTGGACCCCAATTTCCTTCTCTAGAAAAGAGGAATGATACTTATGCTACTGATTTCATAAGGCTATTGTCTGAAACAAGACAATACACGCGAAAGCTTAGTAAACCATAAAGTATTCTCTAAATATGGACAGATGGGCATTTAGTAAATGCCTCTCCGAATGACTGCTTGAGAGGCCACTTCAATTTTCAATTCAACATAACAGTCAGATACAGTAAAGCTTCAGAATAAAACTGCAAGAAAAAAATAAAGCTACTTGCCGCAGATGTCATAGGAGAGATTCCTGCCTGTGGTGGGAAGGCTGGATGAAATGATAATCTCAAGGTCTCTTCCAGAGCTAAAATTCTATGGTCACAAGAGCTAACAATACTTTTTTTTCCAGAAATGTACATATGATGACTAAATCTATACTTCTGCAGAGTGATTCTGAGGCAAAATCATACATTAGACAAGTGCAGTTTTCATGGGTGAGCCATCTCCCTGGCAGAGCTTTCAGGTACCACCACAAGGCCAGTACCCTCCTAGAATAAGCAGCCCTGAAAAGGGCCCGATGGGCAAGTCCTCACACCAGAGGTGCTAGTCTTCCTTGAATACCCCATACATAGGCTGCTTTCCACATTTGGTGTCCACCTGTCATCCAACTCTCACCTCTGGCTCCAAGAAGCTGTAACATGCACAGCAGCCACACCCCAGTAAAACCACCTTGGAAGATGGGTTAAACCAGGTTGAGGGTAATCAACAGGCTTCAAACCCATTGATCAGTTAGAGGGGATGTCCATCTCTGTAAGGGCGAGCAAAGTGGGACTTTTTACTGTTTTTTTTCTTTTGGTGTGCTTCTTAGCACCAAGGCAATCAAGTGACTTTGAATGAGTCTTGCCTTTCTTTGTAGGAAGGCTCACACCCTTTTGCTAATCAGGTCATGAGAGGTGTGAAGCCCTAGAGAGGTGTGATGCCCTCTGATCCTAAAGAAGTGTGTATATACTCTGAGGTTAGCATTTTGTTTGGGACTCACTCACTGGAAGAGTATTGGTGTGGAGACTCTGGGTAGCCATTAAGGAGCTCCCCGGCTTTGAAAACCCAGATGTTGGTGCTTCTTTCTTTGGTAACTGTGTGTGTATTGCTATAGTCAGACAGATAGAAGCCTGTCTATTGATTTGTGTTATTTTGCTCTGTTTATATAATTTCTGCTTGTAATTTCTGTTTGTGTTTTCTCTGAAGTTTAAGGTGCTGACTTTTTCCCCTGAACTAAGCAAAGGATATATATATATATATATATATGCATATATATATATATACACATATATATATACACATATATATGTGTGCATATATATGTATGTATATGTGCATATATATATGTTTAATTAAAGTGAGATTGCAAACCCCTTAAAGTTGCTTTCCTTAGAAAAGCAGCTCAAAGAACCTGTGCTAGCGGCCCTCCTGCTGATGGCCTTACACCTCCATAGTAGCAGCTAGCAATATTGTTGTTACAATTTCAAGCATATGAAGACTTCTCCTGGAATAGGTGGATGAAAACAATTTGTTCCAAAGGCCATGAAGGCTCCTGAAGTAGGTGCTGTGGAGTGATTCAAGCTTGGTCAGACATCAAAGACACCAAGGGCATGCACCGCACCCTTGGCCACCTCCAGTCATCTGGACTTTTGTCCTGCCACTGGACTTTGATTCCTCTAGAAGAGAGAGTGAGACTGATGACTTTGTGCAACTCTGCCTCACTTAGTCCAATTCACACACAAGTCAAGACATCACCTATATCCTAACATCACCATCTCATTGGTCCTCTTCAAAAGTGAAAGAGGAACAGTCCTCACTGGGCTCCTGCCTACTTAGGACTCCCTAGAGGACTCATCTGTCTTAGCCTCCCTTCAAAGTCCTATTACCTACCTGCCCCATAAACTGCCTAATAAACTAATTCCTCACAAGGATAATAATAACTCAGTGGGCAGAAGAGATGTACAATGGATAGAATAATGGACCTGGAGTCAGGAAGACCCAAGTGAAAATTAGATCTCAGATAATTATTAGGTAAGTGACTAGGCAAGTCACTCCTCTGTCATCCTCACTATTCTACTGTGAATATAAAATGAGATAATATTTGTAAAGCACTTTATAAACCTTAAAGTTCTATATAAATGCTAGTTATCATCCTGTAGTTCTCGTAACAAAGGAAGGATTCCTCCCCTCCAAAAAAAAAGTCTGTGGTAGCGTCATATGGGAAGGATGAAAGATAATAGACGGACTATCTACCTTAGAGAGCAGAACCACAACTGGCCACTTGAGAGGCCCAAAGCCTGGTACTCTAGTCAGTGGTTTAGACAGAAATAAGCAAAGTGAAGAGAAAAAATTGTCATTCCTGGTGTTCCGTGAAACTGAGGTCTCATCAAATCAAGAAGCTGGATCCTAATAAGTGAATGTTTATATGCTTTGTGGGTAGGGTTAGAAGGGGTTGACAGTCAATCGATAAACATTTATCAAGCACCTACTATGTGCCAGGCATTGTGATGAAGCAGACCCCTGATTTCATTGATATCAAGAATTCCAAATGAGGGAATAAGGTAACTCCCTCTACTAATGCAAAGAGGAACTTACAGGCAACCAGATTGGCTTAGACCAGACAGCTATATGGCACACCAAGAGGTCAAGGAAATTGCCCGGGTCACACATCAGAGGGGTATTTGAGCTCGAGTCTTCCTGACTGGGAAGCCCACTTTTATCTACTAAAGTAATGTTGTCTCTAGGGTTTCATTGTTACCTTCTCATGAAGCAATCAGTCAAAAAGGATCCCTTAAGCACCTACAATGGGCTAGGGATGCAGAGGCAAAGAATGAAACAATCTCTGTCCTCAAGCAGTTTATATTCCATAAAGAGAGACTATGTGTAAAGACACAAGTATACAGAAAATAAACATAAGGTAGTTAGGGACAGACAGCCTCGTAGATTTATGGAAGGGATCTTAGAGACCATCTAAACCAACCTCATTTCACAGAGAAGGAAACTGAAGACCAGAGAGGTCAGATTACTTGTCCAAAGTCCACTGATATGCTGGAAGTGGCTCATTCCTGAGAGCTAATTGTTAAATTTCTGGTGTGAACATTTATACTTTGGAAACCAACAAAGTATAAATTAAAACTGGATTTATTTTGTTGTACAAATTAAACTTAAAATTATGTCATTTTTCCTCCAGAGAGCCTGTTGTTAAATATCCATCAGAACACCCCTGCCTAGGTTACACAGATAGTCAATATCAAAGGTAGGACAGATGGACAAACAGACTCAGAAAAATGAAATGGCCTGTCCAACATCACTGGTTCCTGCCAGGTAATTACCTAATAAACTAATTCCTAATGAGATATTAATGGATAATAATGGCTCAGTGGAAGGAAGCTGTGCAGAGTCTCCCTGTGTTAATCCCATGCCAAAAAAAGAGGCCCCTAGAAGGTCAGCGGCAGCATTGTATAAGGATGACAAAGGACAGAGAAATTATCTGATTTGCATACTAGATGCAGAAACAGACCCAAAGAGAAGTGTTTGCCCAAAGTGATCACTGGAAGTGAGTTACAGAACCAGAACTTGAACCCACTTCCTGTGACATTAAATTCAGGGTTCTCTGGAAGTACTATGGATGGAAGACTGAAGAAACCTAGATTCCCCATCTGATCCAAATTCCGGGGAGTTCCAGATATGCACTACAGAGAGAAAAAGATGACGCCTGCACCGTGGCAGGAGTAGCTATTTACCTATACAAAAAAGGAGGCTTTCTCACAATTCCCAAGTGTCTCAGATGGGGTGGGGGGGCAATTTCTCTAACTCTAGGACAGTAATCTACTCCCAATTACACCTTCCCCGCCAGGATTTTCCCCCTGGTTGCTCTGAGCAATCCCAACTGTCCTACTCTAAGACCTATGCCAGCTGTCAGTCATCGAATGGGAGACTTGGATGAAAGGAACGTTGGCAGCACCCATATAAAAGCAGACGTGCTTTCCAAACAGGAAGGCATTGTAGGAGCCTACAATACTTCCTTCTTTTGTTCAGCCATTGAGGTCTAATTGAGGAAGTGAGAGGAAATAGCCATTTATTTTCTTCTGTTTTAATTTCCTCCTTTTTGCAGTTTGGTTGCCAGGATTCTTTCTGTCCGGGTCATTCAAGAACATCAGATCAGAATTTTCCATAGTTCGGGATTTAGTTGTTGAATCATGAGAACTTTCCAACTAACAGCAAAAAAAAAAAATCTGTCTGGAAGGGTGGTGGTTGAGTGTGTGATTTGGGAACCCTAAGATGTACCAAGGGTCATCCAGATTTTCAGTCTGTCACTAGTGCTGCCCACCCCATCCTCTCCGGGTCACCTCTTCCTCTGTCCTGCTGGTCACTTGTTTGGTCACATAGTAAAATCACTCTCAATTTCTGTGTTAAAATCTTGCCAAAGAGTCTGCTTAAATGTCACTTCAAAAAGTTATGATCTATGGAAAGGAACAATATCCCTTTGACACAGGCCTTATCTAAAAATTACAGGTTTTTAGGAATGACCACAGGAAGTCATTGCTTTGCAAGATAAGGTGTGATGTGTTGGGTGTGAGGTCAGACAACCTGAGGTTCAAAGCCCTGTTCTTCCCCTCTTTAGCTCCACCACGCTGTAACTTCAGACAAACAGCTTCACCACTCCAGTCCTCGGTTGTCTTATCTATAAAATGAAGGGGTTGGACTAAGCGATCTCTAAGATCCCTTCCTGCTCTGAATTCTCTGATTCCATGGACTGATCAGGAAGGATGAGAGCAGTTTCTAGGCGGTCCCTTCCTATAATATTATTTCCAATATCTCTAGTCTTCCTACACATTCTCTGCTCCACTCACTCTCTAAATCCAGTCATACTGACCTCACATGCTGTTCCTCACACAGAATACTCTATCACCCATCTCTCTAAGATGGAGGGAGGAAAGGAGGAAAGGAATGAGAGAAAAAGGAAGAGAGGGAAAGAGGAAAGGAATAAAAGAAAAGTGAGGAAAGGAAGAAGATAATGGAGGGAGGGAGGAAGAAAAGGGAGGGAACAAAGGAGGAAAAAAAGAAAGAAAGGAGGGAGGAAAGAAAAAGGAGGGAAGGAAGGAAGGGAAGAAGGAAAGATGAGGGGAAGGAAGGAAGGGAGGGAAGGAGGAAAGGAAGAAAAGAAAAAATGAGGAAATGAAGGAGAGAAGGGAGGGAGGAAGAAAAGGAGGGAGCAAGGAAGGGAAGAAGGAAGGAAAGAAAAAGGAAGAGAAGAAAGGAAGGAAGAAAAGAAGGAAAGATGAGAGAAAGGAGGAAGGAAGGGAGGGAAAGAGGGAGAGAAGGGAGGATGAAGGGAAGAAGGAAAGGAAGAAGGGAGTAAGGAAGGAAAGAAAGAAGGAAAGAAGAGAAGAAAGGAAGAAAGAAAGTAGGAAGGCAGGAAGGGAAAGAAGGAACAAAGGAAGAAAGGAAGGGAAACAAACATTTATTAAATACCTATGTACCAGGCACTGTGATAAAAAAATTTTTTTTTACAATCATCTCATCTGATCTTTACAACAAACCTGAGAGTTGAGAAAACTGAGGCAACCAGAGGTTAAGTGACTTGCCCAAGGTCACACAGCTAGTAAGTGTTTGAGGCTGGATTTGAACCTAGGTCTTCTGGACTTCAGGCCCAGCACTTTATCAATTGTGCCTTTTTGTTTCCTCTCTTCCCCCACCCCTAGCTGCTAGTGCCATCCTATCTGAGATTATTTTGTGTATATACAACAAAGGACTGGCCACAGAACATAAAGCTTAAGAAAATGCACACCTGATACAGTTCCCCGAGTAGAAGAGGCTGGGAGCATGAGACATTATATGACTGGTATTAGTCTGCTAACCACGTGGGAACTAGAGGTCTCTTTGCCTGTAGCAGTGGGGCCAGAATTGGGGGTAGAAGGGAGGGGCATTCAAAATTCACCTGTGGCCTTGTGCCTTCCCTTCAGGGTTACTTCTTCTGCCTAACAGCACCCAGGAAGAGAAGAGAGACAAGTCTGTGAGGGGAGAGGCCCTGACCCTTGGAGGCCACATATGACACATGAAAAACAGCCTCGGTTCTTTGCCTCATCATTTGTTCTTTCATTTTAGGTGAGAGAGGTTGGAGATAAATACAATTTTGTGAACGTCAAAAGGTCAGAAGAGTTAGCCACCCAAGGTCCGTAAGTCAAGTCTAAGCCAGAATTTACAGCCAGTCCAGCACGTTGGGGACTCAATACAAATGTGTCTGGAATGAGGACTCATTCAGTAGTTATGGCACATTTGGACATGAAGTTGGTGGAACTGACACTAGAAACACAGCCCACTCTCCCCAGAAACTGAAGTGGTATAGGGGATAGTGTACCCCCAAAGCATTGAGAGGAAATGGTTGTATTCTGTTCTTGCTAAATCTTCAAAAGTCTTCTAAGAGTTAACTAATATTAATTGGTTATATAAAACTGGGTTGCCAGTCACACTTGTAGCTATCATGGCGGGGGGGGGGGACACCTGGAATGGGGGCTCAAACCAATATGAGTAGGCAAGAGATACCACAACCCCTCAAGGGTACCATAGAACCCTTCTTTTGGAGCACAGAGGCCAGAGAGTACTTGTTATATAAATTTGTGTGTCTGTCTGTCTGTCTGATTGTCTGTCTGTCTCATATGCGCTTATATGAGTACATGCTGTCTCCCCTGATAGAATATAAACTCCTCGAAGGTAGGGTCAGTTTCTTATTTGCCCTCTTATCCCCAGTCCCAAGCACAATGCCTGACATATAAGTGCCTGATAAAGGCTTTCTGGAATTAGCATCTGGTCATAAGGTTTTATCTTTGCCCAGTGGAGGTAGTGCCAAGGTTCTCTCTTTTGGCTTCAACAGGCAGGGACAAAGCAGAGGAAGCAGGGAGAGTCGCAAACCTTCTAGACTAATAAGAGGATAGCAGGAAAAATTAAGGCTGCCCCATTTTTACTCGAACAATTCTGTAGAAGGGTTTGCATGGCTGTGGCTGAAATGGAGAAGAGCTACAAACAGCCTCAAAATTAAGTATAAACTGTCCAAGGAGCTTCTGATGTCAAAATGATCTGAAGTCCCTAAATCTTAGAGATGTCTAGCTCCACTGTAAAGATACAGAACAAGCCAGGAAAAAAAGCATCTTTACAAAAAAAAACTGGCATTAAGACCAGCATTGTATTCAATGGTAACTACTAGAAGTGAAAGGTCAGTGAGAAAAGTACCAAACTATTTCTTAGAATTAGTCTGTACACACTCACTTTACTTGTATCAACATTACTTAGCTTTTAATAATATTAAATTCAGATGCTTTGATGAAAAAGATTTTGTTTTATTTTGTTTGGGATTATTTTAAAGATGAGTAGAAAAACAAGTTAATGTATGTCTGTTAGCCATGTTTCTTTTACCCCTGGCATTGCCAATCATGCAATCAAAATACCTCCATCTGCCTGCTGACTACATTCCCTAATTACAAGCTCACTTCTTCTCAAGCAGTTCAGAATCTTTTTAAATTTACAAATCAGAACATAAAGCCTAATAGTACAACCTAGGGAATGGATGGAATTTCTAGAGGTACGTGTGGTCCAATACACTGGGATTTGAGATACAATAAATACACCAAGGAGGTAGGTTTAAGTCCTGATTCTGCATATTGTCTGTGTAACTCAAGTCATTTCAGATCTCTCAAGTGAGTCCTGACAAATAAATGCCAGATTGGAGTTAATTCACAGTTGAACTATCTGAGAAATACTTAGAAATGACAATGTTCTATATTGTTGATTCAAGCAGGACAAAGGCCTTAGATACTGGACCTAGGGAAAAGAGTTGACATTTTGTTGCAAAAGTTAATGAGTTGCCAATAGATAAATGGTCAGAAAATATAAACAAAGAATTTTCAGTAGAAAAAAATGCAACCACACTGTTAAAATGCTTCAAATGCCTAATAATAAGAGAAATGCAAATTATAACAACTCTGACCCATCAAATCAGCAAAGATGATTTTTAAAAAAAAATTATTGTTAAAAGGGCCAGGGGAAGACAAGGCATATGGATGTATTTTTGTAGAACCACAAATTGGTCTAACTGTTCTGGAAACAATATGGAACTATGCTAGAAAAATGATTAAATTGTTCATATCCTTCGACCCAGCAAAACCAGTATTGGCCATTTACCCAGAGGAGATAAAAGACAGAGGAAAAAGTCCCATTTATATGAAAACATTTAGGCCATACTTTTTGTGGTAGCAAGACCCTATAAACAAAGTGGGTGCCTGTCAGTTTGGGAAAGCTTGAACAAACTGTGGCACTTCAGTATAATATTATTGTGCCATAATAAATGACAAATACGAAGAATTTAGAGAAGGTTGAGGAGACTTGGATAAACTTATACAGAGGAAAGTTAGCAAAACCAAGATAACAGTATATACAATGGAAAATAGCAGTAAGAGACATCAGAACTCAGATCAATCTATGGCCCAATTTTGATGTCCTGAGAACTCCTCTTAATAGAAAGATGGTGAAGAAAGGTGGGAAATGATACATATTCTATCAGAGATGGTCAATCGTCAGTTAATTTCACTTAATGATAACAATAGCTGACGTATACCAATTTTAGTTTCCAAAGTGCCTGGCATACATCATTTCATTGGGTCCTCACAACAAGCCTCTCTTATCTCTAGGTTTTCATGACACTGTTCTCTTTCTTTGGTCTCCTCCTACAGGTTTGACCATTTTCTCTTAGTCTTTTTTGCTGTATCTTCATCCAGGTCACACCCACTGAAGTGGATGACATTATTATCCTCATTTTACAGATAAGTCTCAGAAAGATTAAGCAAATTGCCCAGGATCCCACAATTGGCGAATATCTGAGGCATAGTTTGAACAAAATAGGGTTCTATACTATGTGTGTTGGGAAGTAGAGGGATGTTGGTAATTGGGAAATGACTATTTTAAAATTATGAATAAATGCCTTTTAAATGACAAAAAAAGTTTAGAATAAGATGAATAAGCCTAAAATATTTTAACCAAATGGAAGACCAACTTCTACTTGAAGGTGAATTATGCAGATACCTGTAAGTACAGCCAATTTTTTTTAAAAAGTACCTTTGAATGTGCTTGAAGACTTGGATAAATCCTCAACTGAGACGTTAAATTTATGTGGTATAAAGTATACTTCCAGTATAGCCCAAGATTTTGGAAGATACTGCTTTGGTGTGAAAATTTTTTATGGGCAGAATGGTACCAAAAGGCTGCCTCGACCATAAAAGAATGATGACTTTGAGTAGGTAAGTACAATGAGATAATGAGACATACTAGGCTAAGTTATCTGTAAATATTCCTGCCAGAAGTTGAATAATTTGACAAATTATCTGGAGTTCCAATGCTTCCCTAATTCTATTTACTATCCTACTCATCACAGAGTCTGTTCAAACCTTCTTATCCCTCCCTAAGCCTTCCAATGACTCTCCTATCCCACCTTCTCATCCTCTCAGCTGTGGAGGACCTTGCCTCATACTTCACTGGAAAAAATTGAGGTCGTTCCCTTTGACCTCCCGCTTTTCTGTTTGTTCTAATCTCACACCCCTCAGACATCTTTCCCTATTATATCCTCCTTCATTTGTATCTCTGATTAAGAGGTGGCCCTTCTCTTTGCCAGGGCAACCTCCTCTAGCAACATGTACCCTTAATCTTATCCCCTCCCATTTTATCCAGAAAATTGCCTCCACTATCATTTTCACTTTTTCTATAATCTTCAAAATCTCCCCATTTACTTGGGGTTTGCTGTCTGCCTACAAACATAATCATATTTTCCTTGTGCTTACTTATTTGACCTGATCATCCCCACTAGCTGTCATCCTCCTTCTCTCCTCCCCTTCTCAGATAAACTCCTTGAGAAAGACATCTCCGCTGTGTATCTCTATTTCCTTTTCTCTTTTCTATATCATCTGTAATCTGGCTTGCCGCTTCAACCAAAACTACCCTCTCTAAAGTTATCAATGATCTAACTGGCAAATCTAATGGTCCTTTCTCAGTCTTCATCCTTCTTTACCTATCTACAACCATGGACATTAACAATCCCTCTCTACTCCTTGGTACCCTCTTCTTTCTATCCAGCCTCATTTTCCCTTCTCAGCTACAATCATACATCACCACCTATTTTTTGGACATCTTGAATTAGCTGTCCCATATACACCTCAAACTTAACACATCCAAAACAGAACTTATCATCTTTCACCCAAATCCTGCCTCCGTATTCAACTTTCTTATCTCTGTTAGGAGTACCACCAACTTCCCAATCGCCAAGACCCACAAGCTGGAGTTATCCTTGACTTCTCACATATATCCAATCTGTTGCTAAATCCTGTCTTTTCTACCTTCATATCAGCTCTCCTCTACACCCCCTTCTCTCCATCCATACAGCCACCACCACAATATAAGCCCTCAATGACTTTGTAACTGGTCTCCCTGCTTAAAATCTCTCTTCACTATAATCCATCTTCTCAGCTACCAAAGTGATTTCCTAAAACTCAGATCTCAACATGTCACCTCCCTACTCAGTAAACTTCTGTGACTCCCTGTTACCTCCAGGATCAAATACAGATGCCTCTATCTGGCTTGACAATCTTGGTGCTTCCTACCTTCCCAAGTTTTTCCATACTTTACTCCTCTCCACAGGCTATAATCCGGCTATAGTGATAATCTGTACTGGCACAGATTTTCTTTGCTTTTGTAGTTATACCTCCTGTGTTCAGCATAGTGCTTGGCACATAATAAGCATTTAATAATTTTTCTTATTCATTCATTCAATGATTCATTCTAAGCTGTTCCTATTTAACCAGGAACTGGTACAACCAGAGGGACAGCTAAGTAAGTTTTCCTCCCCAGTTTAAGAAATTGATTTCAAGTCAAAATTAAAGAGGCTATTTCTGAGTATTAATCAGTATATAAGGCTTATAGCATCTTGGATCACAGCCTTCTTGGTAAGACTACTCTTAGAATTCATCAGTTCTACCATAACAAGGTGCTACTTATAAAGAGAAAGGTAGCTAGGTGGTACAGTGGATAGAGTGCCACACCTGAAGTCAAGAAGAATTATCTTCCTGAGTTCAAATCTGGATTCAAATACTAGCTGTGGGCAAGTCACTTAACCCCTGTTTGCCTCAGTTTCCTTATCTGTAAAATGAACTAGAGAAGGAAAAATGGCAAAACATTCCAGTGGGGTACAAAGAGTCGGACATGACTGAAACAACTGAACAACAAACTTATAACGAGTGCTGATCATTTTTCACTTAAATCATAAGAGACTTAGCAAGTGCTACTAGCTTTTGGTCATCTCTCCCAGGGGATATTTGAATTTGTGAACCCCCTTCCAACCTTAAGGCTAATCACCATTCCCCTCACACACACACACACACACACACACACACACACACACAAACTGGTTTTTAATAACTTTCAAATCAATTCTCTTTACTACTATTAGGGAATTGTCTTTTATTCAAACCATCCTTTCACTTTCTAGCTATTGCCCCAGGTTATTCTTATAAGAAAAATAAAACGCATTAGCCTTTTTTAGTTTCACTGGAAAGTTCCAAGATTAATAACTCCAATATCTGTCCACCCTCTTAGCCTCATTTTCTTATAAAATTAAGTCCATTGTATTCCATTCTTTCCAGCAGAGGGGGCTATAGAGAGGCCCTTCCTAGTAGCAGTAGAAGTGATAAGATTAGACCTGGGCTTTGGGGAGTTCCCTATGAGGAATTTCCTCTAGGAAGGCACGCTAGCATCTGTTCTGTAATTTGTGGCCCAGGAGAGTAGCACTAGAAGCATTTGATTTAAGAGTTGAAAAAAGTCCTCTTTCTAGTCCGCTTTTGAGCTTCCTCCAAAATACAGCACATTTTTCTTTGTAAATTCAGATTTTAAAAATACGTTTCTTCTCAATTTTCTCAAAGGAACAATTTACATTCATCTATTATGGAAATTAACGTCCATGACTCAGTGTAAAATTCACATTAAGTCACTAGAGCTAATATACCAACACTCCAGTGGTTCTGTAATCTCATCGCTGTAAGGATACAGAAACCCATCCATGCCTGCCTGTCCTGGGTCACTATTGCACATGTGTTATAGTAATTAAGGTGGGACTTTTTTATTGTTTTCTCTTTTGGAGCATTTAGGTAATCGAGTGCCTTTGATGAGTCTGGCCTTTGTTTCTTTGATTAAATCAGGAGTCTTCGATGACCTGCTTACAACAAGAGAAAGCCTAGTTCACATAGGTTTGAGTCGCATGCTTGTGACGCCCTTTGACCTTGAGCAGGGTATATAAACTCAGAGGTTAGCATTTTGTTTGGAGCTCTCACTCACTGGAAGAGTGTCATGTGATTTGACCAGATGAGACTCTGGGTAGCCACCGGAGCCTCCCGCCCTGCTTTGAAAACCCAGATGTTGGTGCCTCTCTTTCTGGTAACCATGTAATTCTTTGGTCAGGCAGCTAGAAGCCTGTCTGTTGATAACTGTGTATGTTTGCTCTGTTTATATTGTCTCTGTAATTTCTGTTTGTAATTGTTCTGAAGTTCAGGGTGCTGGCTTTTCCCCCTAAACTAAGTGAATGAGATAGATAGATAGATAGATAGATAGATAGATAGATAGATAGATAGATATAGATATATAGATATATATACATAGAGAGACAGAGACAGAGACAGAGAGAGAGATTTGATTAAAGTGAGATTGTCAACCCCTTAAATTTGCTTTCCTTAGAAAAGCAGATCAAAGAACCTGTGCAAGCAGCCTTCCTATGTGCTGTTGTTGTTGGTCTTACATAGCCACAGTAGCGGCAAGCAGCATAGTTGTTACAACATGTCCCTCATGTAAATGTGACACAGGGCATAGCATGCTAGGGACTTCCTCTTCTCTCAACCTTGCACAGATACCAATGGAGAAGATGGGTCATCTGCCAGGTATCACTCACCCTTACTGAGAGATAGTACCATCTTTCTTTCCAGTCATCCTTTGCTCTTGAAACATCCTTTGCACCACTTTCCCCACATACTTCCTTATTTGTAATGTGCTACCGTCAGCTAATGCCTACCATAGGCCTCTCCATTGCCTTTTAGAAGCTTCTTGATTTCAGTTCTTTCAGATGGTATTATTTCGTGCCCCCAAACATTAACAGCTGATACCCCACGTCAATCACTGCTGCCTACCATGGCTGGCCAAAGGGTATGACATGTTGAATGGTCAACACCACCCTCAAGGAGAAGAACCCAAGCCCAGAAATTTTGTGTTCTTTTGAGTAACAGTTAGTATAGCATGAGGACACATCTAACAAAAGCTCTGCCTGACAACTAAGAAAGGCTGCTCAACCCCCTAGCATTTTTACTAACCAACCAGATTTTCCTCAGTCCTTCTCATACTTGTCTGTATCATTAAAATGATGCCCCCATGGAGGGGTGTGCTGGAGCCAGTTCAAACCAGCTAAAGACCTTTTGTATCTTACAGGAAAATGACAATAAGAGATTCTCTAGTTATTCAATGTTTGCTAAGGCATTTATTACAATCATACCTAAGCCTAAACCTATTTCTTATTGCCATTTCTATTTAAAGGATTTCTTCCACATAGTAACCAGATGAACAAACCAGATGGACAATATGTTGACCAGCTGAATTGAATATCAGAAAGGTTGCTTCATTTAAACCAAATTTTTAGCACACTATAATCCTTATGTTGCCTGCATAATAATTCCCTGATGATCCCTCTAAGGATTTCTTATAAGAGCCCTTTTTCCTTCTTTAATTTGATTTGTCATTATTTTCTTGGTTGTCTCGGCCTTTTCTCTCTGCTTTTTTCTTACTCTGTATATTTGATTTATTTTTATTTTTAATACAATCAATATGGTCAGTCTAAGTTATGTTCATGTTAACTTGGAGGTAGAACTGTTGTCTCTTGCAGTTCAAGGTGATGATATGTAATGCACCTGTATTTTCCCAACTCTTCTCTCCTATCGCCTAGAGTTTCTTCAGAATGTGGTATCTTTTGTTGTTTCATATATTACATACATATATTATATATATGTGTATATATATATATCATTTATAAAAATTTATACAAATAAGAAATATATATTTTATATATAATGTTTTATTATCTATTTATAAGATGAATTTTTATTAAAATCTATTTTCAACATATAAAAAATAAAAAGCTGATTATTAAATTTTCCATGTGAGCATTTATACCTTGAAAATCAAAAAATATTACAAATCGGGCCTTGATTTGTCTTGTTGATAATCTAAGACTTAACAAAGGGATCAAGAAAATGCTAATAAGGAAGATAAAACTTAAAACTGTATCCCACATACATTTTTTTTCTGGATAGCCAATGATATTGAGCCCTAGAGACTCTCACACTAAATTTATGGCCCTAGGGTCAATAGTTTCTTATTACCATTTCTATTTAAAGGATTTCTTCCACATAATAAGGTCTCTTTACAACTTTAACTAAACTTTGATCCCTGGGTCCTTGGCCTAATGTTAAAATACATGGTTAATAATCCAATTTTCTGCCTTATTGACATTTTTTTTTAAAATCCCAGCCAAGAAGGCAGTAGTCTGTTATTTCATCTACCATAGTTTGTTCGTTCATTCATTTATTTATTCATCCATTCATTCAACAAGGAATTACAGAGCACCTATATATGGCGGAGAGGAAAGTAGGCAGGTCTAGAAGGCTGGTCTTGGAGTTTAGAAGGTCTGGGTTCAAGTCCAAACATACATACTAGCTGTATGACTATGGGTAAATAACTTTAAATTAAATAAATACGTGCGCATATATGTATATATACATATATATTGTATGTACACAGATATTTGCAAGTTGTTTCACTGATATGTGAACTCTTTGAGGACAGGTACTGTTTTTTCCTTTTTTTGTATTGTCAGCCCTTAGGACAGCACCTAGCATACAGTAAGTGCCTAATGAAAGCTTAATTGTGGCCTTCTTTGTATCCTCAGTGCTCAGCATAATTCTTGGCACACAGCAGGTGATTGCTAAATGCTTCTTCACTGACTGGCATATGAGAGACAGTATGTTACGGCTAGATGCCCATTTAGGACTACACTTATACACTTACGCTGTATAAAGACAGGAATCCTCTGTGCCAGCCAGGTAAGCGTCCAACAGCAGTAATGCAGGCCAAGCAATTAAGACCTGTTCTAACAGCTGCCCAAGAGTTCTTAGCCAGGAAACCATTTCTTTCATCTCTTAGCGATTTTTTTCAAAGTACAGATTGGAGCCTTCCAGATGAAGAAAAACAAGAGTCCATTACTGACAAGTTCAAGCCCTGTCTATTGAAGTCCCTGTAGTCTCCCTGTGACCCCAGCTGTGTATGAGCTGCTGTAGACAAAGACCATAAACCACAGGGGCTGGCTCAGACACAATGAATGAAATGGTGCCCCTCCAATCCAATTTCTGCAATCGATGAACCTCCATAACTCATCCTCCTGATGCTTTCCAGCTCCTGGGTCACTGCAGCCACTATTCCTTCCAAAACGTTCTCATCTCCATGATTAGACTTTGCAGAAGGCTTCCTGCAAATGGCTATCAGTGGGGAAGGATGTTTCCCTCCTGTTAGCAGAGAGGCAAGTCGATGACAGTTGCCGATCGAAGCACACATTGCACATGTGCTGATTTGTCTTGCTAACTGTACTTTTTTGTTGCAAGGGAGGATTCGATGGAAATAATGATGCAGGGAAGCAATGAGCAGGGCCATCTGGAAGGTATATCAGTGTAAAAGAAATCATAAGTAAGATTATTTTTAATTAAAATTAATTATTAAATAATATAAATTAATTTGTTATATAGTATAAATTCAATTATATTGCTATAAAATTATATTACTATAAAAATTAATTATTAAAATAAATAGGTATCAGAACACTGATATAATATTTTGTGGCCAAAGTCTGCCTTTGCCTTTGTCCATTACAGTAGGAAAAGTCTTTCCTAGTTTTCCCACACACATTGCTGTGTGGAGGTGTGGGACTGTGTACAGTAGGCTAGCCTTCAAAGTGTTTATTTATTTGGAGCTGAGGGAGGGGAAAAGAGGGGAGCAGGGGTCTACACCTGTGATTGTTGGTGTTCAGCTTTCATTCTTGAAGAGGACTGGCACCATCATGGAGGTGATATCTTGACTTGTGAGCAAATTGGATTTAAGTGAGGCACCGTCGTTAGCCTCACTCTCTCCTCCAGAGTCCGATGACAAGACTAGTGATGACCCTGCCTGTGATAACACTGATGTAGGAAACACCTGGTGAAAAAAACTCTCTACACATAAAGAGATCTCCTTGGAATCTTGGAGGGTTGTGAGGCATCCTGGGAAGCTAATTTGCCCCATTAACATGCTATAACTTGAACATAGGTCTTCTTGACTCTGAGGCCAGCTCTCCATCCACTAAACCACACTGACTCTCAGAAGGAACATATATTGTAAAGTAACTCCAGGCCCCAAAATAGATCTTTCCCAATGGTCTATCATGATGCCCAAACTCTACCATTAGGGATTCATTCCTTTGGGTCAGGAAGATTTTTCATTCTTTGAGTTGTTTATTAAAATGTAAATGCTCCTGGGTGAGGTTGTGGTAACTGAGCATGAAGTCATGTGAAAATGAATACTGAATCCAAGGCAAGGGAAAGGGCTCTGGGTGAGAGGTTGAAAGGAGGCAGGGAAAGAAGACAATTCTGCCTACCTCACCCTGGTCTGTAGCAGCCACAAAGTTTCCAAAAGAAAGACAAAAAAAAAGGTGGTTTTTTAAAGTTCTCCTGCTTGAAACCAAAGTTTTGTGACATTTTAAAAATATGTAAAAATCCATTTTAGCTGTTTTTTTAAGTTATGCTGTACGATATGTGGGAGATAATGGGTGAGTAACATTGAATATATTATCATACACTTTCTGTTGGTTAGTTTTGCTGAACTATTTTTTTCCTCCCTTTTTGTTATGAGTTTGTGCTCTGTGGGGAGAAAAAAAGAATGCATGCATTGAGAAATATGGGTGATGTCAAAACAGAAGGTGTCAATAAAAATTTATTTTAAATAAAAGCATGTTGTTAATTTTATAAAGTAAATTTGTAAATTTTATAAGTACCCATATAGATGAAATAACTATGTTTCATATTTATAATCTTTGTTGTTAATTTTTTATGATTTCTTAGGAGAGGGCTCTTAAAAGAGTTGAGCAACACTTAAAACCCTGCCGATGGTAATTCTTCTGGATTGTAGCTGCCTAAAGAAGATCGGCAGCTCCTCTGTTTTGGTTTAATGCCGCTCAGCAGGGAACTAGGTGCCATGATGCTTCTACTAAAGGAGGCAGAAACATCTACCAGATGGAGGGGGGCTCGGGATAGGAAACTTGGCTCTTCTAGGTCAAATCATGGCTGATCTTTCTGCCCATC
The DNA here is from genome assembly GCA_028646595.1 of Phalanger gymnotis. Lineage (NCBI taxonomy): Eukaryota > Metazoa > Chordata > Mammalia > Diprotodontia > Phalangeridae > Phalanger > Phalanger gymnotis. Next base: position 268,121,264 of record CM053624.1, on the reverse strand, counting down.
AGTCTCCCCTAATACAAAATAGACATCTCCCACAACCACAAGAAAGAAGACAGTCCCTATTGTCAGGGTCACAAGACTTCTGACCGTGAGGGTCCCCCAACCTCTGATAGAGACTCGTCTTATACAAGAGGTGATTGCTCAGATGGTATTATAGAGAACAAAGCTTCCACTGACCTTGTATATAGGTTTATCAGCAAATGTTTTGATGACTCCCCCTACCCAAAAGCCCCAGGGACTTCACACCAGTCTGGCAAGCCAGATCCTTCAGGTAAATACTAAAACAACTAGGAAAATACTGCAATAGACCCAAAGAGAAAGCCACTGATGCTCATGGCTGCATCACCCTACTGCATGCAGCCTATTCCTCTCTTTTTCCCCTAAGCCAGGGGCGGGGAACCTGTGTCCTCGAGGCCTCACGTGGCCTTCTAGGTCCTTGGGTGCAGCCTTTTGACTGAGTCCAAGTTTTACAGAAGAAATCTTTTTATTAAGGAGATTTGTTCTGTGAGGTTTGGATTCAGTCAAAGGGCTGCACTTGAGGACCTAGAGGACCATTTGTGGCCTCAAGATCGCAGGTTCCCCACCCCTAAGACCTTTAATGTGGTAAGAATTAGTTTGTAAACGAGAGCAGGGAGAAGGAAGCCCTGCTTCTCCCTACTTGTATTTCCTGGCTGAAGATAGCTACACGTGTAGAAGAGAGTGTTTCCTCTCTATTCCCTTAGCCCTATTGCGTCCCTTTCCCTGTTGTGTTTTAATTAGCACAGAACCAAAGGCTTAAAGACTGGAAGAAATTGGGCAAGCAACAAATTTATTAAAAATTGAAAGCATGAGCTATTATTAGTATTGTACTTCACGTTATTTTAAAGTATTGAGGTGCATAGCAAACACCTTGGGCAAATCACTTAACTAGTCATGGCCCGAGTTTCCTCATCACAACAGGGCTGGCCAAAAGAGCGAGATTTTATGCAACCCACCTATGGGTTTTAATTTTCACAAGCAAAAAAAATAAAATAATAATTTACATGGAATGCACTAATAATAATCTCATTGATGTTAATTTTCTTTGGTGTTTTTAAGCAATATTACAGATAGAACATATCACATGGAATTTTTCAATCCATCTGTGGGGTGCGTTCTGTCTGTGCAACGCAGACTAGTCAGTATGCAGGTACCTTTGTACTGTTGTGTTGTCGCTTTGTTGTTTTGTGTTTGCTTTCATGCTTTGAACCTTTGCCTGTCGTATTGATGACATGTGTTCCCCCACTTTCTATCAGCGTACTGTATTTTTTATCCTGGGTGCGGCCCTCAAATAATTATTTTATTTTAATGCCGCCCTAAGATAACCTAAAGTTGGACAGCCCTAATCTACAAAATGAAGAGATTGGAATTTCTTCAGTCCCTTCTAGTTCTAAATGAACCCTCTACCATATCTATCATAATTGTATATACAGAGGCAGCATTTTCTGCAGTGGTCAGAGTGCTAAACAAAGGTCAACAATTTTATTACTGGCAGGCATGTACAAAAAAGGTATAAGTGGGGAACAGGAGCAGAGACCAAGGAGCCTGATACCTTCACCTAGCCTTTCTGTTCTTCAACTTAGGTTTATTTGCAAGCCAATGAGGGAACATTATGGTTCCTGAGAGGAACCTCATGATTCTTGAACTATATAGATTTGGGGAGTTTTATTGGGTGGAATCCCTAAAATAGGTTTAGCTGATACAGGCTGACCATTAGGGGTTTAACAGGAGTTAAAATGATTTTTCTAACTCTAAGTCACATAGTGAGTCAGGAACAGGAATTTTAAACTTACACTCAGTAAAAAGAAGTAAAAGAATAAACAATTATCCTAGGGCTTCTATTAGTTTTTGCTAGCTGCCTGGGTGAGTATGGTTGCTCATAGATCTCGGTTTTGCATTAAATAGCTTTAATCTGTCTTTGCCAGAGAGAGGCTTACTAGTCGCTATATCCCAGCAGACAGAAGCAGAAAGATAACCCTGAAAGAGACTGAAAAGCAGCAGATGGTAGCAGAGAGCAACTCAGTGAACATAAAGCCAGTAGAGGCAGTGTAGACTTCATACCCAACAAAGATGATATAATAGAGAGCAGAAAAGAGATTCCCAACAGAAAGCAACATGATGACACCACCAGAGTTCACCAGTAGGTCTTCTGTATCAGACATGTAAATTGCCCCAGACACCCATGCACCTAGCATGTTTGCCCCTACATTAATATTCCCTGTTCCCAAATGGTATTCTCTACACGCACGTTGTTCATCTGTATTTCCTGTGTGTGTGCCCTACTCCACTGATGGTATGAAAACCTATAGGAGAATATCACCTTGTGTGTAAGAAAATAATCTTTCTTGTCACTTTCCTTGCTTTGCTATTTAATTAAATGTCTTTTCCTTCCATCTAACATGTCCTTTCTGGTTGACTTAATAAAACAAACACACTGGCAGGGTTTCAAGAGCTGTTTTTGAGTAGTTGCTAGATGGCCAGGCAGCCAACATTCTTTGAATCTAAAGAGACCTATTGTGAAGAGGGGAACCTTAGCTCCTACATATAGGAGTAAGCTTGGATGTGGGCCCTATTTGTCCCCAGAGAGCAGGAGTAGAAGCAATAGGGAAAGCTGATTATAAGAAAAAGTCATTACAAGCAGAACCAGCTACTTTGGGAAAGTAGTGAGTTCCTCATTACTATAAGTCTTACAGCATAGACTAGATCACCACTTGTCAGAGATGTTGTGTTGGGGTAGGAGAGGATGGATGGTGATGCCGCCAATCGAAATAGGAAACTAGGAAGAGAGGTTAAGGGAGAATAGGAGTTCTGTTTCAGACAAGTTGAGTTTGAGGTAATGGTGGGTCACCCAAGCAGTAATGTCTCTCAGAAAGCTGGAGGTGTTTTCCTAGAATTTAAAAAAGAGCTTGGGGCTGGAAATGTCAATTTGCAAGTCATCTACCAAAAGGTGATGACTGAAGCCATGGAAGTGAATGAGATCACCAGGAAACCAGGGGAGAGAACACAAAGAGAAAAGAGAAGTGGGCCAAGGACAGAGTTTGATGGAAACTCACTGTCAAACTAGACATTAAATTTTAAGAATTAAGAAAGAAAATATTGCAAAAAAATGAAGGCAGTCAATAAAGACATCATGGAGGGAATGAAATGACTTGGGCCATGAAAGAGTGATTGGATTTGAACAGGCAGAGAGTAGGAACTGAAGCTATTCCACCTAGGGGAATGGTATAAACAAAGATTCTGAGTCGAAAACGCACATGAAATATTAGAGGGACAGCAAAAAGGTCAGTCTGTGTGGAACAGAGGTTAGGAAATAGTGAGAGTTAAGGCCAAAGAAGAAGGCTGGGGTCAAATTGTGGACAATACTGGAAGTCCACCTAAGCTGTCTGTGCTTAATCCTACAGACAGTGTGGGATCATGGGAAGGTTTTGAGCAGGGGAGTGACGCAATGAATCAGTGTCTTAAGAAGATTATTCTGACAACGAGGTGCAAGAAGGATTAAAAAAGGGAGAGAATAAGGCTTAGAGTCTGTTGCAATGATCCAGATGAGAGGTGACAAGTTCTTAGAGTGGATAGATAGCAACGGGAGTGAAGAAGAAGAAGAGGCAGGCCATTAAGAAGGAAAAACCAATAGGGATGGGGAGTTAACTGGATGTTGTGGGGCAAGAGAAGACGAGAGTCAAAGATGGATCCAAGGTTTTGAGCCAAGAGAATGATAATAAGGGGGCAGCTAGGTGGTGTAAGTGAGGAGAGCACTGGCCCTGAAGTCAGGAGGACCTGAGTTCAAATCTGGTCTCAGACACTTGACACACTTACCAGCTGTGTGACCTTGGGTTAGTCACTTAACCCCAATTGCCTTGCCTTCCCCCCTCCAAAAAAAAGGGAATGATAATAAGATCGATAGAAAAAGACAAGTAAGTGAGAGATGTGGTGTCAGTTTAGAGGGATGAGATGATAGTTTCAGTTTTAGACACGTCAGGTAATAGTTTAAATTGACACACATTATTTTTGCAAACTTTCAAGTGTTTTTGAATCTATCATCTCACTTTAAACTTAAGGCTGCTAGAAAAATTTTGAATAGTGAGATGGTTTTCATAAATTATTTATTTTCCAGGCAGCTTTCCATTTGGAAATAGCTGAATAACTTATTAAATGAACACTGGGGTACTTTAGAAACAGGAACTACAAAATGTGGAAGGAAATATTGGGCTGTGAGTAAAAAAACTGCAATCTACATCTATGTCATGAACATAGCCTAAATAGCTTTAAAAAGACAAAAGCTTTTCTCTCTGATCATTGGCACACCTCAAATGAATGCGTTTAGCACAACAAACATTGGAGCTATTTCTGAGTCAAAATTTGTCAGTACTGTGGGCATCACCGCTGCCAGTCTTGACACCCCGTCAATTTCTCTAATAAATGATTCAGTATTCTTCACTCGCTGCTGCTACACTGCCACCCACCCAACCTTTAACCCTTTATCATGTGGCTTCTTAGTCTACTAAAACCAGAGGTTACGAATGACTTCTCAATTGCAAAATCTAAAGGCTAAATCCAATGATTTCTTAATTGCTAATCTGCTTGCTAAATCTAATAGCCTCTTCTCAGGACTCGAGAAATTTGAACTTCCTGCACCACTAGAAGCTGTGGACCAGCTTTGTTATAGTTACTCTTTCCCATTCTTGGCCTCCATGACACTGCCCTCTCCTGGTTCTCCTCCCACCTGCTTAAACATTTGTCTGAAAGCGAACTCATCTTATTTCCCCAAAAACTGTCCTTTCTCCTAACATTCATATTTCTGTTGATGTTACTCAGGCCTGAAATATTGAAATTGTTTTTTAATTGTTCCCCCTCTCACACCCCGGAACATCCAATGAGTTAAATACTGCCATTTTCACATCTTTCCCCTCTTTTCTAAAAAAATACTGCCACACCCTCATTCAGGCCCTTGTCACTTCTTGTACAGACTGCTGTAATGTCCTCTAGATTTCTCAGTATCTGTTCTCTCTCACTTTTCAATATATACTTCACACAGCTGCCAAAATAATCCTTTTGATGTCAGTCCCCAGTTTATGAGCCTCAGTGGGTCACTACTGCCTACAGGACAAAATATAAACCATCCAGCACATAATTTAAGGCTTTCTACACAAAAAGTGTCAAACACACAGCCATAAGGCCAGAGCACACCAGAAAACTGCCCGAGCCAGATTAAAATGTAATCGGGAAACATTTAACAAAATAAATAAAATAATAATAACAAAACATAGACGACACTAAATTTTAAAACTAAGTAAATATGTGAGCCCATAGTGATCCTTCTGGATGGTTTAGTGACCCCCATTTCTGATCTTGACACCACTGGTCTATGGTCTATACAGTCTAGCTTTCTCATCTGATTTCATAATATTCTCCTTCATGTATTTTATGTGATAGCCAAATTTTACTAGGAGCTGATGCCTAGTAATCCCCTGTAACCTCCCCTCCCAGTACATTAGCACAGGCTGTAGTTCCCCATCCCTGGGACCTGCTCCCTCCCCCTGGGACCCACTCCGTCCTCATCGCTGCCTTTGAGAATTTTCCTCTTTCCTCAAAGTCCACATCAAGTATCACTTTCTTCCTAAAGCCTTACCCAGTCTTTCCCCTCTGTCACATTATACCTTTGCATCGTAATTATTTGTGTATCTGTCATGTCCACCTTGGCAGCACAGTGCTGTACCTAGAGTCAAGTAGACTTGGGTTAAAATCTGACCTCAAACACTTACTTCTCTGTGTGGCCCTGAGCAAGTCACTTAATCTCTGTCTGCCTCAGTTTCTGCTTCTGTACAATGGGGATATTAATAACACACATCTACCTTCTGGGATTACTGTCAGAATAAAATAAGACAACATTGCTAATATAGTTTGCTAACTTTCAAGCTTTTTCAATACTAGCTATCATTATTATAACTAATTATAAACTTTTTAAGGTCAGGGAATGTTGTTTTCATCTTCATTTTCTCAATGCCTTTCACAGAATCAGAAATGTAATATATGTTTAATAGACATTTATTAGATGAATTAGGTTAAAAAAACTGAAATAGACTAACTTTGCTATCAGGGCCCCAAATCTTTCCCCCCCCCCATTTTGAGCCCTCTTGACCCCCTTCCTATCATTTTCTCCTCCTTCTTTAGGGATTCAGTCCTTCCCCTGCAACCCAACAAAACTTGTTCTCAAGAAAGGCTCTATTACCAGTGTCCAGTTGATAAATGGTCAAAGGATATAAATAGACATTTTTCAGAGGAAGAAACATAAGCTATCAATAGTCATATAAAAAAATGCTCTAAATCACTAATAACATTATTGTTCAGTCATTTCAGTTGTGTTCAATTCTTCCTAACACCATCTGGGGCTTTTCTTGGCAAAGATACAGGAGTGGTTTGCCATTTCCTTGTCCAGCTCATTTTATAGATGAGGAAACTGAGGCAAACAGGGTTAAGTGACTTGCCCAGCGCCACACAGCTAGCAAGCACCTCTCCAGGCCCAGCACTCTATGTACCATGGCATCACCTAGCAGCACTAACCGTGAGATTACGGAAGGGTAAATATTGTTCAGCTTGTTGCCATGCATTGAAGTCACACTGGCCTAGAGTTTGCATAATGCATTCTCTTCTCTTTTACTGGAAATCACATTTTCCCTTCTCCAAACACAAATCTTGTGCAATTCAGGATAACAGGGTCCTGTGGCCTTTTACTACAAGGCTTCCGCATTCTCTGACTCAGACATTCTCATTAGAGCAGGAAGAGCTCAAATGTCATAGATGCAGGAATTTGTGGCTGGCTTTAGTTACAGTCATCACCACCCAATCCTTTGTGAACTTTGTGCCCAAAACCTTGGGCAACTTTCAACACTGAGCTTTGCCATGCATACACATAAGTGAACAAAGACACATAAGAAAAAGTCACTCATTTGAACCAAGTCCCCATAGCCATATCGTTCTTCCATTAAGAGTTCCTACCTAGTCAATGATTGGTGATCTTGAAAATGGGATGTCAGTCTTGGTAGTTACCCTTTGAGAAAAGAGCTCCTGAGTTCAGGATTCAGATTCGGGACATTAGATGACCAGAGAGAGATTTCTTTAAAAGCAGACTTCTCAGATAAGATGACTACCAGCACCAGGATCGTTCCACAGCTGGAGAGAAGAAAGCTACGTCCAACCAAAGGAGAGAGGCAATGACAAAAGACAAACTATTTTTTTGGTCTGTGCTTTCCTTCACAATATGACTGATATGGAATGTGTTTTGAATGACTGCACATGTGTAATTTACAGCAAACTGCTTGCCTTCTCAAAGGGGGAGGAGGGGGAAGGAGGGTCAGAATTTGGAACTCAAAATTTACATGTAATTGAGGAGAAAATAAAATATTAAATTAAATTTAAAAAACAAAAGATGATTTTGATTATATCAAGTAGAAAACTTTCTGCACAAACAAAATTAACATATTTAGAATAAAGGAAGCCAGCTTGGTGGCATAGCGGATAGAGTGCTGGGCCTGGAGTCAGGAAGACTTGAGTTCAAATCTGGCCTCAGACACTTACTAGCTGTGTGACCCTGGGCAAGTCACATAACCACTGTCTGCCTCAGTTTCCTCATCTGTAAAATAAGGATAATAATAGCACCTACCTTCCAAGGTTGTTGTGAGGATCACATGAGATTATACTTGGATAGCACTTAGCACAGAACTTATCATAGAGTGAGTCCTATATAAATATTAGCTATTATTTGTTGTTGCTGTAATCCTCCTCACCCTCCACCCCCAATAGGATGACAGCTTCTTGAGGACAGGGACTGATCGTGGTTTTTAATCTTTAATCATCTTTTAGTCTTTAATCTTTAACCTCTCAGCACCAGGAACGATGCTTTACGTGTGGTATGTACTTAATAAACATATCGCACCATCAAAAATGTAAAAGCCTTCCTTATACTCAAAAGCAGAATAGTCTTCAGGAAAGAGAACATGTTTTAAAATTCTCTTTCCTATTTTTCTCTCAATGTTTGCCTACTCTTTCTCATTGGTTTGTTACAATATACTTGCCACCTACAACCAGATTATGAAATTTTGTAAATGAAATGCTTTATATTTAGATTATAGGTTATTTAACATACTTCATAATGAGAACAAGGCGATAGCTGAAGCTTGGTAGGTATATAGGTTAGTGAGTCAACACTTTTCTAGCTCATTCAGAGCTATGCAGTTCTTTCAGATGATTCATGTTTAGTTTACATCTAACTCAACTTAGCTGCATAACTTGTTTCACTCTAAAGCTATATGCCATGCTGAGATGAAGGCTTTATGTCATAATCGAAGGGTGCTGTCTAGAGCAGGGATTCGTAGGGATCCTGTTTGTGCCATGGGCCTGGTGAAACCTATGGACCCTTTCTCAGAATAATGTTTTAAAATGAATAAAAGAAAATACATAGGATTACAAAGGAAACCAGTTTTATTGAAAAAAAGATGTTATTTTCCCCATCCAAATTCACAGACCCTCCACCAAAACCTATATATGAATTCCAGGTTAAGGACCCGTGCTCTAACTGGAGCTGTCACTTTCACTCTTCCCAATCTCTGCACAGGATTACAAGAGAATAAAGATAGTGAAAAGAGGTGACCCAGATTTGCTACTGAAGGAGAAATAAAATATAACAAACTCTGTAAGGACTGAGTAAAGCAGATAATCCTCATCTACTTAACAATGGAAACTGCAGTCCTTGGATAAGAGACACCTGCAGCTTTGTTCAAATGGTGACCTCAACCCTGCTAGTCTAGCTCAGACTTCTTCAACAACCACAGAAGAATTTGGTTACGTGGTCTTCTTTTCTGACCTTCAACGAGCACCCTTTCCCCTCAACTGTCTCAGAACCTCGCCTATATTGTGCAGGAAAAAAGTAATTGAACATTACACATGATTACAGACACATGGTATCTGTGATGACTAACTTTGGCTCTTCTCAGCAATGCAAGGTTCAAAGACAGCTCCAAAAGACTCATGAGGGAAAAAGCTACACACATCCAGAGAAAGAATTACGGAGTCTGAATGCAGACTGAGGCAAACTGTTTACTCTCTGTTTTTCGGTTTTGTTTCTTCTTTCTCGTGATTCATTCCATTGGTTATAATTCTTCTTTACAACTGGACTATCGTGTAAATAAGTTCAATGCCGAAGGTATATGTAGAACCTATATTGGATTACATCCTGTCTTGGGGGTGAGGGAAGGGAGAGGGAGGGAGAGAAAATTGGGAACTCAAAAACTTGTGGAACTGAGTGTTGTAAACTAAAAATAAAAAATAAATTTAAAAAAAAGAAACAGAAAAAATAATTGAGTCCATCCTATGTCTCATATTATCTTTTCCCCAAAACTGACCACTTTTCCAAACTTTTACATTACTATTGAGTGTCCCGCTACCCTTCTAGTCATCTACATTGGGAAACAAAGTGTCACCCCTCCACTCCTCACTTCTACTCTACAAATCCAAACGGTTGTCAAATCTTGTTTGTACCTCTACAGCATCTCTTGCATTTATCCTTTTCTCTCTACTCCCACAGCCACCACTCTCTTTATCTTACATCTGAATTATTGCCAGTGTCACTATACTTGGTCTTCCCACCTCCTGTTCCAACTGATCCCCTACTCATTGCCAGTTATTTTCCTAAAGCACAGAACTGACCATGTAATGTCTACTCAGTAAACACTAGTGGTTCCCTATCAACTCTAGGATTAAAAGTTATTTCATCTTTTCTTAATTTCTATTCTGTTTAAAGTTATAATGTGCACAATTGTTAGCACAATAGTATGTGTATACAACTTACCATTTTTATCATTTATGTATCATGTATAAATGAGTAAACATAAACATATTGGATATATGGGCAAAAATGTTTTACTGATTGTAAAGCCAATTAGTAAGTGAAAGATCTTTCCCCACCCATAGAATGGGCTTCAGGTGGGGCCAACCAAGGGAGGCCTGATTAGAGAAAGGCCCACATCCTTTCACTAACTAGGTATGATAACCCAGGCTAATTAGCAAACTAGTTTACTAGTTTTCAAGTGGTATGAAGCCCTTGGGGCCTAAGGGGAGTTGATAAGACCAGAGCCAATGGTATGTGCACTGAGTTCTAGTCAATCAGATAATGGCTAGGACTGTATAAAGAGAGCCCAGGACTGGAAGCAACATTGGAGAGTGGTAGGATTCAGAAGCAGACATCAAGAAGACATTGAGGCACCAGACACAAAGGGAGAACCAGCATTGAGACTGCAGAGCTGAGAGTGCTGGACAAGAGAGAGTTGTGGAGATAGCTTCAGGAGAGAGTACTGAGCAGAGAATTAGGATTCCTGAGTGATCTTTTATAGGAAGGCCTTAGCATGGAGGGTACGGGGTGGGGGGGAGGCTACAGTATGGCTTGGTTCCTTGTTAAAATATTTTGTTATAATTTCCTTGTTACTACAGTGAGGAGGGCTTACTGGTTTTGGAATATTATTGCTACAATATCAAATCAGGGGCATTGGTCCTTGGATTTGATCCTCTGGAGTCTAAATAAATGTTATATTTCCTCTGCCTTCTACCTAGAGAGTTCCTTATATTTCAAGATTCCGAACCACTCAGGCATGTCCATGGCCCTCTCTAAGGTCATTAATTTTGCCTTACTACTATACTGATAGGGATTCACCACCAAAAACGTTTGGAAACCATGTCTCAAGAGTTATGAAGAGAAAGTCGCATTCAACTAGAAGCTATCCAAGGAGGCAAAGAATCTTAGAGTGATTTGTTCACCACCTTGAACTTCTTTTTTTTAATTAAATTTGTGTTAATAGCTTTTGTTTTTATATCACCTTCATTTCCTAATAAACCCCTTCTCCTTCCCTGCCTAGGGAACCATCCTTCGTAACAAAGAATTAAAAAGAAAGAAGAGAGAAAAAAGCAGTTCTGAAAACTAAAATATCACCCAAATCTGAGAGCACATGAAATGGTCCATTTTCTCATCTCGTCTTGGGCAGGAATAGCTTGGTCATTATAATTACAAGGCATTCACCTTCAGGTTTTTGTTCTTTCCTTTGACACTGTTATAGTTTTTGTGTATATAGATTTCCTGGTTACTGCTTACTTCCCTTTCCATCATCCCACACACACGCTACTCCGAAGACTTCATCCTCATTGTTTCTTACCACACAATGATACTCTGTTACATTCGTGAACCACAGCTTGTTTAGTCATTCACTAGTCAGTTGTACTGTCTTTGTATATAGGGTGTTATTTCCTTATTGATCTATTCTTTTCTATTTGTATCCCCAGCACTTAGCACAGTGTACCCTATAACACGTGCTTAATGAATGCTTTGTTCACTCATTCTTTGCTTTAAAAAAAAAAAAAGGTGTTTCAGTGTTACTATGAATACTTTTCACCATTTTAACCTTCAAGGGAAGAGATACTGGACCCTGAATTTGGAAAGTTAAATCAAGGGAAAGGAGAGGAGAGCGGAGGAGAGGAGAGGAGAGGAGAGGAGAGGAGAGGAGAGGAGAGGAGAGGAGAGGAGAGGAGAGGAGAGGAGAGGAGAGGAGAGAGGAGGGGTAGTGGGTAAAGAGAGAGAGGTGGAAAAAGAGAGGAAAAGGAGGAAGAGAAGAAAAAAGGAGAAGAAAGGAAGAAAGGAGAAAGAAGAAGGAGAAGGGAGGAGAAGGAAGAGGAAGAGAAGAAAAAGAGAGAGGGGAGAAAAAGGGAAAGGAAAAGGGGGAAAGGGGGAAAGAGGGAGAGAAAGAGAGGAAGGAAGGAGAAATAGCTGAAGAGACAAACAGACATTCCAGTGATACCCAGTTCAATCTCATAAACATTAATAGTTTTTGACACACCAAGAACAGCAACAAAAGCCAACAGAAAAGGAAAGGAGTTGTGTTAGTTCATCTGTTTTCTGTCCTTTTTATGGAAGGATAGAAACCTGAACTACTAGGGGAGAGGACAGTGAATGCTGGTTGGAGCTCCTCAAAACTCCAAGGGAGGTCTTACATTGGTTATTGAGCCTAAATCCTAAGCTGGCCCTTACTTCCTTGCACTCTACCACAAGGCTAAGTATTCTTCATTTTATTAGAACTTTGGGTGGGGGAGAGCGGGGAAGGGGAATAAAATTTGGAACTCAAAAACTTGTGGAACTGAGTGTTGCAAACTAAAAATTAAAAAAATCTAAATTAAAAAAAAAGAACTTCAGGGGGAAAAAAGAACTTTGGGTTCATGGTTAGATTTCCATATGTGGCATCAAATTTAGACCCACTGAAAGGATTTAGTATTCTTCATCCCCCTCTTTGAGTCCCGATGGTTCCATTACTATCAGGAATCTCAATGCAGCAGATTCTACCAAATGCATAGCAGTCTTGGTGAAAACAGCCAAGTGTGGCATTTTTCAGGTGGAGCAATACCAGGGAGGATGGTGTAGTGGAAAGAAGGCTAGGGAATAAGGGAGAGAATTTAGACTACCCCCATCCTGTGGAAGGCTAACAAGTTGATGGGAATCCCTGCCAGTCTCCTGACCTTCATGGGCCTCTCCAAGGCCTAGAAGAAAATAATACCCTCTTCTCCTTCTACTTCTTCTATTAGCGGCTTCAGGATTCTCAGGTTTTACTAGATCATGCCTCTCTGGGGGACACCAGGACCCACTATGTGGATCCCAAATCTCAGCATCCGAGCTCCATCTTAGTTGAGCAGGGTACCTAAAAACCCAGTTTCTGGGTACCTAAAAACATTTAATGCCGCAATGAATACCTGCCAAGATGTCCAAAATGGTCCCTGACCCCAACTCTACCCCAGCCAAATAAGTAGGAAAAGATGGATGAAAGACCTTTAGAATCTTTCAATTTCTTAAATAATTCTCTCTCAAGTTTTGTGTGAAGATTTGATTTTTCACCTGATAATTAAATGAAGCCAAATTTTAGTGCTTCCTTTGATTAGCTCCATTGAGATGGATTTTCTCAATTGGGAAGGGAGGAGCAAGAAACACAGCAGCAATGAAGACCTAAGACCACTAGGGACCATTTAGGGCATTGAAGAATCGCCTTAATAAGTGGTGCATTATCTTGGCCACTAAAAACCAAAGGTTCCAAAGGAAGCAAACAGCTTCTCCATCCACACTGGCTAGATCACCAAAAAAATGAATTTAGAAGGCAAAACAGCATAATGAGAAAAATTCTGGACTTGTTGTCAGGAGAGACCTAAGTATGAGTCCTGCCTCTTGACACCTGTTAGCTGTATGACCATGAAAAAGTCAGTTTATTTCTCTGAGCCTCAGTTTACCTGTCTGTAAAAATGTGGATGGTAATTAAAATGCTTGTACTACCTACCTCACATGGCTATTATAAGGATTAAAGGAGATGCAAAGCATTATATACATATATATGTGTGTGTGTGTGTGTATACATATATGTATACATCATCTATTATTATACAGTTATTAGAACTTCCACAACACTTTAGTTTGTATGCATTATGTAAATTCATCTCCTATAAATGTATTGTTACAAGAACTCACACTTTATTTTGTTCTACTCTACTGTACTTACCCTGTAATATTTTGTGTTGTATTAGAGAGTTATCTGTTTCTAAGTCATCTTCCTAGTAGAGTGAGTAGCAGTGTCTCCATGGAGGCAGGGGACCTTCGTTTTATTAGTAGAATATAAACTCCTTGAGGGCAGGAACTATTTTGATTATTGTCTCTGTATCCTTCAGTGCCTAGCAAGGCTGTTCACACACAGTAGACACTTAATAAGTGCTCGTTGAGTTGAACTGAATCTAAACTACCATATGTTCCCCCTAGATGGTGGCATAGTGCAATACAAACAAGTAGACACTAAAGCTGTTTTCAGCAAATAGAATGTTTTGTGGTTCCAGAGTGCTTGGATGCTTTACAAAATAATAAACATATTAATGTGTGCTGCTATTACCATTTCATTTTATCCTCACTGGGAAGTGGAAGCATTATTATTATTTAACTTATTCCACTCATTTTAAGGGATTTAAATAGAAATGATCATGGGACAAGTTGATACCCAGCTATTATTCTTTGGGGGCAGCCAGGTGGCACAGTGGATAGAGACGATAGAATGTCAAACATGCAGTCAGGAAGACTCATCTTCCTGAGTTCAAATCTAGCCTCAGACATTTACCAGCCATGTGACCTCAGACAAATCACTTAACCCTATTTGCCTCAGTTTCCTTATCCGTAAAGTGAGCTGGAGAAGCAAATGGCAAACAACTCCAGTATCTTTGCCAAGAAAACCCCAAATGTGGTCACAAAGAGTCAGGCACAGCTGAAAACAACTGAACAACGATTATCCTTTTATGTGTAATGTTCACTGGAATTTTGAACAGGTGGGTAAATTAACTTATTTTTATTACTGAATAAAAGTATTAGGAGGTAAGCATATCCCCTCTGGACTTACCTAGCACATCCTCAGTACAATTCTTGAAGTAAAGAAGGAAATAAGAATGACATGCACCTGATCCAGTTCCCACATGATTTTCGTCTTCTCTGCTAGGTCCTTATAATTTGAAAACTTTTTGTTTAGGTGAACAGAGTGCTAGAAAGATCTGAGTTCTAATTTGGCCAAAGACATTGTGTGACCCTGGGCAAGTCACTTAATCTCAGTTTCCTTCAGGTTCCTCAACTTTAAAATGGGGAAAATAATAGTACCTATCTCCCAGGGTTATTTTAGGATTGAATGAGATAACATTTCTAAATCTCTTTGTAAATGTAAATTTACAATGTAAATTTATGATGTAAATCACATTGCCTGGCATACTATTGTTGTTATTTTTTTTTCAGTCATATCCAACTCTCCATGACCCCATTTGAAGTTTTCTTAGCAGAGATACTGGGGAAGTTTGCATTTCCTTCTCCAGCTCATTTTATAGAAGATAAAACTGAGGGAAACAGTTAAGTGACTTGCCCAGGGTCACACGGCTAGTGTCTGAGATAAGATTTGACCTCAGATCTTCCTGACTCCAGGCCTGGTACTCTATCCACTATACCACCTAGCTGACCTGCCTGGTACATAGTAGGTATTTTAAAAATATTTATTTCCTTCCTTCCATATAAGCTGAAGGTTACAAATATTTGATACAGTGATATTTTTTAAAAAATATTTTTCTTAAGTTTTTAAGAATAAATGTTAGTTCCGGACAATTATAGACACCAGTTCAGATTGGTGGTAACAGTCAAATTCTAGTACAGTTTGTTGAAAGAATTCTCTGGGATATTTTGAGGTCTGTTTTTGTAACTTTGGATACTTGTCACCTTTCAGTCCATAAAAGAGAGCTAGCTTCCAAGGAATAACTCTAACTACTGGGTCAAGTCTTTCTAGGTATGCTTACTAGCTGTGTGACCCTGTAGTAGCAATTTAAATTTGCAGATCTTTCCCACCCATTAATAGGCCATGTGACCTGCTTATGTCACAGGAAGCCTAAGTTACATGTGGTGGGAGGAGCTTCCTGACCAGAAAAGGAAGTTATGTCACAGGAAATGCTGAGAGAGAGAGAGAGAAACAGAGAGAGAGAGAGAGAGATGTTGTGGCTGCTTGCTAATGGCCACCTTGGTTGTTAGAACTGAAAAGGATGACTTAGCTGTACTGTGAGTTTGTTTGGTGGAAGACCCCAGCAAGGAGTCACAGAGGTTTTGAGACGGTGAGGCTCTGGGTTGTTATATTGTGTATTGAATGTTTTGGGTCACTTGCTGTTATGATGAAGTAGACTGACTGGATAAATGGCCTGTGGGATATGGTTCTCTGGTGTCTGAACACATGGTTTACTTCTTTTACCTTCTGTGTGGAGAGTCTCATATACTTTGCAATACAGAACTACATAGGCATTTTGACAATTATCATCTACATTGTTATTATTGCCTTACTGTTCCAGACCCTGGGCAAATAAATCTCTTTACCCCTTGGTTTCTTCTTCTACAAAATGGGGATAATATCAGTACCTACTTCCCAAGGTTATTGTTAGGGTCAAATGAAGACAACGTATATCCACTTTTCAAACCATAAAGCATTATATAAATGCTATCTATTATTAGTAATATTATTATATGCCAATTTTTTACAGCCCACAGTACAGGCTATGTTACACAGTTTCTACTGTTTCCTTGTGTAATCTATAATCATCATTAATTCCAGACTCCATAAGGACAATCCTCCTGTAATTTCCTATGGCAATGGTCTAATCCTGGATTGCCAACATAAACCCCTCTATTTCCACAAACAAATCCATATGACTCAACCATTTGTTCAATGCTTCTTTGTCAATATAATGTTGGCTAAGTTCAGGCAGATGTTATCCATGAAGTGTCTTTTGATTCTGGGACCTCAGCTTTCTCATAGGTTTTATTCAATGGTAAACCACTTTCAGTAACATTTGATAAATCCATGTTCTTGTACATATTACTAGTCTTTACTGTTGACTGGTGAAGTAATGTCTGCTTGTTCCAAAAATATTTATCACTATTACCATTATTTCCATTTTACACATTATTCAATTTAGAACTGGTAGGGATCTCAGAGGCCATCTCATCCACACCTCATTTTGTAGATGAAGAAACTGATAGCAATACAGTTAAATAACTTTCCCACAGTCCCATAGCTAATAAAGAGCTGAGCCAGAACTCGAGTCTAGGTCTTGTCAGTATACTGCAAGCCTCTTGAGAGCAGTGACCATTTTCTGTTTTTGTTTTTGTAGCCCTAGTCTAGTGAAATCCAGCAGATGTTATAGCAGATGTCAATTTGGCTAGGGAGCACTTCCCTTGATTCCTGATTCTCCCAGACCATCCCTCTCTCTCCACCCACTGGGATAAGTTACCTCCTTGTATTAGCAAGGCAATAATCACAATATAGATGATAATTGTAAATGTGCCTACATAGTTCTGTATTACAAAATATAAAAGGCAGAAGTGAACCATTTATTCAAATACCAGAGAACCAGATCCCAAAACCAACAAGTCCAATCCATCATAGCAGCAAAGAAATTAAGATGCAACATCACAGCAGGGAGACAAGCCATCTCATAACCTTCCCGCCCCTTCCTGGGGCCTTGCCACCAACAATCACTCACAGCACAGCCAGCACATGTCTGCTCTCTCCCTCAGGTCTGCTCTCTCCCTCAGCTCTAACCACTTTGAGAATTTCCTGCTTTACCCTTTCAGTTCCTCTCATTCAGCAAGCTCCTCCCACCACATGTGACTTAGGCTTCCTGTGACATAAGCAGGTCACATGGCCTATTAATGGGTGGGAAAGTTAGAAATCATAAAAATACAGATTATTAATATAATTCATAAAGCTCTGAGCCCCCAGTAATCTTTCTATCACCAGGATAGAAAGGAGGGAGTCCAGCCAGCTGAACACTAGTATAGTCAATTTTCCACAGGCTTATCTCATCCTCTTACTTTGTCTTATCCTCAATAGCAAAAACACCAACTCAGGACACAATTAAAATTATCTTTATCTAGAATAATATCATTGTACAAATAACTAATAAGCAAAATTTTGAAAAGCAGAGGTATTAGTAACAAACCACATCAGCCATTGCATGCATCATAAAACAAAAGGGAGAAAGAATAGAGTTAAATAACACCATTTTCTAGCAGCTTCTCTCAGGAGACAAAAGTTCAGTCACTCCCTGGTGGATTCTCTTAATAAGCTGAGAAGCAAGCCAAGGAAAGAAAAGCCCCTAGCCGCTACAGGTCTTAGAATCTTTCTCCTGCAAAGCATCCTCCATCTGCTGCTGCTGTCACCGTTCTGTCTCCTCCAGTTCACTCTCTCCAAGCATACTTCTCTTTTTCCAGAGAAATTTTAAAACTACTGCTGCAGCATAAAATCTCAGTCCTGAAGTTCCAATCCTAGGATATCTTCATTCTTGAACTGGGAAGAACTAAAACAACCAAAACCTTTAGTGACTTACCCCACTCCCCTTGAAAGACAGTCGATCCTTGCCTGAATGCTTATGACACTAGCGTATTGCCTTGTAGGCACTTAGCAAATGTTTGTTGACTTAAACTGCATTCTGAATAAACATCTCTCCACTCACCTAAGAAAAGTAGGCAAGTAACCTCAGCCTCACTGTGGTCAACAGTTTTAACCAGAGGCCTCTGACACATTTTAAGAGGAGCTGACAAAATGAGATGTGTCCCTAGAAGTTACTCTAAATGTCCAGACTATCTCTGGCATATTGTGTTCCGTACTAGGTACTAGCAGCCACTTGAAGACCTCCAGCAATAAAGAACCTGTTGCCTCAGTAATTGTTAGGAGACTATGCCTTCTATTGAGCCATAATCTGACTCTCTATCACGGATTCCCCATCGAGAATAGGAAATCAGTAGCTCTTTCTGCTTTATAAAGCAATTTCTTATGAATTTGACTATTTTGTTAAAACTTTAGAAAATCTGTGATTTTATCAGTGTGGACATTCCCCCATGTGTACACCTCAACCCCTCCACAGCTTTAGTGGCAGGGAAGAGGAAAGGAATAAACATTTACATAGTACCTGATATGTGGCAGGCACCACACTAGGCACTTTACAAATTTCAGTTCATCTGAGCCTCACAACAACTCTTCAAAGTAGGTGCTGTTATGATCCCCATTTTTACACTCATGAAAACTGAGGTAAACAGAGATTAAGTGACTTGCCCACGGTCATACAGCTAGTAAGTGTCTGAGGTCAGATTATGAACTCAGGACTTCCTGACCCCCAGTTTCATGAGTTTCTGTAGCCAAAACCAGATTATCAATAACCTTCGGGTGATAAGCCTCTCCAAACCCAACCAGAGTAGCTTTTGGAAGACAGACGTACCATCCCTGAGCCTATAGTGAAAGCCCTTCCACTCTGGTAAGACCTGCCAGAGCTGTGCATCAGTGGGTTGGCCTTTAAGAAGCTAGGGTCACCCCCACAACACGTGAAGGCACTATAGTAGGTTTTCAGTGCAAGTGAGGCTTAGAGAACATAAATCAGTTCCCCAGCACCCAGTCATTCTAGGGTGAACTAATAAAAACAACTATTTTGAAACTATAAAGCTGAGGATCAGACCTTGATGACCCAATCAAGGGAGAAAACTCCATGAGGCCCACCCTGAAACCAGCTACTGGGCCATTTCTTTGTTTAAAATTGTAATAGGCATGTGCCAGAAAAGAACGTTAAATGGTAATTATTCCAAAACACTACTTAGCCTGCTGCCTAATTGTGGCTTTTATTTCTCCTCTACTTATTAGGACCAATTATCTTGAAGTAATATCCTACCCAAGAAGCCAGTCAGATTTCTGATTTGTTCAAGCCCCTAAGGTAAGAAAGGGAACATCTCTCCACACTTATAGAAGACTCAGCCACTGAAGGAACAACTATACATTTTGGGGAGAACATATAGGCTGAGTCTCCTACTGATAAAATAAATAGGTTCCCTCCTTCCAGGTATCAGATTCACAATGTAGAACTATAAACCAAAGCCAGTCTAGAATGGGCCTGGTTTTTAACTTGGAGAGAGTTAGTCAGTCTCCCATGTGGTTTGGGAAAGGAGTCCCCTTCCTTCCCTACCCTACACCCTGTGGGAACACCAGAGCATTAGCCCCAGGCCCACGCCATTGGGCAAAATGAAGAGAGAAGAAGACTCCTTAGGAAAAAGGAAAAGAGTGTCCTACTGGACTGTTAATTTGGAGAGCAGGAAAGAAACAAAAAGCTTCAGCTCTGAATGGAGCAGATGTCCTGAAGAGTATACAAGAAGCCTGAGTTCAAATCCAGCCTGACACTTACCAACTGTGTGACCCTAAGCAAGCCACTTAACCCTGCTTGACTCAAAAAAAAAAACCCAACAACAACAACCAGCATACAAAAAATTTCCTTTTCAGCCTCTGAGAGTCTCTATCAATTTACTACAAAATATTTTCATGCTAAAACTTCAGGTCAGGGCCTGTTATTCAGAATTTACAGGAGACTAAACAAATGTGTAAGTGCAGTACCCAAGCCCTGTGAACAAACAGTCAAATAATATGAACAAACCATTCACCAAAAAAGGAACACAAATGGAAAACACTTGAAAAGTGGAACCTGTAATTTAGAAAATACAGATTAAAACAGCAGTTAGGTGGTATAGTAAACAGCATGCAGGAGTCTGGAACAGACATGTCAACACTTGGCCCACTGGGGAACATTCCCAAGTATAGCCCGAACCAAGTTAAAATGTAATTGGGAAATATTTAATAAAATCAATAAAAATACAATAAAACACATTATTTTCTAAGTCAGGAACCGGCTGCAGGGATCCTTATGTACGACTTATGACCTGTTTTTATTTGAGTTTGACACCATTTATTTTGAACAACTATGTCAAACAAGTAGAAATTGACCCCTATAGGCAGCACACTGACTTAGGACACCACAAATGAACATTATCCATGTTGTGCTATATAGTTTTATTTTGTTAAAGATTTCCCAATTACAGTTTAATCTGGTTCAAGTACTTGGAAATTTTCCCAGAGTGGATGGTGACACCTCTGGTCTAGAAGACCTTAATTCAAGTTCTCCCTCAGATATATACTATGTACCTCTTTTAAACTCAGTTTACTCATCTGTAAAATTAGGGGGTTGGGTTCAATATTCTGCAAGGTTCCTTCCAGCTCTAAATCTATGATTCTATGAACCTATAAGATACCAACTGACAACTATTAAACTGGCAAAAAATAAATGGATAAAAAAATAAGTGCCATGGTTGCTCAGTCTGTGAGGAAATAGGTATATTCATAGAACTTTAGGCATGCATGGCACATGAGTTGGACCATGCTCTAGGCACACCTGTGCTCATATGTTGTTAGTCATTTTGTAAACTGACGAAATATTTCTAGAGAGTAATGTAGCAGTATGCGATAAGAATCCTAAAACATATTTTGATCCAAAAATCATATTATTGGGAATATGTACCCATGAAGTAATTACAAAGGGGAAAAAATATGTGGTCAAAGATATTTATACCTATTCTGCAAATAATAAAAGAAACCTAGAAACAAAATAAAGATACAACAGTTGAAAATGGTGAAAAGGCTGTGGTATGCCAGTATAATGAAGCACATAAAGAATGGAAAATATGAGGAATATAAATGGGAAATCTATGTGTTTGTGTGTGTAAACACCATGTGACACTTGGAGCATTGCAGTAGTATAAGCAGCCCAAATCAGATCACATGCTGCCTCCCTTAAACTCACAGAAAGGTTGTTTGAGATTTTATTATTATCCAGTGGGGGAGTCTAATATCTGACTTGTCTACCAGGTGGCACTCTAATCAAGAGGTCTCATCCTTGTCTCTGAATCTACCATATTGTCAAGGAAGTTCCCACACCACCATGATGCATGGCTCCAAGTGATGGAAACATTACTACCAATTAAGTCATAATGTTAAAATAAAAGACCACAAAAATATCCTCGCTAAAATTATTTTTAAATCATAAAACATTTTTTAAAAGTCATGCTGCTTGGACTCTAAATTTAGCTGAAGGATAGTATCACCCAAAAATATTTTAAAAGACACCAATAGCTTTGTTCCACTCCCATCTCAGTCAATACAGTCAGTTAACATTCAACAATTTGTTTGGCCATATACATTAGTAGATATAATGTTGAGCACTACTACATGGAGCTCTTCACTCCCATCACAATTTTCTCCCTAAACTCTTCCCAATTACCTTCTCTGTTCTTCAAGTATGGGTGAACGAATTCCAAACCACACTTCCCTACCAATCATGAAGAAAGATAAGGGTTTAGGCAGTCTATGTCCAGACCCTGGTTCCAGGACACAAAGTACAAACTTGGGAAAGTAAAGGAAGTGTATTGAGGGACATCAGCTTCTCCACCTATGGCTTGTCAATCCATCCTGGCTATTAGCAGCTGGACATCTCCAATATTCAGAAAATCCTCTTGCTCTCATTCCATTTCTGCTCTCAAGTCTAGGTCACCTCCATAACACTGGTCTCAGCACTAGCCTAGACTCTTCTGTCTCTGCCCCCAGGCACCAAAGATAGAAACAGGATTTATGGAAGTCAATGCTGCCTGTCAGCCACCAATCCCAAAACCATAATCCTATCACGAAGGCTCTTTGCTTCCCTGTTCCCTGCCTCTTGGAGAGTTGAGATCAACAAAGGAATAAATAAAAGTGTATACAGTCCACAAACTAGAGAATAAAATTTCAGAGTACGATAAAAAGTAAGAGAAATTATGAAGAAAACAAAGAAAAACCTTCAAGAAAAAAGAATCAAGAAAAAAAAATAAACAAGGAAGTTGGAAGAAAGGAAAAGAGGGGAGATTCTGAGCTAACCACCATAACTGAGAAGAGGGGAAAAAAAGCAAGAAAGGAGAAGAAATAGGTAACTAAATAAATGAGAGAAAAAAAAAGGAAATCAATAATTTAAGTAAAACCCCTACAAAAATAGTGTAGGAATAATATTCTAACCTCTGTGCCCACAAAAATTAGGCTCATTTTTCCTTAAGAGGTATTAAAATAATCCTTAATATTTGGTTGAGTCACAAGACTTAATTAACATCACTTTCTGATCTCCCTAGCATAAAGTGGCCGGAAGGAGTTCCAGGACCTTTCTGATATTTGATGGACTGTTAGGACGCCCTGACATAGAGAATATTCAACAAGAATTTGGTCATTTAGGTCAGACAAATGTAGTTCCCCCTTGCCTCCATTGGAAAATATGTCTCATCAGCAGGAGAGGGTTTGGGGCCTTGTCCAGAAGCAGCCAACCATAGACTTATGACTAGGGACCCTGAGGCCTCCCAGTGCTCTGAGTACAAGGATATCAAGTAGAAATCAGGAGAAGAAACCCTGGAAGGCAAGGTCAGGACCAGAAGTAGACCACCCCATCCTAGGAGGCACAGTGCTGGTTATAGAGCGGTAGCATAGAGTGCTGGGCCTGGAGTCAGGAAGACCTAAGTTCAATTCTGGACTCTGATGTTTACTAGCTGTGTGACTCTAGACAAGTCACTTAATTCTATTGGCCTCAGTTTCCTCATTTGTAAAATGAGCTAGAGAAGGAAATGACAAACCATCCCATTACTTTGTCAAGAAAACCACAAATGAGATCACCAAGAGTTGGACACAACTGAAAAAACTGACCAACAACCACAAAAATCCTAAAATGCAAGAGCAGAGCCAAGATCTAACAGGGTTGGGGAACCTTCGGCCTTGAGGCCATAGTGGCCCTCTAGGTCTCTGGGTGTGGCCTTTTGACCCAGTCCAAGTGTTTACAGAACAAATCCTTTTATTAAGTGGATTTGTTCCATGAAGTTTGGATTCAGTCAAAGGGCCACACTTGAGGACCTAGAGGGCCACATGCGGTCTCGAGACCCCAGGTTCCCTACTCTGATAGAACAAAGTCACAATTCAAGAAGTAAAGCTGAAAAAAAGAGTAAGCATAAGAAAACACCAATAATAAATATTAAAATGTTAATAAGGATCTAGAAATGTTCAAGATACAAAAGATGGGAAAAAAGATTAATTCTGTCATCTTTATACAGTTCCTTAAAGAAAATCACAAATTTGCTACAAATTCTATTGGAATTCCTGGAAGAAAAAAAGAAGCAAGAGTTTTAAGATGATTGGCTGACATAACAAAACAGGAAAATGATAGATGTTGGAGAGGATGTGGGAAAATTGGAACACTGTTACATTGTTGGTGGAGTTGTGAACTGATCCAGCCATTCTGGAGAGCAATTTGGAACTATGCCCAAAGGGCTATAAAAATGTGCATACCCTTTGACCCAGCAATACCACTTCTAGGGTTATATCGCAAAGAGATCAGACAAGTGGGAAAGAGACCCATATGTAAGAAAATATTTATAGCAGCTCTTTTTGTGGTGGCAAAGAATTGGAAATCAAGGGGATGCCCATCAATTGGGGAATGGCTAAACAAATTGTGTCATATGAATGTAATGGAATACTACTGTGCTATGAGAAATGAGGAGCAGATGGACTTCATTACAACCTGGAGTGACATATATGAACTGATGCTGAGTGAGGGGAGCAGAACCAGATTAATATACACGATCACAGATACATGGTATCTGTGTAAGGACTGCCTTTGATAGACTTGGCTCCTCTTATCAATGCAAGGTTCAAAGACAGCCCCAAAAGACTTATGATGGAAAAAGTTATGCACATCCAGAGAAAGAATTATGGAGTCTGAATGGAGATTGAGGCAAACTATTTGCTCTCTTTTTTTTCCTCCTTTTTTTGGTTCCATTTCTCCTCTCTCATGATTCATTCCATTGGTTATAATTCTTCTTTACAACTGGACTATTATGTAAATAAGCTCAATGCAAAGGTATATGTAGAAACTACATTGGATTACATGCTGTCTCGGGGGGGAGGGAGGAGGAGAGGGAGGGAGGGAGAGAAAATTTGGAACTCAAAAACTTGTGGAACTAAATGTTGTAAAATAAAAATAATAAAAAAATAAAAATGATAATAGAAATTAATTGAGAACTCTATTCTAGAATGAGAAAAGAAATGAGAATTGTTGAGGAAAGAAATGGAATAAGAATAAAATCAGATTAGTACAAATGGTACAAAACCTCACTCAAGTAACAGACTACTTGAAAATTGGATTGGACCCAACAGAAATCAATGATTCCTTGAGACAAAAAATACTAGAATAATATTGAAAGACTAAAAACAAATATGTCAGAAAATGTAAAGGTATCTCCTATCAAAAACAACTGACCTAGGAGATAGGTCAAACATTTCATCAAAGCATCATAAGACTACCTAAAAATCTCAAATCATAAAAAGGTTAAATATTATATTTCAAGAAATCATGAATGACAACTATCCTTACTTCTTAGAACCAGAGGTCAAAATGAAAAGAAAAAGAGCCTACTAGTCACCTCTTAAAAGAAACTCCAAATAAAAATTCCCAGGAACATCATAACCAAAAGTCAATGATTACAGGTCAAAAACAATTAGTGCAAATAGCCAAATAAAGAATTCAAATTTCAAAGAGCCACAATCAGGATCAAAGCAGACCTGGAACCCACCAATATAAAGGAAAGTTTAGGATATGATATTTGAGAAGGCAAAAGATAAAGACTTACAACCAAGAATAACTTGACCAGAAAAGTTGACTATGATGTTACAGGGAGAAAATATACTTTTAATGAAAGAGGACTTCCAATATTACTGATGAAAAGACCAAAGCTGAGCACATACTATAAGATGCAAATAGTTAAACAAAAATATATTATGCTTCAGATAAGTACAATCAAAAATTATGGATCGCTATCATGATCTCAGACAAGAAAATACTAAAAATAGATTTGATTAAAAAGAGAGAAATGGGCAAACGACATTCCACCGGTGGTACGCTGAATGCTGTGAGAGATTAGCCATTTTTCAGAAGTTTTGCATGGGGCAGAAAACCCACAATATCCTTTCCTTGCCTGTGTTAATTGGGCAAGACTTGATTCACTTGTTTCATCCTAAAACATGGGCAACAGTGCCAAATGTTAGCATTGGCTGCT
Organism: Phalanger gymnotis; assembly: GCA_028646595.1. Lineage (NCBI taxonomy): Eukaryota > Metazoa > Chordata > Mammalia > Diprotodontia > Phalangeridae > Phalanger > Phalanger gymnotis. Next base: position 268,095,691 of record CM053624.1, on the reverse strand, counting down.
ACCCAACCTTGCCAAGCTCATTTAAGCCAGGTGTAAACTAGTCATGAAATTAAATAAATGAATACTAAATATAAATGACTATAAATGAAATTAAATAAACAATGCTGTGTTGAGATGGGTTGGATCAGGGAAGAAAAAGGAGAAGGCACAGTGAGTTTAACAGGAGCAGAACATAAAAACACATTTTTTAAAAAACCAGTTGAACCAGAATTTTCTCAGAAATCTCCATTAAACTGACAAACATTTCTTGCTAACTATAGCACAATGATAATTGATGTCCATAATGATTGACTTGAGACCCTTCAAGTAGAGTAATGGGGCAATATGGCACAGTGGATAGCACATTGGATTTGGATTCAGTAACACTTTGGTTCAAATCCCACCTCAGACATGGACTAGCTATGGGATCTAGGCAAGTTGTTTTTTTTTTTAATTCTTCCTGTGTCTCAGTCTTCTCATCTATGAAATGAGAGAGTTAAATTTAATGGCCTCTAAGGTCCCTTCTTGTTCTCTCTATCCATGTGTGGGCTTCCTTCAAATACGTCTTGAATCATCAAACAAGATTAAATTGAACAAATTCCTTTATTGTCATGTATTTTTACTGACTCTAATTCTTTGAAAAGTAGTGATACATGAATGATGCAGAGGTTAATAATCTCTTAATACATATATTTGATTAATCAGAACACTACATTCCTCAACAATTTTGGATAAGTGGTGTTTCGCTAAAGCAGCAAAATTGAAAAGGGGGAAAAAATGAAAATACTGGGGCTAAGCAATGAATAATTCAGCCATTTCCACTGACTTAAGAGATTAGGTTCCTAAAGGGAAGCAGAACCTTTGAAAAGCTGGGATTTGCTCTAAAAGAAATATTAAGCTGCCTTTTCTCCAAGAGGAGAAAGAAGAAAAATACTTGTGAGAGAAATGTGGTACAAAAATACCATTAAAAAAATATGAACCTGTGATCTCTTTCGTGTGGGGAACTCAACACTGGGGAAATTCCCTCTACCAATAATGTTAACAATTAATCTGTAACCTATAGTCCTAGAACGCTGACTGGAGCACTGAGAGGCTCAGCTGATTTGCCCAAGGCTAGTATGTGTCAGACGCTGTAACTAAACCCAGGTCCTCTTGAATCCAAATAGGGCTCTCTAATCTTTATTCCATGACACCAAGCCAAATATAAGCAATATTCCCCCCCAACAAAATCTGTCTTCTACAAAAATTAAGAGTGTGATCAGAAGTAGAAAAGAAAATTGAAACAGAATGCTGGATATCAAGCAAGCAATAATAATTTTAAAAGATAGCTGAACTAAAAAAATAGAAAATCACAGTAAACATTTAATACAGAAATTTTGTGCAAATATTCTCTAGTAAAGCCTATAGTTTGTTTTTGGTTTTTTTCTGAACTCTCATTTTAGGGTATGTCTTATATTCTGACCAAGGTCTGACCAGAATATTTCTTTCCTGCCAAAGGATATTAAAAGCCTCAAAAAAATGCAGTTTGTGCCCTCAAAATAATCATCACTATCTTTATTGTATTATGGTCGTATTAAATCAAAACATAAGGGGCAACCTATCTCTGTTTGATGGAAAACAGGACAAACTGAACTAAACTAGCTGCCTCATTCATAGAGGTGGTAAAGACATTAATCACAGTGAAGGATTTTTAGCCCCTTCACCCCCCCCAAAATGTCCTAAATAGTGACAAGAATAAAAATGGACATCATTGCAATAGTTCGCTGCCTCCTCCATATCAGGGACAGTTCATTATCCAAGAGGAGCTTAACAGCTTCCAGGCACAAGAGTCCATGTGGATGAGAAAGAAAATGAAAGTCAAGATCAATTGAGATTCTGCTCTGACCACGTCGTTCACTTTGCGGCACGTGTTCAGGGAATGGCTTTTCAGGTGGGAGGCTCCCATAGAAAAGCCTTTGGCAACCAAAAAAAAAAAAAAGCAATCAGAGGCAGTGGGAAAATCAAGCTGCCCTTGCAGACTCAAAGGTTGCTGTTCCTTAGAGCAGCTGGCGGCAATTAGTCTAGAAAGTCTCTGCTTCTCTAGGGCAAAGCAATTAGCGACAGAGCATAAAAGCTGAACAGAAGCCCACTTCTGCCGGCTTCTCTGCTGGAGCCGGGTGCGGGTCGGGGTCTTTGCTCCAGATCCCTGAGTGTTTCTTTGGCTTCCAGATGTTCACCAGTCCTGCCCTCATCTGGTCAACCTCCTTTTTATAAGTTCTCTGTGTTCTTGGGTCCCAGGAAGGTCTGTGTGCGTCTTGTTTTTGTTTTGGTGTCCCTAGCACTTAGCGACGCACTTGGCACTTATTAAAGTGCTTGATAAATGCTTTTCATTCGATAGAGTAGAGACAGACCAATAAGAAAGTATGAGGCGGCTTCGCTAGGAGGAGAGTGACCGACCTGCTGTGTCTGTTTCCTGTTCTCCTGGTCCTCATTCTCCCTCTAGAGGCTTTTTGGGGAACGTACTCTGGGCCTCAGGAGGGGAACAGCATCCCCAAGAATTACCCAAAAAAAAAAACAAAAACAAAACAAACCAAGTAGTCCCTGCCTTAGGTTTAAGTCCCACGTTTGCAGTGTTGGACGCTACCAAAAGGAAACGTAACCCATCTAACACGACTCCAGGTAAGATTTCAACGTTACTGCAATATGTCTAATGCTTTTCTAATTACGTTGTGAATGTCTTACTGCTATAAAGTAGTAATACTATCTAGCACTTATAATTGTGCTTTTGGGAATATCATCTTATTTGATCCTCATGACAGGTCTAAGAGGTAGACCGTTTTTCTTCCCATTTTACAAATGGGGAAACTGAGGCAGACTGCAGGTAAGTGACTTGCAAGCCTCCCAGGCAGGATTTTCTTCACTCTAGTGCTCTATCCTCTGCCTGTTAGCTGCAGGATTCTCACAGGTAAGATTTTAAAATGTGAAACTGGCTGCTATTTTAACTTCTGTCTCGTGTTGCTCAGTAAGAAGCAAGTGATGAGAGTCTATATTTATTCTACTTGTTTCTTGCCATTTCATCTCAGTCTTTGCATGAGAGATCCCCTACATCTGGAATGCGTCCCCTGAATTTATTCATGGTTCTGTCTTTGCCTGTGAATGTGTTCAGCCTGCCCTAACTCTTATTAAAAAAAAAAAAACAAACCCCTTGCCACCCACACATCCTATTTTTCTCTCTCCTTCCTCCAACTTCTCTCTAAACTAGTTTTCCCATCTTCACAGGATCTTGGCTTTCAAGTTGAAACAAATGCTAGAAGTGCACCCTGACTCTTTCACCTTGTAGATGAGGTCATTGAAGCCCAAGGTTCTCAAGACCCACTTACTCTTCAGGCCCTTAAACTTGATTCCCTCCCCCACTATCCTACTGAATCTCTTATTTTAAAGACTACTAATTAATAGCTTCTTGATTGTCAAATCCAAGGGTTCTTTCTTTAGCATTTAAATGTCAACCAATCTTATTTTCCTTGATAGTCTTTCTTTTCTTGACTTTTATGATCCCAGTACCTCCTGATTCTCTCACTTATCTGATCATTTCTCTTCTGGATTTTCTTAGTCTTGCTCCCCAACATTGATTCTAGGTGTACCTTCTCTTCTCTTTCCTTTCCTGTGCCCAACAGCCTCCATAGCTTCACTCATCACCTGATGCAGATAATTCCTAAATCCTTTCCCTGAGCACTAGTTCCACATCTCCAAATAACTACTAAACCACCTCTACCTGTGTTTCCCACAAGATCTCAATTTCAACATGTCCAAATGTTTCTTCTTTCCAGTCACTCAGGCTTAAAATCCAAGTTGTCTTACCCTTCCCCCTTCTTCATCACCACCACCAGTATCCAGGTAGGATCCTGCCAGTTCTGATAAACGTTAGCTGAGTGAATGGTACCTCTACAATAGTCGTCTTCACTCTCACGAAGGTCTTTATTATTTGATACCTTGACTATAACAGGGAATGAATCTCCCTTCCCTTCACACAGGTATCAAATTATATCTTCCTAATCTACAGGTCTGACCATGCCTAACTGAAAACCTTCGGTAGCTGCCTACAAAATTAAAAATACAAACTGGCACTGAGCCCTCCACACACATGCATGTGTTCCAATCTCTCCATTCATGTACTTTATTATTCACCTCTATGTAGTCTAGTCATCCTAGACTACTAAACAAGTCATGTCCTGTTCTCCCTCCCTGCCCCCAGGCCTGGAGCACACTGCCCTCTCACCTGAGTCTGCTGAAAGTTTTGTCTTCTTCCTTCTTTACCATCCCAGTTACTACCTCTTTCTTCCATGAAGCCTTTTCTGATCTCCTCTCTTTTTGCTATCTAGCCTTAGTCAAGTTACTCTAGCTAAAGTTAATTGCTTCTCTAGGTATGAAATGGGAGTATCCAAAGAAATCTAAGCAAATACTCAAAGGCTATATCTTGGAACCAGGTGCCTGTCCTCAGGAAACCAAACTTTGTCAAAACTAAAATAGTTTGCACTTCCAGTACTGTAGCACGGTGATAAAATGCCGAACTTGAAATGACCAGGGTTCAAATCCTGAGACATTTCTCTATGACCCTGGGCAAGTCATTTAACCCTTGTTAGCCTGAGGTTCCTCATCTGTGTAAAATCTAGGTGATAACAGCAGCACTTCTCTCTCAGGATTGTTGAGGATGAAATAAAACCCTATGTAGAGGGCTTTGAGAACCTTAAAGATCTAGCTGTTACTAATGAAGATAAAGCATACCAGTGGCAAGGCAGGATGTGATAAGACCATAAATTAACTTGAAAAAAACAATTCCACTTGTTTAGAGACTTGTACCACACTCTTTCCCCTAAAGCTTTTTGACTACCTGCCCAGAATTTCTTCAGTGATATTAACTTTTTAAGAAGGCTGTGAGATTCCATTTCAACTGAACAAAAAACATAGTAAATGGGCAGGTGCTAAAAATATAAAGACGAATATGAGCCACAGTAGCAGAGACCCACACAGGCCTGGTTTAGGTAGAAAATAGTCCTTTTGAACCCTAGCTCTTTTCATGGGTTGAACTAATACCAAGGCCTCCTCTGACACTCAATAACCAAGCCATGGAGTTCTAATAAGAAGCCCAGGGTCTCTTCCATAGCCGTAAAGGCTCCATCGTCGAGCCTGTACCCTAAGCCCTGTGCCTTGCCACTTGGTAGATAGAATGCTGGACTTGGAGTCCAGAAAGTCTGAGGGCAAATCCTCCCTCACATCCTTGGTAACTGTGTGACCCTGAGCAGGTTACTTAATCTGGCTCAATTTTCTCATCTATAAAATGTGAATTCTTAATAACAAGCACCTACCTCCTGGGGTGGTTTTGATGTTCAAATATACACACACGCACACGCGTGATATTCCCTGAAGGAGACCAGAGACTGTATAAGGTAACAGTAAGGAAGCCTCAACTGAGGGGGATAGATGGCCTGTTGCAGATGGGAGATACATAGTCCTATACAGAGTTTTCCTTGTAGGCAGAATATATGGAGAACTAGGTACAATAAGCCTGAGAAGGTAGGCCAGAGCCAAATTATTAAGGACTTTAAATGCCAGAAAGAAAAATCTGTCTTATCTGAGAGGCAACTGGGAGCAGCTGGAACTTTTTGAGCAGGCAGTGATGCAGTGCGGCTTCTCTTTTGGGGGTATCGGTTGACAGATGAGAGGAAGTTTGATGACAGAAGGGAGAGATGAGGAAACAATTTGGGGAGTGGCTATTGCAATAAGCTAGAAAAGAGGTAAAAAGAGGTGTGAGTTGAAAGGTGGCATATGCAAGAAAGATATTTGTGGCAGTAAGAATAAAAACACTTGGCAACTTGCCAAAGGAAGAGTGAAAGAGTAAAGGGATGAAGATGACTGAATGTGAACCTGGCTGATGAGAAGGATGGCAGTACCTTCAGCAGAAGTGGGAGAGTTAAAAGGCAGATTAGAGGGGAAAGAAGAAATCCCGTTACAGTCCTGTTAAATTTAAGATGACTATAGAGGATCACATTAGAGATAACTAATACACAGTGGATGATACAGGACTTGGACTGGATCTGGGAGCCATTTCCGTATATCTTGGCTATCCCATGAAAGCTCTTACCAAGACAGTATGGGAGAAGGCCCAGGAGAGCTTTAGAATACACGCACAATTGGGGGCAGGACGTCAATGTTCCAGCAAAGGAGATTGAGGAGAAGCCAAATACGAACCAAGAGAGCAGTGTGACAAAAATCCAGAGAGGAAAGGCTATCCAGGAGGAGAAGGGAGGTCAACAATAGCAAATGCACTGAAGTCAAGACGCTCGAGGATTGGAGGGTGGAGGAAGACTATCTAAATAAGAGTTGGTAAGTTTAGAGCATGATTTCAGTTAAGTAACGAGGTTAGAAACTGGTTTTCAAAGTATTAAAGTGAAGGTAACTTTTGTAAGAAAGTGAGGAGAGTCAGAAGACAGTAGCTTCTCTCTTCTGATGCTTCTTCCCTTTCTCAAAGAAATTTTAAAACTTTGACTCCACAACTTCTCAAGTAAATGGCTATTCTCTCTCCATCCTTTTGCTATCAGACATCAAACATATAATCTATGCCTCCTGCTTCCCTTTCCTATGCCTTGGTCTGCTACGATCTGGCCTTGACTTCACCCCTCCTGAAATGACCTTCTAAAAATTACCAACCTAGCTGACCTTGCAAATAAGTGGCTACTTCCATATAGTGAATCTTTTTTTTTTATATCCAGGATGTCAGGAAAAACTCCTGTCCCTCCAGAAAGTTACTCCCCCACCCAATTCAATGTACAAAATTCCATAGATTGATTCTTGTGGTTTAGCTTCTCTTTCTTCCTGTTAAAATGGCACTAGCTTCAGCAAAGCAACACTTAAAATATCATTAACATGTCTTAATGTAAATGGGTTTATAGGTTCCTTTCTTTTATTTTTAATTTATGGAGAAGCTTTTGACAATGGGAGGATGAAGTAGGAGGACTCCGAAGCTCTGAGGAAGGTGTAGATAAATGGTATGTGGAGTCTGCAAAGATGATCTAGAAAGTAGAGGGTTTGGTGTTAAAGATAACTAATAGCAACTTCATAGTTTTATAGTGAACCTGTCCTAATTATCAATGACTTCCTTTTTGCTAAATCCAAGGGTCTCTTCTCAGTGTTCATCTTCTTTATCTCTGTAGCTTTTAATACTATTCTGAGATCTTCTTTAAAATGAAGCAAGGTCACATGCTGATCTATGAAAAGCATTGGGGTCCTTTTTGTCTTGATCCATGACACGATATAGCATATGTGATATCCATAGAGGAGCTGGATGGCTCTGCTGCAATTGCTAAACCTACCCCAATGGCTCCTGTTGTGCGCTGTCATATTCAGGAGGGCCAAGCTGAGTTACAACTTTTTATAAATCTACCGATCTGCTACAGACACAACTTGGGTACCTCTGACTATACCAGTCATGAGTAAACAACATTGAGATATACAGGGAGATCCTTCGGCTCTCCTTGGTTACACCTATAACTCAGTCATTGCTGCTATCTATAAATCTGACTCTCCTCCCTTTATAGAGAGGTGCCTGATCTGATCAAATTGCCTCAATAGTGATTCTCCTCAAGAAAAAAAAGCATTATCTGCAAATGTTCCAAAGTCAGCCAAACTAAATTTAAGTAGGCTATATTTTTCTTCTTGGTATTATTCCTTTCACACCTGGCTTGCAAATAAGCAGGAGGTTATCCAAATAAACGTTCAGCTGAGCATTTAACCCTCCATGTTCAGTTTCTAATCAAGTTAATCCATTAAAGCTCTTCTTTCTGAGTCCTGTTGTTTGTCCTTGGTTCTCAAAGAGGACCATAACATCAGGAAGATGATGCCATGACTTGCAAGTGAATTGGATTTAAGCGAGAGAGGCTGTGCAAGGTCACTAGCCTCCCTTTTCTTCTCTGGAGCCGCCTGGGTCCAGTGATGAGAAATAGATCAGGATGCCTGGAGATTGCCCTCTTTCTGAGTCTTACTTCCCAGAACAGAAGACTATAGTCATCCCCATGAGTTAGCTTAGAATTGGATCATGGGGAGCAGCAGCATGGAGTAGTGGACAGGCTTATCCCATAGTACCAATGGGATTAAAGCAAGTCACTTAATTTCTCAGGGATCCTCTGCAACTCTGACCAACTCGGAGCTGTTTAGGCTCTGGTAGATGGAGTTTCCTCACTTGGAAGTTCTGTCAGTGAAATCAGATCCAGTAAGAAAAAAAAAGATAAGATTTCAAACTATAAATGACCTGAGAGATTATCTAGTTTATCTTCTTCAATGATGCCCCCATTTTTTTCAGATACTTCTTCTAAAGATCGGGTTTTTTTAAATCAAGATAGCCTCTGAGTTCATCCTTCATACTCAGAGGACCTTATGACATTGGAGTCAGGGTACAGTGTGTTCAGCTATGGATGATCAGCCCAATATGAGCTGGGAAAGGTGCTGCCACAGGTCAGGTACAAGTAGTCCATTAGAACATTTGGGAAGAACATGAGTTTGCATAGCTCATGTTTCCTTTCTGCTTCTGCAATTCTACTTTGCTCAAGGAGAGCAGCACCTTCTTTGTGGGAGCACCATGCTGGGTAGTCCCGTGCCAGCATCTCCTATGTCTCTCAATCAATACCAAGATTTTTCGGGGAAACTTTGAGAGTGTCCTTGTACTGCTTCGTCCGACTGGGAGTGCCTGCCTTGTGTGAGTTCTCCATAAAATAGTCCTTTGGGTAATCAGGGTTTGGCCAGCCTAGGAGCTGCGTGCACTTTCTACAGGGTGTTCATAAAGTCTAAGCACGTAGGCAAAAATGCCTATTTTCAAGAAATGAAATGAATGAAATTTTCAACAACATTTTATTTAATTGGAACATTAACAAATAACATCTTCAATGTGATTCCCATCATTTGTGACGCAAAGGTTGATGTGTTTTGCAAGATTCATATGAACTCAACACAATAACTACATTGCCCTCAGTTTTAGCACATTCACTCTTTATGGGTTCAATCAAGTGTGTTACATCTGTGGTTTTCATTGAGTACATCTTCTCCTTTAGCATAACCCAGAAAAAGAAGTCAAGGGGGGCTAAGGTCTATTAATATTCCAAATATTTCAAAATATGCATTTTTGCCTCTGTGTCCAACTGTTAGGGACACCCTGTACAGCAGAGTTTGAACGGTTGGCAGTTCAGCTCCAGAGAGAACCTCAGTGTCTGGTACTTTATCTTGCCAGGTAAACTTCAGGATCTTTCTAAGACAATTCAATTGGAAGTGGTTCAGATTTCTGGCATGGTCCTGATAGACTGTCCAGGTTTCACAAGCATACGACTGTGAAGTTAGCATACTGACTATGTAGACCTTCAATTTAGTAAGCAGTCCAATACCCTTCCACACTTTCTTTCAGAGCCTCCCAAATGCTGACTTATTCCAGCAATGCATGTGTCAATTTCACTATTTATGTGGACAGCCTTGGAAAGTATGTTGCTAAGTAAGTGAACCTATCCACAGCATTCAAAGTTTCTCCATTTACTATGACTAATGGTTTTGTATACAGATGATGCAGTGCTGGGTGGTAGAGAGCTTACTTCCGTTTTCTTAGTTGGTGATTGTCAGGCCAAAATTGGCACCAACAGAGAATCCATGCATATTCTAGTCTTGCATTAAGTGCATAATCATTTGCAAACAAAAAGTCGTGCGCCAACTCCCCTTCCACTTTGGACTTGTAACCTTTTCAAGTTAAATAGTTTACCATCAGTGCAATAGTTGACCTCAATGCCATTTTCTTCATCATTGAAGGCATCTGACAACATGGCAGAAAACATGCTAAAAATCATGGAAGCAAGCAAGCACAAAGCCCTGCTTCATTGTCACTTATGAGGGACTGTGGAAGATCATAGTGAAATGTGGTTGCCTGTAGAAGTTCATCAGTATTGTATACCAGCTTCATGATGGCAGGCAACCTATGAGTAAGGTCCAAATGACGGTATGGATGTTGAATAACTGAAATAAGTACAGATGTTGGAAGACAACCATCTAGAAATCTTATGTGGCATCGGATCTTATAATACAAAAGACTGATATATGTTAATTTATGATGGCTTAGACAAGGCCAGAGGCCCTAAAGCATAAGGTAACTTGGTTATATGTCTGCGTGTTTGTCTAACCCATGAATTTTCTGTTTTTATACCTATAGCAACCCCTCTGGGTTTACTTCTTCGATATACTTTGGAAGGTTAAGTCGCCAGAGGGGCAGCTGCTACCACAGGTTCCAGTGGTAATCCTGGATGGCTTCTAAGAAGCCCCCACCAGTGTACTTCCCCTTAACAATCAGGCAATAGATACCAGTTTTAGAAAGAGCAGTTATTCAAATAGAAATGTAAAAATGGAGTCCATGGGGAGAAGAGTATGCAACGACTTATAGTACTGTGGTAGTGAGGGCAAGGCAACTCAACTCTGCAACAGGGAAAAAAAACTGGAGGAATTTTTTTCCTCTCTGGAGAGTTCTCATAAAGTGAAGTCAGTTGATAGGCAAAGGTAGCTCTACACCAGGTCTAGCTGATGTTATACTAAGGCAGACAGGTCATTCAGCCACTAGGTTTGTTTTGATTATTTTTTATAGGGTATATCCCTAGACAAGTCAGTCCACTGGGCTCATTCTTTGGGCAGCCACAGTCTTCACCATTTCAGTTTCTACACTGGCTGGAATGTTAGTGGTTCTTCCCTCCCCACCCCCACCCCCCGGCTCCTGCAAGGACAATGACCTAGAATCTGCAGAGTCTTTTTTGAACCTTGGCTCTGAGGTTTTTTATCTTCTAGAATGGGGTTGAAAACATTTATTCCTGGTTCATCATAGATTTCTACAGTGAAGGGCCCCACCCTTATGGTGTTCAAACAGTTATACTTTCAAGATAATTTTTTAAATCTTAAGTAGGTTGGGGAAGAAGGTCAAGAGACAGTCTACTCTGGAACAAGGTCCTTGTCTCTGGGTTTTTCCATAAGTCATGAAGTTATTTAAGCCTCAGATTCCTGAGATATAGAGTGCTTCTTTCATATTGGAAAGGATTGGGTTTTACGTTTCAATGCCTTTTTCTCCTTCCAGCTTTAGGCTTTGCTAAAGTCCACTATTCAAGAGGATGTGCTAAAACTCATTAATTTGTACGTGATGATAACCACATCTATTGCACATGTGGCTGATAGGTTTTTTCCTCCCCTTTAAAACTGGACCTGCAATTTCACTAGTATGCAGAATCTGCCTTAATTCCTCATTGTTTGTCCTTGATACTCAAAAAGGATCAAAATGACATCACAATGTCAAGGTCAGTGTACAGTGTGTGTGTGTGTGTCTAACTCATTACAACTCTAGAAAATTATAAATTGCAGATGAGGTGAGATCTGCATTGGCAAAGTGACTTTCCCAGGGTCATACAGCCACTCTAGAACACGTGTCCTTCTTAGTGAAGGCAACAAATATACCAAATTAGGTATCTGTTTGGGGTTTTCCCCCCAAGATGGATGTTGTCTTCCTTTCCCATTTCCCAAACAGTGCCAGATGGACCACAGAAACAAAAACTAGAACTAGTTAAAAGGCTTCCACAGAACCTGTACTCTAGTCCAACTCATTCTTCTATTGTAACTCACGTTCCTCACCAGTGTGCAGCTCATTTTCCCTTTCTCTTTGCCCAATGAGACCCTTGTCCTTTCCCTTAAGGATGGGGAAGATAACATAGGGCAATGATAGATTTATGACCTTATGTATAGTTCTCTTCTTAGAACAGAGGCAATCAAAGTTTGTTCCCGATCTCCGGCCTTGGGGGTATGGGGGAAACCCTTGAAGATTAAGAACAACTGACATCTCATTCAATTGGTATTGTAGCCCTATGAGAACTGCCATAGATGATAATATCCCCATTCAACAGAGGAAGAAAGTGAGATCTTAAAGAAGTTAGCAGATATATCCAACATAAAGTAGTTCAGAGGCAGGATTTGAACCCATCTCCCCTATTTCCAACTTTCTGTGGTCTCAGTTTTCTCATCTGCAAAATTAAGAAGATTCAAACACATGTGTTCTTAGGCAGAAGTGTGCTAGTAAATGTTCACAACTCTCTTGAGAGAGGAAAAAGGTACATGTGACACAAATTTAATCTGCGTTATTTTCTCCATAATTTTAAGTCTAAACAATAATAAAGCCCTGATTTATAGCATTTGCCAATTTCTGAAGTATAAACATCCCCACTGAAAATGTAACAGTCAGTTCTATGTGATGCAAACTTAATTCTATACTACCGATCCTATCTGACTTATTCAATAGTGAATGTTCAGATATTAAATTTGATTACGTAAATACCACAATTGGAATGTCTGAGGCAGACAGAGTATTCCTTATCCTACTATCTCTACTTTCTTTGCCTTCTCAATGACCTGACTGTAGAATACACAGTAGGGCTAGATCAAAGTGCAATAATCTATGTAATATTTAGTTACTGCAAGTAACCTGGCATTGCATACAAAGCAGCAGACCATGGCCAAGAAGAGCTATTTTTACCTTTCAGACATTGTGGTTTTTCATTTCTTGTCATGAACTTGGGTCTCTTTAGAACTGAGTTGCTTATTACCTTGTAGAAAAAAACTTCATTGATGGGAGCATTATCACTGAAATCAGATGGTATATTCTTAAATTCTTATCTTTTTAGTGGAAATAAAAATATAATAGCTAGCATTTATATAACACTAAGTTTTATAAATAGGTTGCCCCCCAAAAAATCCTAGGAGATCGGTGCTATTATCCCCTTTGTACAGATGAGGAAAATGACACTAAGGTTAAATGACGTGACCTGGAACACACAACTATTAAGTGCGTAAGATGAGCTTTTAGTTCTGACTCTAGGGCCAGCTCTTTATGTACTATGCCTCCCCCAGCTAACAGAAGAGACCTTCGCCCTTCCCCATAAAAGCAGTGTTCCTGTTAAACTCTATTACCCTGCTGCCTATGTGGGGAAAATATCTGTCATCCTGTCTTCTTTCCTCAGAATTTCTAGTCTTTGGGTAAACAGAAAAACTTGATTTCACATTAATGAAAAAAACTAATTTCGTATTATTGGAAAGAACACTGGTACATCTATTCTTGGTACCTTGGTATCAAGAACAAATGTAGTCCTTAATTATAACCCTTCCAGATAGAGGTGCTTTCCTGCCATGACCTGCTTCATATGGCAGCAAATGACTGAATGAGACTTCAAATTAATGGCTTTAAAAATGAGAAACAACTAGAAGCTTTTGAATGTTGACCAACAGTTCTTAGCAGGAACTGGGTACTAGTTAAATTTTTATGGAGAATGCGATATACTGAATTAATTGAGATGGGAAAGGAATAAAATGTGGGATTAGAGGAGCTACGACAAAATACTTTGAAACCATGATTTCATCGGTATAGGTATTCCCTTTACCCATACAGAATGCCATAAGATCATAGATTTAGAGCTAGGCAAGACCTTAGAAGTTATTGAGTTCATTTAGAGATAAAGAAAATTAAACAGGTTAAGTAACTTGCCCAAGGCCAAAATCTTCCATAAAGAATATAGCAAATGCACCAGAGATCCTATCTTCTAAGGAATATTTTGAGGAAACCAGTATAACTTGGGAATCCCTGCCCCTAAAGTAGAGATGAGATCAGTGAAATGCAATACAGTCTTTCTTCCTTCTCCTCAGCTCTGAACTCATTGTTCATCTACGCTGCCCTTACTTAAAAAAAAAAGTGTGCCTAGTTAATTATCTCAAAAGGCTGATTATTGCCAATACAAAGATCCTATTTTTCATTTTTCTCTGGGTTAATATAGTTTTCATCTATTTCACATTTTTCAAGGTAAATAGCTGGTTTAAATTGTTAGTGTTTGATCTGATTGCATTTTATAACAGTGCTAATCTTGGTCTTTTTCTGTAATCAAATGATCTGATGACAAATGTGGGAGTTATTTCAAAGAGCATCAATACAAGCCTATATGGCACTATTCCATTCTCTCCATAGCATGTACTTCTCTTCCTTAAAGTCCCAACTCTTTCGAAAATTTTCATAAATTATCTGCACATTTTCCAATACATCTTACCGTCTTCCTACATACCCACCTATGCAGTGAAGTAAGAGTATAAAGCTTTGTTTAGGATAAGATGATCTTATCAAGTTTTAAAACTTTCTCTACCTTATTCTCTGTAATGGGTGGAGAATAAAGCTATGACTGTCTTCACTGTGAGAATAACCTGGTATAACATGAAAAGTTAAATTATGAATCCAAGGATAACAAACTCACTCATTTATTTTTCTTTCCAAGGAGATCCTATAGACCATTCTTTTACATAGCTACAATTTCAGCATTGGCTCTGGGTTTCCATTATAGTGAATATCAACATGGATGTTTCATTTTTTCCAGCTGTGTATGTCAACACATTTTCCAACAGTACTCAACATGAGACTTTTATCAAATTGTTAATGATTGCTCTAGAAAAGTTTGCTTCTTTCTATCTGCTCACCACCTTGCCTAACAATTCCTACTTTAACTACAGAAGTAGGAGACTGCACAGAACCAAAGGATATATCATTAATTGCTCTATGAAAGGCAGTATAGTATAACGGATAGAAGCTGAGTCTTGCAGGCAGGTAGACATGAGTACAGATCTTGCCCCTAATGACACATTGTACAGCCCTGTGCAAGTAATGTGCTAGGTATCGCTGCCTAGGACAATTCTGACTAGGTCAGAGGCAAATTGCCAATGTGTATCAATGGAAGGTGTTGCCACAAGAAACTTCTTTTTAAATTAAATTTACTTTTTGTTAGCTTTGCAGTCAACAACAAATTTCAGTAAACAGACTTGTGTGAGAAATTAAATTTCTATGGCCTACAGTTTTTTTTAGAAGACCTAGGCATACTGTGACAAACAAGATGAAGGACTAAACATTTTTTCCAGTCCTTATGAACTCTCAAAATATCCTAAAAATAAGAAATTCACCCTAAGAAGTAAAGTAATTGCAAGTGTCTCCAAAGGCCAAGGCATCAGGACGCCTAAAAGGCAACACCTGATGAATCAACGGAGAAGGCTAATCCCTAACCTGTTCACCTTGCCTTTACCAACCCCAAGACCTTAGATGACCCAACACAACCCAATAGCTTGCCTTCTGGTTTTTCTTGTTGCTTTAGTCTCTACCAGCATTCCCTGCCCTTACCCCCATCACTTTGTGGCAACAAGCAGCAGGCCTCTCTGAGCCCACTTCCCAGTGGAAATAGAGGAGGTAAAGTAAAGCAGAAACCTACTCTGCCTGGGCCAGTAGTGCTCAGCTGGAGAACTAAGGAGCTGTGGGAACCTGGACAGGGTATCAGCCTGTATGGGTGGAACCACAACTGAAGGGCATTGGCATCTACCTGAGGCTTATTTTAGTGCCCTCAGAAGTCACTTGGGACATAGACTGAGATTAGTGAGTCTTCCACTGTGGAAGGAGACCTGCACACCCCCATCTTCTTTTTCAAAGTAACTTGTCTTTGTATCGTTTTTCCCCCTGCAGAAATCGTGAGGACAGAGTCCAGTAGCAATGGCAGTCGTAACAATGACTCTTGATGATACCACCTTTGCCCAAAGAAGCCTGATGATAGCATTAGTTAAGGTCAAGATGTCCTCTTCCTTCAGTTTAATTATATCCTTTGGGAAGTAGTAAGTTCTTGAGGTATGTTGTATATAGGTATACGTATCTCCTGTGTTTTATGAGGTGTGAGATAATAAGCACTTAGATTGACAAGTTCCTGGCACGTAGGTGGTTAATAAATCTTCGTTGCCTTCCCTTTCCCCCAGAAGGTATTCTTCGGCTATGAAGACCTTTCTGGCATAATTCTTTCCCTGTAAGTACAATAAAGACTTCTTTAATTCTTTCTTTCTACAATTTCAGGCTGCATAATAAACAGTATGTGAAACAAAAAAATTCCCAGAGCTTTTGGAACAGATCCCAAAGACTACATCCTAATTGTGACGCAGCATTACTCCTCTGTCTGATTCTCCGAACAGAATCGAGAGATGGATAGATGGATGGATGGATGCGTGTAACATGGCTGGCCTCTGACCATGATGATAAGGCCGCCACACCTCTAGCAGAGGTTCCAAAGTTCTCTGTTTACATCTGCGTTGCGACAGAGGACAGTACAGCCTGTGGCAGCAATTTTTTGTTAATTTGATGGAAAAAGATGATCTAGAGTTTCTAGACCCTTATGTCATATCGCCTGTGAACTATTAGTGATGACCCAACCAGAGATGATCTTAGCTTGGGTTGTATCTTAGCTGACACAGTTATGGAGGGATCTAGTGACACAGCTGTTGATCAAAGAGATATTGTTATCCATGCATGCACATTCCAACTCTGGCTTACCAAAGATGAGTATATAAAGAGATAAAACACGGAAGAAAGCTCTTTCCCCAGGAATGAAAGAATATACTGCAGTTCTTAACCAGTCCGGATAACTGGTGATAATGCAGTCAGAGCCTACCTGGACTTTCTTCTGTGAAAACAACTCAAAGGATAAGGATTCCAAGACTGACCCAAGTAATTCCCAAAACTCTTCTCCAAAGTACTACAACCACCTGCCTAGAACCACTCTTATTCAATATGTTCTGAGTCAATGATCATCTCTCTAACACCAAAGTGATAACTGGATCACCTCATTTTTGTATTTGCCAGTGATGTTCGGGCTTAGTCATAATGGACCGTTCCTTCTCTCCCCCCACTCCAGTACTTTAAATGCTACGAGAAAGTATCCAATAATATGAGGTGACCATGAGTGACCCTAAGAGTTACAAGAGTACTTGTTGTACTGTTGTGAGCTAGCAGTACCTATATCCTAGGACAAGGAGCGAAACTTCCTTCCCAGAAAGAATTTAAAGGCGGTCTTGTGGGCTATGCTGGAGCTACTAAATAATATGATGAATTTTGGTTTGTCCGTCTGGACAAATAAGCTGCTTCAGCCAAGCTAGGAAGTCACTTTTTATCACTGAAGTGAGATCCAAGGAGAGTCTCCACACAGACCTTTTCATACCAATGGGGTTGGGCGATGCAAATTTATATGGTCTTTATTCCTAGAAAGGGAAAGGGGCAACGACTTGTATGTGGATTAAGTCCTAGACCATGTTTCAAAAGTGATAAAGGACAATTCTTTTGTAATATGGTGGTAAGACTGAGGCTGGTGATCACAGTATGGAAAATGGCACCATCTTGGAGATTCTGATCATGTGACTACTGCTGCTGTGCTGAGGCACCCTTGGTACATCCTCTGACAGTTTATGTGAATAGTCTATTAATGGAGTAGACCTTTGTATCCAGCAAGGAAAGTCTGGTGGAACAGTGTGGCACTTCCGGAGGGTTGATACTTGGCCCTTTTTTATACGATGAAAGGTCATGGAAACGCTCCTTCACTGGAGGCCAAGATGATTCTAAAACTGTTCCCATGCTATAATAAACGCTTGCTTGCATATTCCTATATACGGTAACATTTGGTTGTTAGTCTTTTATAAGTAGTACCATGCTATCTTGGTATATCTTGTCCAAGCTATAAATGCTTGGACGCAAGCATTTTATTAAATACCTGCTATGTGCCTGGAAGAATACTACATGCTATGGATATTGAAATAAAAGATGCAAGTTCCTCTCCCCAAGAAACTTGCATCCTACTAGGGGAAGCAGATGTCCACGTAAACATATGCAAAATAGTACAAGGCAGTAGAAAGAAGGAACTAGGAATTTGAAGCAGGAGCCAGGAATCAAGGAAAAGGCTTCTATAGAAGGGGATGCTCGAGCTGAGTCTGCGTGAAGTAAAGGATTCTGACAGAAGGGAGGAGCAAAGTCATTCTAGGCACATGTTGATGCTCTGTGCAAAGGTACCACAATGGGAATGGGCATGCTGGTGGCAAACACCAAGGAAGTCAGTCTGGCAGAATGTTTGTGAAGGGCCAAACGGATCATTTGTTTTAGACTGGAATAAGGATCCTTGGCACGATGAGTAGGGAATTGGCATGTTTGGTGACTTAGTTAGCTCACTGGCAGGAGGAGGATGGATTAGAGGAGAAACTTGGGGGGCACTGTAATAACCCAGGCAAGAGGTTACAAATTATTCCTTTAGGGTAGTGGCTGAGTCCTGAAAGGAGGAAAGATGTGAGACATTGTCAAGGTAGAATTGAAAAGATTTGAGAAGTGATTAGATATACAAGGTGAGAATGAGGCATCTAGAAAGACAGTATCACCTTTGAAAGAAACAAGGATGTTCAGAAGAAGGTTGCTTTGGGAGAAAAAGATTAAGTTCTATTTTAGGTACGTGTTTGAGACATCCAGGAGATAGCCAATTCAAAATGACCAATAAGTAGTTGCCGATGTGGGACTGGAGCTCCAGAGAAAGACTGGAGTGGGATATGTGATCAATCTGGGAGTCAGATACATAGAGTATATGAAACTCATGGGAACTAGTGAGGCCATCAAGTAGTATTACACAGAAGTGGTCCCAACTAGATTTGGAACCAATACAGTGAGAGAGTGGGTTATAGATGTGAAAGCAGAGAACAAGCCTTAACAGGTAGAACTAGAAAAGGGTAGCAACATGAAAACTCAGGAGAAAGTAGTCAAGAGTGACAAATGGTACCATGAAGCCAAGAATAAGGATTAAGACCATGAAATTTGTCAAACGAGATTGCTAACTTTGAAGCAGCAATTATAGCTGGATTGACAATTTGGTGTTGAAAAGTAGGGAACAGAGAGAGGAAGCAGAGGAAAGTGTAGACCGCTTTAACTTAGGAGTTTTAATTGAGTATGGAAGGAGAGATTTAGGACCATAGTTTGAAGGTCTAGTGAAGGATTTGGTGTTTGTTTCCATTTTTAAGGATGGGAAAGACTAGAGTGTAGGTAGGCAGAGACCGAAAAGTTGAGAGAGGGAGAAAGACTGGGAGAAATATGCTGGGAAAGATTGGGATGGCAGCAAGAATATGAAGAGTTGGCAATTAGCAAGGTTATTCATTAAGACAGAAGAAAAGAGGATGATGTCAAAAGGCATTGACAGAAAAATACTGGAAGAGGGAACTTCTGGTAAATGGTAGGAGGCAAGGTCTCCAGGTGAAAGAATAAGAAATGTGAGAAGATATAAAATAGCCTGTGAAAGAGATTTTCAATTAGGGATATGGGAAGATATCATGAAAAAAAAACCAAGGAATAGAGAGGATCATGGAAGATAGACAATTTTGATCATGTAAAATTGTTTTGTTTTTTCATAAACAAAACCCATGAAGGTAAAAATTGGAAGGGAAAGCTTTGACTGGAGGGGAAAATCTTTGCACTGAGTTTCTCAAAGTTTTTGTTTGCAGGATCCATAAGATACTGGTCCTAATTTATAAGAGCCATTCCCCCAATAAATAAATAATCAAGGTATACGAATAAACGGTTCTCAAAGAAATACCAGCTATCAACCAGCCATGTTAAAAAAAAAAACTAAAGCAATTCTAAAGTTCATTTCCCCAAGATTGGCAAACATGATAAAAAGGAAAGCATGTCAAAGGAGCTGCAGAAAAACAGATGCCAGTGCATTGTTAGTATTTCTGGAAAGCAATTTGGCACTATATATCTGAAACATTTTTGCCCCAGAGATACCAATAGGCCTGGAGCCCAAATGAATCAGAGGGAGGAAAAGAATATATAGCAAAAAAAACCCAAAACGAAACCCCAAACCCTGGAAACCAAAGGTTCCTTATTTCTTGGGAGGGAACAGCTGAGCAAATCCTGGTCTATGAATAGAACTGTACCATATATAAAATCTTTTTAAAATGAGGGATATACATACAGCAAAGGCTAAAATTTATTCGTCCAACCTCAATACATATAATAAAGAATTCTAATTTTGTGCTTCATTTACATTAACAGTAAAGATAGTAACAGTGAATGAAATGGGAGATTTGAAGTACTGTGATGAGGCAACTGCAGAAAAAAAAAATAGGGCTGTCCACAAGGGGAGAGAAGGAAAGTGTCTGAACAAGAGAAGAGACAGGTAAATTGTTACCCAGCATTTACAAACCAAAAGAAAAGCCCCCAAGCCTCTCCCCATGATTCGTTTTTAATACTGCCTTTTCTGAGAAACCTGAGAAGGCTTATGTGACATGAGTGGAAACAAAATAATGTATGCCATTTTTTTAAAAATTGTAAAAACAAACAACTTTGAGGGCCTTTAGAACTCTGACCATTGCCCTAAATGGCCATGATTGCAGAGGCCCCATGGTGAAGTCAGATGGTCAAGCAGCATTTATTAAGTGCCTACTATGAACATGCCAGGCACCTTGCTAACCATGTGCAATGCGAAGAAATGCAAAAAGACAGTTCCCTCCCTCAAGAAGCTTGCAGTCTAACAGGAGAAAGAAAATAAAAACAACTACATAGAAACAAGATTGAAAAGTTGGGGGTAGTCTCAGAAGGAAAATACCAGCAAGAATTCTTAGAGTAGGATTTTAGCTACAACTTGAAAGAAGCCAGGAAGTAGAAGGAAAGAGAATTCCAAGCATAAGGATGGGACAGCTGGGGGTGGAAGCCTAGAGTCAGAGATGGAGTGTGACATTCAAGGAGCAACTAGGAAGCTGGTGTCCATGATCACCGAATACATGGAAGGGGGTAGAGTGTAAGAAGACCGGAAAGGTAGACGTTATGAAAGACTTTGAATGCCAAACAATGGATTTTACATTTGATGTTGGATGCAATTGGGAGCCACCGAAGCTGGTTAAATGGAGGTGGGGGGTGACACAGTCAGACCCGTGCTTTAGGAAAATCACTTTGTCGGCTGAGGATGGCTTGGAAGAGAGACCGGAGTCAGGGAGACAGACCAGCAGGGTATTTCAATAGTCCATGTGTGAGGCGATGGCCTCCTACGCCAGGGTGGTAGCAGTATTGGAGAAGAGGAGGAGGATATGTGAGAGGAGTGTTATAAAGTTGACAATTGGATATGGAAAGTGAGAGAGAGGGGGAGAAGCAAAGAATGACACTTAGATTGTAAGACTGGGAAGATGGTGGCACCCTAGATAGTGATAGAGAAGATTGGAAGGCAAAGATAGTGAGATCAATTCTGGACACATTTAAGCCATCTATGGATGTTCCAGTTCAAGCAGTGAAAGATTTGAGACTACCAATCAGCAGAAAACAAATTTGCCCAGGGCATGAGTACAGGCTCTAAGTTACGTGTTAATTCACAGTCTAAGGAGAGCCCAGGCTTTTTGACTTGAGGCCCATCAAGTACAGAGGAAGGCTAAGTTAGGGATGGATCTATAGGATCCAGAATGGATAGAGTCCCAGAGCCAGAGTGTGAACTCTCTAGGTGAGGGGTGCTTAAGACAAGAGCTTAAGGAAGAAAAAAACTAAAAGACTTCCTTTATGTTATTAGGAAGAGCCAGTTAATTTATAAAGTTAAAGACTTTGTTCTGACTTTGAAGCTACTTCTCAGTGTGGATAATTCCATTAATAGCACATTTGGACCTCTGATGATGACCCCTGGGTACTGGTTATCCCATTAATACACCCTGAAGGGAAGGGATTGAATCATGACCTGGTGCTGGTATTCTTGGGCCTGGTATTTAGTATTAGAAGTCTTTCAGCATTAGAAGGCCTTCGCAACCTGACCCAGTCCTACTTTTCCAGCCTTATTACACCTTATTACCTCTCGATACATACTGCAGTACAGACAAACTAGACTTCTTATTAACTGATCTCTCCTGTCTCTATGCCATTCCACTGGACCCAGCATTTCTTATGAAATGACTGATGAAAATCAGCAGAAACTGATAGACAGAAAAATGCTATTTGCTCTCTTGATATTTGTTTCTCTTTTTTTGGCCAGGAACCCTAAGGGTCTTCCCCTCCCAGTTTGATTTTTTTTTGTTTTGATTAAAGTTTTGATTAATCCTGTGATTAACTTCTTAAAGAGGCTTATTCACTAAATGGGCATTATCTCACTCAAAATGAGAACCTGAAAAGACCTTAACCTAAAAGGGCCAGGGTCTCCCAATGCATCCTGGGCCATCTCCAGTCATCCTGGTGAATATCAGGCCCCTGGATCTGGATGGCTCTGGAGGAGAAAGTGAGGCTGGTGACCTTACACAGCCCTCCCTCACTCAAATCAAAGTAAACTGCAAGTCATGTCACTTCCCTGATGTCATGGTCCTCTTCGAGGACAAAGGACAGATACAACAACACAATTTGCTGTATATCCTGTCGTGGGTTTTTAAGGTTTGAGAGATGCCAAAATCCAGCATAAGGAAACACAGAGCACACAATGAACCTGTATAGCAAGCCTACTTTAAAATACTGTAATGATAAAATGTATCAAATATTTGGGCATTAATATATCATGACATACAAGAAATCCATACAAAACCAGTGGTCCCAAGATCTTGCAAGAGTTTGAGGACTTAGAAGGGGCTGCCCTTAGACTTGGCATACCCAGCTTCTCCAGGTTTACATCATTCCTTCTAGTCTATATGAGACAGGTAGGATGCCCTCCATGCCAAAGCAGCTCAACAACATAGGTGAAGACCCATGGTTTCTAATCAGAGTGAGTCAAGTCTTGCTCAGGTATATCTGATTGGTTTTCTATCCCAGTTGTCAAAAGCAGGAGGATGTTAGGTATTGGCTGGGGAAAGCTATTAGTTAAGTTGTACTAGTTAAGTCAAGCTGGAAATTACCCCCAAAAAGGGCAAAGGAGGGGCTGCAATGGGATAGACTAGAGGATGGGGCAGGTGTATAGCAAATGCAGCCTGCCATAAGTAAGTTCAAAGAGCTCCCCCCAAAATAGAAAAGTCTTTTAGACTGTAACAGATAACTTCCCCATGATTTCAACAGAAATTAAGGAAGAAATAAACAAATGGATACATCATTTGCAATCAATATGTGCATGGTTAGGCTAGCAAATATAGTAAGTGTCACTATTTCCAAAAATTAATTTATAGGTATAATATAATTCAAAATACCAATAAGCTACTACATAGAATTAAAGTCATAACAAAGTGTATATGGGAAAAAAATCAGTATAAGGATATTAAGAAAAACTATCAAAAAGCCTTCAGATAATGAGGGACTTATCCTACCATATTTAAGAAGCATTTCAAAGCACTAATTTTAAAAATGTTCTGGTATGGAAAAAAATACAGAAATAGAAATAATACAATATAATTTATAATATAATATATAGTGTATAATATAATTTATAATATAACATATAATACAGAAATAAAAAATAGAAAAACAATGAAATCAATCAATAGAACAATATAGAGAATTGAGAAATAAAACCTAAAGCATTTATATGGCACTTAATGGTTTTCAAAGTGGTATACATGTGTGATCTCATTTGATCCCCACAACAACCCTATGAGGTAGGCGCTATTATCCCTGTTTTCAGATGAGAAAACTGAGGCACAAAGACACTAAGTGACCTGCCCAAGATTATACAGCTAGTAAGTATCTGGGGAAGAATTTGAATTCAGGTCTTTCTGATTCCAAGTCCAGTGATCTTGTCCACTGCACAGTATCTGATAATTTCCAAGTTTTAGTAACAGTTTGTCACTATATAATCAAAATGTTTGGGGAAAGTAAATTGCATAGTAAAAAATTTTAGACAAGTCACCTAAATATGAAAACTGGAAGAAAATATTTTTGTTTCAGTTGTGGAAAACTTTTTAACCCAACAAATGTTAGAAATTATTGGAACCAAAAATCCATGGGTTTGAGTATGCAAGTATAAAAAGACTTTGCCAAAAAAAACCCCAGTATTTCTAAAATTTAAAAAAATTAGGAAAAATAATTGTAATAAATTTATCATATAATGATATGACATTGAATATATAGGAATTGCCTTATATCTATAAGTTGTTGACATTCCCCAGTAGAAACCAAAAGACATGAGCAGAAAAACTTTGAAAAAGGAAGTACAAGTTATTAACAACATGAACAGATGTTAATTTCACTAATAGAGAAAAGCTAATCAAGAGAACCTTAAAATACCATCTTACATATCTTCTCAGCAATATATCTCTTAATGGTCCCTATGATATCTCCTGAGATCACTCTAGGTCAGCAGTTCTCAAACATTTGGTCTCATGACCAACATCATTAAAAATTATTGAAGACAGACCCCCCCAAGAGTTTATTTGCATGGGTTATGTCTATCAATATTATAATATTAGAAATTAACACTGATAAAATTTTTAAAATATCTATTAATTCATTAAAAACAATAAACCCATTACATGTTAACATGGATAACATTTTAAAGAAAAAACATAACTATATTTTCCAAAACAAAAAAAAATTTAGTGAGAAGATTGGCATTGCTTCTCATATTTTTGCAAATCTCTTTAATGTCTGTTTTAATAGACAACAAACTGATTCTCTTATCTGCTTGTGTATTCATCCTAAATGCATGTGATTTTTTTTGTTTGAAGTGCATGAAGAAAATATGGTCTCAAACGGATATGTAGTTGGAAGAGGGAGGATCATTATAGTAGGCAAATATTGTTATCAAAATAGTTTTAACTTTATGGACTCCCTTAAAGGACCCCAGGGATCTTTAAGACTCCCCCCCCCACACACCACTTCAAGAACTGCTGCTCTAGGTTATTAATTTCTTATTTTGTCAATTTTGGGATTTTATGTTTTTTGTAAATAACCCTCCATTTGTTGTACATTCTCAGATGTACTTGCATATAATTGTATGCAATACCTGCATAGTTCTAAAGATCTGTACCCGTCATCCATGCCTTCTCTGCCCCTGACACTCAAGTCCAAATACTGTCATAAGTCTTAGAGAAAAGGAGAATCCGTGTTCTACCCTGGACCCTCCTCCAGTTCTCTTCTCATTGAGCTATCCATTTGTTATCCTTTGCTACCTATAGCGCATCTCCTTTTTTTTTTTTAAACAATGTTTCATGCACATTTTTTTTAAGTCACTATCCCTTTCCATGGTTTCCTCCCATTGGTCTGAATTCTGCCCTACCCTTTGAACTGAATAAATTTTCATTCCTCTTCCACAGGACAACTTTTCTAATACTAGAAGACAGTTATCACTGGGAGAATTTGAAGGTAAATTCCTTGAGAACAGGATCTTTCTTTGCTGTTTTTGCGAACCCAAGCCATAGCACTGAACTGTCAACATTCCTGGACAGTGTAGTCAGGAGACAGGAAGGGGTGGGGCTTTTTGTGAACTCATCAGTTTTGATAACTACCTTTACCCTTCCCAGTCATCTTCCCTACTTTCTGGAACATGCTGGAAATACCTTTCTTCAGCACCTGGGGCCTCACTCTGGATCATCCTTCCTACCTGTCTACTCTCCTATATCCATGCGTACTAGCCAGCCCAGTTCAGTCCCCGGGGGAGAAAGTGAGGCTGGTGACTTTGCACAGCCTTCCCTCACTTAAATCCAATTCACTTGCATGACACGGCATCACCTCCTTGATGTCATGGTCCTCTTCTAGAAGGAAGGACAGACAGCAGCAGCAATTGAGTAGGGTACTGAGAGGTGTCCATAGTTACCAGCTAGCCGTGCATGAAGCTGGCTCTCCTCCATTCCACTCTACCCCCGTTTCTGCCTTTCACACAGTAGGCGTTTAAATAAAAGCGTGTTGAATGGCATGAGGTCACATCTCTTTAGTAGTTCAAAGAAGGGATTCCTTTGGCTACCCAGCTTCCCTAAGAAGCCCTCAGTAAATGCTCTTGAAAAGTGATGAAAAATAAGGAAGTCAAGTCCCGGACCCAGCTCTCTGCAGTCAAGAATATCTGAATACCGAGGGATGGGGGGAGAACCTAAACGTTCCCAACTATTTAGAGGCCAAGCCAGACTCTTGGGCTAGAACCCTGAGGGCTAAGCGAAGTCTTCGAGTGGAACCGCCACCCTCCAAGGGTCCAAAAGCCGCTGTCCTTCCCAAGCGTCTTAAAGGAGGAGGGACTAGAGCGCAGGTGGCTTAGGACGCCAGCAAAAGCGGGCAGGGCTGAGCCGCTGCCCCAGGGCTGGGGAGGGAGAGCCTGGGGCGGAGCCACCCGAGGTCGGGAGTCAGAACCATGGCGCCTCCCCGGGTAGTGCTGGTGATGGGAGTGAGCGGCTCGGGAAAGTAGGTATTTTGGTTGGGGTCGCGCGTCCCCACGCAAGGGCGGGAGGAAGCAGGAGGTCGGGGATGAGCCTGCGTGCCCCAGGCCCTGAGCGGACACTGAGAGCCAAGGACGGGAGGACTGGCGGGACGGCGGGGCAGCCGAACGGTCGGCTCTCCCCGGCTCCCCCGCAGACTTCAGCCGCTGCGTGAGCAAGCTGCAAGGGGAAGTAGGCAATAGCTCGCCCCGCAGGCCCCGGGAAGCCGCAGGGGCCCCGGAACCAGGTTCTGGCCCCGCCCAGGCCAAGGCCATACACTCGCACGTCATGCGTGGCCGCCCCATTCATGCAAAGGATTTGCCCACTGCACCGCGTGGGCACGCTTTGGACTGGTGAAGGGTCCAAAATGTTAAGAGCCACAATGTCCCCCTGAACCGGGACACCCCACCCACCCACTCACGCACACCCCTCCAATCTAGAAACCTCACTGACAGCCAGTCCAAGACGACAGACATTAGTTATGCCACTCCAGACTGTGGCGCAGAGTAGCACCCACCCCCACCCATCCCAGCGCACCCACCCGCGTGCTGAGCCACATTTTTAAACCAGAGTTTAGCACCCTAAAGAGATGACTTGGCTCTAGCTTCTGCCAGTCTGCGCCCTACCCCCTCCTCCCCCCTCCCCCCCCAGTTAATGTTTAACAACTCTAAGGCTGCCGTTTAAAAGTCTTAGTAGCTGGAAAGGATGGTCTGAGGGAGTGTAATTTAAGTACGATTTTAAGAATAAACCCATGCAGCTGGAGGCTGGCACATGGTAGGTGTTTAATGTTTGCTTGCTGATAGATATATAAAGTGACAGCGAAAAAGTGATTTTGCCTCAAAAACTGAAACTTCCTTATCAACAAATAAATAGTGCCACCCTCATTTTTAAATTTTTTATTAAAATATTTAAATTGTTCTGACTTGAGATCAAGGGCTGTCTTTTGTCTTTGTAACAACAGCGCTTATCATCGGGCTTGACACATTGTACTTTTGACTTTGAATTGGCCATTTATACACTGTAATTAATCCCTCTGACAGCTTCTGAGGCAGTTGGTAAAGAGCTGTCCTTTCAGTCAGGAAACCAAGGTTCCAATTTCTACTCTGGCACTTACTAGCTGTGTGACCCTGGGCAAGTCACTTAACATCTCTGACCCACGATTTCCTCTATATAAGGAGGCTAAAAGCACCTCAGGGAGCTCACATATGAAAACACTTTGACAACCTTAAAGCCAGGCAAGGCAGGTAGCATTTATTAAGCACTTGTGTGCCAGGCACATGAGGTGGGAGGTTGGGGGCATGGGGTGTGAATACAATACTCAACACACAAAAAGGATCAGAAAAGGGAGAATGAGGGTACCCAGATTTAGGAAGTGGTGTAGCTGCCTGGAAGGTCAAAAGAAAAAAAGAGAGAGAAATGTATGAAGGATGAAGACCCTAGAGGAACTAACCAATAAGAGAAGGGGGCCGGCAAAGCCCCTTCTCATTTTATGGTCTTTTGAAAGCTGCTCTGGCCAAAAAAAAAAATTCTTCTCCATTTAGCCAAAAAGTTGATGAGCCTTTCCTAACTTTGCTATTTTAGGCCTCAGACAACAGCATGCGGTCCCTTACGAGACCCAGGCACTCTCATCCCCCTTTTCAGCTCCCTATCATATGTCATTTTCTTCTATTAGAACTTGAGGACAGGTACTGTCACTTCATTCCTTCCATTTCTATGCCTTTCTAGTTTGGTAGGTTCAAAAAAACCTCTAAACGTGTTGTGGATACGTACTCTACTGAACCCCTCCCTCAATAAAATTCTGTCACCTTACTTTTTAAGAGGGGAAAACATTTTAATAAGAACCAAAGGAGGAAAACATGGTCACAAATTTAGAGCTTGAAAGGACCTTAGAAGTCAAATGACCCAACCCCCCTCATTTTACAGAAAAGGAGATTGGATCCCAGGGAGGTTAAGGGATTTTTGAAAGGTCATACAATGGTGACTTGCCCAAAGTCAAACTGGTAGTTAATGTGTAGGCAGATGTTTGTATCCTCAATATTATGGGGGAAAGAATGTTCACCTTGGAGTCAGAGGCTCTGGATTCAAATCCTTCCTTTAAAAATTAATGTCGGGTATAGCTTCAAGCAAGCTTATTAATCTCCCTAGTCCTCTGTTTCCTCTTCTGTAAAAGGAGAGGATTGTCCTAGCTGGACTGAAATTCCTTCTAGCTCTAAACCTATGATCCTATCATCTCATCTAGGATACTTACTATCTAACTCCAGCAGCCTTTCTAATATAAAGCTGTATTTTCCAATCATACAAGATTTGATAAGACAGCCCAATGGTCAGTGCTTCCCCCCTCCCCTCCCCGCCAAGCTCAAATTTATTCTGTACAAGGTTCCACTGTACATTAGACATTCTCTTTTACTCTTGCTTACACAGTAAGCTTTTTTAAAAAAAAATGGTAATTGCTACTCAAGTCTTTATTCAGTTTACTGAGATCAGCTAAGGCCAAACTGTTGATAATCATTATTTCTGTTTATAATGTTTTTCACATTCTAATGCCATCTATAGCAGCATTGAAAGCTATTTCTTGGGCCTTCATTCACCCCCTTTCAATGATAAGGAAGAATATGAAATACTAGTAATCTGAATAGCGATGTCTTCTTTTACAGATCAACAGTGGGATCACTCCTGGCAACTGAGGTACTGTTCTGTTATTCGGCCTCATCGGTGTATGGACCTGCTCAATTTTCTTTTTCTCTCGGGAACCTTCAATTCCCTCTATCTATTACTTTTTCACAAAATCTATCATTTCATTGGTGTTCATAACTCCTGGTGAGTAATTACCTCTTACCAATGAAAACTGGTACCAACTTGGAGATTTCGGGGTTGCCTGGCCCACTTGCTAGGAGACTGAATGACTTAATGTCTCAGAATTTCTCAGAGGTGAGACTTAAAACCCAGACCTCCCAGAGTCTGAGAATAGCATGGTATCCTCTTTGCTGCGCTGCCCCCTCATCCCCTTGTTTCCCCTATATCAGGGGTTCTTAACTTGGAGTCTGTGAACTTGGTTTTTAAAATATATTTTGATGACTGTGTTTCAATATAATTAGTTTCCTTTACAATCCTATGTATTTTATTGTACATATTTAAAAATATTCTGAGAAGGGGACCTTGGGCTTCACTGACCAAATCCATGATACAGAGAAGGTTAAGAACTCCTGCTCTTACTGTGCATAAAATTCAAGTCCTTATTTATTCCGTTTTCTAAGTGTTTAAAATAACTATACATGAAGAAATAAAATGGAAAACACCATTTGAAATGAGTCTTTCCTCCTGTGCAGAATGCACAAGTTTTGGGGTGTGTTTATTTCTATGTGAGACAGAGGCAGTGAGGTGGCTCTATGAGTATAGGACTGGGCATGTGAAAGACCCAAGTTCAAATCTTGTTTCAGACATTGACTAGCTTCACAAGTCTGGGCAATTTAAAAAGAGTCATTTAACCTGTCTACCTCATTTTCCTCATGGGTAAAATGGGGGTAATATTAGCACCTACCTCGATGGAGTGTGGTAAGGATCAAATGATATATAAAGTGCTTTTATATACCTTAAATGCTAACTATTATTGTAATGAGGGGAAAGTTCCCATCACTGTTTTTGACCAAGCAATGTTGATAACCATTTGATGACTATCATTTGGACTGTTCAACTTCCCATATGTGATATTTTGGGTTGTTTTTTTTTTAAGCTGGGGTGGAAATTCTATGATGCAGATGACTACCATTCTGAAGAAAATCGAAAAAAGATGGGGAAAGGAATACCACTGAATGACCAGGTAATTTAATGCTACAATGTGATATATAAAAAAGAACACTGGAGCTGAAGTTAGAGAGAGGACTTAAGTTTGGCTCTCTACCGCTTAATTCCTAGGAGCTCAGTTTTGGAGAAAGGGAGGGAGGGAGGGAGAGAGGGAGAGAGAGAGAGACAGAGAGAGAGAGACAGAGAGAGAGAGAGAGAGAGAGAGAGAGAGGTCCAGGCCTATCATTCCACTGGTGGAGGGAGCTCCTACACCGCATACAACTTAGTCTTTTGAGATGTGATCCTTAGTCACACAGGCAATATGTGTCAGAAGGAAGACTTGAACCCAGATTTTCCTGGTGTCAAGGGTCACCCTCTATGGAGTATGCTTCTTCTTCAATGGGAATAATACTTGAGCTACCTACCTCTCAGGGTTCTAGCGAAGATCAGATAAAAATGGCTCTAAAGGCCTTCCTTCCGTTAGCATTGAGATCACGAGGGTGTATCCTAGGATGGGTTAATATGCTTATCTTACCTTTGCCTGCCAGTCATGAGAAGAGTCAGGCTCCAGGACAGGGCAGGTATCAAAGATCACTTGGAGGCCAGAAGGCTAGTGCAAGGGAACATTGGTGAAGTGTGTAAAAGGGATTGGAATCAAGCAGATACAGATCCAACTATTGTCACTTTCTTCCAGCTTGACCCCCAATCTGATTTCAAGCCAAGTTATATTTTCTTGGTTATTCTCTATTCTCTATTCTCTATTTTATTACATGTGGCCCTGAACCAACAATATTAGGTCTGTCTTAGGTATTACAGGATAACTCTTAAGACTGTACTTTCTGTACTGTAAGGAATCTAGCTAGGGGTTCGATGGTAAATGTTTAACAACCAGCTCTTGGGAGGGGAGATGTATACATCACACACTTTTAAGTTTAATTGCATTATTAACATTTTCTTCATTACTTAAGTTTCAACAACAAACAGAACAATAAATCAAGTCCTGATTTGTAGTGCTTGCCGATTTCTGAGGTATAAATGCTCTCTGAAAATCAGCTTTCGCAGCCATTTCAAGCTGGCTTCCACACCCCCACGGATATAGTTTTCATCTTTCACAGTCTGCATCTTTGACATTCAAGACTGGATTCACAATATTTGAAGTAAAGAAAGATAATTAGGATGAGCTCCTCTTTAGATAGGAGTATGTGTCACAGAATCACTACAAACAGGATACAAGTGATTGTGTTAATAATTTGAATGTACAGAAACAGAATCAAGGCCTGCCCCTTTTAGCTCACTTAGAGCACAGTTCAGATGAGGCTAGAGTCTCAAGTAATCAGGCAGCCAACAAGCATTATTATCTACTATAGATGGACAGATTTAATGAATTCATTCCAGAACCACAAAACTATTCGGCCCCTGACATCAGTGGGATGAGCATGGAGGAGTGAAAGAACACTGGCCTTAGGATCAGGAGACCCAGGCTCAAGACCCACTTTTATTGCTTACTAGCCATGGGACCCTGGGCTAGTTACTTGATGTCCCTGAAACTCCAGATTACTCATCTGTATAATAGAAATATTTGCAGGATTGTTGTGGGGAAGGGAAATATTTTATAAACTATACTGTGCTATCTACACATATTTTTGCCTTGGCACCAGTGATTTCATTGGTGTAGGAAGTTTCAGTGAGGAATTTCCTTTAACAGTGTATATTGGCACCTTTTCTGCAATTTAGAGAGTTGCGTAGAACACAGAGAGGTTAAGTGATTACCCAGAGTCACATAGCCAGCATATTACAGAAGTGGAAATTGAATCCACAGTCTTCCTGACTCTGAAGCCACCTTTCCATCCACCATGTTCCCCTGCCTCTCATGCTATGATTATCTACTAGATTTTAGTATGATCCTTGAGAGTAGGGACCATGTCTCAGTCAGCTTTGAATCTCTCCCAGTACATCACACATGCTTTACACATAGTAGATTGTTGATTGGTAGACTGATATCGAGGAGAATATGGTTGAATCAGTACAAATCCATCATAACTACTAGAAAGAACAACTCTAATCCTTGCTGATGACATATTAATAGTATTAGCACTCTAAGCAAAAGAGATACTATTTGATTGGCTCTTTATAGTAGAACAGGATAGCTAAAGCAAGTACAGAAAACCAGCTTACTAAATCATGTTCATATTTTTCCAGCCCACCCTTTCCCTAAACTTTCAAATCTACCCAACAGAATAAATTAGACCTTTACTATGACATCTGCAGCAGCTAGGTTGAGCAGTGCCTAGACCACTAGGCCTAGAGTCAGGAAGACTCCTCTTCCTGAGCTCAAATCTGGCCTCAGACACTTACTAGCTGTGTGACCCTGGGCAAGTCACCTAACCCTGTTTGCTTCAGTGTCCTCATCTGTAAAATGAGGTGGAGAGGGAAATGGCAAACCACTATGATATCTTTGCCAAGAAAACTCCAAAAGGGGTCATGAAGAGTTGCACACTATTGAAAAATGACTCAACAACAAATGAGACCCACCGTAGCTAGGTATAAGCCTCACCTAACCCCAGAATGTAGTGAGGTGGCTTCAATGCTATTACATTCAACAATTAAAAAAATATTTTGAATCAAGACATCCTGTTGGGATGCAAACATAAATAAGAAATAGTGTTTGGCCTCATCAAGCATACAATCTAGTGGTGACACAGTGGGTAAAGCATGAGATTTGGAGTCACGGAGACCTGAGTTTGAAACCTGCCTCAGACATTTACTAGGTAGGAAGACCTCCATGTTGGATGGAGGCATTATGGAAAATTTATAGAAAAACATGGCCAAGAGTTGTATAGGATGAGAAGGCATGGATGGGTAGTAATCTGTACCATTGGAGTGCCATCTGTACCAATGCCTACATTGATGATATCAGAGAGTCAAGGAAAATATAAATGGTCCCTTCTCGTTAAATTTACCATGTTAGATAGTTACTAAAATGTTTTTAGCCAAAGACTAATGATTCCAGAGGACCAATGATGAAGCATCCTACCCACCTTCTGACAGAGAGAGGTGGAATCATATTGCAGAATGAGATATACAATTTTCAGGAGTGGCCCATATGGGAATTTATTTCACTTAACTTTGCATATTGGTTATAAGGATTTTTTTCCAGTTTTTTTTTTTGGAGGGAGAGGAGTAGGGATCAGGAGGAGATGGGGATAGCATTGCCAAAAAAAGAACAAGAAGAGTCATCGAAACACATGTTTGAAATTCATAGAAGAGAACAGGAGGGCCAGAGGGATCACACCAGCTGGAAAGCTTTGAAAGTGAAATGTTGAATTTATTAAATATTTTAAAAGACAAGCAAGCTGTACATAAGAAATCCACAATTTCATGTACAATCCTCTCTTTCTGTTCTGCTATATATGGAAGTGCCTACCACAGTCAATATTTGTTATGTTCAGAATTTTTTTAAAGAAGATAGAAAAAGCTCCAGTGTGGTCCATGTAGAAAAATAATTTTTAAAAAGGAAGAAATTTTTTGAAAGATAGAAAAGAAATTATCACCACGATGGCGCACTTGCCTAAAATTTAGCAACTTTTATGAAATAAGAGTTAATGACATTTAAAGCCAAGTAACTATATTCACATCCTGGTTTGAAAAGGGGTGTGTGTGCAATGTTTATCAATTGGGCAACAGACGAATAAATTATCTTATGTGAATATAATGAAATAGCACTGTGATATAAGAAATGATGAAAAGTATGGTTTCAGAGAAACCTAGGAAGATTTTTATGGACTGATGCAGATTAAAGTGTGTAGAGCCAGGAAGACAATCTATACAATAACAATAGCATTGTTAAGACAAACAACTTTGAAAGGCCTAAGAACTCTTATCAATGCAATAGTCAGCCATTAATCCAAAGGACTAATGATGAAACATGTTACCTCCTCACAAAGAGGTAGTATGCTCAGGGTGCAAATCGAAACACATATTTTTCTGACATGATCAATGTGCAAATTCGTTTTGTTTGGCTGTACATACATAAGGATTTTGCTTTTGTGTTTTCAGTCAAGGGAGGCAGAAGGAAAAGAAAATAAATGCTTATTAATTTTAAAAAGTATCAGAAGTAGGGCTCAAACCTAGATCTTCCTTATTCTAAAGTCAGACCTCTAATAACAATAGCTAGCATTGATACAAGCCCTTTTAAGTTTGCAAGGTGATTTACGAATATCGCATCTTATCTTTACAACAGTCCTGGAGGTAGGTAGGGAGATAGACTCTATGGTTATCCCCAATTTGCAGATGAGAAAATTGAGGCAGACAGTTTAAGTGACTTGCCCAGGGTCCCATGGCTAGTGTTTGTGATCACATTTGAACTCACTCCAGGTCCAGGGATCTACCTCCTTCTGGAGCTAATCTAATGTCTTACTAGCCATCCCCTGCTGCTTCTCTATTCCCTCAGTGTGAGGCATTAGTTTATGTAACACTGTAAGCATCACTGTCTTTGTACCCTGCCACATGCAGGTTCTTGTTTCTCTCCCTGCCCCACTGGCTCCAGAACCTTCTGGGTAATAATCTCCAAAGGCTTCTTTCTTGCTGCCTTTCCTATGGGTATACACAGATGCCAAATCAATTATAATCCATTAAATACTGATTTGATTATTATCTGTGTGATTCTTTGTCACTTCGTAAATTTGCCTCCCCAAAAGGGTCATAGAATGTGCAATATTTGCATGAAGAAAATGTATTGTACTCCAAGGCTTGTTGGATCTCAGGTGGTACCTGACCTACACAGGTAAACATAGGTATATGGCTTTTAAATGGGGCCACTTATAAGTGGGCCAATAGTCGTTCAAGTAAAATATTTTAATGACTAATTAGCTCTCTGAGTTGGTTACTCACTCGTGTTCCTAGGCCCCCAGAATTGCAGGGGAGATCTGAATCATAATTAGGCTTTGTTAAGAGCTTTGAGATCATCTTATAAAATATACACTATGAAATCAAACTGTAATAAGAGACATTGTCTGTTTGATTTGCTTTCAGGATAGGATTCCATGGCTTTGCAACTTACATGACATTTTATTGAGGTAAGAGAATAGTTGGCCAATGATGTATGCCCATTATAAAGCATAGGTATAAAAAAGATATTAAAAGGTAAACTAATCAATAACAAAATATCTCACTGATCAGCCATTCTCAAACTTTTGGGTCTCAGGACCCCCTTACACTTTTAAAAGTTATTTAAGACACCAAAGAACTTTTGCTTATGGAGGTTATACAGATAACTCTGTATTATTATGAAAATAGGTTTGACCTCATAGATTCACAGAAAGGATCTCAGGTACCCCCAGGAGTCTGCAGACCACGATTTGAGAACCACTATTCACAGCCACCCTGAGAAAGAGGTGCTAGGCCATGCCACCTCTTCTTTCTACTTCCAACTTTGAAAAAAATTAAAGGTTACCTTTCTTATTAACCTCCCTTAAAAAAAAAAAGTCCAAGCATATAGTTTACCTCTGAAACTTCCAGGTGGCAAAGCGTATAGAGCTCTGGGTGAAGCACTGCTTAGATCATCTCATTTGATCTTCACAAAAACTCTATGAGTGCTATTATGATCCCCATTTTCCAGAAGAGGAAACTGAGACAGACAGAGTTTAAGTGACTTGCTCAGGGTCACACACCTACTAGGTAGCTGAGGCTGGATTTGAACACAGGTCTTCCTGACTCCTGACTGTAGTACTTATAGGAATCAGCATCCTGTACACTAATGCTTTTTTCTGTTCCCAACTAAATTAAATTTTAAAAAATAATTAAATTAAAAATTTAATTTAAAAGAAATTTTTTTTAAAATTCAAAAAATTAAATTGAATTTAAAAAACAACATACATGATAACAGATGTTTAGACATGATATGTTATAGCATGTAGCAGACACTTATCCATGTGAGGATTGGTAGGAGGGACTAAGGATGTTGAGCCCGGAAAAAAGATCTGGGTATGTGGAATATGGGGATACATGAGAAAAGCCTGCGACTATCTGAAAGAGAATTATATGAAAGAGGAATTAAATTTGTTTTTCATTTTCCTAGAGCACAGAACTAGGAACAAACTAGTAGAAATTTCCAAGAGGCAGGTTTTGGTCTGATAGAAGGTCAAATTTCCTAACAGCACTGTCCAGAAAGTGCCATGGACCACTTTGGAAGCTAATTGACCTCCCCCTATGGAAAGCCTTTAAGCCAAGGCTGGTTGACCACTTGTTTATAGAAGGGGTTTTTGTTCAGGTGTTTTACTAGATGACTCTATAAATGTTGGTTAGGTTATGTAAGGAAGTACTTATTTTTATTAACATGAGTGGAATATCATATATGCCTAATTATGCAGTATGATAACTACCGTACTAATCTTTAAGTCTGTGCCAGATCAACTTTGTTGTTAAGTTTTACTCAGTTACAGCACAGAACGGCACCAATACAGGGTTTTCTAACAGCCTACTGGTCTTTAGAACAAATGATTTCAGTGGTGTAGGGAACTTCCTCTTCAGCTTAGTACCTTCTCTTCAACTTACATAATCTTGGAGAGTTGCCTTAAAGGCTATTACATGCCCAGGCTTCCACAGTGTTATGCCGCCTCTCCTTCCTACTTCCAACTTTGACAAAATTAAAGGGTACATTGCATATTACCCTCCCTTAAGAAAAAAGTCCAAGCATATCGTTTGCCTCTGAAACTGCTAGGTGGCAAAACAGATAGAGCTCTGGGCCTGGAGTCAGGAAGACAGTACAAATCAGATACTTCAGAAACTTAAGAGCTATGGCTCTGGTAAGTTACTTAACCTGTCTGCCTAACCTACCTCACCTGCAAAATGGGGATGAGCTAGAAGTCAGCAACTATATTCCTCTGGTAAGGCAGAAGACCACCAGGCCTTGCCATTTGCCTTGCTAGTGCACCTTAACTAAGGTTTCCCTCCCTGGCCCACCACTACCTTTAAACTCCCCTGACTCCTGGAGCTGCCTTCTAACCTAACGATGCAACCTTTTGGTCCCTGGGCATTGCAGATAGCCCTAGCATTGCACCCTTAGAATTTCCAGGTCTTTCCATCCACCTGACAGCTGAACTTTGTTTTATATGTTGTTTCCCCCAATTAGAATGTGATGTCCTTGAAAGCAGGATTTTTATCACTTTTTTTGTTTGTTTGTAGTCCTATATTGTAGCTAACTTTAGGCACAGAGTTTGGCACACAGTAAATAAACACTTATAAAGGCTTTTCCAGTCACATAAACTCGATTGCCTCAAAAAAATAAAAATTAAAAAATAGTTGAAAGGTTAAGTAACTAGGTAACTCACCGGGATTAGAAATTACAAATTAGAAAATACAGAAATATTATACAAAATATAGTGTACGCCATCTACATCAGTTGAACAAGTTCCCCAAACTGATGAAATCCAGGTCCAAACAATAACAATAATTCAGAGGTTAAGTCTCTTTCTCCGTCTTTCTGCTGGCCACCCCTGACCATTTCCTTGTACTTTCCAGCATTACCACAAAACAGGATAAGGAAGAGAGAAGCCGGGAGATTAAAATTAAGTAGATACTGCTGTTCATGAGTGGTTTGGTCGCTGTAAAATCGATTAGGTTTTTGTATTCCCAGTGAACTCCCTGAACAGAGACATTTGTTAAGAGGCTGTACATAAATGCAGGGGTCTCAATTCCTTGGCATCTGGACATTACAATGGGCAGAGCACTGGACTTGGATTCAGGAAGACTCAAGTTCAAATTGTCTCACATATTTGCTGTGTGACCCTGGGCAAGTCATTTAACCTATCTGTGCCTTAATTCTCTCATCTGTAAAATAGGGATCATAATAGCATCTTCATTGAGTTTTTGTAAAGATCAAATGAGATGATATATGCACAGTGCTCTGCAACTTAAAACTCTATATAAAGGTTAGCAATTATTATTAAAAATCATGTCTTTGGATGTGGCTGCAATCCAGTGATAAGCAAACAAAATTAAAATATTCACATGTTGCAGATCCTACTGACCTCTCCTGATGCCCCTTCCCACACACCTTACTTTTATTTTTTTTAAATAGAAATGTGTCTTCAGGTCAAAGTGTGGTCCTTGCCTGTTCTGCTTTGAAGAAAATGTACAGAAACATCTTAATGAGAGGAGAAGGTGCTGTAACTCAGAAGTATGAGCCAGGAGAGAAAGAAGGGTTCCCGAAGCTGAAGCTCCTTGTGGTCTATTTGAATGGGTCTTTTGAAGTGATCTCTGGGCGGTTAGCCAAAAGAAAAGGACATTTTATGCCACCAGAATTGCTCCAGTCTCAGTTTGACACTCTGGAACCCCCAACAGCACCAGAAAACTTTCTGGCACTTAACGTGAACAAAAGTGTCTCAGAAATGATTCCTTTTATTGTGGACAATATAAAAATTAAATGAGAACTCTTTTGGAGCAATCATCAGATCTGAATTAGACTTAAATAATCATTATGTCAAATCTCCATTAATACATTCCTACTTATAAAATATCTTAATTTTCTCCTCCGAATGTCAATTCTACAACGTACTGGGAGTTGCTTATGCCTTTCAAAAAATATCAGAATTGTTTCCCAACTTACTTTCCCTGACACTTGCTAATCGAATCTTCCCTTATAACAAAGTGGGTGAAACCCAGTCAACAAACTGAATGCATCTGATAATACAGACCTATAACGTAATTGCAGACCCATAGCTCTCCACCTCTCTACCAGAAAGGGGAAGGCATTTTTCCTTCTTTCTTCTCTAAGATCAAAATGGGTTTTACTGAGTTTGGCAATAGTTTAGTGTTTGTTTTTAATTGGCATTATTGTAGTCGTTGCGTATTTTGTTTTCTGGTTCTATTCTCTTTAGTCTGTATCAGTCCACACAAGTCTTCCCAGGTTTCTCTAAATTCCTCCTATTCATTGTTTCTTATGGGGCAATAAATAAATTCCTTTAATAGTTTGTTCATCCATTTTCCAACTAATGGGCAACAACTTCATTTAAGTTTTCTTACTACTACAAAGAATATTGCTGTGAATATTTTGCTGTATATGGATCTTTCTCATTGTCCCTGCCGTCCTTAGAGTACAAACCTGGTAGACAGATGGCTGGGTCAAAGGGTATGAAGAGTTGAGTGATTTTTCTTTAATAATCTTGGAATAATTTACTGTCTTGGCATAGTTTAAGAGATGTCCTGCGATTTTTAGACCTGTCCTCTGATGTACTGGTAATGTGTATGTGGGACCCGAAGATAGTTAAAATCAAAATTTTAATTGGGATTTTGATTCCATCCATGATAGCAAGTGATTAATGCAAATTTCGTTAAATCTATTGGAAAACACTACCTGAAATGGAACAGTGAGAGTTAAGATAGATCACTAAGGAAAAGAATAGAGAGAAGAGCTCAAAGAACAGATTTTGAGGGGATGCCCACTTTTAGGGGACAGGAAACAGAGGTACTAAAGAGTGAGCAAATAAGATGGAGAACCAATAGAGAGGATTATCATGGGAGCCAAAGAGAGAATGAAGGAATGGATAAATAAATGAATGAGAAAGCATTTATTTACAGTTTACTATATGTCAAGCACTAGAGATAACAAATACAAAAGCAAAGACAGCCTGCCTCTAGCTTACATTGTTAAGTCATTTTTCAATTGTGTCCAACTCTCTGTGACCTTATTTGGGGTTTTCTTGGCAAAGATACTGGAGTAGTTTGCCATTTCCTTCTCTGGTTCATTTTACAGATGGGGAAACTGAGGCAAACAGGGTTAAGTGACTTGCCCAGGATCACACAGCTAGTGTGTGCAGCCAGATTTGAACTCAGGAAGATGAGTCATTCTGACTCCAGGCCTGGCACTCTATGCACTGTGCCACATAGTTGGCCCAAGCTTACGTTCTCCAAGGGTGAAATTACATACACTGGGGAAAGATGGTGAAAGAGGCCAGAGGGAAGACATCAACAGTGTTAAATACTGAAGAAAGCACAAAGAAGATGAA
>CM053624.1:268024454-268055250 GCA_028646595.1 Phalanger gymnotis | reverse complement strand
GGAGCTCTGGAATTTGGTGACAATATTCCTGGGAGATTTCTTTTTGGGATCTATTTGAGGAGGTGATCAGTGGATTCTTTCAATTTCTATTTTGCCCTGTGGCTCTAGAATATCAGGGCAGTTCTCCTTGAGAATTTCTTGAAAGATGATATCTAGGCTCTTTTTTTGATCATGACTTTCAGGTAGTCCAATAATTTTTAAATTCTCTCTCCTGCATCTATTTTCCAGGTCAGTGGTTTTTCCAATGAGATATTTCACATTGTCTTCCATGTTTTCATTCCTTTGGTTCTGTTTCATAATATTTTGATTTCTCATAAAGTCACTAGCTTCCACTTGCTGCAATCTAATTTTTAAGGTGGTATTTTCTTCAGTGGTCTTTTGGACCTCCTTTTCCATTTGGGTAATTCTGCCTTTCAAGGCGTTGTTCTCCTCACTTGTAGTCTATTTTTTAAGGTGTTGTTTTCTTCAGTATATTTTTCAGTATTTTTAGGTCTCCTTTAGCAAGTCATTGACTTGTTTTTTCATCATTTTCTCTCATCCTTCTCATTTCTCTTCCCAGTTTTTCCTCTACTTCTCTAACTTGCTTTTCCAAATCCTTTTTGAGCTCTTCCATGGCCTGAGACCAGTTCATGTTTTTTCTTGGAGGCTTTTGTTGTAGGCTCTTTGACTTTGTTGACTTCTTCTGGCTGTATGTTTTGGTCTTCTTTGTCACCAAAGAAAGATTCCAAAGTCTGAGACTGAATCTGGGTGCATTTTCACTCCCTGGCCATATTCCCAGCCAACTAACTTGACCCTTGAGGTTTTTCAGCAGGGTATGACTGCTTGTAGAGTTAAGATAACTATGTTCCAAGCTTGGGGGGATGCGCCAGCTATGCCACACCGGCACTCCTTCTTCCCCAAGAACCCCCAACCCAGACTGGACTTAGATCTTCAGCAGGCTCTTCACTCCTTCTCTGATCAGCCACTTAATTCCTCCCACCAGGTCGGCCTGGGGCTGGAAGCAACTGCAGCTGTAGTTCTGTGGCTGCCCCACCTCCACTGCCCCCCCGCCGGGGCAGTGGCTGAACCACGAACTCCTTTTTTCACTCTGTCCCCAGCAGTTTTTCCCACTAACCTTCTCTGTTGTCTTTGGTGTTTGTGGGTTGAGAAGTCTGGTAACTGCTGCAGTTCACTGATTCAGGGTGCTAGGGTATGCTCCACCGGGCTCCTGGTCTGGTTGGTCCGCGCCGCCCATGCTGGGCTCTGCTCAGTTCAGCTCCACTCCCAGCTCCATGCATGAAAAACCTCACCCAGAGACCATCCTGGCTGTCCTGGGCTGGAGCCCTGCTTCCATCTGCTATTTTGTGGGTTCTACGGTTCTAGAATTGGTTCAGAGCCATTTTTTATAGGTTTTTGGAGGGACTTGGAGGGGAGCTCACGCTAGTCCCTGCTTTCCAGCCGCCTTCTTGGCTCCACCCCCCCCCCAAGGCAAATACTTTTACCAAAAGCAATTGTGTGACAACTTCAAACTGAGTTAGGTGATGAAGTGGATAGATCACTGGGTCTGGGGTCAGGAAGCCCAGAAGTCAAACATGGCCTCAGATAGTTACTAACTGTGTGTTCCTGAGCAAGTTACTCTGCCTCCATTTCCTCAACTGCAAAATGGCGATTAATAAGAGTATCTGCTTTGCAGGGTTGTTGTGTAGATCACATGAGATATTTGTAAAGTGCTTAGGAGAATATTTATTGCTTGCCTCCCCCCCCAAAAATAGAAGCAGCTATGAGGTCAAGAACATAGGGCTAGGCATCAAGGAACCTGGGTTCCAGTCTCACCTTTGCCTCTGGTTTGTTTTGGGGGTTTTTTTGGGGCATGGGGGTAGGGGAGGCAATTGCGGTCAAGTGACTTGCCCATGGTCACACAGCTAGTAAGTGTCCAAGGCTGGATTTGAACTCAGGTCTTCCTGGCTCCAAGACTGGTGCTCTTTCTACTGTACCACCTAAATGCCCCTCAGCTTTGTCTCTAACCAGCTTTGGTTATGTGTCTTTGAATAAGTCACTTCTCCTAATATCTTTCATCTGTAAATGAAGAGTCTGGACTAGATTGTCCCTAAGCCCTTTTCACTTCTAATATTCTGTGATTTAGGTAGATAAGGTTTTTTTCTTTACAACTCCAAGATTTGGGGCATACTATTTTCTACCAGTTCCTCAAAGATGCAATGTGGTGTTGTCAAACCTGGGTCCTAAGTTACTGCTTAAAACTTCGAGTCTTTCTCTTTGGGTTAACAAAGCCTTGCTAATACCCCTTAGCTATTCCTGGTCCTTTTACAAGAGAATGGATATGAGCAGTGACCCCTACCTGCATCTGCATCTGGGCAGAGTCTGGCAGCCCCCCAAAAAGGATCGTTGACTTCTTTGTCACCTCCTCCCTTCCCCCAACCCCAAACCCATCAGCAGTTGCTCATTTTCAGCTCAGGAAACACAGGCACAAAAATACAATGGCTTAGGTAAGTCAGTTATTGTGTGCCTAGTGTAAGCCACAGTACTAAATACTGAGAATGCAATGAAAAGTCAAAGTCCCTGCTCTCAAGGAGCTTATAGTCTAAAGGGGGAGACAATATTCAAATAAATATGTATGATGGACAGACCAGCAGATGGACAGATAGACAGAATCAATAGAAGGAATATAAGCATTAAAGAGGATCAGGGAAGGCTGCAATAATTCAATGTAAAGAAGGACTAGAATTTAGAGCTTTCTCATGTGGAGTCAGAATACATCTATCTCCCAAAGTCACAAAGCAAAAATCATTATCGCCATCATCAAATAACTGAAATCTCTCAGAAAAAGGATGAAATATAAGCAAACTCTGCCCTCTGGTGGCCTAAGGTTGTAGGTGATTTACATTAAAGATCTCTCCAATAAATCTATGTATCGAGATCTCATCCTCAGGTATCTGAACATACACAGGCCATCTTTCCCAACAGTCATCCACTCGTTACCAGAAGATGCCTAGTGCAGAGGAATCAATATCTCCCAGGACATCCCAGTCCTCTTTTTAGCAGAGCTCTAATTGTTTAAAAGTTTTTCCTAAGCTCCAGCCGAAACTTGCCCCTATGTAACTTCCATCCAATGCACCTAGTTCTGCTCAAACAAAATAAGGCTAATCTCCCTTCAAATGCTTCATGACTGCTTTCATGTTCCCCTCTAGACCTCCTTTTTAACTATCCCTCAAAGTCACTAAAATGTGTGACTTTATAGTTTGGTTTGGGCTTTTTTAGATATTCATGCAAAGCCTGAGGTAGGAGCTCATCCACTCTTCCCACATTTTCTACCTGGTTTTGGAGTACAAGATGGAAAACGGAAAAGCAGGGGTAACTAGATGAGAGGAACTTAAGTTTGGGGCAGAGAAGGGGAGAAATGAGAGAAATGTAAGGGTGAAGTCAGGCAGAACAAGCCCACAAAGGTGAGCGCTGGGGCCCATACCACACATTAACGAAGATCAAAGGTACTGAGTGACCATCCTGGAAGTGGGGAACAGCAGTCCCACCATTCTGCCTTCATGATAGAGGTAGAATTTATAGGTGTACATCTCTAATAAGACTAGCATCCTCAGATGCTCCACTGAGTCACCTGGTATGGTGCAATATGACGTAGGAGATCTGGGTAAAAGTACGAATCATGTTGTCCATGGACTTTGACCTTTTTTGTGGCACGTTTTAAGTTTTGTTGCCTCTTGTTTTAACAGTAGTCATTCCTCAATAAGGTTAACTAAGTGACAGAAATGGATGGAGTGCCTGATGTCAGGAGGACCTCAGTTTAAACCTGGTCTCGGATACTTACCAGCTGTGTGACCCTGGGCAAGTCATCTTGTTTGCCTCAGTTCCTCCTCT
Organism: Phalanger gymnotis; assembly: GCA_028646595.1. Classification (NCBI taxonomy): domain Eukaryota; kingdom Metazoa; phylum Chordata; class Mammalia; order Diprotodontia; family Phalangeridae; genus Phalanger; species Phalanger gymnotis. The sequence continues at coordinate 268,051,383 of CM053624.1, read as the reverse complement.
TTAAAATGAGCTGCAGAAGGAAATAGCAAACCATTCCAAAAGGAGTCATGGAGAGTGAGACACCATTGGGAGGACTCAACATTTCCCAATGTATTACAACCTCTCCATTGTAACAAAGGAACACAGATAAAACCAATCAAGAGGAGGCAGCTAGGTGGCACAGTGAGTAGAGAACCAGCCCTGGAGTCAGGAGGACCTGAGTTCAAATCTGGCCTCAGACACTTGACACATATACTAGCTGTGTGACCTTGGGCAAGTCACTTAACCCCAATTGCCCTTCCAAAAAAAAAAAAACCTAAAACCAATCAAGACATCTTATGAAACATTCTATGTTGCTCAGTTGTGTTTCAGTCATGTCTGAGTTTTTGTGACCCCATCTGGCGTTTTCCTGGCAAGGATACTGGAGTGGTTTGCCATTTCCTTCTCCAGCTCATTTTACAGAAGAGGAAACTATGGCAAACAGGATTAAGTGACTTGCCCAGGGACACACAGCTAGTGTCTAAGGCCTGATTTGAACTCAGAAAGATGAGTCTTCCTGACTCCAGGCCCTGCACTCTATCTACTGTACCAATGAGCCGCCCAATATTTAATCATATATAAATAGTTGGAAAAGATAGTCTGAAGCCAAACTGTGAAGGGCTTTAAATGCCAAATCAATCAACCAATAAGTATTCATTCTTACTATGTGCCAGGACCTGTGCTAGGTGCTAAGGATATCCATAATAGTGAAATGCCCTCAAAGAGCTTACATTCTAGTGGGAGAGATAAGATGTATACTGAGAGACAGGAAGAGAAGAAGGGAGGAAGGGGGAAATGGGTGGGGCACACACTTAACAAAATAAAGTGACCTTGGGTGGAAAGGTGCTAATAGTTGGATGAACCATTCTCTAAAGGCCTCCAACAAAAGGTGGCATTTGAGCTGAGTTTTGAGAAAAACCAGGGATTGCCAAGATGTAAAGGTGAGGTTGGGCACTCGGGCATTCTGGGAGACAACCAGTGTAAAAAGTATGGAAATGGAAGGTAAGAGCATTGTGTATAAAGAACAGTAGGCAGGCTAGGATGATCAAACTGCAGGATGGGGGACAGGAAGGTAAATGGAGTCACAGTTATAGAGTTTTCAATGCCAGAATTGATAATTGATCCTGGACATAACAGTGCCATTGGAGTTATTTGGAGTAAAGAAGTGACCTGGTCAAGCTAGTACTTTGTGTACTGGAATAATGAGAGACTTGAGGCACATGAAGTTATTGTAATTGTCTAGCTAAAATGAATTTGTGCTTTATCCTAAGGACAATGGAAAGATTCTTGATTAGAGGCATAACATGACCAGACTTGCACTTTTGAAATATTAATTTAAGCAAGTTTATGGAGAATGGAGCAGAGAGGTGAGAAGGCAATTATTAGGCAATTTATTTTGACCCCTAAAGCACACTCTTTCCTAATTTCCTTCAAATTCTTTTAGTCACCCAAATTTGCAAAGTAGGCATCAACTTCTCAAACCTCCACTCTGACTCCACACTAATCACCCACATCCCTTTCTACTCACACCACAGCCACCTTAGTTTAGGCTCATTATCTGCAGTTACAGCTGCTTCCAAATTGTTTTCTTTGAAAGGAGAAATCAGAAGGCTGGGAACTGAGAAAAGGCCATTAAATTTCACAATAAAGAAATCATTAAAGACCTAGGAGAGAGCAGAAGGAAGATACTGCATACAGGGGTCAAGCTTTTTGAGAACATAAAAACAGACAACCAGCCAATTATAGCCTGCAGACATTTAATGTCTTTCAACCTACTTACCCTAGCTCGACCAGACCAGTATCTCTGTTCTAGATCTCTTCTACGGATTCGGAAATGACAACTTTTCAAAATCATTCCAAGGACTACCCTTTCAACAAACTACAAAATCAGTGACACTGGTTCCCTGGCTATTCCACAAACAAGATGCCCCATCTCTCTTTGCCCTTGGATGTGTTTTCTGGCTCCCAAGTCTACAGCACTCTCCCTCTCTTCAAGTGACTTTCCAAACTTTCTCTTTTAAGTTTCAACTAAAATCCCATCTTTTATGGGAAGCCTTTCTTAACCTCCATTTAATTCTAATGCCTTCCTTTTGTCATTTCCTATTTATCCTGTGTACATGCATACATATACATTATAGACATATCTATATGTAGATATATTTAACATCTTGTCTCCCCCATTAGATTGTGGGCTCCTTTGAAGTCAGGAACTATCTTCTGCTTCCTTTTCTTAGCACGGTGCCTGGCACATAGTGAGTGAGTAGTATTTATTGACTTTTTCCCAGAACAATGTTAATTTCAACTTAAATCCTTTTTGCCAATGTGAGGAGTCATCAATGAAACAAGACATTGTAATTCACACTGCTCATTATTAGTGAGTTGGAGCTCTGTCTATGGTTGCTGATAGTTTACAATTTTTTTAAAAGTTACTTCTATTCTTTCACTGTTTATGATGCCAATTGACTTGGGCAAGCCACTAGACTCCTCTATTGTCCTCAGTCCTTCAAGCAGACAGAAGTTTAGGAGAGCAGAAAGACTTGAACAAAGCAAAAGAAAATGGCAAGTTACAATGATTAGTTAAGTTTGGCTGGGACAGTTCATAAACAGAGGCAGGGGACAGGTGGACTGTAGAGCCTGGAAGGTAAGCTGTTTGGACTTTGATCTGTACTCGATAAGGAGTGACTGAAGGTGGAAGGAATGTACCTTACACCAAGTATTTTCTGCTTGCCCTAAGCATTACCGCCTCTGTGGCTTGGCTCACTGCTCCCCATGCCAGAATGTTCTCCCTTTCATCTGCTGAGTTCCAAGCTGACCTTTTGACCCCTAACTCAAAATGACAGCTCATCCATGAAGCTACCTAGACCCTGTAGATTAACTACTTTCCCGCCCTGACTGCACAGCATTGTTTCATAACTCTAATGCAATTCAGTTTAGTTATATTTGACAAAAGTATTGAGCACCTATGCAAAGACATTGTACTGAGTATCAGAAATACAAAATGGGGGGCGGGGAGAAGAAACGTCAGACTCTGTCTTTAAAAAGTCATTATATTTTGTCTATGACATTTATAATGGATACAAGTACCGTAGGATGTTTCAGAAACAAAGGAGAGATCCAAAATACCCTGGGGAAATGTGAGAAGGGAAAAAATGGTTTTAACTAGGGAAAGCATGAAATAAATAAAGAACTTCAGAGACTGAACCTAAGGACTCTCCAGCTATGGATGATGGGCCATTTAAATACAGAGGAGTGGCACGTTAAAGTGAGTAAACTGAAATATAGATGGGAAGGTGGGTTAAAGCTTCATCCAAGCCAAAGCAGAAAAACATGGATGTCCCCCCAGGCTATTCTGGGTGCCCTTCTTTGGTCCCTAGTCTATACTATTACATTTGATTTCATCAGCCCCAAAGACTCCATTATCTCTTGTTGATGGTTCACACATCTATTCACCCAATTCTAACCTCTCCCAACTCTCATCTCCATATCCAGTCGTCTATGGGACATCTCAATCTGCGTATCTTAAGAGACATACAACTTAAACTCTGTTCAACATACAACTTAAACTATGTTCAAAAACCACTTTTTCCCCTCCGAACCTCCACTCTTCCTCTTCTAACTTCCCTGTTACCATAGAGGACACCACCATTCCCACAGCTACTCACGCTTGAAGCTTAGCTACCATCCCCTTATACTTCATCTGCAATCTGTTCTTCATTAACTCTTGACAATTTCTCTGACACTGCCACCACCCCAGTGCAGGCCCTTATCATCTCATGCCTGGATTACTTTAAAAGACTTGATTGGTGTTACTGCCTCAAGCCTCTTTTCACTCCTGTCTATCCAACCACTTAACTATCAAAGGGATCTTCCTAAAGTTTTCAATAAACTTCAGTGACTATTATCCCCAGGATCAAATACAAAACACTACTTGGCTTTTTAAGCCCTTCATAACTTGGCCCCTTTCCCCCGTTTTCAGTTTTCTTATACCTTAACCTCCCCCACTCCCACCCCACAAAACTTAGACCCAACCATTCAGTGACTCTGGCCTCCTCGTTTTTCCTTTCACAAGATATTCCATCACCAACTCTGTGCATTTTCACATGTCTGCAATGCTCTCCCCTCCTCACTTCTGCCTTCTGTGCTCTCTAGCTACCTTCAAGTTCCTGCTAAAATCATACATCTTCTGCAAGAAGCCATTCCCATTCCTCCTTAATGTGTTTTCCCCCAGAGCATATCTCCAATTTATCCTGTCTTATTACGTGGCTGTTTGAATTGTTTTCTTTCCCCCAGATTATGAGAGCTCCTTGATGGAAGGGATTGTTTTTGCTTTCTTGTATACCAAGCGCTTAGCACAGTGCCTGGCCAATATTAGGTGTTTAACACTTGCTGGCTTAGGGCTGAATTGTGGAGAAATTCAAACACTAGCCTAAAGATTGTAGCTGTTATTTTGGCGGTTTTGAGACATCAAACATCCTACCTAAACCTGAATTCATGGCAGTGGCTTGGAAGAGGGCTCGCAGCTTTTCTTTCTCCAACCCTTCCTAGCTTCCTCAACGTGTTGGTGGATATCTAATAAACGTGCTGAGCTAGGTTAATTGGGGGGGGGGGGGGGGGTTGCAGCTATTTCAACTGTTTCAAAGTGTGATTTTCATTATGTTGTAAGACGGTTAAAGGTAAGTACCACAGTTCGGCAACTAGGTGGCTCAGCAGATAGAGCGCTTGGTCTATAGTCAGGAAGACTAATATGGCCTCAAGACACTCACTAGCTATGTGACTTGGGGCAAGACTGTTTACTTAACCCAGAAAGAAACGACAAAACACTCCAGTTTCTTTGCAAAGAAAATCCCATAAGGGGTCACGAAGAGTTGGATGACTGAACAACAAACCACATCTGAAACCCTATTTCATATGATGCCACAGGCACTAAGCCGATGTTTGTTATTGATGTTTGGACGTATGCAGATTGAGAATGACATGCAAATTTAATGTGGGAATCCAAATCCTATAAATTGGGAAAGGAGGGTTCTTACCACTTGGTAAAGCTAAAGAACTAAATCATTTTAAATTGAATATTCTCAGTTCAGGAGGATGAGGAGTTACACATTTTGAACAACTGTAATTAATAACTCATTACAATGTAACAGCAACATAAAGGAGTTTCATTTTCTATGCTGAAGCTAACTTAAAACCTAATAGAAACAAATATAGAATGACTCAACTTTGGAAAAGTAATGGAAAAAAAAATCAACTAATCCAGACCCTTTAATGGAAGACTAAACTGCAGCCCCAAGGAGGTTGTGACTCATCCAAGGTCACAAAGTTGGTTAATGGCAATTTGCCTAAAACAAAACCTAGGTATCCTGACCCTATCCAGTGTGTTCTTTCTGTTACAATTCAATTTCAACCAATATGTGTACTTCTGCATATGATTCAATTTATGGCCAGGTAGACTTTCAAAATTTTAAAAAGTACAGTGAAAATGGAGTTAAACTTTAAAATAAGCTCAACTGTCCTTGCTGCATTTTTTAAAGGGGCAGGGGGACTTAAAGTCATCTTTTCTCACAAAATAAAGAAGCAAGACAAATGAAGTGTAAAAGCTAGAGATTTATTGTTATTTTGTGATTAATAAATTGTCAAATTGGCTATGACACTTTCCCACAACTAAATTCCACCATTCACCAGTACAGAAGTTGGTACTTGACCAGATTGAGGAACAAGGCAGAAAGAGCAGACATGTGAATATCATTGGTAACTCAACTTACACTCTTCGTGCCTGTGCACTGCACATTATTCTCTCCAAGGAAAAGTGTCCGAACAGATTAGTGGGGCAATATGGCCTCCACAACCTTTTTTGTAGCAAGCAGTTACAGAAGTAATAGAATTGACCTTCAATATTTCCCTTGATTTTATTGGTCTGCACCCATGTTATTTGAACATATTTCAGTTTTTTAAAACTATACACAAGGGAAAAAAACTGACCTAAGAGAATACTGAACCAGTCAGTCAAATATATGACTAACTTCTAGGTCATCTTTGAATTGGTCCTAAAGGAATGTACCACCCTAACAGTTTGAGAATTAGGCAAATAGGATTTCTCTGGAAGAAAGGCTGTATAAAGAAAAGCCAAATGTTCTTCCTATATAGTCAGAACAGCTCTTGATCTTTCACCTGTAAATTATATTTCTATACTACTCAATATCCATTTCAATTCAAATAGATTCTTGGTTACCAGGTATAATCCTGCTCCAATTTAGAGGCAGATTTCCTCCAAAATGTCTCCTTTCTGAGCCTCTGAAAAGCATAATGTTCAACTATTCTTATAGGACTACCAAAACACTTCGGAAACAAGTGGCTCACAAATCATTTTTAATTCATTTATTACCTGTGCACAAGAGAAATAGCGGATAAACCCAAAAGAAAGTTTTATTTTTACATGGTGGTTAAAAGTAATTGAAATATCACAACACTTTCAGTGAAAGTAACATTTCTAATTACAAATCATAATGCATATTAGAATCGCTATGGTAAAGCTGAAAAGCCTTAGGCAAAAGCACTTTCTGGGAATAATATAGTGCTTCTTCAGTCTGCACAAAGACTAAAAGGTAATTTACAGTTGATCTGTGAATGTTGAGACAATGTTACAATGTAGTTTTCTGTACAATTAAATGTATACTTAAAGAGCTAATCAGGATCAGCATTTTTAACTATATTTTAAATGAAGTTGCCTAAACAGCACTTTTGCTGAGAGATGTTTATCAAAGTTGCTGTAAGATTCCACACAACTAGGGAAGTATCTGTTTTCATATTTAATTGTTCTCTCCTTTTTGGTTACAAGTGTCCTGCTCAGTTAATTCTATTGCAATGGATGTTTCTCAAAATGCACAGTTTCAGATGTGCATAGTGTATTTTATACAAATGAAGCAAAAATGTTCAGTGTTATAAATCTTACAGCACTTTGCTAGCAAAAATACATGCCTAAGTCACAATACGCAATATTGTACCACAAATTATAGCATCAAATAATTTGTTTCTTTTCAATACTTTTTATTCTACATAAATTACTACCATAGGCTAATGTTTAAAAAGCAAATAAATTGGACAGTTGCAGGACAAAATCTGTTCACCCAACTGTAAAAGCTGATATCTGTTTCCAAAAATCACAATAAATGCCGAACAAAGAGAAGTGTTTGATGCATGCAACACCTTTGAGTGAAAAAGCATTGATTCCCACTGTTGGAAAAAAAAAAAAACCTACTGCACTCCACCTTAAAATGCATTGCATTGGTTTAGTTTTTACCAGGACAGAATTCCAAGAGTCAAAATGAAATAAAGCAGGTATTTTAAAGATTTAAGAGCCGTTATCAAAAATAAATTACATTTTTTCAAATACAGAAATGTTGCTATGACGGCTGGGAGCCCAGTAGCCTTTCAATGGCGGCATTGATATCACCTCCTGTTGCAATTAGAGCCTGTAAGTTTGCTTCACGGTTCAAGAAACCCATTGCGCTGAGCTGTTCCAGTTGCTGCTGAAATCTGACTTCTGGATTTTGTAACTGCTAGGGGAAAAAAGTTACCAATTTACTAAGAAAAAAAATTGTGACTTGATAACTATACTACTTAAAATTATTAGCAAATAACATTTTGCTTTGTTCTTGTAATATTCCATGTAAGTCCCCTAATAAAAGATGCCTTTTAAAAATGGCATTTGAACCAATTTCTTTTTAAGACTGAGTTTCAGTAATGGCTTACTATCTTTTAAAATAAAAGCCTTCATTTGAGAGATTATTAGATATAAACTTCCAATATATATTAGGCTTTTTAATTAAAAAAATCCTGAATTAAATTAGATGATAATTCAAAAAGAATGAATAGTAGTTATCATGCATAAAAGTAGTTATCATGCATAAAAGAAACAGAAAATAAAAGGGCCATAATGGACCCCAATTATTGCTTGGTATTGAATTTGGGGGAGGATACATTCCCAAGAATTTGCAGCTGTAGGGGAAATAAGGAATACCTATACTACCATCTGAGGAAAAGAACATAGCTTAATGAATGCTTTTAAGTATATTTACAGGTATATAGTAGATATTCAGCAAGTTATTAACTGAATGACTAGATGATTTCACTAAAACACAATACTAATAAAGGCCCAAGGAGTTAAGTTCAAAACCCAAAACTGCTGATGTCTTAAAAAAAAATCCATTTAATGATCACAGACCAGAAAGAACACCTAATAGTAGCCAACCATCTTGCACATCAAGGATGCAAGAGACTAGAAATATTAAAAATATCACCAACATAAGTAAAACACTGATAGACTGAATTCCATATGATCCTTAAAACTCTAATGTTGTACTGACGTTTGAGCATATTAAATATCAATCAAATAAAATCAATGAGCATTTAGAAATCACCTATTATCCAGCAGGCACTGTGTTAGGAAATGGAGATTCAAGCATAAAGAATGAAACAATGCCTACTCACATTTTAATGAGCAAGACAACAATCTATGTATGCATGTATGTATGTATGTATGTGGAAACAAACACAAGAAATGCAAAGATTATACCTTAAGTGAGCATTCAAAATGCTTTTATTACAAAGAACTTTTTTTAACAAATAATCTCTATATGACTATATCTTTTTTAAAAATTAGATTACTAGGCATACATTCCCAGAAATTTTTCTTAAATTGAGGTTTGTAGTTGATTTGTGCTCTAAAATGTTTGTCAAAACCTGGTGTGTAATGTGAAAAAAAAAAAAAGATCGGCTGAAGACTAATCACCTTTAACAATGGTAATAACAAATCAGGATCTGGAGGTATAAGATAGAAACACAACTGAAAACTGTTGTTGCTATGTTAAGTCAATTATTCTTGAAATGCTGCCTTTCTTTGTAGAAAATCCTCAAAAGTATTATCTGAATTTCATTTTAAAGCTTTTGAAATTTGAAAGTTAATATAATTGAGGTTCTGAAAAATAGGAGGGTATCATTACCTGAGGGTTTGCCCCAGCAAGAGCCTGCAACATTTGTTGAATAAACTGTTGGTGTCCAGGTTCTGTACTTCCTGAAGACGAACTTGTGTTTTCACTAGGTGCCGAACTAGACACATTAGTTCCTGTAGAGCTTCCAGTGTTTCCCAATCCCCCCAGGCCAGGAGTAAACCTGAGCAAATTATATAAAAGAGTAAAAATCATGTGGCCTAACAAAGATCTGTTGATTCACGCCGTATCTTTACACAGGAATACGGCAATACATGTTTTTTAAAAGCAAGATTCAGTTTCACCAAAGACACACAGAATTTCAGAGCTGGAAGGGCCATAAGGGATCATCTAGTATAACGTTCCCTTAAAGAAGAATTTCCTTTACAACAAAGCCTATAACAAACAGCCCACTTCACTTCTGGTTAGCTCTGCTTGTCAGTTTTTCCTTATACTAAAAACCTGCACTTCTGCAACTTCTGCTATTCCTCCCCATTGTGTCCATTGGGGCACCAAGCAGAAGTATAATTCCACTTCCACATAGGACAATCATTCAAATTCTTAGAAACAGCTACCACATCCTCCCTGAAGTCTTCTGCCAGTTAGGTCTCCCCAAGTTCTTCAATAGGATCCTTACATGGAATGGTTTTCAGCTTGATCAGAAGAAAACGGTACAGTCCCTCCTTCTGGACATTATGCTTCCTTTAATATAACCTACAAGGGTCTCTTCTTTATAAGTTATGTCACCCTGTTGACTCAAATTGAGCTTTCAGGTTTCCAAAACAAACTATACTTTGGGGTCCAGTCAACCAGTAATGAATGCACTAGCATCAAAGGATAACAGGACTGCTTTAAATGGCTTCCTTTCAGTCTGAAAAATAGCACTTTGATAATAAGTGAAGGATCCAGGAAGAAAGACATTGAATATTTTCAAAATTATTCTTCCCTAACCATCTTACCCTGGTATGAGCCCCGGTGCTTCTGTGGCTAATGTCTGTAGACCTTGCTGAATCTGTAACAAGGCCTGCATCGCTCTAGGGTTGGACATTGCTGAGAGTGTGTCAGGATTCTGCATCTAAGAAAACAAAAGAAACAAACTGAGCGATAACAATGTGAATCAAAACAAGTAAAGATGGATTTCAGAGTCTTCTTTTTGCTTGATTCATGTGGAAAATCTATTCCTAAACTTTGAACTCATGTTTTTTTTTTAAACCACACAATCTATCAGGCAGTAAAACTTCAACTGTGCTGATCAAATCATTACCAATCCAGTCCCAAAGTAACATTACAGAAGATAAACAGAGTATTCTAGAAGCAAAAAATAGGTTGTGTTCCCCCTTTCAAAAGAAACAAATGCAAGACTGCTGTGCAATGAATTAAATGACAATATCAAGTGAGTTCAAAATTGTCAACAATGTAATATTTTGTCAAATTTATTGCCTAACAAATATTTCTGAATTCAGGGCAAATGTCAGGACAGAAGTATTAGGATCATAAAAAACAAGAAGGAAACATTCTCAGGTCATCTAGTTGAACCCTTTCATCACCAGTGAGAACTACAGATGAGGAAACTGGGACCCAGAGAAGTCAAGTCACTTGTCTGAAATCATGCCCCAAGTTGCTGAGCTGGGATTCCAACTCAAATCTCTAAGTCTCCAAATCCAGCGGTTCTTTCACTGCCCTACATTTAGACCTGAATACACACATAAGCATATCATTCTTGGTCAACTGCGTAAGTTATGTGTTATGTTATCAAAAAATAGCCTTTATAATTCTATATTACCCCAGATATCTTTGTAGTTTTGCATTAAGGTTCCATTCCTACCACCCCCCCAAAATGCATTACTTCATAATACCTACATTCTATGGAAATATTAAATCAAAAATGCCCCTGAAATACTAATTTTCAATGAAGATTAAACACAATAGCCAACAAGCTGCCATTGTATTTTTCTGTCATTAAAAATTTTATGACAATCAGCTAAAAAATTTGCCACATTGGTCTAAATACAATCTGTCCCTTAATAGACTGCACCCCTAAAAAGAAATCTTTGAAAAGAGAAAAAAAGCATACAACCATATACAGAAAAATAACATTGATCATAGTCCGCATTACGGGTCTATGTGTCAAACTTGGAAAACGGCAGTCTAAGTTCAGACTAATACAGTAATTTAAAATATTGATCACTAACTCTATGAATTCCAAGGATGAATCACTGTAGTACTGTTCCCTCCATCAATACAAACTGCAATAGCTCTCTTTGCCTTAACCGGCACTTGTTGCAAGTTATTGTAACCAAAAAGAGAGATTCAATCATCTGGTGAGGAGCTATGAACTACAAAGATAATTTTCATCCAATTAATTCCAAGCTTATGAGGAAATACACTCCTCTGTCGCATGGGCATTGCATGTTAGATAAAATGACAAACCAATGAGAGAAAAGAATAGTTCTTTTCTATTACACCAGACAGCCGTTAATAACTTGGTTAATATCTTTAAAGTTAGAAAATATGCTGAAGGGTTAGGAAAGCAATAAAATGAAATGATTTTATGATATTAGTGAAGCCTCCAGTATGCCAGGTACTCAAAAACAAAATGCCTCCATCTCTTCAGAACTTAGATTTTAAGAAAACTGAGCAGAGACCTGTTTGCAGCAATAAGAAATGGTTCAAATTTACACTAAGCTAAATCATATGTGGACTGACAGCAATGATCAAATCCCATATTGAATATTTTGCTATCTGCCAGACAAGAACAATAACCATAGTTGTAATGAACTTTTTCCAGAAAATCATTTTTGAGAGACAGGTATGCAGACAGCTAAGCTTACTCACTTGTTGGAGGAAAGTTGGGAGCTGTTGTCTCATTTGTTCTTGAAGCTGAGGATTTCCAGCAAATAGGGGATTATTCAGCATCATCTATGGGGCAAGTGTGCAAACAATTTTAACTGGAAATATTTGAAAGCAGTAATGCACCTTGTTTAGTATAATATACTCCCCAAAAGCCTGTGCTGGGATTTAAAAAGAAGGTTGAATTTGTGCACTGCAACGGCTTCCACAAATTCAATCTCTTAATCACTGTAGTGTTTTCTCTGAATTATGGCATTTTTTTTAAAAAATGAAAACAGTATTTTGGATGACTATAGCAATGGCACACAATGCCTTCAGGTAATTCCTTGAAACTTTCTTTGGGACCACTATTTGTACTGGGTTGTTTAAAAAGGGCTGCAATTAAATCTAGGAGATGATCCTAATAAATGCCAAGAAGAAATCTAGCCACTAAGTTAAATCAAGCCACTGCTAGCAACAGGTCTCCAGGAGAAGGCTCAAATACCTTTTTTTTTTAATTTGGAACAGGCCTTACTATCAGAGATGAGAAATATAATACTGCTATAATTTTCAGGCAACTAACATACATGGATGTACAACTAAGAACTAGTAGACATGTAAAGTTATGAGAAAGAGCACAAGCTTCTATCACTTCTTCAGTAGAAAAATGTCAAAGTTGGTTTTAAAGCCAACCAATAAGCATTTATTACCCCCTTGGGGAAAATAAGACACAATCCTTGCCAAAGAAGTAAAATTATAGATTTAAGGCTGAAAAGGACATTAAAAGTCATTTAGTCCAACCCCTTTGTTTCACAGATAAAGAAACTAAGTCAGAGAGGTTAAGTGACTTGCCCAATGTCACCTTAGCAACAATCCACAAAGACCAGGTTTGAATCCTAATCCTCTGTCTCCAAGTTTAGCAATCTTACCACTGACCCCACAATAGTGCTTAAAACAATGTCTACAGCAACAACTCCTAAACAACTAATTCACCTGTCCTCTTCTAGTTCAGGACCTGAAGGAAGAAAAATCTCATCTTTGCTACCTTCATCATGGCTACCACAAAACTAAAGAAGAGAATATGCTACCTTATATATGCTCAGTGGAAGTGTTGTGAACATCTGTTATAAAGTATCTGACTAGAGATGTTTAGAATAAAAGCAAACAAAGCCTTACCAACCCTTTCCCACTCCCTTAATCAAAAAGAAAATTATAGCACCGACTGATCATAGCACTTATTCACTAACAAACAGAAGTGCTTCACTTATGGTTAATCTGGAACTTATACACTTACTGTTCAATTTTACTTAATATTATGTTGTTGAGATTTTCCTCCCACTTACATTTCAGGATATATATCATTTAAATTATGTCCAAGCTGAAAAAGTTATTTTATTAATCTATTTAGACTACTCAAAAGTACATCTTATTTTCTGTAATATTAATATTAAACAAAATACTAACTTACTAGAAATCAAAACAATTAATGAACAAAGAAATCTCTCTTACTGGTTGAGAACAGGTACAAAGAAAGAATACTGCCCATTACTATAGACTGAAAGTCACTAAATGATTTAAGATGAGAAGACTTATTTTTGTTTCATTTTCCTTGGCGCCACACTGGCTTCGGAACGCAAATGCGTTTGGGCATGTATTAAATGTTAGGTTTTACATATTTCTAAAGTCCACGTTAAAATGCCACAATATTTGTCCAACACTTTAACTGGCATGACCTCAGAATCACAAAGATAGAAGTATTCTACAAAAATCTCCCATCTATAAAACTTCAACATTCTAGTTTAACTCCTTATCAAAAATGACTACAACCAAGGTTATGTGCATGATTTTAGTCACTTTATTTGGCAACTTTTTCTCTAATGAAACAATAACTTTTTAACATAAAGAAATGCCTGACGTGTAAAGTTATCTTTTGGTCATTAAAACTGAGCAAAGAAAAATGTGGATAAAACAGAAGATGCTAAAGCAAGAGCACTGTCTCTCAGATAAAAAAAAAACCTTAAAAAAAATTGGCTTGATACTATTGGTTGGCCCAGTACCACAACAGGTTTAAGCACAAGCCAAGTCTTTAATTGGTACAGTCTTTGATAAAACAAAAAAAAAAAGGGGGGGGGGGGGGAGATGACACATTTTTAGGGATAAGAATAAAAAGAAATGGATCAGGAAATCTTAAAGTATCCAAAGGGTTCTTTCTCACAGACTCACTACATATGTAAATTCCATATTTGAGTGTATGTAGCCTTTCTCTCATTGCTATTCCACTTTACTCAGCTTTTTGTCTCTTTAGAAACCAAAAGGAGTCATCAAAATTTGTGAAGATTAGTAATTAAATGAAAGGACTCCTAGTAACTTTTTCTTTGCCAGGCTAAGACAAATTCAGGCTACGTTTCTACTACTCTTAATCACCAATTTAGAGGATGACATATCTACCCTTAAATCTAAATGACAATATATAGGAGAATTTCAAATTCAATAACCTTGAATAATTACAAAATAAATTTCACCATTAGGTGTGTATTCCCTCCAAACATAGCATACTGCTAATTTAAAACATTAGCAGAACCCGTATGGTCTCATTTCAAGAAGGATTTTACTTCTTTAATCATACATAAATTATTTATTGGAAGGTAAAAGAACTGAAGACACATTTAACAACATGCTCAACTCACACAACATGGAATGTCTAGAACATACCTGTGCAGCAAGATCAGGATTCTGGCTTAGTGACTGCATCATGCTCCTCATGTAGGGTGCAGATAACATGTTCTGCATAAGCTGTGGATTTTCAGTTATCTGTTGCAATAAGCTCTGCATTCCTGGTGTGTTGAACATACCAGCTTAAAATAAAATAAATAAATCACACGGATTTTCCTAAGGGAAATCCACTAAATTCTAAAACAATTAGAATTGTCTAAATATGTAAATGTTTAACTATTGCACAATAAAACATTTTCCATATTTAACATGCAAATACATAAATGTATACTGTAGACACTGAAAAAGTACACAGCAATCATCATGAAGGAGAAATTATGAAGGGTCATGGGGGAGGCATGGAGAGACTATTGACTGGAGAATCAGAGGACTTGGGTTCAAATCTTGCCTTTGCCACCCACTTGATTTTGGTCAAGTCACTTAATCACTTAGCCTTAGTTTGCTCATTTGTGATACAAGGTCAGACTCAAAAGCCTCAAAAGAGACTCCAGCTCTAAATATATGAACCTATGACTATTTCTTTAAATAGCAACCATCTCATTATATAAAATCCAGGGGCACTATATCATTAAAGCACTTTAATGTCATTAAAAAGAGGGGAATGGCAAAGAAATAATTCCTCTACAGAAAGATGCAATATGTCAGACAGTATCTCAAATACTAAGACTATATTTTGAAATACATGATACTGTCAAATGGTTCAATATCATAAACTGTTATGATTTCATCCGTGGAAATAACATTAGAAAGGGAGCATTAACATCTGCTTTGTCACTACATAGGACCTGTACATTTGGCCTACAAGCTAGGGCCTACTATGTGTTGTCTTCCCCATTAGAACACACACTCTCTGAGAGCAGGGACTGTCTTATTTTTCTATTTGTATCACCCTGCTTAGCATAGTGCTTTGTACTCAGTAAGTGCTTAATTAATGCTTTATTTGTTCAGTCATTTATACAGACAAAATTCTATAAAGTGAAGGCAGGGAACCTTTAAAGTACTTAATTATCACATTTGATCTCAAACTGCAGTTACTTATGCCTGTGTCTTATCCTCTCTTTAAGCTCCTTTAGAGCATGGACCACGTCTCATTTACCTTTGTATCTTAGATATCAAATACAACTCGGTCCCTGACAATGCGTTATACATAAGTGTGTTTTTGTTTGCTTTCAGTCTACAATGTGGCTTCCCTGGTATAGGGAATTCCCAATGAGGACACTTCTACCAATGCCATCAACTGTTCCACAAGCTGACGAGTTTGGGAACTGCCTGGAATACTAAGAAATTAAATGACTTCCTCAAAGTCACACAGCCATAGTACCAGGGTTTCAATTTCCTCATTTGTCAAATGAGTGGATTAGTATATGGATTCAAAGGTCCTTCCTTCACTCTGGCTGTATGATCTTATATTTCAGTGGTGGGACTTGAAATCAGGTCTTCCTTCCTACAAGGCCAAATCCCTATCCAATTAGGACACCATTCTCTCTGTCTCTCTCTCTGTCTCTCTCTGTCTCTCTCTCTCTCTCTCTCTCTCCCCAAAGCAGACTCTTATAAATGTTTGTCAACTCAATGATCTGGGGCCAAACAGCCAGCACCAACTTAAAATAACCAAAATTTTCAGGACTGTGTTTTTTTATACCTTCTCCTTCATTTCCTTCCTTCCTGGGAAACATCTCATAATAAACGTTTGAGGACATGCTGTCCTTCAGAATTTAAACCCTCCATTCACATAGAATTGAATCTACAAAGGCGTAGATTCTGCTCACCTCCTATGGTAAATTCTAGACACTAAACCAAAGTTAGTATAACTTAAAAACCTGCATAATATAAAACACTCAATAAAACTAAACCACCTTCCTATTTAGCTGAGTGGCATTTAAAATGCAAAGAATTATCTCATCTTCTACAGGAAGCAGAAGTCTAAAATGATTAAACTGACAAGTTCAGAAGCTAAAGGTATTAACAATTTTACCACAAATTCTGTTGCTTCTTTCATCTTCAGGCTCTCCACACAGAAATGAACACAGCATGTTTTCCTTTACATCACAGTAATGACAAGAGGACGTGATAATTTGAAAATGCAACTCAGATTTCTGTGTTCTTTGGATTGCACCATTGTGACAATGAAAGAACTAAACCACAACTTTGTGTACTTAGACCATTATCATTTGGTTTTACAACCTGAGCTTTCAAAATGAAGAAATTTAAAATGACACTAAATACAAAGGAAATAGTATAAAGGAAAAAAATAGAAAAATCTTTGTACCACTTGGATGATTAAAGTTGAAAGATAAAAAACACAAGCTCATGTTGAACTTACCTCCTACTCCAGGTCCCAAATTTGGCATAGTACTACTCTGTCCAGTAGAGCTAGTAGTGCTACTGCTAACATTGCTACCAGTGCCACCTACACTGCTGGTGGTGTTACTGCTGGTTGTTGAACTCTGGGTACCAGACTGTGGAGCCCATGGATTAGGTAAAGGATCTCTATTCTCTGTACGGGAAGGCTGACTTCCTTCACCAGAGGGTGAATTGCTCACCAATGAAGCAAATGGGTTACCACCAAACTGTAGCAGGAACAAGGGGAAAAAAAATACAAGGATCATTAAGTTTAAGCCAATTGTTAAACCTCTGCTTTAACTGCTATCTCAAGTTCTTACATACAACAACCTAATTACGAAATACTCCTCAGCCATACAATATATGAAATGACAAGTAGTACCTAAGTTTATGAAATTTGGGAATCTGTTTCTCACCTGTTCTTGTGCTGCATTCAACATTGGTTCCTGAATATCAGTGTACATACGCCTCAAAGCATTGTATCCGCCTGGTATACTTTCAAGATTACTCAAGGCTCTGTCTTGATTTCTCATCATTTCCTGCATCATTGCTGGATTTCTTGCAAGTTCTAGGGTCTTCAAGAAAAAGAATGTTCCAACTCATTAAAAACTCCACTCAGGGTACACATAAACTACTTTATTTCTATCAATTTTCATGGGTTAACAGGTTTTTTAGTCCATTGTGGTTGAAAAAAAAAATCTCATTTTTTTTCATTAGTGTCTTACTCTAAAGAATTCACATTCAGTCCACACTTGAAAAAGTAAATGGTCTTATATCAATGACAAATGCATTACTTTATGGTGCTATTCTATTAACTAATGACAACTTGGAATATCAAATGGAAACAAATTATAATATATGACTATATCGCACACAGATCAAGTTTAAAAAGTCAGACTTCAGTGTTAGATACACAAGACCTCACATACAATGTGACACTTGGGTGTCATAATGGTTAAATTTTGTATAACCACAGCCTAGACACTTAACCTTTTAGTATACCCTAGCAACTGAGACTTTAAGTTACAGACAAGTTATAGATCTACATTGGTAGAGGGAGTTTCCAGAAAAAATAATGCATGCTGATGAAATTACAGATTCATAACAAAACTCACCTGCCAACACTATCTGTAAATAAGAAATCTCTAGATACACACATATGTACCTATATAGATATACACATGTACCCATATACATACACACACTTATATGTATATATTATGAATGGCATTAACTGTACCAAAAAGAATTTTCAACATACTTGTCTCATTATATCTGGATTATTAATCATGTGACTAATCTCTGGATTTCGTTGTATTAACTGCTGCATTTGAGGATTGGCCATAATTAACTGTCTCATCAGATCGGGATTTGAAAGCATGCTCTGAACAAAGGGATTTTCCATAATCTGGACCATCATTTCCGGGTTGGACATGAGCTGACGCTGCATTTGACTTTGTAGTTCAGAGAAGTTGGATGTATTCAAGCCCAAGCTACTCAGACCTGCAAGACCTCCAAGGCCACCTAAGAGCAAAGGGAGGAAAACATAAATACAAAAGCAGTTAACTATAACTTGATTTTAAAAGCTATATCATTTTCATATTTAAATTTTTCTTCTGGTCTCCAAACACTAAAATCCAATGTACTTTACGAGCCCTCTAAAGGAAATTTGTTTTCTTCATTGGTTTGCTACGTAGTACTGGTTTGGCCCAAACTATAGAATAAATTCTGTAAAAGATGTTGAATTATTTTCTGTACTTAACCCAAAATGTGAGATGTGTAACAGAGCCACCCTCGGAAATACTAAATTTGCAAAGTCAATTTCAAAACTGTTACCTGACAGTTACTTAAGTCTATATTATAATTCTGCATTCTATTTTACACAATCAAAAATAATTCCTTCTACAAAGCAAAGGAGAAAAAAATTTTTATCTTTTAAGTTTGTGTGACTTTTATCAAATAATGAATTCATCTAATATTTAAGTACACATAATGAAGACAGCCAGAAAACTGATTATTTATTCTACAAAGCCTAGTCCAAACAAGGAAGCATAAACACGAAAAACAAATAACACTATAAATGTCATCTACTATACAACAGGAATTTGCTGCAGATTCAAAATAAGCTAATAAACTCTGCCTAAAACAAATCAAACTGCTGTTAATCAGGTATCAAGAAGAGGGCAGAATTATTAGGCAATTAATTTTCCTAAGAAGTTACCAGAACATATGGAATCCATTACATTCCCAAGGGCTGGTGAGTAGAACAGTGTCATCTACAAAAGGCCTTTTTTTTTAATGTTCAAAAATTCTCAAATAGCCCAAACAAAATTAAGCAGACGGTACAGGGCTTTTCTATGTGAAACTAAGGTTTAGAATACATACTGTTCTAAGATTAACCTGAGAAGTTTATGATTTAGGATACTACTATACTGAATCTCATCTTGGCAGAATATAACAAAGAAATAAACCACAGGAGACCCATGATCTTGATTGACTTAATTCTAATCACTCGAGAGATCAATCAGCTAAGTATTTATTGAGTACCTACTACCACTACCTGCCAGATAGTGTGTACAGGCACTGGACACAAATACCAAAAAGCAATACACAATAACTTTCTATTAAAATAGTATAGACAAGCAAGCTAATCAATTGACTATATACTCAGAACCTAAATCTATTCAAAACATATCTCTTATACTGTAATTCTTTCAGTGACCCAAGAAAAAGTGATAAATGGAGTTTCCAAGTCATTTTTGAATTGAAAAAGGTCTTGTAGATCACCTACTCAACCCTCTTATTTCATAGAAATTGGCAGTTTTCAAAAAATGAATAATGCACGCTGATAAAATCATAGATTCAGGATAAAACTCACCTGCCAACTCTCTCTCTCAGAAATCTCTAGATCTACAGATATGTATATGTATCCATATACACACTTTTATATGTGCAAACATAAATACAAATTATGAATGGCTGTACCAAAACGAATTTAACAAGATTTAATCTTCCATGGATAAATTATATAGGCCAAGATAGAAAGCATTCTATATCTTTTAATTCTGTAACTTTGATAAAGCTCATTCTAAAGGTATACATTTGTCCTTGCCCCTTTTAAGACTAATATCACATCAGAGGTCTTCCATATTTTAATACATTTATCCCCTTCCATAACATCTAATTACAGATATAACTATTTTTGGAATAAAACACCTAGAAATTTGCCAATAATTTTTTTCCCTTTCTCCTACTAAAGCTTACTTGAAAACTTAAAAAAAAAATCTTACCTAAACCAAAAGGATTACTATTTGTAGAAACTGGTGTGGAGTTACTATTGGGAGATGCTGATGTGGTAGAATTACTTCCAGTGGTGTTTGTTTGCTGAACTGGATGATCCTGAGGTCTAGGGAAAAAAATTTAAACCACAACATAATCGCTATTTTTAAAAGTTTCAGAAATCCATATTAAAGGGCCAATTTTAGGGGTATATTTTTATTTGTTGTGTTAAACATTTCCAAATTACATATATTTTTAATTCATTTCCCTCTAGGCCGCCCCCCACACCCCCTGAGAAGACAAGCAATATGCTACCTGTTAGACATGAAGTCACGTAAAACCTATTTCCATATTAGCCATGTTGCACAAAAGGTATAAAAAAAAAAGCTTTAATCTGCACTGAGTTATTAATCAGTTCTTTTTCTGAATATGTATAGCATTTTACATCATGAATTCCCTGGAATTTAGGGAATAATGGTATTGAATAGAGTAGCTAAGTATTTCATAGTTGATCATTACCATGCTGCTGTTAACTGTGTGCAATGTTCTCATTCTGCTCATTTAACTTTGCATCAGGTTTTTCTGAAACCATCCTCTTCGGTACTTCTTATATCAAACAATATTCCATCACAATCACACACAATTTGTTCAGCCATTCCCCAATTCATAGGCACCTCCTCAATTTCCAATTCTTCTATAAGTATTTTTGTACATCTGTATCCTTGTCTTTTGTTCTTTATTGGCTACAGAATTTAGTAGTAGTATTTCTGGGTAAGATTTTATAGCCCTTCGGCATAGCTCTAAATTGTTCTCCAGAATGATTAGACCAACAATGTATCAGTTTCCTACTTTCTAAAGTGTCCATTTTCAAACCAATTCAAAATGATCAAAGAAACAAGCAACTAGCATCAAACATAAATCACATGGCTCAAGGGACAATGGAGCAATTATCTTAAGTCATGAAAACATTAGAGAAACTAGCTCCACCCACCCCCAAATTAGCCAATGTCATTGGGAATAAGTATAATTTCAAAAAAAAACTTAGTTTGTAGTAACATAAAATCTTTAAAAATTTTTCCCCAATCACATGTAATAACAATTTTTAACTTTAACTTTTATTGTGTTCCAAATTCTCTGTTTCCCCTCCCTGAGAAGGAAAGTAAATATTGACAGATTATACATTTATACGTGTGGAGTCATGCAAAACTTATTTCCATATTAGTCATGTTGTAAAAGAAAAAATATAGACCAAAAAAATAAAATGAAAGTAAAGTTCTTTTTTTTAAAGTATCCTTTGATCCGCATTCAGACTTCGTCAGTTCTTTCTCAGGAGCTGGACAGCATTTTTCATAAGTCCTTCAGAATTCTCTTTAATTGTGTTGGTCAGTATTGCTGAAAACAGCTTAGTCATTCACAATTGATCATCATACAATATTACTGTTACTGTGTACAATGTTCTCCTGCTTCTGCTCATTTCTGTTTGCATCAGTTCATTTACATCTTCCCAGGTTTTTCTGAAACCATCCTGTTCATCATCTCTTAGAGCATACGTATAGTTTTCCATCACAATCATATACCAACTTGTCAGACATTCCGCAATTTATGTGCATCCCATCAATTGCCGACTCTTTGTTCACCATAAAAAAGAGCTACTATAAATATTCTTTGTATAGGTCATATTCTCTTTTTTTTAAACCTCTTTGGGGTACAAACCTAGTAGTGAGTCTATACTGGGTCAATGAGCATGAACACTTTCATAGTCCTTTGGGCACAGTTTTAAATTGCTCCCCAGAATGGTTGGATCAGTTCACAACTCCACCAAAAGGGCATTAAGTGTCCCAATTTTTTCCCACATTCCCAACATTTTTTCCTCTCAGAATTGTTTCAATTTGTATTTCTATTGCTATTTAGAATTTTTTCATATGACTACAGAGAACTTTGGTTTCTTCTTCTGAGGATATGCCTCTGCATATCCTGTGACCAATTAATCAATTGGGGGAATGACTTGTGTTCTTAGAAATCTGACTCAGTTATCTATATATTTGAGAAATGAGACCTTGATGCATTTGTTTGTGAGGATTTTAAGTCCCACTCAATCTTCTTCAAAGGTCTATCATATCTATCTAACTTTCCTAAAATTCTACATATATCCTTAACTTTCTTGTTTACTTTATGGTTAAACTTATCTTGCTCTAAAACACTGAGGTCCTCCACTAATACAGTTTTCTTTTCTATTTCCTCCTGCAACTCATTTAACTTTAAAAATTTGGATGCTACACATTAAGTGCATATATATTTAGTGTTGACTGATATTACTTCATTTTCTATGGTACCATTCAACAAAATTAAGTTTCCTCGTTTCTCTCTTAATCAGATCTATTTTTGCTTTTGCTTTCTCTAAGATAATTGCTACTCCTGCTCCAACCCCTTATGTTTATTGTATCTCTCTGCTTCATTTTGTATTTCTTCTAAACAACAAAATATTGGATTCTGGTTTTTAATCCATCCTATTACCTACTTCCATTTTATGGGCAAGTTCTTTCCATTCACGTTCACAGTTACGATTACTGTGTATTTCCCTCCATCCTATTTTTCCCTCATTTATCCTTTTCCCTCTCTCCTTTCACCCTATCCCTCCTAAAAAGTCTGTTTTGCTTCTCAGCACCTCCCCCAATCTGCCCTCCCTTCTATCAGCACTGCCCTCCTCACCTCCCACTTCTTATTCCCCTTCTCTCCTACTTCCCTGTATAGCAAGATAATTTTCCATGGCCATGTGTCTTCCCTCTTTGAGCCAATTCTGATGAGAGTAAGGTTCAATCATGAGCCACCACCACTCCATCATCCACTGCAACTGTAAAAAGCTCTTCTTTTTGAGCCTTTTTTATGTGAGATAACTTACCCCATTCTCCTGTCCCCCTTTTCCCAATGCATCCCTCTCTCACCCCTTCCATTTTATTTTTTTTTTATATCATCCCATAGTCAACTCATACCGATGCCCTCTATGTATATTGCTTTTAACTGTCCTAATATAATGATAACCTTCTCAGGAATTGTAAGTATCATCTTCCCATGTAGTAATGTAAACAGTTTAACCTTATTAAATCCCTTATGATTTCTCTTTCATATTTATCTTGTCATATTCTCTTGAGTCTTATATTTGAAAGTCAAATTCCCTAGTCAGTTCTGGTCTTTTCATCAGAAATGCTTTAAAGTCCCATATTTCATTAAATGTCAATTTTTTCTCCTGAAGGATTAAACTCAATTTTTCTGGATAGGTGATTCTTAGGTTGTAATCTTAGTTCCTTTGCCCTCCAGAATATCAAATTACAAGCCCTGTGAACCTTTAACATAAAAGCTGCTATATCTTATGTGATCCTGGCCAAGGCTCTATAATACCTGAATAGTTTCTTTCTGGCTATTTGCAGTATTTTCTCTTTGACCTAGGAGCTTTGAAATTTAGCTATAATATTACTGGGAATTTTCATTTTGGGATCTCTTTCAGGAGGTGATCAGAGAATTTTTTCCATTCCTATTTTACCCTCTGGCTCTAGGATATCAGGGCAATTTTCCTTGATAATTTCTTGAAACCTGATGGCAATGCTCTTTTTTTGATCATGGCTTTCATGTAAACCAGTAATTCCTAAGTTATCTCTCTTTGATCTATTTTCCAGGTCAGCTGCTTTTCCAGTAAGACATTTCCGTTTTTTTTTTTTCTTATTCTTTGGATTTGATCTTATTGTTTCTTGATGTCTCGTGGAATTAATAGCTTCTACTTGCCTGGTTCTAATTTTTAAAAAATTATTTTGTTCAGCAAGCTTTTGTAGCTCCTTTTCTGTTTGGCCAATTCGGCTATTAAGGAGTTCTTTTATTATTACTTTTTTCTTTATTTCTTTATTTAATACTTTTTAGCTTTCAACATTGATTTCCACAAGATTTTGTTACAAAATTTCTCCCCATTTCTACCCTCCCTCCACCCCAAGACAGCATATATTCTGCCTTTTTCCCGTCTCCTTCCCTTCTATCACCCCACTCCTTCCCACTTGTTCCCTTTCCCCTTACTTTCTTGCAGGACAAGATAAGATTTCCATACCCCATTGCTTGTATATCTTATTTCCCAGTTGCAGTAAAAAAAAAAAAAACAACTTTTTTTGAGCATTTGTTTTTAGAACTTTGAGTTCCAAATTTTCTCCCTTCTTCCCTCCCCACCTACCCTCCTTGAGAAGGCAAGCAATTCAACATAGGCCACACATGTATCATTATGCAAAACACTTCCATAATAGTCACGTTGTGAAAATTTCCCTCCATCCTATCCTGTCTCCCTTTATTCAATTTTTTTCCCTTGACCCTGTCCCTTTTCAAATGTTTGGTTTTGATTACCTCCTCCCCTACTCAGCCCTCCCTGTTATCATCCCTTCTCTTTTATCTCCTTCCCCCCTACTTTTCTGTAGGGTAAGATACCCAATCGAGTGTGTATGTTATTCCCTCCTTAAGTCAAGTCTTACAAGAGCAAGATTCACTCATTCCCTTCCATCTGCCCCCCTTCCCTTCCAATACAATTGCTCTTTCTTGCCACTTTTATTGAGATAATTTACCCCATTCTATCTCTCCCTTTCTCCTTCTCCCAATATATTTCTCTCACCCCTTAATTGTATTTATTTTTAGATATCATCCCTTCATACTCAACTCAGCGCGCGCGCGTGCGCGCGTGTGTGTGTGTGTATTCGCTTCAACTACCCTTATACTTAGAAAGGTTTCATGAGTTATATACATCAACTTTCCATGTAGGAATGTAAACAAAACAACTCAACTTTAGTAAGTCCCTTATGATTTCTCTTTCCTGTTTACCTTTTCATACTTCTCTTGATTCTTGTATTTGAAAGTCATATTTTCTATTCAGCTCTGGTCTTTTCTTTTTCAAGAATGCTTGGAAGTCCTCTATTTTACTGAAAATCCATATTTTTGTCCTGGAGTGTTATACTCATGTTTTGCTGGGTAAGTGATTCTTGGTTTTAATCCTAGCTCCTTTGGCCTCTAGAATCATATTCCAAGCCTTTCGATTCCTTAATGTAGAAGCTGCAAGATCTTGTGTTATCCTGATTGTGTTTCCACAATACTCAAATTGTTTCTTTCTGGCTGCTTGCAGTATTTTCTCCTTGACCTGGGAACTCTGCGATTTGGCTATAATATTCCTAGGAGTTTTCTTTTTTTGGGAACTTTTTAAAGAGGCAATCTGTGGATTCTTTTAATTTCTATTTTACCCTCTGGTTCTAGAATATCAGGGCAGTTTTCCTTAATTTCTTTAAAGATGATGTCTAGGCTCTTTCTTTGATCATGGCTTTCAGGTAGTCGTATAATTTTTAAATTAGCTCTCCTGGATCTATTCTCCAGGTCAGTGGTTTTTCCAAAGAGATATTTCACATTGTCTTCCATTTTTTCATTCTTTTGGTTCTGTTTTATATAATGTCTTGATTTCTTATAAAGTCACTAGCTTCTACTTGCTCCATTCTAATTTTTAAGGTAGTATTTTCTTCAGTGGTCTTTTGAACCTCCTTTTCCATTTGCCTAATTCTGCCTTTTAAGGCATTCTTCTCCTCGCTGGCATTTTGGAGCTCTTTTGCCATTTGGGTTAGTCTATTTTTTAAGGTTTTATTCTCTTCAGTATTTTTTGGGGTCTCCTTTAGCAAATCATTAACTTCTTTTTCATGATTTTCTTGCATCACTAATTTCTCTTCCCAATTTTTCCTTTACTTCTCTTACTTGCTTTTCCAAATCCTTTTTGAGCTCTTCCATGGCCTGAGACCAATTCATATGTTTCTTGGAGGCTTTTATGTGGGCTCTTTGACTTTGATGACTTCTTCTGGCTTTATGTTTTGATCTTCTTTGTCATCAAAAAAGATTCAATAGTCTGAGTCTCTTGCTGCCTGGCCATGTTCCCAGCCAATTACTTGACCCCTGAGGTTTTTGTCAGGATATGACTGCCTTGAAAATGACGAGTGCTTTGTCCCAAGCTTCAGGGGCATTGCGTTGCTGTTTCCAGAGCTACTTCTACACGGCAAGGTCTGCCACACCAGCATTCCTCCTCCCCCAAGAATTGTCAACCAAGTCAGCGACCCAGATCCAAGCAAGGCAAAGCAAGAGAACCCTGCTTCTGTGCCAGCCAAGTGCTCCCTGCACTCCTACTCAGATCTACTGCTTGACTCCTCCCACTGGGTGGGCCTGGGGCGGGAAGCAACCACAGCTGGAGCTCCGGAAGCAGCTTCTTGCTGCTGCAGCAGCTGAACAGCACCACCTCCATCTCCGCCACCCCCAGGGCTGAGTCGACCTTGCACTCCCTCTCACCCCTATCCAGCAGTTTTCCCACTGAACTGCTAAGTTGTCTTTGGTGTTTGTAGGTTGAGAAGTCTGGTAGCTGTCACAGCTCAGTGATTCAGGGCTCTATGGCTTGCTCCGCCCAATCTCCTTAGCACCTGGTCCTCCCAGCACAGTGCAATAGACCCTTCCCAGCGATCACCCAGGCTGTCTTGGGCTGGAGACCTGCTTCCCTGTTATTTTGTGGGTTCTATGGCTCTAGAATTTGTTCAGAGCCATTTTTTTTAAATTCATTTTTAATATGTTTGGTTTTCAGCATTGATTTTCACAGGAATTTGAATTACAAATTTTCTCCCCATTTCCTCCTCCGCCCCACTCCAAGATGGCGTACACTCTGGTTGCCCTGTTCCCCAGTCTGCCCTCCCCTCCGTCGCCCC
>CM053624.1:267983879-268023954 GCA_028646595.1 Phalanger gymnotis | reverse complement strand
CAATTTCTTTTTCTTGTTCTTTTTCTTGATTACCTTTTCATGCTTCTTTTGATTCTTGTGTTTGAAAGTCAAATTTTCTATTCAGCTCTGGTCTTTTCACTGAGAAAGCTTGAAAGTCCTCTATTTTATTGAAAATCCATATTTTGCCTTGGAGCATGATACTCAGTTTTGCTGGGTAGGTGATTCTTGGTTTTAATCCTAGCTCCACTGACCTCCGGAATATCGAATTCCAAGCCCTTTCAGAGCCATTTTTTACAGGTGTTTGGAGGGATTTGGGGGACAGCCTAAGTGAGTCTCTGCTTTCCTGCATTCTTGACGCCACCCCCCTAGGAGTTCTCTTTCAATGTATTTCTGTACCACTTTTACCATTTGGCCAATTCTGTTTTTTAAGGTGTTATTTTCTTCAGTATATTTTTTATGCCTCTTTTACCATGCTGTTAACTCTCTTTTCACAATTTTCTTGCATCGCTCATTTCTTTTCCCAGTTTTTCCTCTACTTCTCATTTGATTTTTAAAATCCTTCTTGAGCTCTTCCAGGAATCATTTTTAAGCCTTTGACCAATTCGCATTTTTCCTTGAAGTTTTGCATGAAGCTATTTTTACTTCTCGTCTGTTTCCAAGTTTGTATCTTGATCTTCCTTGTCACCACAGTAACCTTCTAAGGTCAGGATCTTTTTGTTGTTGTTGTTGTTTGCTCAGCCTATTTCTTAACTTGTAACTTTATTTTAAAGCTGAGCTCGGCTCCTGGAGTAACAGGGGCACTGTCCCAAGCTTCAGATTTTTCATGCTGCTATTTTCAGAGCTACCTCTGGGGGTATGCAAAAGTTTTCAGTTCTTACAAAACGGTATGACTTAAAGAGAAATACGGTGTCACTGTTCTTCTGGCCTGTGCTCTGGTCTCCGAGTGACCATATGCACTTTTCTCTGCTCCGTAACTACGACCAAGACCCCTGCTCCACTGTGGCATCAAATGTTTTCTCAGCTTATGACCCTGAAATTGTGACTTCAATTCTTGCTCTCCTGAGGCTGCGAGTATCAGTGCTCTTTTCTGCCTTGGACCTGAG
Source organism: Phalanger gymnotis (assembly GCA_028646595.1). Classification (NCBI taxonomy): domain Eukaryota; kingdom Metazoa; phylum Chordata; class Mammalia; order Diprotodontia; family Phalangeridae; genus Phalanger; species Phalanger gymnotis. Next base: position 268,022,890 of record CM053624.1, on the reverse strand, counting down.
ACTAGGGTCACTACTCCTCTGCAACCACAAATGAGAGGGCTAAGTGTTCCTCTTCATCCTAGGACTGTGATCTGAAACTGTGTATGGGCAATACAACAGGGACCCAAACCCAGTGCTGGCAAAAGGTCCCCTGTAATCTCCTTCTGTCCAGTTGTCTATGGGCTGGGAGCTCCCAAAGCTGCCACTGTCCCTAAGGCCCACTGCTGGTCTGCCAGGGGGTAGGCCTGCGCTGCATTGTGCACTAGGCCACCACTACCCCAGTGAGCAGATCTTTCCTGCTGATCACCTTTTCACCCAGACCTTTTGTCAGTTCTGCTTCTCCAGAATTTGATTTGAGGTACTATTTTAAAGCTGTTTGGAGGGGAACTGGGGAAAGCTCAAATAAGCCCCTGCCTTACTCTGCCACCTTGACTCTACTACCAGATCACTTTTAAAAACAATATTCATCACTTCTAAATTTTGAAGAGTCTAAAAAAACCACAATGGAAATAAAAAATTATTTCCTTCCTGGAATTTTGTTAGCCTACTACTATTTGATACTAACTTGATGAAAATCCCCCACTTTCAAGAAGCAAATTAACAGACGTATGTTTAAATGGTGGCTTTTAGAATGTAATGAAGTCCCCTCTAAATAAATTCAGAGCACTTTAGCATTAATCTAGAAGTTAGAGGTTAAGGTGAGTCACTCAAGGTCCTTATTAAGTCATCATTCATATTCTGCATGAACCTGGAGAAAAACTCAGCACTGTATTTTATGATCATTTATTCTATTACTATTACTCCCAAGTTTTTGAAAAACCACTTAAGTTTAGTATCGATGCCAGATCATCAGGGTCGGTCATCCTACCCAGTTTAGGGGATAAGGGATTCCAATTGTTCTCTAGTCAGTCCTTTAATATTAATCAGTTCACCAAATGTTATTAAATACTGATAAAGGGGTGGGGGCCCATGTGGTATTATTTAAGAACAGGCCAGGAAAGGCCAGGACCTAAGTGTCCACCATTAGATTCATGCCACTGAACTACCTACTGATCTCACATTCTTCTTAAAATAAAATATTCCTGTTAGGGTATCAAATGTTAAGGTTCCTTTTTTGATTTGGATCTGTGATTTCCCTGGTATAAGCAGCGGTGTGCTGGAGTCAGCTTGTACCAGCTCACAAAAGCCAACTGTTAAATTTTTCAGTGTGAGCATTTATACCTCAGAAATCAGCAAATGCTACAAATCAAGGCTTGATTTACTGTTCTTTTGATTGCCTTACGCAGGCCTGCTCTAGAGTGACTCTAGACTTAAGGAAGTAATGGAGAAAATGTTAATAATGCAGATTAGTACTAGAAGTGTGTCCTGGGTGCACACACACACCAACAACCACTTGTTAAACATTTTCCAGCACACCAGTGGAATAGGGAACTCCTTCTACTAATGTAGGCTGGTACCTGTTTTCGCAAACTATAATTTTAAAAAGTTATCTGGGACACTTGAAAGTTAAGTGACTTGCCCAGGGCCACATAGCCTGTCAAAGGCAGGTCTTCCTGGCTCTAAGGAAAACTCTCCAGTCACTTGTCAGAGACAGATCTTCAGAGGCCAACTCTATTCACACTGCTTCTGTTAAAGGTATTTACCACCTCAATAAGAACTGATTTACCATTTAGCTTTTCTTCTTTTCTCTGACAGGAAGGGCAGAACAGCAGGAGGGACAAGAGAGAACACTTATGTTTTCCTAAGACAATGCCATGTTTATACAAGCAAAACATGAACACTTATCCATTAATGTGAGTCATTAGGAATTGACTATACTGAGAACTTAAATCTCTTCGTACTCATCCCTTCTACAGTAGTTCTAGGTCAGTGACCCAAGAGAAGTGATAAATGGAACTTCCAACTCAACTAAACCACAACTTATTGTGGTACTTGTTAGCATCTGGTTTTCTCATCCTCAGTGACCCACGTTGTACCAAAAATCAGTCATCAATCAACAAACATTCATTAAGCACTTACTACATGCCAGATACTGTGATAAGTGCTGAGGACACAAAGAAAATGCAAAAATAGTCTTTATATTCAATAAGCTGACATTCTAATGGGGGAGAGACCACGAACCTACATATGTCTATAAACAAGAAACACACAAAGAAGATATAAGGAAACTTCATTGAAGGCAACACTAGCAGTCAGGGGACCAACAAAGTACTACAGAAGGAAAATTAGCTTAATTTTGAAGGAATCTGGTAGAAAGGTAAAGGGACAAGAAGTGGAACAACATATGAGAGAAACAGCGAGCAAGTCAGTTTACGTCTGAAGTGTAAAGTACGAAGATGGGAATAAGGTATAAGACTGGAAAGACAGGAAGGGGGCAAGTTATAAAGAACTTTAAACACAAAATATTAGGACCTATATTTGATCCTATGTGTTATAGGGAGCCCACTAGAGTTTCCAGGGGTGGGTTGCATAATCAGATCTGTGTTTTAAAAAAAAAAAAACACCACTTTGGCAGCAAGTGAGGAGAAACTTAAGACAGGGAGACCCAATTCAGAGGCTAATGAAACAATGTAAGCAAGAGAAGATGAGGGCCTGCCTGAACTATGTGAAGAGAAGGGCTCATATTTCTGAGGAGCTGTGGAGTAAGAAATGAAAAGATGTGCACAATGATTAGACATGTGGGGCTGAGGGTAACAGCAAAGTTGCAAAACTAGATGACTAGAAAGATGGTGGCTCACTCAACAGGAATACAGAAGTTTGGAAGAGAGGTGGGTCTAGGAGAAAAGACAATAAAGTAGGTTTGCAGGATGGTGAGTTTGAGTTGTCAACTAGACAATCTGTTCAAAACATTCAATAGTAAGTGACACAGTGTTAGAACTCAGGAGACAGACTACAGCTAGCTAGACGTGATCCTCATAAACAGAAATGAATCCATGGGAGCTGATGCAATCACCAAGTAAATAGGAGAAGGCTTTAGGAGAGATATTCAGCGAGTGGATATGACATGGATCAAGATCCAGCAAAGAAACTAACAAGAAGCTGTCAGAAAGGCAGAAGAACCAAGGAAGAATAGCAACATGAAAACCCAGAGAGGAAAAAATATTCATGCGGGACTAAGAGACAGTCAATAATGTCAAATACTGCAGATAATTCAACGATGAGGACTGAGAAAAGGTCATTAGAATGGGCAATTAATTAAGAAATCACTGGCAATTTTTGAAAGAACATTTCTACTTGAATTAGGAGAGATTAGAAAACCAGAATGCAGAGAGTAGAAGAATGGGGGGTGGAGGGTAGAAGCATTGAGTATATAAGTGCTTTTTTCAAGGCATTTAGCTAAAATGAGGAGGAAAGATACAAGATGATGGCTAATGGGGACAGTAAAAGTGTCTTTTTTTTAATTGTTTTAAAAGGATAAGGGAAATATGTTTACACCAGCAGGGGAAAGAACTAACAGGTAGAAAGAGACTGAAAAGTGAGAACAGGAATACTGAGTCAATATACTGGAGAATATAGGTAAGGACAGGATCAAAGACACATGCAGAGGGGTTGGCCTTGTCAAGGAGAAAGGTTACCTCTTCATCAGTGAAGGAGAAGATAGCAAGGCATGAAGTCTGGAGTGTGAATGACAAGAAAAGGAGAAATGAGAGCTCAAAAAAAATGGACTTAATTTATTTATTTTTCTGCCCGGGTGTGAGATGCAATCCTCAGGAAGGGGAGTTGATGTAGAAGACTTAGTAAGGGACTGGAACAACCACTATTTGGTGAGTGGTAGGAGATAGAAAAACAGAAGCATTTATTAAAAATGTGCTAGTCACTGTGTTAAGCACTTTTAAATTTTATCTTATTTGATATTACAGATTTAAGAGAGACTGTCTTGCTACTATTAAGGTTAGATAAAAAATCTGTAGTGGACTAAATATGGTTCAATTTTCCTCCACCTCTCTTCAGCAGTATATAAATAGGAACAAGGGAGGTAAATGACAAGAATAATCCAGGGTTGGGGTTTGCCAAGAAGTGAATGGTAAAAGGACAAGATAGCAAGGGCTCTAACAAAGATGGAGAGAACAGTACTGAGATAAATCAGTTACCAATTTCGGTAGGAAAACATAGTCTAACCACAAGGAATTGCTAATGCGTCTGAAGGAAAGAAAGCAGTAATTCAATCTATTAAAAATAAGTCTATTTGATATCAAGGTTTATGTTATGTATGATGTTGAAAATTAAAGTTGATACAACTTCATAGTTCCAAAGAACAGTAGCTATCCTCATCAGAGAATTCTAAATTCTAAAAAGAATTCTAAATAACCCAAAGCTATAGATTGGATTAATTGCAGCCCTACCCCAATAAACTAAGATTTTTGTTTCAAATACATTTGTCCTGGTTGCTAACATTCAGAAGAATTAAGCAAAATTCTCTTAAAGACTAGTATTTATTAGCATATTTAGTAGCCTTTCCTTTACAGTTAGCAGAAAACTAAACATACTGTTGGAAACTGCAAAATTTATGCTGTCACAGACTTCAAGAAGATTGGTTAGGTTCCATTTACATTTCTGCCACCAACTGATTTCAAAATGATAGAATTACAGTCTCAATTTATTGTTTCAGTTTGCTTAAAATAGCATTGTTTCTATAATTCAAAGTTTGGACATATAAAACATTAATGAGTTTCAATATCACGTTAAAAATCAGTGTGGCAAAGCACTGGGAGATTTAAAAAAAAAACAAAACCCTAAGTTATTAACCCTTTAATCATCAGGTAACCATTAGTAAATATAATTTCATCCAACAACTTTGGTCTTATAATAGTAATTACAGTCAACAGCAGTAAAAGAGAAACTAAATTTCTCAGAGAGTGTATACAGGGAAATACTAGATTATCAGGAATAGGGAGATACTGAAAGAAAAATATTCCTATATTGTTTATTCAAAGCTTACCTGTTTTGTGTTTTTATGACAAGGTGAACAGTAAGTCCATCATGTATTCCATGCTGGCTCAAAGTATCTTGATCTTTTAAAATTTTTCCAGCAAATATCAACACAAGTTGATCAGGATGGGACTTGAATCGTTTGGAGATTTTTTCCTTAAACTAGATAAAATAAAGAGTGAAATTAATATGCATTACAAGATATAATGTGACTTTAAACAAAATAGTAGAAAAAATGTAAGATCTCCCCATATGAGTCAGAGTTAGGATCGATGCAATGACCAATCATGACTCCTGAAGAGTGATGGGCATTTTCAGACATGGCCAATGAGTGCATGTGTTTTGTTTAACTATACTTATTTATTATAAAGGAAAGTGTTGGGTTTTTGTTTTTTGACAGAGGACAGAAATAAGGGAGGAATGAAGAAGGGAAAGAAAAAATACATAAAGCAGAAGGGAACCCAAGTAAGCAAAGTAGTGTTGGAACAACCATGTTAAATTTAATATATACTTTAAAAATGAGAGAGATTTATGGTGTCATACAATCTTCTTTCTATAAATACATATTCATGTTTGTTGATGTTTGTCAAGTTGGAAATGATAAAAAAAAAGTTTTAAGGAACTGGAAAAATGCAAAACATTTTTCTAATCTCTCAAGCAAGGAACTTTTATATAATTCCTCAGTTCATTATAGACCTTTATATTCTCTTTTCTATTAATTAATTCTATGTAATCTATTACCAATAACATGTTTGGTTTCTGGGTACCATGTTTTAGAAAAGATTTTCATAAGCTAGACAATATCCTGATAATGATAACCAGGATGGTAAAGGGTGAGTTCTTACCATGTGAGCATTGATTGAAGGAATTGAGAATGTTTAATAATACCGTAACATTATCTAAATTTAAGACTTGCAATATTTTACATATTTTATTTCATTTGAGCCATACAACAACCCTGTAAGGTAGCCTATTATCCTTATTTTATAGATAAGGAAATTAAGTGTCAGAAACAATTTGAACCCAGATCTCCCTGACTACTAAGTCCTGCACTCCACTCCATCCACTCACTAAACACGCTAGTCATCCTTAAGTATCTGAAAGGCTGTCACAGAACAGAGGGAATGTTGTAGTTGTCCCTAGGAGAGAAAAAGAAACAAGAAAGTTACAGAAAGGCAGCCTTCTGAGTTTAACAGAAACTTCCTAATAATCAGATCTAGTCAAAAGTTGGGATGACTCATCAGGAGGTAGCACCCTCACCTATCTCACCTCAGCTCTAACTCTTAAAGCAAAGAATAAATCATCACTTGCTCAAGTATTCTGTAGAGGTTTCTTTTTCAGGTATGAGTTTGGACTACATGGCAACTGAAGTCCCTTCAACTCTGAAATCACATCACTTCTTCAAATACATTAACTTTCTTATTTTAGTTTTGATCGCCATAGATGCAGTCCAAGATTCTGATCTCATATGCTAAAACTACTTTAACTTCCTCCTCTTCCCCATTTCCTACCCACAGCACTGTCCCCCTCTAACTTACATGCTACCAAAAATCAAAAATAGCTTTTTACTCAGTTCTAACATCCTCATCTCTTTTTCTGAGCACATCCTTCACCTGGTCACCAAGCCTCATTTTTCTTTCCACATCTATTTCACTCATCTCAACCCTTTGTCTAATGAATCGTGAGCAGGCCAGCTTCTTGGCCTTTTTCCAAATAATTCCTTAACATTAAAATGCGCTGTCTTCCAAATTTACCTCACATTTATACTTATCTGGGCATCTTCCAAACAGCTACTTAAACCCTGCATCTTTCATTTAAACCTTCCCAAGACACTAAGTTTTCCCCTATATACCCTTTTATTCAATAACCTCATAAATTTCCTGATCATCTATTAAGGGGGAAAAAATCACTCTATATGGGTGGGTGGGAGAAGAGAGATAATTATTCATCGATATCAGTAATGAAGCTCTTAGATGGTAAAATCATTACTGTTTTGATTTACTTTATATAGCTTCCAAGTAGCGTTCCTATAACATGATTTTTTGTCAGGGGAAGAATCCCAATGACCTTTATACACTGTAAGGCCATGAATAATAGTACAATGGAAAGATAATCACTGGCTCTGGAATCGGGGACCTGGGTTCAAATCCCACCTCTGACCTCTGAGCAAGTCACTCTCTGGACTTGTGTCCTCATTTGTAAAATAAGGAGGTTAGACGGATGGCCTTTCAAGTCCCTTCTAGGTCTAGAGCTATGTTGACTATAAAGAAAGACCTATACAAATTAGTGCAAAGTAAAATAAATAGAACTAGGAAAATAATATCCACAAAGACAACAAAAACTCAGAAATCAACACTATAATTATAATGACCAAATTGGAACCCAAATAAGAGATGAAGAAACATGCCTCCCTTCCTTATTTGCGAAGGCACAGACCATGAGTGTGAAATAATGAAGATGTGGCCAGATTCCACTGGTATGTGAAAACTGTAGTTTTACTTTCTCTTTTATCTCTGTCGCTTACAAGGGACAGCTCCAGCAGGAGCGAGATGGGTTAGCTTCTACAACTAATAATTCTACTGCGGTTCTAGGCATACACAGAAATGAGTAAAGATAGGAACCTGAGTTTAGTCCTTTTCAAACGCCTCCCTCCTCAACTTCATTTGAACATCTGAGGAGATGATTCTTCTAAGGTAAGACCTTCAAAGCAGCCGTTAAAAATGGAGAAATTGGTATTTACGTCATCAAGGAAGTGCCTGATCTCTGGGATTGTTTGAACTATGGTATCAGAACACTGCTTATATAAGGGGGATACATTTAAACTCCTCTGAGTGAAGATATTGTCCCTCAGGAACTCAACATTAATCTTGTCAAATTCAAATTTCACCCTTTTGGCAGACATGGCTCATGTAAGATAGGTGAGGACCCTATGAACTAGGTTGTGATACTATACTCAATACTGGGAAAAAATAAAAAACATTAAGTAGATGACTTAACTCTCAAAAAAAATTTCATTAAGCTTGAAAAACCTAGTCAGACAACATCACAGACCAAAGGCAATAGATATATATTCAGAGTGGCCCACCAAACACAAAAGCAACTTTGTGTTTGGTGGGCCACTCAGAGATGTCAAAGTTCAGAAGGAACCCCATTAAAAGTTGCTTCACAAACTCCTAAAAGGGCTTGTGTTTCTGGCTTAGATAAAATATAGACTGGTCCTTCACAATCTGGGACTTATGGTCTGGGTCAATGGTGAAATCACAAGTGAAAGGGGGAGGCTGAGAGTAAGGAGAACACAAAGGGCTTCCACTTTTGTGCTACACTAAAGGTTAACTGAGCACTAGATTGCCACCATTCACATATCAGATTTCATCAGGATAATTTCAAGAAATGTTGATTATGGTACTACCTTAAAGGCTTAGACTATTATTTTTTTGTAGGACCTGGTCGAGAAGAAGAGAGAGAACATGTATATATACACATGTATATATACATATACAAATATATGTTTATGTACGTATATAAAATATTACCATTCAGTGATCACATCCACAAATTCTTTTAAAAACCTAGCAATCTAACCTCAAGGGGCAGCTAGGTGGTACAGTGGATAGAACCCCGGCCCTGGAGTCCCATTTATTCAACTTTACTGTTTTTTGATCATTCTCCTCTTTATTTCTCATAGAAACAATTTCTATTTGTGCCATGAAAAATCTGTTCTCAAAAACCTACGATACACCTTGAGTTGGTTAAGCTCTATAAAATCTTGGGTTGTGTCCTTTCTTTTGTCAACTCTAAGACGTCATTTCTGTCCAAGGCTTCTGCTATTTCTACACCAGTACCAAGTTTTTCCTTGTAGATCAGTATCAAGTCCAGAAGAACAATTAGTGTCGTTGCCCTCCCTCTCTACCTTTTTGAAGAAATGAATTGCCAACAAGTAAAAAAAAAAAACAAAAAACCCACAAACAAAAAATGCTCCAATTTAATCGTTAAGAACAGTCTAGAAATATCCAAATATTGGAATTTTCACAACTATTTTATACTCTATTTTGCCAAATTTAAGGACTGCTTCTAGAACTTAGCTATTTTAAATTGCTGGGTCAGTGGTAGGTGTTGTACTGCCACTACAATGTTTCTGTTTCTCTAATTTATCTCTGTTCAAATACTCTCACAGCCTGGGCCCACACTGCCTTCCCCTAACTTTTATTTCCTCCTAGAAATATCGTTTTCATGTACCATTCTACTTAATAAGAACTAACATTTCTACAACATTTTAAAGTTTGTAAAACACTTTACAGGCATTGCCTCATTTGATATTCACAACAACCCTGTAATTGTTGCAGCTATCCCCATTTTAAAAATGAGAAAACTGAGGTTCGGAGAAGTTAAGTGATTTGACTTATACAGCAAGGCCAAATTTGAATATGGTTCCTAATCTAATATGCTCCTCTACCCCAGACCGGCACAGAAGGAACACTACATTTGAATTAAACTTCAGGAAATTCACTGAACCTCTCTGGGCCGCAGTCTTCATAAGTAAAATAAAAGGATCAGACAATATATCCCACAGACCTAGAGGGTCAATGGTCCTCCTTCCCCTTCTCTGCATTATAGGATTTTACCCTCAACCTCCTAATACAGGTTTTGACTCCTCTTTGCTTCTTCAGATCTTTTTTCCTCCTGTTTACATTTTAAAACATTTTCCTATTCTTCCAGGGAACACTTTATTTTCTTTATTAAGCTAGATATATAGGTTCCCAAAATGGGCTATATCGCCCCCTGGAGGGTGCTGGAATTATCTAAGGGGTTGTAGGAACCTCGGGTGCAATTGGGGGACACTCAACAAAAATAAGGTGGTGGTGGAAATATAAGGAAAAAAAAGATAAGGAAATTTTGAAAATTTTACATGTTTCATCTGCCATATAAGAGTTAAAGTTGTAGTGATAACATTATTTTCCAAATAAACACACAAAATACAAGCTATAACCAATGGTCAAGGCCCTGATTAGGTCTTAACAAACAAGTATTGGCAGGCAAGCGTGTATGTAGCATCTCCCGAATTATCAGGAAATCCAGCCAGCATCGGCAGAAATATGTGCCTGTAATGACTTGTTTACAATATGATACTATGGTTACATGATGTAATATTGCATCATCAAAATTTCAATGCAGGAAAAAAAACCCACAAATTTACAATAAATTATTAAATTTGAGATCTTTTAAAAATTTTTATATTTTTTAAAATGATACAAATTTTAAAAATAAATAAAACTGTTAAAGGGTTAAAGAAAGATTTCCAGGAGAGGATGCTGAGTAATTTTTTTTTAAGGGGCTGGGAGGCCAAGTAAGTTTGGGAACCTCTGAGCTAGAATAAAGAGCACTCTTCAACCTTTTAACCCTTCGAGTTGGGAGGACAATACATACTTTGTACACAGTTATCACTGTAAGGAATAATTGAACTTTTGCTTCCAAAGAAATCATGTGATACACAATTTGTGAAACCTAGGAGGGCTAATGCAGGAAATAAACTGGTTGTAGAGGGAATAGTTGGAGAAGTTGAGAGGAGACATTCCCTTTGTTCTCTGAGAATGCCTTTTTCCTGCAAGGCCAGGTGAAGCTCCATTAAGGATGAGGCTCATAAACTCAAGACACAGTCTTGAATAATGGGACTTTCTTAGGTTAATAGTAGGGGAAACAAACATGCACAGACATCCAGAGTTGAGGGATTGTCCAGAAAAGTATTTAAGGCTTGAAATGTGGAGAATGGAAAATGTAAACAGGGGTGGAGACCCATGTGGAGGATGGGGTAAAGATTAGGCTGTAAACTCTGCAGTACCCAACCAGGAGGAGCCAGGGTAGGGATTTGCGTTTGAGTAGGGAATAAAAGATTTTGTTTTTGCACTAGAGTGTGCTTGCTAGTCACCCTTTCTCTTGCAAAAAAGTTCTTCCTGAATTCACTAATTGTCATTTAGAGCTCTAGGTAAGGCATGTGTTTCTTACACCACTTGTCTCTTTCTCAAAAGAACATACCATAATGAAATGGTTCAAATCAAAAAACATTCCTCTGGAGATCAGTTATAGCAGTTAATGCCTCTTTTTATTGGTTCCCAAGAATGTTAATATCTTGCCCAGGGGTTGGCAAACTACAGCCTAAGGGCCAGATCCAGTCAGCCTCCAGTTTTTTACTTCCTACCCACAAGTGAGAATGACTTTTACATTTTGAAATATAATAAAACTTATTTTAGAAACCATTTTTAGCACAGCCTTACAAAACAAATAGTTTGCCCACACCTGGTTGAGCTAAAGACCAGTGCCCCAGAGCCAGAAAGCTTGCAACAAAATAAGGATTCTTATGTCCTGAACTGGCAGGCCCCCATCTAGTGAAGCCTATATACCGGGACAGGGGTGGTGAACCTGTGACCTCAAGGCCACATGTGGCCTTCTAGGTACTTGGGTCTAGCTTTTTGGCTGAGTTTACAGAACAAATCCTTTTATTAAGGAGATTTGTTCTGTGACGTTTGAATTGAAGGGCCGCAACTGAGGATCTAGATGGCCATATGTGGCCTCAAAGCCACAAGTTCCCCACCTGACACAGAATGTTTAAATTCATAAAATTATAGGATTACAAAGTAATTATACTGAAATAGTTATCAAAATATTTTGAAAATCCCCAATTGCCCTGCCCTCCCCCTCAAAAAAAAAAAACAAACAAAATATTTTGAAAACCAATTCAGGGGCCTCGGATTAAGAACCTTCTACAATAAATAAGCTTCCTTTAAGAAGATTTCACTTCCACCCCTGCCCTCAGGTAAACACTGACTACCTTCAGCTGTTTTTTATGAGGTCTCAGGAAGAAATTAAATCCTAGGCAATTCTTGAATCTCCAGTTCCACTCAATTTCTGCTTGTCTTTTCTATTTTTGTTGCATTATCCATCTGGCTTTCTTATCCTTTCGTTAATCTTTGTTACCATCCAGCTTTTTCAATTATTTTAATATGTGTCTCAATCTTCTATACAAAACTTCCCATGGTAATATTCAGGATGACCACTTTAAGATCATGAACCACAAAATTTCTCAACTTCAACAATTTCCTTCTCCATTCCACTCTTAACTACACACCAGCATTGGTCATCCCAGGGACATTACCTTGAAGATCTTAAAACATTGACATTTCTCTCTCTCTCCACCACAAACATCTGACAACCATGTTCTGTTCTCTTTCTTACTTTCTTTACCCTCACTATAGCCTCCAGTTCCTTAACCCTCATTTCCACACCCAGGCAACACCAGAGTCTGCTACTTTTAACACTCTCCTACAAACCCTCCAACCTTTTGACTTTACCCTAATTCTCCCACTGGCTAACCCTCAAACCTGGGTTACTCCAATCTTCATTTTCCAATCCAACTACTAGGTTGACAAATTAAACAGGACAGAGGAAGTCATGAAAAACCAAACTAATTTCACCCATCAACTTATGATGTATAATAAGCCCACTTGGTCTTTCACTGTTGCCCAAGTAATCCCTTCTATTCTCTTTACGGACTTTCATTCCATTGCACTACTCTAAACCTTTCCCATTCCTGAAGCTCCTGACTACGTCCAACAGTGCTCACACTTATGTTAGACAAGCGAAGTGCCCAACACTTCAATGAGGTGATTAAGGCTAAATGCCATTAATCCTCAGCAACCATTCCTTAATCACCGAAGATCTATGTTCACCATCCTCATATCCCCTACCCCAACTCACCCCAGGTACTCAGGCTGATGGTGACCTTTAATCTGATCTTTCAGAAGCCAGGCTTCTCTTCTACTTCCTAGCCATCTCCACATGCTCTCTTTCCAACTACCCTTCATGATGTTGTCTTCCATTAGAATGCATGGAAGGCAACATATAGTAACCATTTATCAAAATACATAAAGTATCTGTAACTCTTCTCTTTCCTCCTATATGAGGAAATACTTCCAAGTCAGTGAATGATAGAAAAATAAAGAAGTGAGTCCTTGCCCTCTATGAGCTTTCATTTGGGATGAGGACAACCCACAAAGGGGAGGTGAACTATAAGCTCACCGAGGAGAGCCTATATTACGACTAATTTATCTGCAGATGGTTTTTTATTTAATGAGCAATTTAAGGGAATACCCTCCTAACCTGTTATCTCCACTATTTCCAGCTGCCACACCCTAGGTTCCATTTCACTTTTTAAAATTTTGTAATTATGGTTTCCGTCCCCATCGCTAGAGGAAAATGGCTTTCTCAAAAGGTCACCAATGACTTTCTTAATACACAAAGCCAGTGGCCTTTAGCACCTAACAGGAACAATCTCCTTTCTCCTGTTTACAGACGTACCACACCTTCCTGGTGGCTCTCTTCCATGTCACTAACTACTCTCTCCTTATTCTCTTTCCATTCACTTAAGGTACCTGTTTACTTGAACTATTCTCTAGTCTCTATACTCTCTCTCTCTCTCCCCCTTAGCATCTATAGCATAAGTGGAGAAAAATGAAATGTACTCCTTTATTTTCTAGCTATGCTACAGGGTGCCAAAGCGATCTGACACCTGGGATTTGTAGAGCTCTGCAGTCGGTATTCAATAAATATCTGATGACTGGCAGAGAAGGTATGCACCCTGTTAATTAACTTATTCTTGCTAAAAAATATTTTTTAAAGAACCATGGGTTTTTAATAGGAAGACAGGTGTCCTGCTCTCAATTCATTTTAAAAACCTACATATTCATGTAAGAAAGACTGTCAGTTAAATAGGTTTGAATTGCCTGCCTGGAATGTTTTCCTTCGAGGAGGGTCACACAAGTGGGAAAATTGACTTGATTAAACACTGGATTCCTCAGTGTGGTATTGTGGAAAAAACAAAGGATTTGAAGATAGGGGACTTAAGCTGGAATGCCAAATCTATAAACAACTATCCATGTGAACTTAAGAAAATAATTTTCTCTTTTTAGGCCCCAGTTTCTTTCATTTGTAAAAATAAGGTCTTTAACAGAGGACCTATGAAGGCCTTCCCCCATCTCTAGGTCCCATGATGTTGTGCATTAGGGCTAGTCTACCCTTGTCTGGGAAAGAAATAATCAAGTAACATGATGAAAAAAATACAGTTACCAAGGAAATGTTTAAACTACTCTTGGACAAACTGCCATTTACATATAACTATTTAAATATAAAAAATGTATATACCAATCACGTTATCCCAATGTATTTGTCAGAGCAATACCCCTAAAGACCACTGATTTATAAACAAACCCCTAGTTTGCTCGGTTCTGGGTACTGTTTTGTTCCTGAAAGAATTCACTTCTTTAAAAACATTCTCTAAGAACCAGGAAAACAATACATACGATAACAGAAAATGAGAACAAAAAACACTAGAAACTGAACATTACAATTATAATGACCTAGCTTGGCCCCAAAGGTGAGAAAATAGGCCTTCTTCCCCTCATTGGAAGGGTAAAGGATTCTGCATGAGGAATACAGCATATGCTGTCATACTCAGCTGATAGGATGGTTATTTCTACTGAACTGCTATTTTTTTCTTCTCTTTTTCTTTTAAGGTATGGCTAGTTGGGTAGAGAGGAGAGGAAGGTAAATTCAGAAATGAATGATATGAAAACAAAACAAAAATCTTGTCCAAATCACAATTTTCCCCTAAACTCAAGGGATGTGGAAGTCTTGGAATTGAATTCCTACTCTGTAACTTGACAATTTGTGTGATCTAAGATTAACTTTCCCCAATAAGCAATCCAAACTAGTATTCTAAAACAGAATCCAAATGGAAAAGGCTTTATCAGCAGTGAAATTTTCAATAGTCTCTGGTTATAGGTAACATTGTGCTGATTTCATTAAACCCTAGAATACCGAAGGGCCACTTCAATGAAATCCAAAGACATACTGGAAATATAAAATAGATAAGCTATACTACACTCAGGTTATAACATATAGTTGAACAAGTTGGCTACTGAATCAGTCATAAATTGAAGACAAAGACCTGGATTAAAATAATGGCTCTCTCCCTTACTTGGACATTGTGACCTTGGAAAAGTTATTTACTGTTATATTACATACTATAGTTATTTCCTGGGCCTCGGTTTGCTCAACTATAAAATGACGGGATTAAAGATTCCTTTCCATCCCTAAATCTATCTTCCAGCTATCTTTAGTGCTTGCGCACTAAGTCTGATGGCCTTTTTTCAATCCTCATCCCTCAGCCTTTCTGCAGCCTTTGACAGGGTCAAATCACCCTCAATCTCTCAGTTACCCTCCTATGTACCCAACAGCATCTCCTTTGCCGGTTCTTCATCCAGATCATATCCACTAACCTTTGGAATCCCACAGGGCTCTGTCCTAGGCCTTCTTTTGAGTCTCTTTCTATATTTCACTTGGTGATTTCCTCAGCTCCCATGGATTCAATTGTCATCTCCATGTTGAAGATTCTCAAATGATCATAAAACAATGTCTCATATATATCTTACACTCAACATGTCCAAAACTGAACTCATCACTTTTACCCCTAAATCAGCCACTTCCAAACTTCCCTATTACTGTTGAGTGTAGCACCGTCCTTCCCCACATGCAAAACCTAGGTGTCATCCTTGACTGCTCACTATTTCTCATCCACCATATACAATCTGTTGCCAAGGTCTGTCCATTTCACTTCTGCACCATCTCTTAAATACCCCACCTTCTTTCCTCTAACAATGCTACCACCCTGGCATAGGCCCTCATCTCCTCATGCCTGGATTAACACAATAGCCTTCTGGCTGACCTATCTGCCACATGTCTCTCCCCACTCCAGTCCATCCTCTGATCATATCACACACCTGCACTCAACTAACTCTAGTGGCTCCCTATCACCTCCAAGATCACAGTGGACAGAATAGAGTGCTGGGCATGAAGTCTGGAAGACTCAGCTTCTTGAGTTCAAATCTGGCCTCAAGGCACTTACTACTTGTGTGTTTGAGCAAGTCATTTAACCCGGTTTGCCTCAGTTCCTCATCTATAAAATGGGCTGGAGAAGGAAATGGCAAATCACTCCAGTATCTCTGCCAAGAAAATCTCAAAATAGTGGCACAGAGAATCAGATACAACTGAAATGACTGAACAAGAAGTACTGAAAGTTCTTTATGACTTAGCCTTCACCTCTACCTCTGTCTCTGTCTGTCTCCACCTCCACCTACCTTTCCAGTATTCTTAAACCTGCAGCCCAACCCTCCCTCCCAGTATTCTTCAAACTCATAACACTGGCCTTCTTGCCAGTCCTCAAATAAGACACCCCATCTACCAACTCTGGGCATTTTCACTGGCTGTCCTCCATACCTGGAATGCTCTCCATTTTCATCACTGCTTCTTGGCTTCCTTTAAGTCCCAAAAACCCCAATCCCTGTACCTTCTCTCTACTTATTATTTCCTATGTATTCTATATAAAGTATAGCTTGTTTGCACACAGCTGTTTGCATGTTTTGTCTCTGTCATTAAGATTCTGAGTTCCTTGAAGGCAGAGACTGTCTTTTGCCTTATATCCTTAGGGCTTAGCACAGTGCCTGGTACAAAGATGCTTAAAATATCTGAAAAACGAATCCCCTCTACAACATTCCTGACAAAAGGTCATTCAGCCTTTGAATGACAATTTCTAATACAGAGAAACCCAGTAGCACTCCACATTTTGATCTCTAACGGTGACAAAGTTTCTTCTTACATCAAGAATAAATGGGACTCTGGGACTTCCACCCATCGCTCCTAATTCCTCCATCTGGGAACCACTAAGGGTCTGTTTGGACCAAGCATAACTAGTCTTGCACAATCTTTCAAAAATACAAAGATAACTTCATGTCCCCTTTTAACTATTCTCCCATTACTTCAACCAATCTTCATATCATCCATCAAGTATTTACAAAGCACCTAGTCAAATACTGTGTTGAACACCCTCCAGTTTATCATTTTTCCTAAAATACTCCATGTATGGTTTAACACAGCATACAAAATACAAGAATGATACTTCATTGCTCTGGGACAATATACCTATCAATACAGTCTCAAGTTACTCACTTTCTTGGCTGCCATAATCAAATTATATTAAATTTGTAGTCTATTAAAACATCCAGATGGTTTTTTTGGTGGGGGATGAACTGTCTAGCTTCAACTCCCCATCTTATATTTACAAAGTTGATTACCTAAACATTAAGGCTTATTCCCTACTAAGACAAATTTCCCTACTAAATATTAATTTATTTTTTATTTGGTGTATTTTGCTATTCTTCCCAGATGTCACCTATAAAGTTGGAAAGCATGCCATCTTTCCACATAGCAATGGTAAAAATGCTAACTGCAAATGGTAAAGCATATATACCTGGGTTACCTCACTGGTACCCTTCTTCCAAAATAACATCAAATTATTAAAGACTACTCTTTAGATCTGGCAGGTTTACTTTTGGTAAACTATAACACTTTCAATTATCCCAAGCTGCTTACTGCCATAAGAGTTAATCTTTTAAACAATAATTTTCTTCCAGTAATTCCAACAAGGCTGCAAATCCTAGAACACAAGAATTTCATGATTATACTTGTAGGCAACTCAAAAATCAATGGAAACACATTAGACCCAAGTAGGATAAAAAAAAACGTATCACCAACAATGACCAATGAATGAGAAGCAGGGGAGAAAATACCAATGACAGGTACAACCAAAAAGGAGATAAGCTTATCAGGTAAGGAGGGTGAGGGATAAAATAACAGATACATAACCTGAATGCTGTACTGTTGTTCACAGAATATTAAAAGAACCAGTGGAATCAATGTGTTGTGGAGAACCTTAAGAGGAGTTCTGAAAAAGTACGTACCATCTACCTTCTGACAGATGACAGACTCATGATATAGAATACGACATCTCTTTTTTGTACATGGCCAATGCAGGAATGTTTTGCTGGACTATGCATATTTGTTACAGGGGTTTTGTTAGGCTGGTTTTTTCTCAATGGAGAAGAAGAGTTGGAGGGAGAAGAGACAGATTTTTGCTAAGTGAAAATAATAAACTTGGGGGGAAGAAAAGCCATGTGCAAGAATTACATAAGGTAAACACACACAAAAGTTGTAATCTGAACCAACAGATGAGTAACTGCACAAATTACTGAGTCCACTGCTGTAGTGTAAAATGGAAAAGCTGATACATAGTCCTAATGGTCAATTTTTTATAAATTCTATTTTGCTTTAAATGAATTCTTCATGCCCACCACAGGTGATATATATTCCCAATAACATTAAAAGTAGTTTACATTCCAAAAAGCTATAAATTTTAAGTTCCACTTGAACCAGCAATACTGCCACTAGGTCTATACTGCAAAGAGATCAAAGAGGAAAAGGATCCATTGTACAAAAATATTTATAGCTGCTCTTTTTGTGATGGTAAAGAATTGGAAACTGAGGAAGGTGCCCATCAACTGGAAAAGGGTTGAAAAAATTTTGGTATATGGATGTAATAGTGCATTATTGTGCTTTAAGAAATGGGAAATGGTTTCAGAGAAACCTGGAAAAACTTGTACAAACTGATAAAGTCAAGTAAGTGGAACCAGGAAAACAATTTACATAATAACAATATTATAACGACAGACAACTCTGAAAAACTTAGGAACTCTGCTTAACACGATGACTAACCAGAGATCCAGAGGACTCATGAGAAAACATGCTATATACCTCCAGATAGAAAGGTGACAGATTCAATGCAGAGTGAAGTGTATTTTTTTACATGACCAATACAGAAATTTGTTTTTCTTCGCTATGCATGCTTGTCACAGATTTTATTTTTCTTGCTTTCTCAATTGGAAATGGAGAGTGGGGTAGAGAAAGTGTGAACTTGAAAATTAAAGTGAATAAAAAAATTGAATGAAAAAGGACAAAAATAAGTGAATATGCAATGAATATTTTGCTTATTGACTGAATAATCCACCCAAATTAAAAGTTCATTCTCAAACTGGTATTGCTCTTTTAGTCCTCAAAGTCTATAAAGTAGTCTAATAAATGGGTGCTTATTTTTTGAGTTTCAAAGACCAATTCAGTTCTCCATGGCAGTGTTTTCAGCACACCTCTTATGCAAGGAGATGCTGGGCTGGAATCTAATGGCAAAAGACAAAGTGGAGGCAAACTTAGGAACACACACAAAGGAATCCTGTTACTCCTGAAACAAATGAAAAGGTTTAACAGGTTGTCAAATATTTAAAAGTTTAGACCAGAATCCTCTTCCATTATTTATCAAGACCAGAGGAGAGGTCCCAGAATAGTATAAGATCCTGGAAGATAGCAACTGGTTTGTTGTTGGGAGAAAGGGACACTTGTCCTTTTTATTCCCAGAGCCTATACTTGCTGAGTTTCCTAGAAGAGCCCAGAGAAAAATCCCCAAAATGAGTTTGCTAATCCTGATATACACCTTGAAAAAAAAGATTAAAATTTGGTTATCAGATACATTACCAATGAAATTGAAGAATGAGATGACAAGTAATTTTACACTTATATAGAAAGGATTTTTTGGTTTTTTTAAACATGTATTTATTTATAGTTTTCAGCATCCACTTTTACAAGATTCTGAATTTAAAATTTTCTCCCACTCCTTTACCTTTCCCCTCCCCAAAAGGGTGTATAATCTGATATAGGCCATACATGTACAATCATATTAAACATATTTCCATATTACTCATGTTATACAGAAGAATTAGAACCAATGGAAAAAATCACAGAAAAGAAACCAAAGAAAAAAAGGAGAGAAAATCATGTGCTTCAATCCTTCAATAGAGAGCATTCACACTCCATAGTTCTTTCTCTCAATGTGGGTAGCATTTTCCATCATGAGTCCTTTGGAATTATCTTGCTGAGAAGAGCCAAGTCTACCAAAGTTGGTCATCACACAAGGTTACCATTGCTGTGTACCGTATTCTCTTGGTTCTGGTCACTTCACTTAGCATCAGTTTATTCAAGTCTTTCCAGGTTTTTCTGAAATCCACTTGCTCATCATTTCTTATAGAACAATAATATTCCATTACATTCATATACCACAACTTGTTCAGTCAATCCCCAATTGATGGGCATCCCCTCAATTTCCAATTCTCGGTCACAATAAAAAGAGCTGCTATAAACATTTTTGTACACAGGAGTCTTTTTCCCTTTTTTATGATATTTGAAATATAGACCTAGAAGTGGTATTGCTGGATCAAAGGGTATGCCTTTTGGGCACAGTTCCAAATTGCTCTCCAGAATGGTTGTATCAATTCACAACTGCACTAACAATGCATTAGTGTTCTAATTTTCCCACATCTTCTCCAACATTTTTCATTTTCCTGTTTTGTCATGTTAGCCAATCTGATAAGCATGATGTGGTACCTCAGAGTTGTTTTAATTTGCATTTCTCTCATCAATAGTAATTCAGAGCATTTTTTCATGACTATGGATAGCTTTAATTTCTTCATCTGAAAACTGCCTAATCATACCTTTTGACCATTACCAATTGGGGAATGACTTGTATTCTTATAAATTTCACTCAGTTCTCTACATATTTTGGAAATAAGGCCTTGATCAAAGACACTGGCTGTAAAAATTGTTTCCCAGCTTTCTGCTTTCCTTCTAATCCTGATGCACTGGATTTGTTTGTGCAAAAACTTTTTAATTTAATGTAATCAAAATCATCCATTTTGCATTTCATAATGTTCTCTATCTCTTGTTTGGTCATAAATTTTTCTGTTCTCCATAGATCTGACAGGTAAACTATTCCTTGCTCTCCTCATCTCTTTCCAGTTTCATCCTTTATGTCTAAATCGTACCCGTTTTAACTTTATCTTGGTACACAGTACA
Source organism: Phalanger gymnotis (assembly GCA_028646595.1). NCBI lineage: Eukaryota > Metazoa > Chordata > Mammalia > Diprotodontia > Phalangeridae > Phalanger > Phalanger gymnotis. The sequence goes on along the minus strand of CM053624.1, from coordinate 268,002,142 downwards.
AGATGTCGGTCTATGCCTATTTTCTGCCATACTATTTTCCAATTTTCACAGCAGTTTTATCCCACTCCCTAATACTTTTGCAATCTGGTGACACAGACTTCCTTGTTGTTCCCCAAACAAGACACGCCATCTACCAATCTCTGTGTACTTTCACTGGCTCTCCGCCAGGCCTAGAATGCTCTCCCCATCTCTTCTTCCTGACCTCCCTGGCTCCTTTAAGTCCCAGTTTTTTCTAATCCCTTTCAGTTTTAGTGCTTTCTCTCTGTTGATTATTTCTAATTTGTTTTGTATATAGCTGGGCAGTTATACACTGTCTCCCCATCAGACTAAGTTCCTTGCAAGCAGGGGCTATCTTTCACCTTTGTTTGTACCCCTAGGGCTTAACAAAGTGCTGGCACATACAAAGTACTTAACGTTTCCTGTGAAGAACTAACATTCACGTATGGCTCTATGCTCATCTACTTTATCAACCTGAAAGGCAATACATACCCATCTTCCTGTCAGCAGTTTCCAGTTTAATGTGAGGTGCAATTATTAAATAAGTTAAGTGTTTATATACAAGTTAGCTGTTGGCTAGTCAACAAAAATTGCTACAAGTTTACTATGTGCAGGAACTGTGCTAAGTAATCAATGGAAACACAAAGAAAGGCAAAAACACTGTCCCAGTATTCAAAGAGCTCATGATCTAGTAGAGAAAATACAGAAAGACCTGTATGGACAAAATACAGACAGTAAAGTGGGAAGTGCCATCAGAGGTACGCCACTGGAGACCAAAGGACCCAAGAAAGACCATAAGCAGAAAATGGCACTTGAGCCGAGTCTTGAGGGAAATGAGAGGAGTGCACACTCCAGGCCTGCAGCGACATCAGTAGAGGCCATCTTCTCCAACTCCCAGGCCCACAAGCATATATGCCTACGTTGCCTCTCCCTGAGTTAGGGGAAGGAAGATCAGAGAGTTCAAATACCAGTGAAAAGGCAAGGGAATGAGGAGATGGGCTGCTGTAAGTGCAAAACAGCAAGAAGGTCAGAGTTGCTGTACTACAGAGTTCATGGAAAGTAAAATGTTTGTATCTGACTCTTCATGACCCCAACTGGAGCTTTCTTGGCAAAGATGCTAAAGTGGTTTGCCATTTCTTTCTCCAGCTCATTTTACAGATGGGGAAACTGAGACAAATGGGGTTAAGTGACTTGCTAATAAGTACCTGAGACCAAATTTGAACACAGGAAGATGGATGAGTCTTCCTGACTCCAGGCCTGGCACTTTTCACTGTGTCACCTAGCTGCACCTGAGTAAAATGTAGTGAGACTAAAAAGGAAGTAAAGTGGCAGGTTATAAAAGACTTTAAATAATCCCCCCTCCAAAAGCTTTAATGCTTAACTCCTTATCAGGTCCAAATTCTAGAATAAACATTTCAATACTACAAGTTACTCTGGGAAATAAAAAGGAATTTTAAGTTCTGCCAATAACATAAGTATTTCCAAAGAGACTCATTGTAAACAAAGTTCTACATTACTTTTTTCTAAACGAACGCTTTCTGTACTGCTTGACACATTGAAGACATTAAATCCAGAAAAAAAGTAACTTCCTTTATTTTACCAAAATAGGGTGTCATGAACTTAGAACCTCCTGATTTGAGGTGTATGTATGTATAGATACATAGAAAGAGAGAGAGAGATGGATCGATTGACCGATCAAGGATGCAGGAATCTAATGTCAAATGCCCTTTGTCACCCCACTTAAACTATAAAAGGGCAGGGAATAACCTGGATAAATGTTTTCTCTTATAGTAATAATGTATATGCAAAGATGTTTCTCTCTTAGATGAGTGATGTAGTAGGTAGTAAGGTACCTTCTCTTATGCAAATGTAGACGTTATCCTGGGCAAACACCTCATCAGAGATGCAAAGATTCATTATTAGAGTGTGGTCCACTATGCTTTTTTTTTTTAATCAATTATCTCTTTACTTCTTTCTTCAATCTTTCTCTGCTGATTCCTTTCCCCCAGCCTAAAAAGTCAGGTCTCCCCTATCTTAAACAATAAACACCTCTGTAGGTCATCCTATCCCCTAAGTTGTTCTAAATTGGATGACAAAGCATCTGGCTCTGAATTCTAGAGCCTCTGATACATATAAGTCATTCACAATTCAAGTCCCTTTCACCACGGAAGCTTCTGGAAAGAACAGTCTATAGACCAGCCATCTACACCTCCTCACCACCCACCCACTCCTTTTAGCTAAGAGTAATACTAATTCTATCCTTATATACTCTACTGAAACTGCTCTCTAAGAGCCACCAATGACTCTGTTGTTGGACCTGGCATCAAAGGACCTGGATTTGAATACTGGCTTTATTACCTGTGTGATCTTGGGCAAGTTACAACCTTCTGTATTTCAGTCTCCTCACCCGTAAAATGAGGGAGTTGACCTAAGAAACTTTGTGGCTCTAAATCTATATTATGATCCTTGGGTGATCTCTCAGATTTCCATGGCTTAAACTACTGCTTCTCTGCATAGGATTTCCAAATTGCTCTCTCTAAGCCTTATTTCTCTTACCAGGTCCAGACTCATATTTCTAAATGGTTTGATGTTTTATTTCTTTTGAGGGACCGAAGGGTCTTTATATCTCCAGAACCTAGGAGGGAGAAGAGAACTAGACATACATTTTCACTGGATATCTTGTGAGTATGACAGGTGTCCAAAATGGGGATGGGAGAATATAAGAAATCTTGTTCCCCATGCCTTCAAAATTCACAGGAAATGTTATGCCACTAGCTTATTACTTAGTATTACTCTCATATTTTAAAATATATCTGAAGACTTAGTACTTAAAAAGCTAACTTTGACAATAAGACAAAAAAGATATACAGAAATAATCATTTACAAAAGAGGTAAAGTTATCCCTATTTCTGTTTACATGATGGTGATAAGAAAATTCTGGTTTTTCAGGAAACAGAAATGTTTGATACATTAAATAAAGTAGGATACACAATCAACAAACACTTAGTAAGCACCTACTATGTGCTGTGCACTGAGATAGGCATGGGAGACAGTGTTACAAAAAATGAAACGATCCCAATCTCCAGAGACCTTACATTATATCAAGATAGACATGTACACAAATAAATACAAAATAAATACTTAGAGAGTATTTGTAGAATACAAGATAGTTTAGACAAGGCTTCATTGTAGAAGATGATGCTTTAAGCTGTGTCTAGAAGGAAGAAAGAAGTTCTATGAGACAGAGGTGAAGAAATATATACAAAAGAACAGACAGTAGGAGTACCATGTGTGAGCAAGAGAGGGAAGGGCTTGCTAGACTATAATGTAGGAGATAGGAAGTATAAAGGTAGAAAGAGGTTGGAGCTAAACAGAAGTTTTTATTTTAGCCTAGGGAGAGCAAGAAGTCAGTCACTAAAGTGTACTGATTAGGGAATGAAATGGTCAGGTCTATGCTTATGAAAAAAAAATTTTGGCAACTATGTGAATGAATAGAGTAGGAACGACTTGGAGAAAGGTAAACTAATTAGGAAACCATTACGGTTGTCTCTGGATAAGAAGTGATGAGGGCCTGAACTAAAAAACTGTATGAGGAAGAAAAATGGGGCCAAGATAGGAGAAATGTTCTGGAGGTAGAAACAGTGAGATTTGGCAGCGGACTAAATCTCTGTGGTGAAAAAAAGTAAGGATTTGTTAAGATAACGTTGAGGTTATGAACCTAGCAGAGTAGAAAACTAATGGTGCCTTTGGCAGAAATAGAGAAGTTAAGGAGGAAAAATATTTAGTTCTGTTTTGGACATGTTGAGTTTAAGATGCCTTTGAAACACAGTTTAAAATATCTAATAGGCAGTAAGTGAAGCAGGAATGAAGCTCAGAGGAGAGAATGAACTGAAAATATAGGAGAGTCATCTACAGAGATGATAGCTAAATCCATAAGAGATGAATGAACTTACTAAGAGATAATGTGAAGAGAGAGCCCAGGACAGCACCTTGAGGAATCCCTAAGGCTAGGGATGAGCCGGCAAAAGATACTAAGGAATGGTCTAACAGGTAAGAGACAACCCAGGAGAGATTAGAGCCATAAAAACCCAGAGAGCTAAGAGTATCAAGTAGGTAAGGGTAGTCAACAATGTTAAATGCAGCAGAGAAGTCAAAAAAGATAAGAACTTAGACCTAGATAATAATTGGAACTATACCTGTGATTTCATTAGAATAGGAAACTCCCAGATCTCCTATTAAGAAAAAAGGCAATTTTGATCAAGGAAATGGAATACTTTTGGGTAATGGTCAGATACAGGGTGTGACAGTCCTTCTGTGTGGGTGTCTGGGGTGAAGTGAAGGATTTGAAGAGACAAAGGAATTGGGAGGTTAGAGAATATATCAACATGGATAATGAAATCCCCTTGAAGAGATCTGAGGAATTGAGAGGCTAGGGAACATCAATATGAATGTATAAATCACATGGAATAAGGACAAGGGTTGAAGAGAAGATAGTTGCTGTTACCTGAGGTCTACCACACATCATCCATCCAGGTCTGTACAAGGTGAAAATTTTTTAAAGAAATCCAACAAAATCATCAGAATTTCTATAAAGTACTAACAAAAAACAGGGATAAAGGATAGAAAGAAATCCCACTATAATAACTACAAAAGGAATGTAATATCTGAGGGCTAACTTACCAAGCTATATGCAGGTGTTTACAATGTTTACTGGTCAAGGCTGGGCCATGGCAATAATAAAAATGGCATTAGAGTTCAACACCACGCCAAACTAACTCTATTTTAGACATCTGGATGGAATAATTTTTAAAATCGTTTGAGGAAACAGTCAAGAATTTCAAAGGAATTAAAGACTTGGAATGAAGGCAGCAGAACCACATTACCAGATCTCCAACTTCACTATGAATGTTGAAATCTCCTTAAGGAGAATGAGGAACTAGGAGTTTAAGGATTATGGATCTGAATGTTTAAATCACCTAGACTCAGGGCAGAGCTGAAGAGAAGTATTTGGTACTCAAAGTACTTAGTAATAATTAAAAAACAGAGAAAAGCAAACTCAGTAAGCAAGACTATAAAGACCTACAGGCAAACAAACAGTACTCCACAATTTGATAAATCCTAGTACACAAACTACTGGGGGAAAGATTTGCTATTAAACAAAAACTGCTGGGAAAAGGAGAAAGGAATCCACACAAGCCATACTTAGGCTACTATCTTATACGATATTACATTACAATATTACAATAAGCTCCAAAAGCGTAAGTGATCTAAATATAAAGGGTCAGAACAGTAAAATAATAAAATGTAGAAAGGCAAACTAAAATATATGAAAAATACCCTTAAATCATAACAGAAATGAAAATTTAAAATATTGTAAGGTTTTTATCTCCCACCTAGCACATTAACAAAAATAAAAGAGAATGGTGGAGAAGCTATGGGAAGACAAGTAAAGTAATATGCTGTTAGTCTGCAAACAGGTCCAATCATTCTGAAAAACAAATTGAAATTGTGAAAGAAGTTGTTAAACTTTAGTTCATACTTTGTGGCCTAATGATCATACTCCTGGTAACACCACAAGAAGGTCAGAAAGTCCACATATAACAAGACATTCAGAAAGCAACACTATTAGTCATAGCAAAAACTGGAAATGAAACATAATGAGATTAAAGAATAGCTGAATAAATTCCCATTTACTAATGTAACATTGCTGCATAATAGGAATGATGAATATAAAGAACTCAGAAACAAGAACACAATCATATGAACTATGGAAAATTGGGAAAATATATACAAGTACTACAAAATAACTGAAAACAACAGAATTGAGACTAAATGCAATGACCAAAGTAGACACATCCATTCACTTAGTAAAGTTTTGCAGAGTTTGTTACATATTCTGTTAGCAGAGGTGGATGTCTTAAACAGCTTTATTTGCTTTGTCTTTTTTTGTTTGTTTTTTAAACTAAAGAGGGCCCCATGGGAAGAGGGCACGGAGAGGGGTTGTAGGGTATTAGAATGGGATTATGATGAAAGATACAAAACGCATCAGAAAAATGTTAAAAAGCAAAATAAAATATACCTGTGTCCCATTTGGTTCTCTTTGCGCCCTGAAATTGAAGATATTGCACAACTTTTGATGTGGTCAAACTTATCTCTGTCCACCCAAAAACAATTTTGTCCATACTTCTCAATTCCTTGCTAACAAAAATCACAAGGTGCCAGAGAACACAAATCAACTCACAGCCACATTAAGTGCCTAAGTAAAAGGCAATGTGCTGAGCATCCAATCCAACAAGCTGCATCAGAAAAGACTTTCAAAAGATGGTACTAGAGCTGAACTTCAAAGGTAACTTAAGGACTCAGAATGGAAGAGATGAGAATGAAGGCATGGGGGAATAACTAAGATTAAAGCATAGAGGCAGAGGATGGAATGAGCTGTCTGAGCTTCAGTTTCTTCATCTGGAAAACAGGGATATTACCCCTAGAACTTACCTTACAGTTTTGTTTCTAAGGGTCAATTTAGATAATGTTTATATGACTCTTTGTAAAGCTTAAGGACTATATAAAGGTCAGTTATTGTAACTGTTCACTTTTTGTAATACCATTCATGATGTTTTTCCATTTTTCTCCTAGCAGTGTCTGACACATAGTAGACATATAATAAATATTTACTGACTGATCTGTCTTCTCTGAGTTATCTTAAAGAAAGTTTCTTGAGTGCCTTCAATCTGTGTAATATCTGATATCTTCTGTGTACTTGGTCAGGTGCAGCAACTCTTCCTTTTTTTTTTTTTAATCTTGCTAACAACTGCCACTTCCACCTTTGCTACTTCTCTCCAATACGAATGCCTCCCTTCTTTCCTCTGACAAGGCTGCCGCTCTGGTGAGGCCCTAGCCACCTCACAGCTGGAGCTGGTAAGTTTAACTGCCTCAGGTCTCTCCTCATTCCAATCCATCCTCCAGTCAGCTAAAAGTGATTTTCCTAAAGAGTAGGTCCAACCATGTAACACTCCTACTTAATAAACTCCAGTGGCTCCTTATTGCCTCCAAGACAAATACAAAATCTTCTGGCATTCGAAGTCCCTCATAACTTAGTCCTCTCTCCCTCTCCGGTTTTCTTAACCCCTCTTCAATCCAGTAACTCTGATCTCCTGGCAGTTCTGTGAACAAGATACTCCATCTCTTGGCTCCAGGCTCACTGTCTCCCATGCCTGAAATTTGCTACCTCCTCATCTCCATACTCCTTGGCTTCCCTGATTTCCTTCAAGTCCCAACTAAAATCCCTCCTACATAAAATCTTTCCCAATCCCTCTTAGTCCTTGTGCTTTCTTTGGTATTTCCAATTATCCTGCACATTGCTTGTTTACACATATTTGTTTGATTGTAAGTCTCTTCCACTCAATTTTGAGCCTCCAAGAGGCAGGGACTGTCTTTGCCTCTTTTTCTATCCCCAACTCTAGCCTAGTTCCTGGCTATATATTAGGTCCTTAATAAATCCTTGCTGACTGACATCAGATGCTTAAAATCCAAATGTGACAGTTCTACATTCATTAATGCTTTGAATAATACTATGAAAATACTAGTAAACCAGTTCTACTTTGCTTCTTCTATTATTTCCTTAGGTCATCTAAAATTGCTCTTGGGATGATCTGGCTTTGGTCTCTGTCAAAGAAGTTTTCTGCAGATGTTTTCTCCTTCACAGTTTTTTATTGCTTTTGTGAAGCAAAAAAGTTCATAACCTTCTACCATTAGCTTAAAACTGCATTGCAGTTGGCTCTCCACTTAGTAAGAAGGTCAAGTATAAGTTATTCTTAAAAATCTGCCATTTTAAGTTATAGTAGTCTGCTATTTAGTTAAGAGCTAAGTATCCATCTCAAAAAGTCCTTTTTCTTCTAAAACAACATTCAATACACCATAAACAATTCATATGCACGAGATATTCTCTCCACCCTCCCCACCACCCCAGCTAAGAGTATTACAGGTTCTCTCAATCACCGGAAATTCCAGACAGTCAACAAGCATTTAAGTGTCCCAAATGTGCTGGGCACTATGCTAGTAGATACCGAGATATTCAGAGCAAGTAATGAGGATGAGGAGGTTGCTAGATATAGGGTGAGGTCAGAAAAGATTGCACCATCTGAGCTGGACTTTAAAGGGAGCTACAGACTCTAAGAGGTGGTGATGCTGAGGCTGAGTATTCTAGCCAGAGAGGACAGTCCAAGGAAAAGCAAAAAGCAGAGAGAAGGGATTTTGGGGGGAAGTAATGTGTAATAAGCCTGAAATGGTACGCTGGAGCTAGACTGTAAAAGGCATAATGCCACACCAAGAAGTCTGAAATTTTATCCTGGAGCAGGGTTTAACCAGGTGTCTGGAACTTTTTAAAAAAAATATTTTGATGAATATATTTCAATGTAATTGGTTTCCTTTTGGAGCCCATGTATTTTACCTTATTTAAAAACATCTAAAATTACATGTTTAAAAATACTTGGAGATGTTCATAGACTTCACCAGACTGGCAAAGGGGCTGGGGAAAATAAGTTCCCCTGTTTAGGGACATGTTGAGTTTGAGATGCCTATGACATATTCAGGTAAAGATGGATAGCAGGCAGTCTGTGAAAGAACCATCCAGTCAGTCAAAAAGTATCAATTCACCTTTACAAGGTACAATTCAACCTTTATCAAATACAAGAAAAAACTAGGAGAAACATAAAATTCATTTGGGAACTGGTCTTTTAAATCTGACTGACCTCTCCACTATTTTGGCACAACATATTTGTAAACATATCTGCATACTAAGAAACAAACAATAGTGTACAAGTATTTCTGGTTACAAGGACTAACTTTTAAACATTTATATAGTGCTTACAAAGCATTTTTCATCACACATTCTAGGGTACTTTAGTTGAAAAATGATTCAAAGCCACATTTCAACGTATTTGAGTTTCTAACCAAAATGCCAAAACATTTTTCTCTCACAAAATATTCTTAGAAGTTAGAGATATGCAAAAATAATGCCAAACATCTATAAAAAGTACTTTAAATTACATCATTTTAATCAAAACAAATTCTATATCTCATTTGTTTCTTAAACTTTTTTTAAATCTGTATTTGTAATTTCATACATATGGCAAACTCTTAGTATGAAAGCTCTTTTCAATAATATAGATCAGCAATTCATTTATAACTTGCGGTATGAGAGAGCTTCCCTAGGGTACAGAGAGATTTAAACGACTTGCCCATGGTCACAAAGGAAGAGTCTTTTCAAGATAAGTCAGTCTATCCACTATTCCCAGCTGGTTTTCTCCTATGTACAGGGTGCCCCGAAAGTCAGTACAAAAATCTTAAGACTTTTCAGAACAATCTAAATACTTCAAAATCAAAATAAGAACACAAATATTAAATAATTAACATCTAAACTCACTTGATAAAGTGTTTTTTAACCTTGAAAAAGTTTAGCTATCTGTATTTTGGGATTTTTCTGTAAAAGTTGAAACCCATGAACTAAAATAATTCAATTTTAGCAACTATGAATACTATCCAACTAAGAAATAAAGCTTTTATTCACCACTATAATGACTTTAATTTGTTACAACAGTTTTTGCAAAACATATTCCAGTTAGCTTGTTTTAAAGCAGTTCATCTTAGTGGATTTTTTTTTAATTGAAAGCTGCTAGCTTTGAAAAAACTGAAACATAGGCATGACTTCAATAAGACCAAAAATAGTATTCTTTCAAAGAAAGCACATTTAATGGTAAAATATTCCCAAGCACACACAAAACTATTTTCCAATGACACGCAAAGATTTAAAAAATTAAAACTTGGTGGAAGGCATTTCAAAGATGATATGGTTATTAACTGAATTCTCAACTAACAAAAGGTCCTCTAAAAGAACATTTAAAATTTAAGGCACAAGTTTGAATTCTAGGTCAGAAACATTTCACAGCAAAATCGATCATTTATTCCGCACTCCAATGTTGAGTCAGGGAAATGAAAGGGAAAAAAATATGACCTTCCAGGGTCAAATCAAGTTTATGGGTATGCCCCTAGAGTTGATTAGGGATTCAACTTAATCTTTTTATCTACAGCACAAGGCAGAGCAGTATAAAGAACATGGGAAAGGAATGGAGAAACTGAGTTCAGAGTGGTCCCAGTCAGCTTGTGGTCATTTACTAGGCATTTAATGATAGTCAATCTGTCACTTAGCTTCTCAGAGCCTCGGTTGCCTCATTTGCAAAATGAGGATAACTTTTGTTCCCCACAACCTCAGAGTGTGGTTGTGAATCAAGTACTATATAAACTGCAAAATGCCACATAAATGTCAACTATTATTGTAAACAACTGGAAAGAGCATTGGCTTTAGAGTCAAAGGACAAGTCTGAATTCCAACTAGAAAACTTACTATCTGTGAGACGTTGGGCAAGTCACTTAACCTCCCTAAGCTCCAGTTTCCTCACCTGTAAAATGAGGAAATGGTCTTTTAAGCCCTTTCCAGTTCTAGATCTATGACCCTATAACTGGATAATAAAATATATAATAAAATAAAAATAGATAACAGTATAATAATATAGTTATATATCTGTAGTTATATATGTCTATAGTTATATATATCTATATGTATATAATTATATATATCTATATATAGATAATAAAAATTATCTATTTTTACTAAAGCAAGAAAACTTATCAACATATTTTTTGCAAGACATTTTCTACAACAAACATTTATCAAACAACTACCACGTTGCGATGCACTGTACTAGGAATCAGGATGAAAGATTTTTCTCAAACTACTTTATCTCCCAAGCATTCCAGTTAATGGTTAGTCATACTCAAAAAACAGATTAGATTTATCTTCTTAAATTTATCTTTGCAAAGCACTCAAAATAGCCTAAAGTTTGTTGAATTTAAACATTAACTATTGTTTACTGAGAATTGACATTCAAAAACCTAACCATTTCAGTTTCTGCAAGACCCACTGAAAAATAAATTTGGCGCAAATTAACATCCACCTTAATTACGTAGACAAAAAGTAAATGCCATGATCAAAAAAGCAGCATTAAGTGTTCTCTCTATCCAATAGAAAGCATCATCTAGAAAGTTAAATAGCTTCTACCCTTTGCTCACTTTTAAATAAAGGAAAAAGGCAGACTTGGACATGACACTTTTACAAATACAAAATAAATTACTAAACAAATTAAAGACTATTATGCGGAACGATTACTGTCAAGCAATTTTAAGTTATATGTAGTCTTCTTTACTTAATAAAATGTGAAAGCTCCAAAGGTCCCTTCTCTGGGGGCTTTTTCTCACCCCAAGACAAGAAAATTTCCAGATAAAAACTGAGCTATAGGAGACAACACCCAAAATATCATACCTAACCTAGAAACTTTAAGGCATTATCTGTCTCCTTTCTTGGATGTGTAATTGCACTTTTTGTCCCTCTCCCATGAACGTATCACATGATAATTTGTATCATAGTTATTTGTGTCCCTGTCTTACCTTTTCTACCAGATGTAAGCTCCTTGAAGGACAAAGAAGTGTCTTATTTGTCTTTGAATCCCCAGATGCCTTGTAAATTTGTAGTTGTTTAATAAATATTTGCTGAATTGCAATGATCCTAACTTCTTTCTTAATCTCACTTTTGGATTGTCTCCCTAATGCCAAAAACAAACAAACAAAAAAAAAGATAGAAAAACCTGTGGCAAATAGCCATTTCCACTTTGGTGCAATTTTCATACTAATGGTTTGAGGTATGCCAAACAATGCTTTTGATAATATTTACTTTACTCCAATAATTAAACTGCCTAATACATATGGGCACCATATGAGAAACATTCCAGGTAAACATGCATATTTTTAGGACTGAACGAGAACTGGAACCCAGGTCTTTGGATTCCAAATCCTTAAACTACACCACACTGCCTCCTAGAGTACAATGGATAAAAAGGAATTTTTATAAAAACATTCGGTTGAATTTGTATCAACCCGAGGACATATGTTTTTAATAATTAAGTGTAAAATCTCCAAGATTAAGAAGTATTTTATTTCAATATGGTATGAGAACACTTTCTTCTAATGAATAGCTGCGAATTTTTCTCTTATGTACCTTTAATAAAAAAAGGTCTGTTCTGCAATTTAAGAACATTAAAAATCGACTTGTACAGTGTTTTCACCTTCAAAAGAATTCTATTGTCTAAAATTCTTAAGTCTTAAAAGGAATGTTATCTGTAGTCTTGACAACTACCAAAGATCAGTGGATTTTCATCTGTGCTAACACTGGTTTTACAGTACAAAAAAATAAAGGTTCACAAATTTTAAAATTTTAATTTCATGTATGCCCTACCACTGAAAATAGGAAAGACCCTCATATTCTCAAGGTCAAAAGTGATATATATATCTATCTACATATATAGATAGATATATAATATGTGTGTGTATATATATGGATTTTCCTGCTTATGTAATTTTAGCTGTAAAGTTACACTGTAGTTAAAAGACTTCCTTTTTGATTACCTGCAGCAGAGTGCTGAAAGGAATCATCAAACTTAGTGAAGTGAGACTTGAGTACAGGAAAGAAAATCCTGGGGCTTCAAACAGTAATTTGGAGATTCAATAGGTGGCACACTTTGTACTAAGTTGATACCGATTCCGTCCGGTCCAGAGTAAAGAACACAGCAGGGAGATGTAAATTGATAGCTCACAAACCTCTGGTTAAGGTTCCCTAACACCTTAGGGTATATACTAGGCTGTTTCAGAAGCAGTCCGCTAATTCCTTTCATAGGTCAGCGAATGGCCTCTAGCTCTTTGGAGCTATATACCAAAATTAAAGTTAAGGTATGGCGGTGGTTGTTGTTTTACTTTTATTAAACAGTGATCAAGGAACCAAATTGGTGAGGCCCAAACAACTTAGGTGAGTCGCAGCCCCAAGATACCGTGGAAATCATATTTTAAATTGCTTATCCAATCCTAATCAGTCTACACTGAATTCCTACCTCTAAATACTAAATAATGAAAACCCGTCATCCCTCGGATAAGCACCTAAGCTCATATAAATGTTTTTAAAAAAATAAAACACCGGTGAAAGAAAATTATTCCCCTTTCTCTAACAGCCTGATAGTATTTACTCCTCAAATTTGGCCGGGTGCGATTTCTACGTCATCGAACCAAAAAAAAATGTGAAGAGCGGTGGAAGCGATTTCAGCAGTCAAAAAGCATTAGTGCACACGTGTTCCTCACCCCAAAGCCTACCTGAACCCCGCAGGCTCAACAGTCATCCGGAACAATGAAACTTTTCTGCGAGGCAGCTACCCTGCGGAGTCCGAGCCAGGCAAACCTCCGCCCCCGCCTCGCCTTTCCCCACCCCCGCCCGGCCGGGTGAGGTGCCCAAAGCCAGTCCGGCCGATTCCTTTGTGAGGAAGGCCGGGGTGCGGGAGGAGAAAGGGACCTGCCGCGACCCCCTCCTGCTCTTCCTCTCCCCCTGCAGTCTCCAGAGGGAGACTCAAGCCGGTCTAAACAACCCGAGGACGGGGAAGGCCCGCGGGCGGGAGCTCCGGGGCCATCCCCTCCACCCGGCCCCAAGGCTCGGCCGCGGGTCTGGAGATCGAAGCCACCGCCGCCCCCCGCGCCGTCCCCGTCACGCCCAGACCGGGATCCCCCAACCCCCAAGACCGCTTGACTCGGGCTTCTTCCAGTGTAAAGTCCAGGCCTCGGCCGAGCCGCCCCGGCTCCCCCGCCGGCGTGCGTGTCGGCGGGCCGGAGACGGAGGTTACAGGCCTGGAGAGGGGGCCTCACCTGCTGGACAGAGCTGGTCTCGGGCACCGCAAACTCCTCCTTCTCCTTCGGGGTCTTCACAGTGACTTTGATGATCTTGGGGTCGCCGGGGGGTGTCGCGGCACCATCTACTGCAGCTGGGCCCGACGGGCCGCTGCTCTCGCCGCTCTCTGCCATGGCGGCGGTGACTCAGGCGAGGAGCGAGGCCTCGCTGCGGCGGCCGCGGCTGCCGGGCCCGGAGGCTGAGGGGGGTGGGGAGAGGGGACGGACGACGACGAGGGGTGGAGGGGGGAGCAGTGGGAAGCCCCCCCTCCGCGGGATGAGGCGATGTACGGGCGCTGGCGCAGGCCCGGCCCTCGGCGGCGGCTGCTGCTGCTGCCGCGGCCACTGCTCGGTGCTCCGACCCCGCTTATACACTCGCTAGCTGCGCGACACCCGCCGCCGTCGCCGCCGCTTCCTCATCCCCCGCCCCCTCCCTCCCCTTCTTCCCCCCTCCCCTCTCCCCTCGGCGGCGCCGCGCGAGGGACGCTGGGAAACGAAGCCGGCGTCGCCGAGTCACTGTGGGCCGTCACAGACCTTTAGTTTCCGTCCTCTCACTGGCCTGTTTCCTTTTTCCCCCCTCCCCCAGGCTACTAGACACATAAACCCTCCACCACCGAAGCTGAGGATTTTCTAGTAACTTTCCCGGGCACGGAGTGGGATTTGGAGCTTGTTTTTGCGCGTGTCTATGGGCTTTTTTTCTTTAGATAAGCAATCGTAAAAAGCGAAAATGCTAGCCGCCGTAGCGTCGCACGGAGATGACATCACAAGCTGGGGAACTTACTAGAAAGGGGACTCGTCCAGGCGGCGGGGTGGACAATCACGCGCCTGCGCGAGTTTTTTCCCAGCGGTCGTCACCGACAGCGTCCCTAACCTCACACACCTCCGCTTTAAGTCTCCCCTTGTCCCTTCGTATCCATCTCTTTAATCCACCGAAAGGTGGGCTACCCGTCCCAACGCTTTTTCACCTATTCCCAATTGAAGAAGCGAACGGTGGTTTGTGTGTTCCTGTCTGCTTAGGACGTCACAAGAAGGACGCTGCTACGGGTGTCCGGGGCGGTGTGCAGACTCGCTTTAAAGTGCCTGACACCCCCTGCGCCGACGTCAAAGAAAGCAAAAAGGTTCCTAGTCTATCGTGAAAGACGATGCCATAAACGCCTGCGGTCCAATCCTACGCCCACCTCCCTGTCTTTCTCCACCGATAGGACTTTTCTTATCCCTCCACTCCGGTTGGTCCAGCAGATCGGACCACTTGTGTTGAAAGAGTGCCTTCTTCTCGCCCCAGTTCGCCAGCCTGAGTTTGCTGCATCTTTATTCTTGCTGCTTCTACCGGTCATGCTTGTCTCCGATATTGGTTTGAGATAGGAGCGGGAGCGGAATGACCTAGCTTTGGCCACCCACGTGGATCAATTTCAGGCCACTGCAGTTTTCATTCTCTGGTTCCGTGGCAAGAAGGTTGGGGCTGCTGCATTCAGCTTATCTGTATGGCTAAAGATAGGGTTAATGTCCAAATGATCATTTTCACGGCAGATTTCAGGATCGGTATTAAAATAGTTGAGTAAACTTATGATGGGATTTTTTTGTTACTGGAAAATCATAATTAGCCGTTTAATAGGTTGACAAAAAATTTTTTACTATTTGCAACCGGAAACAATTCCCTCAATTTTAGAAGTTGTCCATATGAAAATGCCATTCTAAAGACTTTCTGTAAACAAAATAGGAAAAAATACCCAAGCGTGCTGCATGTACTCACCTTTCCATCCGTGCTGAAAGCGATGGAGAGTTATTTTGCTTTGCCGTGAGAATGCTGCTAGAGTAATTCACCAAAAATGCTGCAGAGCTCCTTTGCCCTCTGCTAAGGCTAACCAATAGTGAAAGGAGAGGGCAGCAGCAATGTGTTTAGAAGATAAGAATTGCAATTTAATCTCATCGATTTTCAACTAAGTTTCTGCTTTCCAGTATTATGAGGATATCAATTGATCCATAATGTGTCTTTCTACTTGCAAGGCACTGAATCGTGTCTTATTCATCTTTATATCTCAGTTCCATTCAACTGAACACTATTCAATAAACATTAAGGTCCATAATGTGCATGTTGCTGTTCAAAGAGCTAGGAGTAAAAAGACAAAATTTAAACAGTCCATACCTTTAGTCTATATCCTTCCTTACATGGGGTACAAAATGTATACAGGTAAGTAATTGAAAGAGAATTTGAGAAGAAAGAAAGATCTCTGACAACTAGAGCCATGAGGAAAGGCTTTCTTTAGAAGATGGTACCTGAGCTGAAACTTAGGAGAAAGTAACAGACAGAGGTGTGGAAGGGGTGTGCATTCCAGGCATGTAGGACAGTCTGAAAGCACAGAGACAGAATTACTGGGAACATTTAGTAGGCTAGTTTGGCTGGAACTTTGTGCAAAGGAAAATATGAAATGCCTGGAAAGATAGTATAACCCTAGGCTGGTCCAGGCATGCCAAGTTCACATAACATGGAGATGACCTGAATGGCTCCCAGAGCATCTGGATTGCCTACCGTGGAGTACTTTGGGTCCCATACAACGTGGGGACCCACTTTTGGGTCTCCTTTGATTGGCTGCCTGCTTCTTTAAACTTGGTCAATTGAGCCATTTGACTCTTTGCTCTTTTCTGCTACCCTTTTGGCAACTCTTGTCTGCTGCTCACAGGCCATGAACTGACCTGGTGAGAGAAGGACTCTCTCACTTCTCCCCCTCTTTTATCCCTGCTCTGAGAAAGGGGGCGGGGAGAGAGGGAGGTGTTTCTATTCTGTATTGTCCCTGGTTTTGTGTGCCAAGGGGTAATCTCCATATCACCCACAAAGAGTTCAAGCCATGGTGACCTTGAAACCACTATTGCAACCAGATGGTGTGCAGTTCAAGATGCTATTAGAACATCCAGGTGGAGATGGACTCTACTTTCTATCTGCAACTGTACTTGATTTCAGTTTCATGGAAAGATACTTCCCCTTGTGTCTCACATGCACACTCCAGAGAGCACACGCACACACACACAGACACATACCCCTTCCAGCTTCCTTTTTTGTATATTGTCTTCCTCCATTGGACTGTAAGGTCTTTAAGGCCAGGCAATCGCCTTTCTTTTTCTCATTTGTATCCCCATAGATTAGCATAGTGCCTGGCACATAGTAGGCACTTAAGAAACATTTAGTGAATTGAATTGACTAAACCAACAAGTACAAGAAGTTCAATGAGAAAAAAATCTTTTCATCTATAATCTCTGTGTCTGATATCCAATGTTACAGGCAACTAATTGAAATATATAAGACCAAAAGCCATTTCCCAATTCATATATGATCAAAAGATAAGAACACACTTCTTAAAAGAGTAACTTAAGACTATTTACAACCATATGAAAGATTGCTCCAAATGTCTAATAAGACAAACACAAATTAAAACAACCTTGAGATTTCAGCTCATCAGCAAATTGTAAAATGTAAGGATGGGATGATTTATTGACCCAACCCCACCCTATTTAAACTGAATGACAAAGCCCAATCAATCAAGTTCAGTCATAGGCCTTAACCTAAGCCTGAAAAGGCCTCTAAACTGGAATGAGGTTGCACAAGAATTGTTATTTGGATAGGCGGAAGAATCTTGGCCACACCCTATAGATATTATCAAGCAAGTTGAGAAACACTAAGTTCTGAAGCTTAAAGCAAACATGACATTTGGTTAAAACCCATGGAAAAGAACCTCTTACAGAGAAAAGGGAAGAATGGAAAAAGTCTTGGCTCTAGTATTAGCTTGAGAATCCCCCCAGAATTTGTCCAGAGGAGGACCTTGTGAGCTGCAAAAGGGTCAGAGGATTTTGGACTTCTCATCTTCCCATAGGAGTCCTAGCTGTGTCTGCATTAGAAACCTAAGACAGATATTTGAGGATTCACCATGCTTAAGGGGAACTTCTTGAGTACCCCAGAAAAGGGGAGAAAGAACTTGTGGCAATCAAATACTGAGTTGCTCTTTGGTACATATGCTTTCTGAGACTGACCTCACTTTACTCTGGACTCTGTATTTGTGGGAGAGTGTGTCACATACTTTTGGGGAGATGCTTGTACAAACTATTTTTGGTGTATTTAGTAAATATTGCTTTTCTAAAAGCTACTTACAGCTGGTTAACTAAATAATTCTCAACTAGTAATCATGGGGGAAGCACACCAGTCAGGGGCTAGATATTAGAGAATAATTCTTGATTCCCCAGGTGCATAGACCCTTCAGCTAGAGTTGAAGACTTGCTTTGGGACTTGAGACTCATCCGTGAAAATGAGTGTTGGGATGATGTGCCAGTAAGGCAAAATGGGCTTAGTTTAACAGGTGCCCTTTAGGAGTTTGGCTTTTGTTTACCGTGAAAGTACTTTCACCTGTTAAATGCTAAGCCCCAGGCCCAAAGCCCTATCAGATGTGAAACCTGTGTGGGTGTAGATT
>CM053624.1:267972930-267983779 GCA_028646595.1 Phalanger gymnotis | reverse complement strand
CTGGAGGCTTGTGTTCACAATGCTGGAATGGGGAGGTTGGTTCGCTAATTTGTTGCTCTGAGCCCTGAATAAATTTTTTGATGCCTTCTGCTTAGAGAATTCTATATACCCAACGATTTCGAACCATTCAGATATATATATATACATATATATGCATATATATATATATATATATATGTGATCCTTTTTGAGATCATAAATTCGGCCTTCCTACTACAGATGAGGATCCATAGATGTAATAGTAATTAAGGTGAGACTTTTTGCTGTTCTTCTCTTAAGTGCCTTTAATGATTCTGGCCTTTGTTTGAATGGGGCAGATAAAGTGGGATCTTTTTGTCTTGGAGCATTTCTCGGCACTGAGACAATTGGGAGTCATTCAGAGCCCTCAGGGCTCTGAACAGGATATAATTGAGGAGAGTTTGGTGTTTGACTTTTGGGGGCACACTCATGGAAAAAGTGTTGAGACTCTGGGCAAGCTGCTAACTGCCCCCCCAGCTTTGCAACCCAGATATTGGTGTTTCTCTGGTAACTATGAATTGTGATTTGAATCAGACAAGGTCTGTCTGTCGATGTTTGTAATTTCTGTTTATATTTGCCTTGTTAACCCCTTAAAGTTACTTTCCTTAGTTAAGCAGATCAAAGAACCTGTGTTGGCAGCTCTCTGTGTGCTGGTTGTTGGTGGGTCTTACACCCCTACAGCAGCTGCTAGTAGATCGTTGCTACAATAGAGCATAGATGAAAAAAGATGGAAACAGTCAAAGGTGGAGCTATGGGAAGACAAGCACCCTAGTGTACTCTTTGGTGGAGCTGTGAATTTATCCAATCATTCATGGAAATGATTTGAAATTACGTAAAAGAAGATTACTTACAGGCAATGAATATGGTATTGTGGGTAGAATGCTAGACTTGGAATCAGGAAGACCTGAGTTTAAATCCCACCTCAAACCCTTACTAGTCATGTGACCATGGATAAATCATTTTACCTCTCTGGATCTCAATTCCTTCAGATGTAAAACAAGAAGGCTGAACTCTAAGGTCCTTTCCAGTTTTAAATTTTTGATGATAAAATCCTATTGCTCTGTAAGAAACAATGAATATACGAGGCATAGAAGACTTATTTGAATTAATATAAAATAAGTTGAACCAGGAAAACAATATACATAATGACTACAACATTGTAAATGGAAAGAAAACCAACAAAAATTAAAACTATACTGTATTTTTATAGTAAGTGTGGCACCAAAGAAGAGATGTAAGAATGCATCTTCCTCCCTTTTTTTTTTAACAGAGGTGAGCACAATGAGCAATTCATACACTATCACACTTAACTGATGTATTGATTATACTGCTAAGCTTTTTTTTTTTCTGTTCTCTTTATCAATACTGGAAAGGGTGGCCATGAAATGGTATCTTTCAGAGAGAGCTCAGTTTTTAATGAGTTCAGGAGAATGGAAAGAGGGTGAAAGAAAATATTCTAAGATGAAGGATGAGGGGCAATCACTTAATGATACAATTGGGATTGCAGAGTATATAATGGAAGAGGAGGGGAGGAGAGAGATAGATAGAGACTAGAGTTGGGAGAGAGCTAAGTCTAGATGAGGATGAGGATGAAAGAGGAGAATGGTTGCAGGGGAAGGGTCAGCAGATAGTTACTCAGATTCACTGGGTGGTGGCATTTTGCTATTCATAGGGCAAGTTTCCCTATATATAGTACTAATTGATTGGAGCTCCCACCCTCTACACTCCCTTTATAACAGGGGTGGTATCGGCTTATTTTCTAGCTAAACACCAATGAGCAGGGAATTGAGGCAGGGGACGACAAGATCAATCAACCAGACATTATAAATAACTGGTAATCAAGTTCTCAGGGAACTAATCATTCATATTTAGCTTTATTCCAAGATGGTAGAAGATAATACATATGCAGAAGATACCCTGAACATAGACCCATATGTGCACTATGTATCCTTTGGACCTGTCATCTTGGTGTCTTGGTATCTGAGTATTTAATGGTTTCAGAAGGTGTTTTTCTCAGGCATTTCAGTGAAGGAAGAGTAAATACTATTTCCACACGTGGCAGTAGGGCAGTAGGTTTCAGGGTATGGAGGCTTTCAAATTTAGTCTCCGATCAGGGTTGGCCTTACCCTCTTGGGTCCAGAGATGGTGAAGGAAGGAGAAGGTTTTGGGAGCGGAGGAGAGGGGGTATCCTTGTTGTCAGCAGCAGGCCTTGCCTAGCCTGGTCCTTGGTAGGGGAAAAAAGCAACAACCGTGTTTTAGACTGTACTGGGAGTCAGGACACAGTAGGTTCTTCTACCACATGTTGCAATCTGCTACCATCTACTTGGCCCTCATCCTCTCCTGGGGATTGTCTAGTCCAGTCTCCTCATGTGAAGACATCTAGGTGTTGCAGTGGACAGAGTCCTGGGCTTGGGATCAAGAAGATACCTTCATGAGTTCAAATCTGGCCTTAGATACTACCTTTGTGACCTTGGGCCTGTCACTTGACCCTGTTTACCTCAGTTACCTCATCTGTAAAATGAGCTGGAGAAGGAAATGGCAAGCTACTCCAGTATCTTTGCAAGAAAACCCCAAATGGTGTCACAAAGAATCAGACTCAACTGAAATGACTAAACAGCAATCATGAGAAAGCTGAGTGGAAAAATTCCATGGTAACACAGGCTTAGGCTAAGGTGATGGTATGTTGAAAATTGGTTTGGTTATACTGAACAAGAAAAGTATAACTTCTATTTATGACAATAGGTTCTGAGTTAAGACCCTTAAATTCAGTCCCTGAGAGGGAGCTTTCCCAGGCTCGCTCATATGTTCAATTTGTGTGTCAATTTGCCTTTAGTACGTCTGACAAAAAAAAATTTTAATATAATTTGCAAAGAATACAACCAATTCCAAAATAAAGACAGATGCTCCATATTTAACCCCAAGCATAGAGTACATATTTCTATTCCTAAGCTATCCATGCCTAGCAAAGGCAGCTGGTTACTATGTCCTGAAGACATGATCACTATAGCAATATCATAAAAGTACTGCAGAGCCCCTTTGGAGTATAAGAGTAAGTAATAGGGAGGCATGAAAGAATTGGAAAGCACAAAGTGTGATTTGCTCTCATTTTGATTTAAGCTGTTTCTGCCTCCTCAGAGGTAGCCCTGTGAGGAAATCAATAGATTGATATTTATTGAATGCCCTTCTACATTTAAGGCACTAGATCATGTTTATTGATCTTGCTGTGTCTCTTAGCACCAGGCATAGTGCTTTGCACATACTAGGTACTCAATAAATGTTTGTTGAATTGAATTGTAATAAAGCTGGAAAGCTACAGGAAGAAGGTTGGAATTTCTGCAAATCTAGATCGACAAATCTTCAACATTAATATGGAAAATATTTTGGCTAAATCATCTTATAGCATCCCTCATTCTAACTGAGCATTCCTCACTAACCATAGATAATATCAATAATCTAGTCTCTGAATCAAACAAAAGGCACAGACTAGGGACTGATCCCTTCTCGATAGTCTACCACTTGTCTAACTGACTTTAAATCAAAACAAAATATAGAATCAATATGGTGATGGTGGCAGCCATGTTTATTACCATTGTTGTATTTCTAGAGTTTCTAACCTATCGTAGAAGCACAAAGCTGAGGGAACCTTAAAAATTCTTTATTCCTACTCTGCAGGTATGGAAATTAAAGTCCAAGGATGTTAAATTATTTGCCCAAAGTCATACATATTAGTCACAAAACTAGACTAGAACCTAGGTCTTCTAAATATTTGAATGCCAGTCCAAAGTTTTTTCTACAATACTACTTCCTTTTACTAAGCATTTTGGATGGAGTAGAAATTCTATACCATTGCCAATTCAACATAGAGTGGCAACAAAGGCAGTAACAATTCAGAGTTAATCTCAGTACTCTTTTTTCTTACAGTTGTTTTCCCTATCATTCTCTTTAAAAACACATTATGTTTAATTTTCGTCTATTTATCTCTTTCTGATTTTTAATAAAAAAAATTTTCAGTAGCCTAGCTTCCAAGGGTTTTGTGAGATTAGAGATATGCCTAAAGGGTCTTAAAGAAAAATATGCTATTGCATATACATATCCAAAACAGGGCCATTTTAATTCAGTTCAGCAAGCATTTATTATTCATTTACCATGCTACATGCAAGACACTTTGTGCACTGACAAGAAGCTGTACTATCTCTTCAAAGGCCATCTACTTCATTGTTCTACCATTCATCTTTCCAAAGGACAATTCCCTTAATAATCACCTACAAATGAGGGTCTATACTGTATTGATACATGGATTTTGTTACTACACAAATTATACATATTTGGGGATTTTATAGAAATAAATATAACCATATCCAATTTCATGAAACCCAATATGGAAAAATCCAGCCTACCAAGACAAATTAATCAAGAAATGAACAAATCACAAAAGAATTAAATCAGTCAACAAGTATTTATTGAGCAAGGCTAATTTATTTTAGGGGGATATAGTAAAGTACAGAATATAGTCTTTTCCTTACATGATCTGATGCTGTGAGGGGAGCAGAACCAGGAGAACATTATTCACGATTACAGTCACATGGTATCTGTGGTGACTAACTTTGAGAGACTTGGCTCTTCTCAGCAATGCAAAGTTCAAAAACAGCTCCAAAAGACTCATGATGGGAAAAGCTATGCACATCCAGAGAAAGAATTATGGAGTCTGAATGCAGATGGAAGCAAATTATTTGCTCTCTTTTTTTTCTTTTTTGGTTTTGTTTCTTCTTTCTCATGGTTCTTTCCATTGGTTATAATTCTTTACAACTGGACTATTACAAAAATAAGTTTAATGTAAAGGTATACGTAGAACCTATATCAGATTACATGCTTTCTTGCAGGGAAGGTGGAGGAGGGGGAGAAGGAAAAATTTGGAACTCAAAAACTTGTAGAACTGAGTGTTGTAAGCTAAAAATAAAAAAATAAATTTAAAAAAATTGTACTTTAAAAAAAAGGATATAGTCTTTTCCCTTGAACCTTACCATCCATCTAGGCTGCATACATAGGCCATTATAATATATGGTAACATATTGACATGTTGCTAAGTGTCATGACATGAACAAATATTTTTCACTTTATTTATGTCACCTGCCTCCTCAAAAATTTCCAGCTGCTTCCCACTTAGGGGGGTTGTCCTTTTTTAGCTGTTCTTGATATCTCTTAAAATATACTAGTAATTATTTATACAATAAATTGTTTTAAAGTTACCTTGAGGATAGGTAATTACATAATTGGCATTTCCTTTAGTAGATGTAGATACTTATATGTATTAGAATCACTTTTGCCAATCCTTTCCCTTAAGATATTTTTTTATTTTAAGATTTCATTATTCCATTCATTTCTTGAACATCCCTTAGTTAGTGTTTTGGTCAAGCCACCTTTAACTGAGACCATAAAGATGTTTGCATCTGGAATCTTTAATTAAAAAAAAAAATTAGGAAATGAATTCTATTTTCATCCTTAGGTTTTTTTGGTACAAATAATTACACATCACATAAATGAATAATACATCCCTAATATATTTATTCCAAGCCTATACACTATAACCAGATTAGAAATAGGATAAGGCAAACTATTCCCACTTCAGGACTTTTAGGAGCACTACTGCTCTTATTTTGGACACAGAGTTTTTCCATCTGCACTGCAGCTGACTCTCCCACTTCTGTTGTCTTCCCTTATTAGAGTGTGAGCTCCCTGTGAACCAGGGCTCTTTTCTCTCTGTATCCTAGCCTTTAGCATGGTGCTTAGCACATAGGAAGCACATAACACTCTCTTCATTCATTCATTCATACATATACAAATGTTTAAGGTGTTTCATGAAAAGAAAAGCACTGGTCTGACCATTTCACTGACCTATTTGATAAACTCCAGTGACTCCCTATTTAACTCCAGGATCAATTATAAAATCTTCTGTTTGGGATTCAAAGCCCTTCATCACCTGCCACCCCACCCCACCCCCATCTTCCTAGTCTTCTTACATCTTACTCTTTTCCCAGTACCTTGAGATCTAGTGTGTGGGATGAAAGACCCTCACCAATTAAAACTTAATAAGGAGCCATCTCAGGGTGGGAACAGAAATAAATTTTATTCAATTCTCAAGAATTGGGTGTCCTCTGCTAGCACAGAGCAGAATCAGCAAAGGAGGCACTTGACAAGGGGCAAAGCACCAATAATTATACCTAACACAAAAGAATTCCTGCCCACCTCTGACCCTTCTCACCATTGGCTAGGAGGTGGGCTTACAATCTGAACACGAAAGCTAGACAAAGAACCAGGAAATCGAGGCACAGAAACTCCAACTCCCATTCCCTTAGTTAATAATTACAACTGAGGTGACATCTATAAATCTAAAGAAGGAGAATAGGATAAGGGGAGGGGGAGACCCTCTCCATTTTCTTACAGTACTTTTACAGTAAAGGAAAGGAGGTCACAGTGACCCTATTCTTACTGAGCAAATCTTTAAACCAGAACCAGAAGAAAGAACAAAAAGTTTCAGGATAAACTTACCCAGAGGCTGAGCCATCAGACTCTCACGGCTTCAGAATTTTTTTTCACTTCCCTATTTCTCTGTTTCTTAGTGTGTGTGTATATATATGTATGTGTATATATATATGTGTATATGTATGTATATATACACATATACATATCTTCTCTATGAAGTCTTCACATTTTATTTACTTCACACACTAGTGACAAGGACCTTT
Source organism: Phalanger gymnotis (assembly GCA_028646595.1). Classification (NCBI taxonomy): domain Eukaryota; kingdom Metazoa; phylum Chordata; class Mammalia; order Diprotodontia; family Phalangeridae; genus Phalanger; species Phalanger gymnotis. The sequence continues at coordinate 267,977,018 of CM053624.1, read as the reverse complement.
TTGCTGTTTGCCATTTTGTTTTAGGATTGTTTTAGTATCCTGGTAGAATTGCTGAAATTTACATTAAATGGAGCTTTTTTATTTAACGCTACCTGGAGTTAGGTTTCTCGACTTTTCCCTCTTAAAATTCTACTAAATCCTTGATTTAATCTATAATTTAGTCTAATCTAGGATAAGAAATGATGTTATTTCTAACAATTGTCCTTTAGGGTTGGCAATACATTATTGTGTGACTTGGAACTGAGTGTACCATTTAACAAAAAAGCGGTGTGAAGTCCTTCCCTATATAGTAGAAGTGGACTGGCCTGTCCTTAGAGTATTCATAGCTATGCCCTGCCTAGTTCCAATCCAGGCTACCACGTAGAAGCTTATAATGAACCCACTTCTTGCCCATGATGAATCAGGCATTTTTTACTGTGTGATGACTGAACAATTTCCCATTTGATAGCTAAACCAGAATTCAATGTGCATACAAAAAGGGGTAACATACCCCTCTCTCCTGCTTGCCCTCTTTTTACTTTAAATTGAAAGGGAAGAGATGCTTTGAGCTGCCTCCCAAAGAACCAAGTGAAGTGGGGGAGGGGAGGAAGAAGGAAAAAGAAGTCATCCTCTTACCTACCTGACCTTCATAACTGTGAGCACATAGCTATCTCTGTCTCTTTGTGTTTGTGTCTTCTTATCTTAGGCAAGTATGTATTCTGGGATGGAAGTGTCCAAGTAAACTTGTGAGTTCAGGAGATCTAGATGCTTTATCATTAACTGGAACTAAGTATTAGCAAAAGCTGTGTTTATCAAATGGCAGTAGCTGAAAACAGGAGAAGCATATACAGTGGAGTGGAGAGTCACACTAAGAACAAATAGATGCAGAGCAACAGTCACTTGAGGAGAGGAAGCTTCATGGAGTATGACCTTTGTGGTAGAGAAAAGTATTGGCCATGGACTATAGAAAGACACCGACCCTTGGAGCCCAACAGAGTTACATCGTCCAATGCCCACTCTCCCAACCCTTTCATCCATGTCTGAATAGTCTTATCACACACCAAACCAAAGTTTAAGAAGCCACTAGCAAGTGAAAGTCAATCAGAGAAAACAATAACAGCTGACTTTTCTATAGTTCTTTATGGTATAGAAAGGGCCTTAATTTTATTATTTTACTTTCACAACATCCTATGAAATAGTGAAAGTATTACTGTCCTCATTCTATAAAAACAAGAAATTTTCAGGTCATATGATCAATAAGATGCAGACTAGACATTTCCTCTAAACCTCAGAAACTCTCCAAAACAGGAATTACATGCAAGAGATAAAGCAATTTCATCGTCTCTATGACCTAGGACAACAAAAACCCTAATAAGGTAACAATTCAATGAATGAACAGCAAAGAAGGGTAATCCCTAATTCCTAACATGCTCATTCAATACCCTCTCCCCTACTGCCCACCAGGTTCCAGCAAGGCTTCATAATCTGCCCACACACTTGCAACAAAACTCAACCCTGCTCTCAGTGCCAAGAAAAACCAAACCAAAAGACAGGAGCTTGTCCTGGAGTGCAAAGGAGCTTAGCTAGAGAACTGTGGCTTTATGGTACTCCACTAAGCCTGAAAGGGAAAAAACCAGTTCTATCCCCCAGAAATCAGTAAAGCAGAGAGTGAGGCTAATGAAACTTGAATTGCCTAGTATGGGAGGAGGTTGACATAGATTTGAGGTCTAGCCCCCAGGGAAACCACCATTGAAGGAAAAGAGTCAAAAAGTGAGCAACAGGGGAATATAAGGAAAAAAGAAAACTTATAAAAACTCTCAGGAGGAAGAAAACTCAGTTGAAGACTTTAACATAAGCAGAAACTTAAAATAAACAAAAACTTGGTGAAAAAAACCTGGAACGAGAACAAAGGATTCAAAAATAGAAAATAGCATATAGTTGGATTGGTCAGGGCAGTGAAAGGAGGAAGGTATGGTAAGGTTAGAGGAGATACCACTGAGAGGACAGGGTTAGAAGAATGTGAAGTCATAGTGAAAGAGTAAAAGTATGTATGAAAGAGTATAGGAGAAGAAGAGAAGAGAGACCAGGACAGAATCCTGTGGGATACCCATCATTAGAAGGTATGAGCTGGATTTTCCCTTAAAATGATAAGAAGCAATTACCTAAAAGCATCAGCAAGTATTATCTATAATAGGAATAAGCTAGGCGCCTTTCCAAGAAGATTAAGAAGGAAACAAGGTTGCTCATTATTGCAACTATTATCAATATTGTATTAGAAATGCTAGCTATAGCAGTAAGAGAAGAAAATTAAAATGAAGGAATCAGAATGTGCAATGAGGTAATGAACCTATCTCTTTTTGCAGACAATATAATGATATATTTGGAAAATCCTAGGGAGTCATCTAAAAAGCTAGTTGAAACAATTAATTATTCTAGCAAAGTAGCAGGATATAATATAAACCCACATAAATATCATCATTTCTATATTTCACCAACAAAGGCCCAAAAGAAGAGAAAGCAAGAGATAGTTCATATAAAATAACTGTAGACAATATGAAACACATATATTTGCCAACAAATATATTTGCCAAGACAAACCCAAGAACCATATGAACATAATTATAAATATTTTTATACAAATAAAGTCAGATTTAAATAATTGGAGAAATATCAATTTTTCATGGGTGGGCCAAGCCAACATAATAAAAATGACAATTCTACCTAAATTAATTTACTTATTCAATGCCATCCCAATTAAATTACCAAAAAATTATTTTGTCGAGCTAAAAAAAAAATAACAAAATTTGTTTGGATGAAAAAAGCGTCAAGAATAACAAAGGAATTAATGAAAAAATATAAAAGAAAGAGGTCTAGCAGCACCAGATCTTAACTGTATTATAAAGCAGTAATTATCAAAATTGTCTGGTATTGACTAAGAAATAGAACGGTGGATCATTGTGGCTATTGCGAATGCTACAGCTTTTTGGAATCACAGGTGAGAGTTGAGCAATAGTGGACACCAAAGGTGGAGGAGCTGCCCTGAAAAAGACTTGACAAGTCCTCACACCAGAGATGATAATCCTACCTGAACACCTTGTACACCCCTAGTTCTGCCTGCGTATTTGGGGAAAATATCCAGAAAGAAGGACAATGTAGCTGATACTGTATATGAGCTGTCTGAAACTTTCAAGCCTTCTGAGATCCCCATAAAACTGCCAGATGATCTAAGACTCATTTATTTGGTAGAACCATTTACTTATGGCCAAGATATAACCATCTCCTCCAAATGCAACAACCATTTCACTTGTTGTAACATTTATAAACTAGGTTTTCCTTGCTTTGATTTTTTTCTCCCACTAATGTCATGAAATCAGTTGCATATAAAGGACGTCCTTGTGACCTTGAAAGCTCATGTTAGTTGAAAGGTGTCTATAAAGCAGTTCTGTGGCTATGGAATTCCCAGGAAAAAGCATTTGTCAGAGACTCCCAGGTACTTGAGATTTAGTTAAGTTCCTGAATTTTAGGCAAGGCTGCAAATAAACAGTAAAAAGCAGTATTCTTACAAGTTGATCAAAATGCAGGTAGGAAATATTCAAAATTTTGAAAAATTTCCCTTTTTCTATGTGGGGGTTTTGATTTTTATGGTATTAAATTGTCTAGGTCCTTTTCTCCTCTTTGGCATCCAAAGCTATGAGAGTCTTTAGCCACATGAAAAAAAAATTACTTTGGCACGAAGGCTTACAAATATAAAAAGTAGAGCATTCCTATCAATCTATACTTAAATTCAAAGAAAATCTTCAATTGTTAAAAAAAAATCCAAGTCTAGGAATTTATACATAAATTGATCTGCATTATGAGGCAAAGGCCCAGGTGATCATTAATTTCTCTCAGCATCTCCTTACAACATCTCAACAGGCTTCCTTCAAGAGCTGCATTCTAGAAGTTTTCTTTTGAAGCAGTTAATATAGTAATAACAACGGCTAACATTTATAACACACTTTTTTTTTCTTTTTAATTTTATTTTTAATTTATTTTTGACATGTTTGGTTTTCAGCCTTGATTTTCACAGGCGTTTGAATTACAAATTTTCTCCCCATTTCCTCCCCCCC
>CM053624.1:267936888-267972430 GCA_028646595.1 Phalanger gymnotis | reverse complement strand
AATTTGGAACTCAAAGTTTTAAAAAATAGATGTTCAAAAACAAAAACAAATTTTTTGCAAGCAACAAGAAAATAAGATACATAGGCAATGGGGCGTAGAAATTTATCTTGCCCTACAAGAAAGGAAGGGAAAAGGGGATGGGAGGGTAGTGGGGTGACAGATAGGGGGGCAGACTGGGGAACGGGACAACCAGAATATACGCCATGTTGGAGTGGGGGGGGAGGGTAGAAATGGGGAGAAAATTTCTAATTCAAATTCGTGTGAAAATCAATGCTGAAAACTAAATACATTAAATAAAATTTACTTAAAAAAAGATTCTGTATCTCCTTTTCTAATTGGTTGACTTTCTTTTCATAATCTGCTTGTTTTTCTTGAATTATTCTTTTTTTTTTTTTAGTTTTTCCTCCATCTCTGTCATTTGATTTTTAAAGTCTTTTTTAAGATCTTCTATGAATTCTTTTTGGGCTTTTTGGGCAGGTGACCATTTCAGGTTTCTTTACTTCAATATCTTCCTCTGAAGATGAACCCCAGTCTTCTCTATTACCATAATAGCTTTCTATGATTGGATTTTTTCTCCTTTGCCTGTGCATTTTTAGTGGCAATGGCTTAATTTTTGTAATTACCTCTAGCCCTGGGGCATGGGGGATGGTGCCTCTTGCCTCAGATCTTCAGTTCTGCCCTCTAGCCTGGAACCAAAGCCAAACCTACAGCCACCTGTAAGTACCCACAGTCAGGGACTTTCTGCCCCACTGCTTCTGCTCTTACCTGGCATGTGCTGGTTCCTTCTATTATTATTCCCATATTATAAATGAGGATACTGAGGCAGGTAGGTGTGGATTGGCTCAAGGTCATCCACCAGGAAATATCTTTGAGAACAGATATGAACTCAGGTCTATCCTGGTTCCAGACCTAGCACTCTATCCACCTTACCACCTAGCTGCCTCTTAAATGAATCATCTATATGCCTTTGAGTCATGAAGACCTGAGTTCAAATCTGGCTTCAGATGCTTCCTAGCTATATGACTCTGGGCAAGTCCCTTAACTCTGTTTTCCTCAGTTTCCTCATCTGCAAAATGATCTGGAGAAGGAAATGGCATACCACTCCAGCATCTTTGCCAAGAAAACCCCAAATGGGGTTATGAAGAGTCTGACATGACTGAACAACATATATCTACATTAAATCCGTTCTTACTTTGCATCACAATTTCTTTTGGCTGTCTTTGCAAACTATTTGAAGTTTGCAGGCCTCTTGTATGGCAGCGGTTTCTCTGGGGATAATAACATACTTGAAGCAGATTCCAAACAAAATAGTTTTGTATCTGTTTTATCGGTTTAAAGGATCCGTGAAGATTGTATTTGCAGGAATGTAATCTTCTGAGATTAAAATTGAGCTAGACTCAGACTAGGAAAATATTTCCTCACAAGGTACCTATGATCCCAGCAAAGTTAGGTTATACTATTTCTGCAATAAATGCAAGACTTGCCCTCAGGCCTGTGTTATCTGTCACTAATTATACCAGTACCTAACCTAGTTCACTGAGAAGCCAAGGGAGAGCAAGTGTGAGAACACATAAGAAGGTAGTAAGAGTTGAGAAGAAAATCTTTAATGGCTTAACAATTGTAATCTTATGTGCAATACTCTTGTATGCAAGTTTTCCAAGAGAATGAGTATCATCAGTTCCAGTTTGAATCATTCTGATTATTATTTCAGTTGATAATCATTCAGTTAAAACGCATTTTGCATTTTTCCCCCAAAGCAGAATCTATACTGCCTAAAAAAAAAAAAATATGACAAACAAGGTATCTCATTGTGGCAACATCTGTGCTGCCCTTGCTCCAGTTTCCTAATCTTATCAATCAATCAATAATCAAAACCTACTATGTTCCAGGCATTGTGCTAGACTCTGGAGGAACAAAGATGAAAATGAAATAGTCCTTTCTTTCAAGTAGCTTACATTCTATCAGGAGACATAACATGTAGTTATGTAAGTACAATGTGAATTTGCTTTAGCCCTAATGGGGGTGCTTGGGTGCTTGTGCTTGGACCCTAATTCTAACATGACATTTCTCCTTAGCCTCTGCTTGGGTTCCTGTGCCTGGACCCCAATACCAAAACCACATCCAGTTCTAAAATCACATCTCTCCCATCTCAAAATACTGTCTCAGGCAATTCTTCTCCAGGTCAAGGGCAGCATGCCCTAGCAAAATACTTATCTCTCCTCCTGACAGAGTAGCCAGCTGCACCTACCTATAGAATTTATTGGTCCAATTCCCTCTGTACGTGCTAAATTGGATGTGCACTGGGCCATAACAATGTTTACTACTTACTGACCTTACTGATATGTATCCTAGACATAGTCAAATATATACTCCCTTACATTCATCTTGTCTAACAAGACATTGATGGGAGCAACCTAGATATTTCCAGTCAGCTATGACCATTAGTTGACTTAGTGACATTTCAGACCTAAAACCACACCTCCATGTAGCCCCACCCTTGAGCTATTTCCCAGTGAACTCTGGGTAAAACACCTTTGAAGTAGATACTAATTGTGCATGTTCCTTTAAGAACTAACCACTCCTTAACCACTCCCTAATCCCACCCCAAAACAACTAATTAACACACTTGGCACGTGTTTCACCCCATAATGTCCTTTAAGATATATTTGTATCTCCTTTTAGATTGCAGGTTCCCTAAGAACTCTTGCCCACTGGAAAGGGTAATAAATATTTGCCACCTTGACTTGAAGAATGCTTGAGTCTGTGAATTCATTCCCAACAGCCCCAACCCTCTCTAGTACTCAGGTCCTTGAGGGGTACTCCCCCTCAACTACCCTGTCTGGGAACTCCAGTCTTGGGGCTCCTGGACTTTGTCCCTCAACCCTCAACAGCCCCACTGTCTGAGAAGTATGTCTGTTATATCCTTCTCCTTCTCTTCAGACCCCCAATGTTTTCTGGTACCCTAAGGGAGTTTGGAGTAGTCATTAGCTTGAGATACCATTGATTGTCTTCTGCCCATTTTAGGGGTCCAATGATTAGCACCCCAGTCCCTTTTAACAACTATCAGATTAACTTTTACAAAGGAATATTTGCTTCAAAAATATAGCAAGAACAAACATTCAAACATTTCACCTTCCCAAGGGGAATGAGGGAGAGAAGCAAATAATTCCCCCTCATTCTATCTCTGTATTTGAGGACAGGGATATTAGGTTCATTGCTTAGCTCTGTTCCTACATAGCATTAGTCCTAGCAAGTTCAAATCCAAAGCTTTTTTGAGCTAGTGTTCTGGGACCCTAGTTTCTCAGGACTTCCCTTCTAGGCTGCCTGCAACATCAGCCTGGGATCCAGGGCTCAAGATCCCTATATCACAGGAACTTAAGGTCAGGACTCTCCTCCTTATACCTAGAACAAGAGCAAAGAAACAAGTGCAAAACCCCAAGCCTATTTCTTAGGGCCAAATGGCCTAAGGGAAAGGTAGAGTAGGGGTAGGGCCTCTTCCCTTTTTGAATGAGGTCAGCTATTATGAGTAAAGGAATCCTTCACTCCCTAGGCAGAAATACATGACCAAGAGAGACTGCTTAGGTAGGTGTTGTTGCTGTTTTTTCTTCCAGTCATGTTTTGAAAACCATGCTGGCTACATGGCCAAAGGGAAAAAATTCTGCTTCCAACCACATGGTAATCCAATGCAGAATGTCCATGCAAACACCAGTTCTCTTCTTCCCAGGAGCAGGTATCAAGCATCTCCACATGAGCAATGTCATTTTTAGGTGGTCTAGACAGGTACCAAAACCTGTTACTTAAATATGTTATGGAATAAATACAAAGTCAATACAAGGCAGTTTAGGTAAGAATAATATCAGGCATCAGGAAAGCCTTCAGGGTGGTCCTTGATCTGGGTCTTGAAGGAACAGAGAGACTCTGAGGTGAAGTGAGGAGGGAATACATTTCCACAATGGGATCCTGCCAGGGGAAAGGCACAAAAATGGGAAATGGAGTATATTATGTGAAGAGTCACAAGAAGGCCAAATTGACCCAGATGGTAGGTATGAGAAGAAAAACAAAGTATAATGAGGCTGGGAAAGAATCTTTTACAAGTCCCTTGAAATGTAATATAATATAATATATTGCTTGCCATCTCAATGGGTAGGAGAGGGGCTAGAAAGAGGAAGAGAATTTAGAACTCAAAAAAGAAAATAAATGCTTAAAAAAAAGTAAAATTAAAGAATTTTTTAAAATACTGTTTGATAAAGCATCTAAATCAATGAGATCATTATATTTGCATCTTTACATTTATACTTTACATATATAGACTCCATTTCATAGTGTTGTTCTGAGGACCAAATGAGATTTTATACACATATTTTTTTTCTTTTACAAATTAATTTATTTTTAGTTTCAACATTCACTTTCATAAATATGTGTGTGTGATGTCTTGTGTATGTGATGTCTTGATTAGACAAAGCCTGTCTGTTAAATTGTGTTATTTGATGCGTTGATATTTTCTGTTTGTAATTTCTATTTATACTTCCTCTGGAGTTCAGGTTGCTGGCCCCCTGAACTAAGCGAATGATATATGTATGTTTGATTAAAGTGAGATTGTTAATCCCTTAAAGTTGCTTTCCTTAGAAAAGCAGATCAAAGAACCTGTGCTGGCAGCTCTTGTTGCTGGTGTTGTTGGGTCTTACGCCCCTACAGCAATTAGCCACATTGTTGTTACAGCCTTCTAAGTGGTTGTCAGTCAGGAAGACTGCCCAGGCCTGGAATGGGAACCTCATTTGGGGAAAATGATCTGATCTGAGGCTTCTCCAGATCTGACTCTTCAGAAGTTGTCCCTGTGGTCTCTGAAACCCACCTTGAACTTCAGAAGTGATCCAGTGTAAAGACTTGCAGCTTTATAACAAGTTGGTATCTATTCCATAAGGGTGCCAAGGTCATGGATCCTGTAACACAAAGATGAATTCAACCCCAACCACCTATTTACTGGTACCATCAGCCACAACCAAACATGAAATATCATTTTCTTTGGAAAATTCTGTTCCCCTTAAAATGGTATATCATGGGTCTGATCTGATTTTTCTGAAGGTACAGTTTTGCATCTAAAGAATCTCTTTCCAACTACAACATTATCAATAAGCTTCAAGAAGTCTTATCTTCCTATGGTACTTTGAATAAATTAGGATAGTTACCCATAGAGGCCACTGAAAAGCTAAGCCCTCTCCCTTCTCTGTAGTTATTCAGGGTCAGAAGGGGAAAGGAAAACCTTCCCTTTCATTCCTTTCTGATATTCACTGAAGAGATTCCAAGGCAGGACTCAACCCTCTGTTTGGATGAAATTGACAACTCCTGTGTCAGAGCATCAGAAGGCTTTAAAGGCCTCTTTCTTTTATTCTTGGTTCTAACTGCTCCTCAAGCAGAAAGAGACTTATGCAGTCTAGTGAAATGTTTAGAATAGACAGAGGAAGCTGAGAGTAGATAATATGGATGTACCTATATTAGCAAAATGCACGAAAAATGTAGCTGGAAATTAGGTGCCCTCTGGGGACTGTTTATCTTGTTTTTAACCAATGAGCCACTCCTCAACAAAATTGTGCTTCTGGAAAGGGCAGGTCAGTTGACTGCTTATTAACCATCCTTGTGCCTTTCCAGAGTCAAACCCACTACCTTTCCCTTCTCTCTCAGTTTTCTCAAAGTCTTTCCTCATTGAGGGAAGGAATAGTTTTAGTTTTGTATTTGCATCCCAGATACTTTGCATATCCTAAGTACTTAACAATCTACATTTATCCTAAGAGTTTCCTAGCTTTGCTTTTCTGTACAGTTTTCTGTTTCCATGGTGTCCCCCTCTTCTCACACATACACATTCCTAACACCATATGTCTTTCTGTTCTCCTCCTCCCTCCCCTTATTGAAACTTTGTCTATGGAATGAGTATCTTATTTCAGTGACTAATACTTCAGTTTTAGTTTAATTCAATATATGAGTTAATTTAATGCTACCTCGTCTGACAATATTTGCATTAAAAGCCTTATTTCTAATTGTGGAATGAAAGAGTGTTTCCTGTGAAAGAAATTTCAGGTATCAGTGAACAGCGGCTATTTCGGAAGGTTCAAGGAGGCTTTTCCCAGAAATCAGACCACATAGGTGATTGTTTTTTCTACCTATCCTCAGGTCAACTCATCTAATAAGAAGACAATCAAAAGCCTGTTATGCTCAAGAGTCAAATCAAATCAATTCAACAAGCATTTATTAAGAAATGAGCTAAAGGGGCAGCTAGGTGGCGCAGTGGACAGAGCACCACCCTTGGAGTCAGGAGGACTTGAGTTCAATTTGTCCTTAGACGCTTACTAGCTGTGTGAACCTGGGCGAGTTCTGTTTGCCTCTCCTACTCTACGCCCTCAAAAAAATGAAATAAGCTGAAAACATTTCCAAGTTTAGAGGTTCAACAATGAACATACATAGAGAATATCTCTATGAAACTTTTTCTTTTCTTTTTGAAGCTTTATCAAAGGTATTTACTGAGATGCTCCGGTAAGAACAATTGATACAACCCCTCCCCACCCCCCCCCCCAAAAAAAAACTAGCCTTGGGTACACCCTCCCTTAAATCTACACAGGTCCATGGAAACAGTAGGCTCCAACTTAGAGTAGAGCAGTAGTGGGGCATATGTACAGGACTCATATATGGTAAAGATAATTCCAACTCCTGATACTTCATGGCGTGGAAGTCCTTTCTTGAGTCCACAGTTTCTCTGGTACAATGTATCATGTTCTTTGATGCTGTCTCCCTCTTCGGGTGACTGTTTTTCTTCTCTGAAACCTTTTCTTCATAGCAGAGATATTTCACTGAATCAAATTCTTACCATGAAACTGTGGTTAACTCCTTAGAGAAAACAATTGGAAATTCCCAGCAACTCTCACTGCAAGCATGTATCAGGTTTGATTGAGCATGCATACTTCAGGAAGCGAAAGAAAGCACCCTCGGAAGGTTTTAGAAGTCCCTGACAATTAATGTAAATCTGGAAAAAATCTAGTAGAAACATACATGGGAAAATAATTGTATGTCATGTGGTCTCAAGTTCAATGTAGGAAGCCTTGATACAAAGAACAAAAGTAAGGCTTTCTGGGTCATATTTATTAGTTGTCAAGACTGTTGTGAGGTAGTCATGTGGTGAGGATAAGAGATGGTAGCCAGAGGATAACCCTGATATCCTTATGATATCAAAGGACCTGAGGGGCAGCTAGGTGGTACAGTGAGTAGATAGTGCACTGGCCCTGGAGTCAAGAGAACCTGAGTTCGAATTTGGCCTCAGACACTTACTGTGTGTCCCTGTAACCCTGATTGTTTCTTTAAAAAAAAATGTCAAGGGAAATTGAAAAGGGCTTTCAGTATGTTGAATGGAGAATGGGCCCCCTGTGGCAAAATTATGGGTAGACCTAGACAATATCATAGGATCATAGAATCCAGAGCTATTAGGGACTTTAGAGGCCATTGAGTATAACCCCATTGATTATAATCCCTTCATTAAACATGCGAGAAGTTAAGGGCATTGCCCATGGTCACATAACTAGGAATTTGATCCCAGGCCTTCCTGTCTCCAAGTCCAGTAACCTCTCAACTATGCAAACCACCCCATGGGTCACACAGGATGGACAGGCACGGGTGGGTTGCAATCTATATCTGGTGGAGTGAACACCCAAATAAACGAGATTATAAAGCCATTTGAGTGGTTAAAGTAAAGATATGAGTATGACTATCACGTGATACCACTCTGCAGACACAAATGCTTTAGTACAGATATGAGAGTTCTCGAGAACAATAAAATAGGACATTCTGTATTGGGTGCCTGAGAGAACAGTTCATCAAACCCTGATGAATTAGCTGGTTATCATATCTGTCAATCTTAGAATAGAGCATAGAGCGGAATCCTGGAAAACAGGGGTGGGGAATCCTTTTTCCTAACTTTGTAAGGTCTCTTAATTCTGACAGACTGTAGAACTGCAAATTTCTTATAAATTTACTAATTTGGGGCAGTTAGGTGGTACAGTGCATAGAGCACTGGCCGTGGAGTCAGTAGGACCTGAGTTCAAATGCAACCTCAGATACTTACCAGATGTGTGATACCGGGCAAGTCACTTAACCTCAATCACCTCCACAAATAAATAAATAACATTAGTAATTTAAGTTCTATATAACTGCTAATGATGTGATCTATTAAACCTAAACTAATATTGTCCCTATTGTCATCTATTTTCCATAGTGTCTTTTCTCCCTGTTAGGTGGCTGGTGGGTAGAATGCTGGATTTGGAGTCAGGAAAATCTGATTCTATGTAGCCCTCAAATTACAGTTCATACAATTGCCTCTAGTCATATGACTACTTGAAAATACCATCAATTATTCAACTGGCATATTTAATTTCTAAACTGTTATAAGCTGTCTTTGTTTCAGATCTCCTTGAAAAATGTTAGATGTTTTCCTGTTGAGTAGGTTTATATGTAATTAGGCATATGTGTATAAATTGAAAGGGGCATGCGGTATCTCTGTGTGTGTGTGTGTGTGTGTGTGTGTGTAATGTATGTAGATCAGCAAGTAGGTGGCATAGAGCACTTGACCTGAAGTCAAGAACCACGTTCAAATCTTGCCTCAAACACTCACTAGTTATGTGATCCTGGGCAGCCTGTATTTGCTTCAGCTTCTGCATAATAACACCTGCCTTCTAGGATTATTGTAAGAATCAAATGAGATAAAGCATTTTGCAAACCTTAAAATTATATACAAGTGCTATTACAGCTACTTCCACTGCTACTACCACCACCACCCCACTTTCACTTTGCCTTCTTCCCCAGGAGAGCAAATGACATTCCAGAGAATCAAGTAGTCACAGGACTAGAAATGACATTAAGAGTCTATTTCTTTCATTCCCCAGCCTTCGTGCAAAACTACAGTCAATCAATCCACAAAGTACCTGTAACAACAATGTTACTAGCACCTGCTGCTGAGGTGTAAGGCCAACAACATCAGCAACAAGAGCTACCAGCTCAGGTTCTTTGATCTGCTTTACTAAGAAAAGTAACTATAGGGGGTTAACAATCTCTCTTTAATCAAACATACATATATCGTTCACTTAATTCAAGGGGAAAAGCCAGCACCCTGAACTACAGAGCAAATACAAATAGAAATTACAAACAGAAAATATCAACAGCTCAAATAACACAATTCAACAGGCAGGCTTTGTCTGATCAAGGCATCACATACGTAGTTACCAAAAAGAGAAGCACCAACATCTGGGTTTTCTTCAAAGCGGGAGGTGGGGGGGATCTAGCAGCTACTCAGAGTCTCCAAACCAACACTCTTCCAGTGAGTGACAGTCCCAAACAAAATACTAACCTCTGAGTTTATATACCCTGTTCAGGGTCGAAGGGCATCACAACCATGCCACTCAAACCCATGTAAACTAGGCTTTCTCTTGTTGTAAGCAGGCCACCGAAGACTCCTGATTTAATCAAAGAAACAAAGGCCAGACTCATCAAAAGCACTTGATTACATAAGTACTCCAAAAGAGAAAACAGAAAAAAAAAGTCCCACCCTGCTTAACCTTACAGTACCTTAATACTACATTTTAGTGCATCATAACTTTTATGTTGCCTTTAAAACGCTTTAAGCACCTCAAAAAATGATGCAATGCACATACGAGGTACTAAAATCATATGCACTGTCACAGGGGGAGAAGTTATACTTGTGAAAAATAATTGTATCTTCTTTCAAATTTTTTTGGATTCTTTTACTTCTTTTTAAAATTTTAAATGTTTTTATTGATGTTTTCTATTTCTTACATTACCGTGGTACCTCATATATACTTCTCTCTCCTTGTCCCAGAGAGCCATCTCATATGACAAATAGTATTTTTTGGAGAGGAAATAAATAAGCATAATTGATTGTTACATTACAAAAGTCTGAAAATATGTGCATTGTGCAACATCTGTGGACCTGCCACCTCCACACAGGTGTAGGTTCTTATCTCTCATCTCTCTTCATTTGAGTCCCACTTAGTCTTTATAATTCTGTTACATTTACTTTTGATTTTTCTGATGGGTAGTTGTTTGTTTCATTCACATTATTGTAGTTACTGTATATATTGTTTTCTTAGCTCTGTTTACTCTGCATCAGTTCATGTACATTTTTCCATGCTTCTCTGTATTCATTACACACACATTATTTTTTTTTACAGCCCAGTTACCTTCATGTACCACAATTTGTTTTGGCATTTTCCAACTTAATGGGCATCTACTTTGCTTCTAATTCTTAGATACCTGATTTTTTTTTCCTTACCTATGACTTCTTGGGATATTAGCTCAGTAACTGAGTATGTGATTCAAAGGGTATGGATATTTTCATCAATTTATTTGCATGATTCCTAATTGATTTCCAAAATAGTTGTATATTTCACATCAACAACAATGTACTAGTGCCTATTTTCCCACAACTCCTCCAGTATTGACTGTTGCCATTTTGGGGAGGTCATTTTTGCAAATTTGCAGGGTGCGAGGGGAAACCTCAGGGCTCTTTTGATTTGCATTTCTCTTATTAATGACTTAGAGGAATTATTTCACATGGTTGTGAATACTTTGTAGTTTTCATGAGAATTATTTGTTCATATCTTTTCTTTTGGCCATTTATTTATTATTGAATGGCTATTAATGTGTGTGTGTGCGCGCGCGCGTGTAGTTTATATATCTTGATTTCAAGCCCTTATCAGAGAAATTTGATACAAAAACTTTTTCCTATTTAATCCCCTTCTTATCCCAGATGCATTATGTTGACTTTGAATAAGCTTTTCAGTTTCAAGTTCCCTCTTCTGCTGTAAACACAGTATTATGTTTCTTCAGTTATTTCAGTTCAAAAAAATTTTTAAGGTGGGCCTCCTCCTACTGGCTCTCTTCCCCTCATCCTTGTTCCCTTCTTATCTGAAGTCCCTTTTCTTTCAGGGTTTTGTTTATTTCTTTTTCTTTCCTTCTTTTATCTGGTAGCATATTTCTTCTCCCCCTTTCTTCCTCTGTCAAGTCAAATGCTATTACTACTACCACTACCTCTACCACTACCAATTTGGCTCTTTTCTCTTTATTCTTCATGAAATCAAAACTGCTAAGGTATCCATTCTAGACTCTTCTCTAGGCAATTTCTGTCACTGCCTTCTCTTCACAGCTTGCCCCATGGATTCCTCTCTTCCATTGTGCCTCATTTCCAAAACAATGACAATTAGGAAAGACAGTGAAGTAGTTCCACAAGAAAAAGCACTGGTTTGCCTGTAGGCAGGGTGTTGCCAGGTTCTGTCCTAGTACCCCTTGTCCATCTCTTCATTGTTACCTTTATCAGATTTCTGCCTTCACCCTATCTCCTTATGTTCATTTAGAAAGAAGTCTCTTATTCTTCCCTGTGTTGTCACTCTGTTGCTGTTTCTGTCCTTGCATATATATTCACTCCAGCATTTCTGTTGTTTGGAGTGTTCTAAAGGCAAATAATCTCTTCACTTCTGGTTTTCTGCATCTTCTTTTTAAGATTAAGCCTCTATTACAGAAATCTCTTTCCATGAAGGAGATAGTAGGAGTACTTATTCTTAAAGGGAGCTCTTCTTAATGTTACTGAAAACCTAATTTCATTTCTTTCTTTAAAAAAAAAAATAGGATTACCAGACTGGTATAGTAAAAGAATGGTGGCCACAAAAAATCAGAATTGGAAGAGATCTGAACCAACCACTTAGGTGAAAATAGGATAATCCCTTTAACAATAACCTTAGTAAGCAGTCATCTCACCTCCCTGAAATTTCCTAAGAATTGAGACGGCGTGTCTTATTGAGAGGCATCTAGGTGTAGATCTTGGTCAAATAAATATTAGGAGCTTATGCTGAACTGTGCTTGGAATCTTCTACTTTTCTTTTTATTTCCTGAATGACTGGCTCTTGGAATTTTTTTTTTTTACAGTTGATTTCCTACTCTTTAACTCTTGTATGACCTACCATCTGATGTCGGGCTACTGTCACTGTGGATTCATCTCCTGGTCAGCTATGTCAGTGATGCAGTGGTCTACATCCATGCCCTCCTGAAGGAAAGCTTCTTTTAGGACTCTGCCTACCATAATGTGGCAACATGAGGGACAGTTGGGGCTGCTAGGTGGCACAGTGAATAGTGTGCCAGACCTGGAGTCGTTAAGATCTGAGTTCAAATTCGGCTTCACCTGCTAGCTCTGTCCCTGGGCAAGTCATTTAATCCTGTTTGTCTCAGTGCCTCATCTATAAAGAGCTGGAGAAGGAAACAGCAAAACACTGCAGTATCCTTTCTGAGAAAATACCTAGTAGCCATAAAAAGTCAGACATGACTAAGAAATAACTGAATGGAACTCGACTGAAAGAGAGAGAGTTCAGGTTGCTCTGGGGAAGGATAGAGAAGCTAAACTGAGCTCCTTCCCAAGTGAAAAGCAAGCAGCTCTAGTCTTAGCAAACTGAGTAGACCTAGCCACAGGCCTAGTGAAAGAAGCATTGGTGAAGTCAATAATCCCATATCATTCATCCTAGGCCCAGGCTATTTGGGTTAGAATATTGACAAGGTCAGGAACAGCTGTAGTGATAGGTATGATGACTTTGTTCAGCTCCCTGGAGTTCACTATAAGCTGCCAGATGCTATGTGCCTTTCTCATAGGAAACATAGGAGTGTTGTAAAGAGAGATGGTATAATGAAGTACTCTAACTTCCTTCACTTCTGTAACTAGAGAAGAAATATCTTTCACACCTCCCCCCTACCTGGGGACCATATATTGTGTGATGTTAACTACATAGGATGATTTGGGTAATTATCAGGGTTTTTACTTGGCCCTACCCACAGTAATAAACATAGAGGTCACTAGAAGAGCCTGTACACATAACTCCATTTCATGATACCCCTGTCCTCCATGATGTGTCCTCTTTAGTGTCCCCTGAATGACCCAAACAAGGCAGGGGCATTAGAAGATTCCCCAGACTTGGGTGAGACTGAAGGTCCCTACTGCCCTGATGCTCAAGTTCTCTGCAGTTGTACTAGCCCTCCCATGGACTGGCTATCAGTTTCTTTCTTATGAGCTCCAAGTTTCAGAAGCCCTACTCAACTACTCCTAAGGGAAAGGGTATTATTGATCTCTGCCCACCTAGAAGGACTGAGGGCTCTGTAACCTTCCCCTGTTCCTTCCCAGAGTACTTATTCATATTGATAGCACTATTTACCCAAGCCACAACTGTCCCAACCCCTGCTCAAATTTCACCAATTGATTAGCCTAAAACAGTATAGTTATGGTGGGGGAGACCTATAATTAAAGTCTAAAATCATTCTGGCATGACTCCACCCAGAAGGCAGGATCTAAATTCCATTGAGGCAGGCTGACCATAGGTAGGTGGTGGAGTTGGGTCAATAAATTCAGTCTGGCAAATTCATTTTTCCTCATTTCCTTTAGGAACTTTACCCCTTATCTTACACCCCTTACCATGGGGAGCCTCCTAGGAATTCATCTTTATTGGGCCAGGTATGACTAATTCCCCATCTCAGTCACCTAAAAAGGAACAAAGACCACTCCCCATCTGGAGGCTCTAATAGATGCAGCTGACTCTGTAAAAGTAAGTCCTCAGAGAGCTCCACCAGCCTATGGAAGTCAGAAGATGAGAGGTTCTCAACATCAGCTCCATTAGACCATAACATCAGTAGCCATTGCTCCAGTGACTCCTTGGGCTTCTGTTAGAATTTCTCTAGGAGCCACCTCCCCCACTCCCATCTTGGCAGAGAAAGCCACCCACCCACCACCTGCTCCCTCTGGGCAAGGTAGCACTCTTCTTCTAGGAACAGTAATGAGCTAATTCCAGGAGTTTCTCAACATTCTTCCTCATTTTCACTCTCACTCCTCTGTCTCATCGCTGTGATCTCAATGGAAACCAGAAGCTCTGGGTCAGAGACTATATGGTGGTTTCTTGGATTTGGCCTGTGAGTCCCCACTCCCATCAGAAACCATCCCTTCACTTGTGTGGCCACTAGTTCCATTAGCTGCTCTTCTGCCCTCATTTTATAGTCCCTAAGAGCCAAAAGCTCTGTCTCTACCTTCTAGATTTGTTGACACAGTTCACTTTCAGTCTCATTCTCCTGGCAGTCAAACTTTGGCAGGAAGGTCAGCAACAACAACCAGGAAATGATGGACTTGGCACCTTCTTGACTCTCCCAGGCAGTCTTCTCCAACACTCACTGTGCTAACTGGCTCCTCTTCCTTTGAGACTATCTATCCATGATTAGAAGGGCTTTTATGATTCAGTATCCTGCCCTATTCCACAATCCAATCACCCCACCCTCCATATTTGCAGTGCCTTTTCCCCAACTCAACCATGCAGTGGAGTCATGAGGCTATCTCATCTCATCCCAATTACTGACTATATCAAATGTTGGGGCACACCTAACTCCAGCACCCTGTTAGCTGAGGTTTGATCTGGGAGGAAACTAAGGAGGAAACGAATCACTCACAAGTCATTGAATAGTTTAGAAAAAGAGGTTTACTTTGCCCTAACACAATGAGGATAGCTTCTATAGATTCAGCCCCTCTCATCACCATATGGAAATAAGTCTGGTCAGCAAGAAATGGTATGATGATCAAATGGTCTTCAGACATTTACCAGCTTGGAAGGGCCCCAGTTCCATGTGAATGGGACCTTTTAAGTCCTTAGGTGACTAGGAAGATGTATCAAGATAGGCAGGAGCCAGTGAGAGGAAGGAGAGAGAAGAAGAGAAAGAAAGGAAAAGAGGAGGAAAGGAAGAGAGGAGAAGAATAGGAGAAGAGGAGAGAGAGAAGGGGAAAAGGGGGATGGGGTGAGGGAAGGGGAGAGAGAACTCTGTTACCTTTTAGGGAAAACTAATCTCTATTTCAGAGAAATAGAGAAAACTTGGTCCTATCACACAGGTGCAGCCCAGATGGAGATCCAGCAAGAGAGTCTGAAAAGGAGTGCTCATATAGGCAAGAGGAGATGGAAGAGAAAGCAGTGAAATGGAAACCTAGAGAGAAGAGAGTACCCAAAAGAGGGAGAGTGACAATGTCAAAGGCTCTTGTCATTGTATAAATTGTTCTCCTAGTTCTGTTTATTTTAAACTCTGCACTAATTCATAGGGGTCTGTAATAGTAATTAAGGTGGGACTTTTAGCTGTTGACTTTTAATGATTCTGGTCTTTGTTTGAATGGGGCAGATAAAGTGGGATGTTTTTGTATTTCTCAGCACTGAGACAATTGGGAGCCATCGATTTGTATCTGATGTGATATTGGGGGTGGGGAACTTCTCTAAGCCCTGAACAGGATATATAAACGCAAAGGAATGCCATGTGACTCTGGGCCAGCCATTCTAATGAGCTCCCCGCCTGTACACTCAGATGTTGAAAACTATGCATTGTATTTGCTCTGTAATTCAGGGTGCTGGCTTTTTCCCCTGAGCTGGGTAGATGTTATTTGTATGCTGGATTAAAGTAAGATTGTTAACCCCTTAACATTGCTTTCCTTAAGTAAAGCAGATCAAAAGGACCTGTGTTGGCAGCTTTCTGGGTGCTGGTTGTTGGTGGATCTTACACCCCCACAGAAGCTGCTAGCTGGATTGTTGAAACAGGGTCTTCTCAATTTCTGCTGAAACTATTCATTTCATCAATTCTTATGATACAATAATATTCCATTACATTTATATACCACTTTATTTAGCTTCAGCTTTAGCTTGCTGTTCCCCAATAGCAAGACACTCTTCTAGTTTCTAGTTTTTGCCTACTATGAAAAGAGGTGCCATAAATATTTTTGTGCATCAATTTGGGTCACAGGCCTAGTAGTGGTATAGTTGGGTTGCAGAGCATATGCAATTTAGTAACTATGGGGGTGGGGCATATTTCCAAATAACTTTCCAGGATGGTTGGACTAATTCACAATTCCATCTCCATTGTACTAGTGAGCCTATTTTCCCACAGCCTCTCCAACATTTGCAACTTTCCTCCTTTGTCATCTTTGGCAGTCTGATGGGTGAGAGGTAGAACTTCAAGGTTGCTTTCATTTCTCTAATAATTAGTGAGGGCAACTAGATGGCATAGGATAGAGTGCTGGGCCTGGAATCAGGAAGGCCTGAGTTCAATTGAGGCCTCAGACACTTATTAGCTGTGTGACCCTGGGCAAATCACTTAACCATGTTTATTTCAGTTTCCTCATCTATAAAATGAGCTGCGGGAGGAAATGACAAACCACTCCAGTATCTTTGCAAAGAAAATCCCAAATAGGGTCATGACGAGTCAGATATAATTGAAACAACTGAATAATGAAATAGTGATGGAGCACTTTTTCATTTAGTCCTTGATAGCTTAGACTTTTCTTCCTTTGAAAACTGCTTATTCATAACCTTTAACCATTTTTCCATTGGGGAAGGATAACCAGCTAATTTCAAGGGGTTCTCTGAGTACCATGAACGACTGTTAGAGCAAGGACCATGGACAGTGTCAATGGGATGCTAAGAAGCTGTTAACCAACTAGGTAGGATCCTAGGCAATACATACTGACAGAAGTCACTAGGTTATGGTTGGGGGGGAGGACTGTGACTAACTGGAACAAGTATGAGAGAAGAAGGAAGGCATAATCATTTATTAAGCACCTACTATATATCAGGCTCCTGAGATTTGGGAAGAAAAGATTTCAAAGGGATTGAAGATTCCAGAGACTACAATTCCACAGGGCCAGGCAGCTTAGCAGAAATGAGTAACTCTCAATGATGAAATTCTGAAGTTGCAAGAGAAATAATTCTGATGAAGAAGAAAAAGCTCCAGTCCATCTCTCAACATTAACATATAAATAAATAAAGTTTCATTGGTTTAAGTGTGGCCTAGTCTCCTCTGACAGAAGAGGAGCCCCAAAATGTAAAATAACCTGAGGTTAGTGAGGAAAGCTAAGGGTTTGGTGTTTTGGCGGGGGGCAGTGCTTCTATATTGGGGAAGAGAATAAAAGGGATAGGACCACTGTTTCCATCTACTTTGTATATAGCTTATCTGTACCTGTCTATTTATATGTTGTCTCTCTTGTTAAAATATATACTACTTCAAAGAACGGATTGTTTTCTGCTTTTCTTCATATCTCTAGTGCTTCTTATAGTGCCTCGTACAGTAAGTACTTACATGCTTGTTGACTGATTGACTAATTGACCACTTGAGTGTATGGAGTAGATTAAGTAGAGCTTAAGTCTAATTTTATTTCTGTTTTCTCTGGCAAAGAGAATGGTCTTTGGACCAGAGAGGATAAAACAAAAATCACCAATGGGGAGTTACCCCCAAGATAAGTAGGGAGATAAGAGTACTTAACTTCTCTTGGTGAATTCAAGCCAGGGCCAGATGATCTGGGAAATGAAAAAAAAAAAGGATGGGTGTGACTGCTGAGCCTTTGATGATGATATTGCAAGATTACTAAGAAAGGAAGAAGAATGTTAAACTAGGGAAGGGTAAGTGTGGACCCAGTTTTCAAGAAAGGTAAGTGAATAGAATCTGCAAACTATAGGTCTGGGAATTTGACTTCAATTCCTGGGAAAATTCTAAACTGGATTCTTAAAGAGATGGTCAGTGAACATCTCAACCATTAGAGTATCAGCTCCTTGTGGGCAAGAACTGTTTTATTTTGTCTTTGTATAGAAGATGCTCACATGGTGGTCAGAAGAAGTGATACAAAGACACTCTCAAGGTCTCTCTGAAGTACTTTGGAATTGATTTCATGACATGGGAGAAGCTGGCAAAGGACTGCCTAGCATGGCATGCCCACATCAAAGAAGGTGCTGTACTTTATGAGTGAAGCAGAATTATACTAGCTCAAAAGAAACGTGAGATACGCAAATTTAGAAATATCTCAACTCCAAATGTTCTTATGGCCTATTTATGCCTGACCTGTGCTAAAGCCTTCTGAGCTCATATTGGTCTGATCAGACACAGTCAGATATGCTGTAATTTGATTTTAACATAGTGATGTCATTTTGGCCCAACAAAAGACAGCAACCAACAACCAAACACTCAATAGATGCATATTGTTTAAAAAGAAATTTATGGCTAAAAGAAAAGACAGCATGACTTCATTAAGAACAGGTCATGCTAGACTAAACTTTTTTCCTTTTTTGACAGGGTTACAAAACTGTGAAATCAGGGAAAGGGTATAGATAAGATTACCTAGATGTAATACGATAGAATAAACATTTATTAAGCATCTACTATATGGCAGATACTGTGCTAATTTGACAATATACAAAAGTAAGCTGAAAAGGTGGAGGGAGTGACTGAAAATACTCAGCCAGGGGCATAATGAAGATGATGGTGGAGTTGAAACCAGGCAGAGCAGCTGGTGGCAAATGAAGAAATGGCTGGTATTTATTTTATTCCATAAAGGGAGGCTATGGAAGAGTTTTCTGCCTGCCCTCCAATCAAAGAGGCAGAAGCAACTAAGGGATTTTAGCAAAGTATATGACAATATATTTGAAAGATGGTCAAGTATGGGTTAGATAATAGCACATTAGGTGGATTCAAAACTAATTGGAGGACCAGATTCAAAGAATAGACATTAATAGTTTGATCACAACTTGGAAGGAAACCTACACTAGAGTGGCCCAAGGACCTGAGCTTGACCCCTTGGTGCTTGGTGTTTCTATCAATAACTTGGATAAAGGCCCAGACCCCAAGTTTATCAAATTTGCAAATGACAAAAAACTGGGAGGCATAATTAACCACACCAAATGAGTCAAGATCCAAAAACATCTTAGGCCAGATCACCAGATTTGAATAAATTAAGACGAAATAAAATAGAGATAAATATAAAATCTTAGACATAGGGTTCAAAAAGTCAACTTCATAGTTACAAGATAAAGAAAACATAATTAGGAGCATTTTTTTTTTTGAAAATGATCATAAGATTTCAATAAACTGCTTATCTCAGTAAGAGTCAATAGTGTGATAAGGGAGGCATCATTTCCAGGAACAAGAAGGTAAGAATCTACTTTGTTGTAATCAGATCATATCTGGAATACTGTGTTCAGTTCTAGGTGTCACAGTTTAGAAAGGGCATTGATTAGCTGGAGAGCATTCAGAGGACAGTCCACAATGGTGAAGGGTCTTGTATCCATGCCATACAAGGATAGATTGAATGAACTGGGGATACTTAACTTTCCAGAGAAAACTCAGGAAGGTCATGAAAGCTAGTCCAAATGTTTAAAGAACTACCATTTGGAAGAGTGGAGTTTGTTCTCTAGGAGCAATGGGTGGAATTTTAAAAGAAGCCATTTAGGAGGTAGTAGTTTCTCTGTCACTAGACAGCTTCAAGCAGAGTCTAGATGCCACCTAGTGGGCGGGCAGAAGCAAGATTCTTTTTCAAGTTATATGTTGGACTAGATGGCCACTGAGGTCTCTTCTGACTCTAGAATTCTGTAAAATTCTGTGATTTTGATTCTGTGAAGTGCCTTTTAGAAAATGAATTAACCTCATCCTATATGGCTCCTAAGAGAAGAACAAAGGGAAGTGGATGGAAATTTACAGAGAGAGATACACTTAGGCTAAATGAAAGAATTTTATAACAATTAGAGCCATCTAACAATCAAATGTGCTGCTTTTGCAAGTAGTGAGTTTCTTGTTCTTGGATATATTCATGAGGAGAATAGATTACCAACACCATGAGGATTTATGCATAAAGGGGAAGGTTGGACTCTAATTCCATCTCTAGGATTCTTGTGAGCTGGAGGAGAGTGGTTAATGACTTCAGTTGCAAAATGCACTTTTCCTAGCCTAGAAAGGGCTCAGGGCTAATGAAAAGGCCAACAAGGTAAACAGTTGGCTTCCAGGGCACAGATTGGATTCATACTTTTGTGTCTAGCCACCCATAGAAGATTCCTAAAGGAGTATGGGACATAAAACTAAGTGAATTGAAATTAATAACTCCAAGGCAACATAGAGTGGTTTACTGAAGGTTGGTTTTGTTTTGTTGTTTAACCCAGGCAGGATTTGTCCAAAGGGAGAAGCAGATCTTTTCTCTTCTCCTGCCCGGAGAAGTTAAAGGTCATTGCTCTAGCTGAAAGAACTATGTAGCTCTTCAGCTGAAAAGAGTACAGGGCATTCCAGCTGAAGATAGCAAAGTACCTACCAATGAACCCAGTGGCTAAAGGTGAAAGAAGCTGCTCATCGAAGAATAAGCCTAGAAGGCTAGTTAATTGACCTGTCCTACAAAGATACCACATCTTAGGAGGAGCAAGCATAATTAAGCTGCCTGTCCCACAAACACACTATGCCCCAGGAGAGCCAGCCCAGCTAAATACCACCAACTCTGAGTCTTGTAGTGAATATCATGAAGAACCATCAATCAGTCAATCAAGTTATCAATATTTATTAAGTGCCTACTATCCAGGTACTCTGCTAAGTGCTGGGGGATATAAAAAAGAGGCAAAGATAGCCCCTGCCCTCAAGAAGCTTAATCTAAGGGGAGAAACAACATGCAAATAAATACATTCAAAGCAAGCTATATACCAGATAAACCAGAAGTAATTAACAAACAGAAAGCACTAGAATTAAGAGGGTCTGGGGAAGGTTCTAGGCCCAGAGTTGTGAGGAGTTGCCTTGCCATCTCTCTCTCTCTCTCTCCCCACCTCTCTCCCCACTCCCTCTCTCTCTCTCCTCTCTGTTTCTCTCCCCTCTCTCTCTCCCTTTCTCTCTCCCTCTTTCTCCTCTCTCTCCTCTCTCTCTCTCTCTCTCTCTCTCTCTCTCTCTCTCTCTCTCTCTCTCTCCCTCTCTTTCTCTCTCTTTCTCTCTCTAATTTCATGCCCACTCTTTCCCCTTCCTGGACTCTAGGTGTATTTGTGGGAGAGCATGATGCCCCTGATGTTAGGGAAAGTGTTGTAACTACGGTTTGTGCTAATATTATTTGAGTCAATGCCTTTGCTAAAGAATTAACTGAGTTTACTGGCTGATTGTCAAGGGAAAACTCATTGGTGGGCTTCATAAAGTGTTTAGGAGAATAGATATCCCTAAGGTTACCCCTAGAATCCAAATAGCAACCACCTCTTTTTGGGACCTACCTGTGGCTATGTGAATTGGGCAAATAAGGGAGGGGAAGAGGTTCAGGAGATGGATGTAGCACAAAAAAAAATACCATATGAAATCCAAGGGAAAAATTAATTACCAGCGATGGGGATCAGGGAAGGGGATCAGAGCATCTTCGGTGTATACACTGGGAATTTGGTATATTGATTGTGTATTTAGTGTATAGATGGGAATTCAATGGGCAAAGAATTCAAGAGTGTATCAGGTTGCTCTCGTCTTTTACTCCAACATGTCCCAGAAACCTATTCATCCTGGAACTCACCTCTCAGAAGTGTGCCCTTGGAGCCCCTCCTTCTGATTGGAGGCCTTCTCATAGAACTTTCATTTGAGGAGGGCACATAGGCCAGCCACCAGACTACGTATATTCCCCTAGACTGCCCCACCATACCCCCCATACTGGTTACCTTCTGTCCCCTCTACCTTTTTCACCTTCCTTTTATGCGTTGTCTTCTCTATTAGAATGTAAGCTCCTTGAGAGCAAGGACTCATTTTAACTTGTATTTGTACCCCAGTGCCTGGCACATAGTAAATGCCTGGTAAATGCTTGTTGACTTACAAGTGGAATGAGCAGGATAGGGGAAAGTGAATATTCCAGACCTAGAAAAGAATGTGAAGAAAGGAATGGAAGCAAGAGATGGCAGTATGTGCAGAAGAGATAACAAGTTGCCCTATTTGTCTAGAGCGGTCTTTAACAAATTTTTTTTGATCACATGCCCCTTTCAATAAGAAAGTTTTGAGTATACTCTTCATCTATGTATATTTACTTATTTATGTTATTTATACATATTACTATGCTAATTTTATGTGCATTGTAAAACTTGAATAATACAAAACAATTGAAAATATGAATTTAAAAAGGATAAGATAAATATAAGATAATAGTCAACCCTAGAGGCAACAAGGAACCACTGGACTTTAATGAGTAGCAGAGGGACATGGTTACTTTGGCTACTGGGTAAAGGACAGATTGAAGGGGGGAGAGACTTGAGGCAAGGATATTGATTTAGAGGCTATTGTAATAAATCAGGGAGGAGATGATAAGGGCTTGAACTAAAGTGGTGATTTTGTGATTAGAGAGAAGATGAATGTGAACATAACAACAACGTTACTTGCAGCTACTATGGAAGTGTAAGGCCAATAACACCAGAACACAGGAGGGCTGCTAGCACAGGTTCTTTGATCTGCTTTTCTAAGGAAAGAAACTTTAAGGGGTTTACAATCTCACTTTAATTAAATATACATATCATTCATGTAGTTCAGGGGGAAAAGTCAGCACTGCGAACTTCAGAGTAAATACAAACAGAAATTACAAACAGAGAAAATAACACAAATCAATAGACAGGTTTCTAACTGTCTGACCACAGCAATACATACATAGTTACCAGAGAGAGAAGCAGTAACATCTGGGTTTTCAAAGCTGGGGAGGTCCTTAACAGCTACCCCAAGTCTGGTCTGGCCAAATCACACCAACACTCTTCCAGTAAGTGAGCCCCCAAAGCAAAATGCTAACCTCAGAGTATATATACATATCTTCAGGGTGAGCCCACAGAAGGCATCACAACCATGTGACCCAAACTCATGTGACTTAGGCAGGTCATCAAAGACTTTTGATTCAAACAAAGGCAAGACTCAATCAAAGGCACTTGATTACCTTAGAGCTGAGAAGCGTTTCAAAAGAAAAAACAGCAAAAAGTCCCACTTTGTTTGCCATTGCAGTGAATGATGCTGTGGAGGTGAAAACAAGTTTGGGCAACTAAGAGGATATAGGGGATGAATGTGAAGTTCAGGATGTCACTAAGGTTGTGATTTTGGATGCCTGGAAAGATAATGACCCACTTGACAGTAATAGGGAAGTTCAGAAGTTGAGTGGGTTTGGAAGGGAAAGATAATATAATGAGATCTGTGATGTAAATTACAATCCATCCACATCTGTTTATCCTGAGTGATTCATTCTGTTCCACCTAAAACAAAAGTAGCATGGGGGAGACTCTTACTCCTCATCAACTGTTCTAGAGCACAAAGCCAGCTGAGGAGGTACTTCCTATATAGTCACAGTGTCATTGTTAATCCTTCATTCTCAAAGAGGCACAATGACATCACAGGGTGATACCTTGACTCATTTAAATGATTTAACTTTAAATATACAAAGTCATCTGCCTCATTCTCTCCTCCAGAGTCATTTAAGTGCAGTGGCAAGACTAAAGTCAGGATGACTGACAATGGCTCAGGATACATTGGGTGACTTTGGCCTTTCTAAATTAGGTCTTTCCCAGGTCTCAGTTTGTCTGAGGCAACACCCATTCAGTGACTAAGAATTAGGTAAGAATTGGGACAAAAATTGGCCCGATTTACCATCACAAAACTATCAATTTGGACAGGGTAGACCCTTAGAGTTTCTGGACTGAACAGAAAGTAATTGCTATTTACAAATTCTAAGCCATCAAAACTAAACAATGAGCCAGAGGCTTGGGTTGGGGGCTATTATTGACCATTAAAGGAGAACCAGAGTAATTTGGGTTTAAAGGCTTGGTCAAGTAGCTGCATTTGAAACGCAATGGGCTTTATTTTAAACCCTGTTTTTTCAGAGCTATATTTCAAGAAATCATAAACGAAAACTGCACAGGACAAAAAGTAAATTGTCCCAGCTTTTGGAAAAAAATGATAATAATAATAAATAGAAATAAATAATTAAAAAATAATCTAGGTCCTAAGCTCCAAAACATCTTACAAAATATAAGCAACCACAAATTATATTCCTGTGGACAGAACAACCATATGTAAGGAGGAGGACCACATTTGTGAAGGGAAGAAGAAAAAGAAGGATGAGCAAGAAGAAAGCAGATGAAGAAGGATAAGAAGAAAGAGGAGGAGTAGAATAATCAACTGCTCTTTGGATTACTGGCTCTCCAAATAGAATAAGCTGGAGATTTCATAAATAACTTTCCTTAAAAATAGGAGCACGAAGTTTGCTGAGTAATATTGACACCATACATTAAAAACTAGGGTCTTAACTGATAGGAAAAGGAATCAGAGTAAAAGAGAAATTAATTTAAATAAAATGCACCAAGTTGGCTTTGTTTTGACTGAGACAAATCAATCTATTCTTTGAAAGATCTGATTTCATCAGTGTGTACATTCCTGCTAGCATTATAGATCAGACCTCCAACACTTTGACATCAGGTCTTTACCAATTATTTGGTTTAGAAAAATAAAAACAAAAATAATTTAAAAAAAAAAACCCTACCTTCTCTGATAGAGGTAGGCTGGTTCTAGGACAAAGGCTACACAGATCTTCTTTGGTTTTGTACTCCAGTAACCTAGGCTCAGCTCCACACCACAATGAGGCATTGGAAAGGAAGTTTAATGAAGGTGTAATGCTGCATTATTCTTTCATTTGCACTGATAATATTCCAAAGTACCTCCAACCATTAGCAACAAATTCTCACAACATTGCAAGAGTGCACGTCACAAACAAAATACTTGGCCAGGCCAGGCAAAAAGAAAGAGAGTGGAAATGATGGGGTCATGAGACCTGGACCCCTAAAAGGAAAGATTGTGTCTTTGAGAGCAAGAGTGGAAACGATGGGGTGATGGGACCTGGACCCCCAACCCACCCCCAGCCCACCTACATCACCTAATTACCTTACTTGATTTTCCTTTCACTGTCTCTCTTACCCCACTCCAGACTACTCGAAGATACCCACCACTCCTTAATCCAATCTAGGTCACCTAATTAGCCTATTTGATGTCCTTTCACTGTTGGCATCTGGAGGACTGACTGCTTACAATCCTTAATTCTATTCAGATCCTTTCACTGTCCTTTTTTTGTATATAAGCATCAATCTTACCCCCATTAAGCTGCAGGTTCACTAGGAACCCTGCCAGCTTCTATTGGTGTTACAATAAACCTTGTCATTTGACTGGAAAGTTTGAGTGCATGAATTCATTCCAGGCAGACACCACCCTGTACACTGACATCTTGGGGATGCCAGCAACCCCAAACCACATCAGAAAAGCTCCAGGTGATCAGGAGACTTTATAAAGGATTCATTTAGGGTCCAGTTGATTTTATGTATTTTGTTATCATTACAACTATTTCAGAAGCACATATTCATGCTGTACAAATTTCTGATTACCCTTTGTAGAAAGGGCTACTGGGTGTGGGGGGGGCAGGAAGAGGAATTATGACGGGTTTGATTTTTACATCAAATCATCTGGCCTGGAGAAATATCTTTTACATGCAAATGTTGAAATAAACATTACTACTGTATATTTAACAACCAAAAAAAAAAATCTGGTCCTTAGGATGGAGATAACTAAGACAAGGAAAACTTGGCTAATTCTGGGTGGTTTAGTAAACTGTCGTCTCTGCTTAAAAAAAAAAAAGTGTAATCGGAGGTTGAAAAGAGCATGTGCAGAGTTGTTCTTTGTGCTTCTGGCAGTCAGGTCTGAAGTAAAGTGTATTTGAAGAGAAGTAGAATGTGATATCTGGAAAGGTGGATGGCATCAAATTGTGGAGGGCTTTAAATGCCAGGCAGAAGAGTTTGAACTTTATTTGCTAGAGAATGGAAAGTCCCTGAAGGATTTTGATCAGGAGAGTGACATCATCAGATCTATAGGAAAGGAAGATTAGTCTGACTGTGAGATGAAGGATAGATTTGAAAAAAATCAGTCAACAGACATTTATTAAGTGCCTATAATGTGCCAGCCACCGTACTAAGTACTGGGCATACAAAAAGAGCCATAAAGCATTGTCTGACCTCAAATAGAGCACAATTTAATAGGGAGACAGTAAGTAAATGTGTATAAAAATGCTATATTCAGGAAAAATAGGAAATAATTTTAAAAAAGAAGGCACTAGAATTAAGAAGTCTAACAAAGGTTTCCTGTACAACATGAGATTTCATTTCAGATTTAAAGGAAGCCAGGGAAGCAAGGAAGTGGGGAAGAAGGAAAGCATTCCAGGCAGGGGTGACAGTCAAAGAAAATGCCCAGAACTGAGAGACAGAGTGTCTTGTTTGAGGAACAGCATGGAGGTCAGTGTCACTGGATCAGAGTATATGACAGGGGGTAAGGGACAAGAAGACTGGAAAAGGAAGGGGGGGGGGGCTAGCCTATGAAGGGCTTTGAATGCCAAACAGAACATTTTGTTTTTGATCCTGGAAGTGAAATTGAGCCATTGGAGTTTATTGACATGGTTGGACCTGTGCTTTAGGAAAATCATTTTGTACACTAGACATCTTTCTATTCTTCAACTTTGGAAGCAGTTAGGTGGCACAAGAGATGACAATGACTCGGCTTGGATTCCAGAAGACCTGGTTTAAATCTGGTCTCTGACTCTGGGCAAGTCCCTTAATCTCTCAGTGCCTCAGTTTTCTCAACAGTAAGAAGGAAACAGTAACAGGACCTACACCCCCCCCCCCCCGGGTTGTTGTGAGGATTTAATGAGATATTTGTAAAGCACTAAGCACAGTGCCTGGAACATAGTAGGAACACAGTAGGTACGTAAGAGATACCTGTTTAGTTCCTTCCTTGGGGAAACTTGAGCCAAAATCTAAGCTATGAGTGAGTCTTCCCCAGAGTACTGGGGTAAGGGTGTAATGAAACAAAGAATATAAGAAAAAGGAACCTAACCCCTCTCTTTACAGGCTAAGCTCCCCAGAAGCAACCCTAGCTTGAACTGTGTGCAAGGGTCCATAGAAGATGGGTATCTTAGTGCAGCAGGTAAAGACAAGTGCCCCCAGACCCTTTAGTCTAATAGAAGTTTTATAGATTTTCATCAAAGTTCATTTTCTTATTAGATTCTCAATGAGTAGATGTTATTGCCTAACATGTTAACTTCAATTTTATAAATAAGAAAAAATAGGTTTATGGAGTTTCTCTTTGAATTAAAAGATTAGATAAATTTTGTTGAGTCATTTGACAAATTAGTACAACAAAAACAAAAACATGGAGTATTCTGGGTGAAGTAACTTTGATGAAGTCAAGACAGGACAGGAAAGTATGTTTTTAAAATATGTTAATATTTTATTTCCCCTCCATTACATATAAAAGAATTTTTAACATTCTTTTTTTTTAATTTTGAGTTCCAAATTCTTTCCCATCTTGCTTCCCTCCCCCCTCACTGAGAAAGCAAGCAATTTGAATGGGTTACACATGTGCAAGGGATAACTAAGTGGATAGAGTGCTGGGCCTGGAGTTAAGATGAGCCTTCCTGAGTTAAAAAGTAGCCTCAGACACTTACTAGCTGTGTGACTCTGGGCAACTCACTTAACCCTGTTTGCCTCAGTTTCCTCATCTGTAAAATGAGCTGGAGAAGGAAATGATGAACTATTCCAATATCTTTGCCAAGAAAACCCCAAAAGGAGTCACAAAGAGTTGGGAAAAACTGAACTAAATACATGTGCAGTCATCTAATAGATATTTTCATATTAGTCATGTTGTGAAAGAAAACACAGACCAAAAAAAAAATAACCCAAGAAAAATAAAGTAAAAAAAAATGCTTTGATTTGTATTCAGACTCCATCAGTTCTTTGGAGATGGATAATATTTTTCATCACAAGTCCTTTGGAATTGTCTGGGATCATTGTATTGCTGAGAAGAGCTAAGTCATTCATAGTCAATCATTGTATAATGTTGCTGTTACTGTGTACAACATTCTCCTGGTTCTGCTCATTTCATTTTGCATCAGTTCATGTAAGTCAGGACAGCACTTTAGATAAAGAATGGGAAAGGCTGCTGTTCCTCAAATGTCCTTAATTTAACATGGAAGAAAAGAGCAGAAACTGATTCTGTCCCTACATTTTTATATATGGTAAATGAAGTCAGTGTGAAGAAAACAGAAAGAAGTACAGTAGGTAAGAGGACTTAGTTCAACTCTCACCTCTGTTAACTACTAACCATGTAAACTTAGGCAAGTCACTCTCCCTATCTGCATCTTGTTTTTTCTCATCTATAAAGTGAGATGATTAGACTCCTTGGAGCTCAGTATCCAAGATGCTATGAATATAGAACAAATAAAGTTCTGTTTACTTATGTGAGAGGGTATGGAAGCTGTATCAGTGATAATGACCCTTCCATACATGTGACTATTTAAAAAATCCTCTTTCCTGTATTACTATCATTATTAAGCTATAGCCTAATTGTGTAATTATACCCTAGTATATTATAAGTAGTAATTATAATTAGCATAGCCTAATAGCCTAATTGCACAGTCTGTCAATAAAGTGTGCCAAGACTTCTGTAACCTCTCCATTTCTCCTATTTACACATAGGATCATAAATCTAGAGCCAGAGGGGGACCATTTTCCAGCTGTTCCATTTAAAGCTGAGGAAACTGAGGCTGTTGGAGATTAAATGGCAGGTCCAAGGTAGCAAAGATTTGGACCTAGTTTTTCTCATTCTAGAGCAACTGATTTTTCTATACATGCTTTTCCTTGTCATTTTTCTGAGTTTCCTCTCCAATTCAGTTATCCTGTTTGAACTGTTAGCCTATTATAACAACAATGGTACTTGCAGCTACTGTGGAAGTGTAAGGCCAATAACACCAGCACATAGGAGGGCTACTAGCATAGGTCCTTTGATCTGCTTTTCTAAAGGAAAGCAACTTTAAGGGGTTAACAGTCCTACTTTAATTAAATATACATATATCATTCACGTAGTTCAGGGGGAAAAGTCAGCACCGTGAACTTCAGAGTAAATACAAACAGAAATTACAAATAGAGAAAATAAGACAAATCAACAGACAGGTTTCTAACTATCTGACCATAGCAATACATACATAGTTACCGGAGAGAGAAGCACCAACATCTGGGTTTTCAAAGCTTGGGGGTTCCTTAACAGCTACCCACGGTCTTGTCTAGCTACATCACATGAAAACTCTTCCCATGAGTGAGCTCCAAAGCAAAATGCTAACCTCAGAATATACAGACTGTTCCCAATCAAGGACTCTTGATTCAATCAAAGACTCTTGATTCAAACAAAGGCAAGACTCAGTCAAAGGCACTTTGCCTTAGTGCTGAGAAGCACTCCAAAAGAAAAAACAGCAAAAAGTCCCACTTTGCTTGTCATTACACCTATTTATCATCAACCCCGAGTTCATCAGAATATAGACATGAAGAAAATCAAGTTTGTGTCCAAAATTTTCTATTTGATCACGCAATCTTCATAATCCTTGTCCTACTACTTCAAATTCTTATATTTTTGGTGTTCCCAATACTAATATATTTACTCTCTAAGAGCTTCCCTGCCCCCCCCCCACTTTCAAAAAAAAATCTTTAAAATTCTATCATTAAGTTCAAGGGATATTTCTTTAAATTCAAATGTTCAATTTATCAGAAAAGTTCAAATGAGAGATCAGATAGCTTGAGAATATAAAATGGACTTAATATCGTCTGGAACCATAAACATACCTACAAGGTTTTATGAGTTAAAAAGTATGGTAGTTTCCTCAGAGAGATATTGATATAAAGATTTGGCGCTTTTTTTAAATATCAAAAAGTCTTTCTTTGCTGGTTCTTTTAGTGACACTATTCTGATATATGCAACAAATAAATCATATTTGCTAGAACTGATTAAGATTTATTTTCAGGTATCTGATTCAATAAGTCTTTAAACCAATCATTGATGGTAGAGAATAAATAATACAGAAAGGTTTTCGTAACTCTCCCTTGGGCAGCTAGGTTGTGCAGTGGATAGAGCGCCAGCACCGGTAGTCAGAAAGACTCTTCTTCCTGAGTTCAAGTCTGGCCTCAGGCACTTACTAGCTTACTATCTACTCCTGTTTGCCTCAGTTTCCTCATCTGTAAAATGAGCTGGAGATGGAAATGATAAACCACTCTAGTATCTCTGCCAAGAAAACCCCAAATGGGATCACAAATATGCAGACACAACTAAAAAATGAACACCTCTCTCCCTTAACAGTATAAGATGACCAACAGTCCTTTTTGATTCAATGTTTCCCCTAATCATAACAAAATATCCTTGTCTGTTTGATTTCCTGGGAAGAAATATGAATCGTACTATAGCTTCCTTATTTTTGGTTCACAGAAAGCACAGAGCTATTCTAATTATTCAATATCTTCCAGACTGATTTAATAATAATAATAACTAGCATTTATATAGTGCTTTGAGGTTTGGGAAGTGCTTTACATGGCATCTTATGTGATCAGTAATCCTGTGTATGGTTGCCCTGGATCAGATTAATTGATTTCCTCAAATCCTCCCCCTCCCCGAAATATTGTAACATCTACCTTTTAACATCAGCAACATTATCAAAGTAATACAGATTCAGAAGTATAAGGAGCTTCAGAGATCCTCTTGCCCAGGGTTCTAATTATTTTGTCAATGTCATGAACTCCTTTTGCAAGTTCATAAAGCCCCTATATGGACACATTTACCTCTATATCCCTTCCATGCACCCTAAGTTAAAAACTGCTAGTCCAATTCCCTCATTTTTCAAAAGAAGAAACTGAAACTCAGATAAATGAAGTAACTTGTCCAAGTTCACATGAGTAGTTAGTGGCAGAATCAGAATATGAAATCACGTTATCTGACTCCATAGTTGTATTGTTTCTATTTGGTAGGGGTGGGTCTGATGGAGGCACCCTGTTAGATCACAGATGAATTGGGGCAAAAATGAGACAGTCTTTAAGTCACTAATCAGTAGCAAAAGGAGGTTTACTTAGTCCTAATAAGGGAATGCCACAAGGATATAGTGGCACCTAGCTTCTAAAGACACAGTCCCGACTTCATCTTTGTGGGGCTTTTATGCCCTTAGGGGATCCAGTGGATTAGGCAAACAGAGGTTTAGTGACTTGCCCAGGGTCACACAGCCAGTAAGTATCTGCAGCTGGATTTGAACTGAGATTCAAACATCAAATTGATTGCAGGCCCCATGCTCTGTCCACTTGTAAGGAATGGTTAAACTTTCATTTCCACAGAAATCACATGATAAATGATTTGTGAAACCTAAGGAGTCACATGTGTCAGAAAGTCTCCCACTTATTGGTTACTTATGGCTAATGTAGGAAATAAACTGTTTGTAGAAAATGTGGATATCCTGGGTTGTTCCTGGTAAAATGCAATTATTTCTTACACACTGAGCCATCTAGCTGCCTTTGCACACAGTAAGCACTTAATACTCATTGATTTAACTTAGAAGCAAAAATGTCATAATATAACACTTAAATGATTCTCTGATGTTTTTTCTTCTACATATAAGATAAATGGAAAGAGCAAAGCTGGCAGAGGCTAACAGCTGTCAGGTAGAAAACCATCCCATGGTCTCATGAACGAGTGTTAGGTGCCTCAGTGTGTCCTTAAGGCAAAATGGGCTCCTTAGGAGGAGTTTGGCTTTTGTTTACTTTGTTTTACTTTGAGTGAAAGAACTTTCAGCTGTTAAGTGCTAAGCCCCAGGCCCAAAGCATTATCAGGTGTGAAACCTGTGTGGGCCTAGATTAATGACTTAAGAGGGGCCAACTCGGGAACCAATGGTCTCTGGTCATTGAGGCGGGGCTTGAGAACGCCAGAGGCTTGGCTGCGAGGAGAGGCCAGTAACTACAGCTGAAGCCAAAGCAGAGCAAAGCAGAGCTGACCCGTGTGTGGACACAGGAGTTCGAGCGAGGACTTGAGGCCAGTGAATATGATTTATGCCATCTTGTTTTTATGTGGCCTCCTGGCTACTCTTGTGAGGTGGGCTTATTGGGCCTGGAGGCTTGTGATCGCAATATTGGAATGGGGAGGCTGGTTCTCGAATCTGTCACTGTGGGCCCTAAATAAATGTTTTGATGCTATCTACTTAGAAAATTCTATATACCTTGCGATTTCGAACCATTCAGATATATATATGATCCTTTTTGAGATCATAAATTCGGCCTTCCTACTACACTTGGTTTGTCCTCAACTGTAAAATAAGGGGGATG
Source organism: Phalanger gymnotis (assembly GCA_028646595.1). Taxonomy (NCBI): domain Eukaryota; kingdom Metazoa; phylum Chordata; class Mammalia; order Diprotodontia; family Phalangeridae; genus Phalanger; species Phalanger gymnotis. Next base: position 267,940,388 of record CM053624.1, on the reverse strand, counting down.
AACAAAGAGATTCATAAGGTGTTTTCTAGCCCCAATGTTGTAATATCTCTACTACACTCTCAAGAGGAATACAGGAATATAAGGAATATAGGAACAAGGGTGAGTGGGATGGTGAAGACCTCTCATAAAATCTAAACTTCAGCCTTTCTGTAAATCGAATGGGATAAATAAAAGTGAGGATTTTTCAGCATGCCTCAGGGCTTCTGATTCTCAGCTAGGCCTAAGTTTTGAGTTACTACCTGTAGGAATCTGAAACTTAGAGCAGCCTGACCCCCCTCAGCACGAGCCTCAACAAATAAGGATAAAAGTGTTTTTAAGAGTTGGCATTGGCTAAATTAGTGTTTCCTTGTTTCTTGTACCTGGGGTAGATTTCCGAGTTTAGATTGTGAGCCTGAACTCCACCAATGAGAGTAAAAGGTCAGTGGTGGGTGGGGATTGTTTGCATTAGGATACATAGCTGAGTTTTGCCCTCTGGGCACTGCCTCTCAAAATTCATTTCTACTTTCTATTTGAGAGCCCTCTGAGTTTAATTTTGGATGAAGTTGCTGTCCCACACAGCTTTGGAGGTCCCACTGAGATTTATTTCCCCCCTTAGAAGGAGACCACTCCACCATGACACCTTGAGCAGGTATTCACTGGAAGATTTCTCCGGCAATCCTTGGGCTCCAGTGAGGGCACTCATTCTGGCTGGATAAAAGATCTCGAAGAGAGGAACTCAAAAAAGAAAGTAGACATGTAGGGGCAATAAGAACTTCCGAGAGTACAAAGCCCCCGGCGGTGAAGGTGAATAGTGCACTAGGTGCTGACCTGAAAGGGAGAAGGCAGCACTTGGAATTGGGTCAGTCACCTGAGTTGGATGTATACAGCCCAGAGGTAGGCAAATCCTGTGAGTCCCTGGCTTCAATTAGTAGGTCCCTGACCTGGGAGAGGAAGGCTATGACTCTTCAGTTAAATTTTTGTGAGATTGCCTAGAGGGACAAGACCAGGTGAGCCCCCGGGGTGACTGTGAGGGGAGGGCGACCTCTCCTGGTGAGTTCATTAGTAAGTCTCTGACCTGGGAGGGGAAGGTGACAATCCTTCAGTTAAATTTATAGCCTGTGATAGGATAGAATCATGGGTAAGGAACAGTCTGAAATAGAAAAGAAAAATGCTGGCAATGTCTAATTTGTGCAGTGTCTTGTCTAATGTCTTGTCTGTCTGTTTAAGAAAATTTTATGTTAATTAATTAGCAAATGAAAGGCCCCTGGAAGGCTGTGGAGAAAGACAACTGAGTTTGGGGGACAGAGAGAAGCTCTTAGTATGCAAATTGTTAGTCATTTAGCTTTAAGTTTTAAGATAAAAGCAGATGGAGAAGAAGCATGGTGAGCATAATTTTTTTTTTCATTTATTTGAAATGTTTGAGGTAGTTTGGGTCAAGATTAGGAAAGAGACTGAAAATTGGAGTGAGAATACAGAGGATAAAATATTTTAGTAAAGACTGGGAAAGAGAGATTGAAATTATTTGAGTGGGGGTGAGTACAACTTAAGCCCATGTGGCTTTGAGTCCATGTGCTCTTAGCTAACCCCTCCCCCACCCTCCACTTTGGACAGACTGTGTGCATCAATCCTGAGCTAGGGCAGAAAGGAACCTGTAGCCTGATTGGAAAATAAGGCTGATTGGTTAGTAATCTAAGGTTTTATAGTAAAGATATCGATTTGTATAATTATTAAACTTTGCCTGTATAAGGTATAATTGAATTTTGTTTCCACAGAGATTGTATAGAATTATGATTTGAAGCCATATACTGGTGACTGGGGGTAGGGAATTTAAAAAAAAAACAAACTCCCTAAGTGGTTGAGGAAGCTGGACTCCTGAAAATCAGCGTATCTAAAGGATTAGGTCCTTTGTTCTAAGAAAGGCCTCTGGTATCTCAAAGGGCTGCACTAGTGGACTTAAAGAGTTCAAAGGTTTTTTGTGACCCCATCTCCCTCAAATTCCTTAGGCATTTTGTTAATTGCGAGTAGGGCATTGGAATGCATAAGATGAGGCTTGGAGAAAGCAGGGGGCCAAATTCAAATCTGGTTGAATTATAAAAGCAAGAATGATATGAAATATATGAAATAACAATCTTTTTTTTTTCAAAATTCACTCATGTTTAGGCAAATTTTCCTAATACCTGGGCCAGAGGTAGTGGTTAGCTCAGAAGAAGAGCTGTTGAATGCTAAATGAAACGTATTTAAGAGAATACATAAATATCAGAAATAATAGGATCAATAATTTCTATATGTGATAATCTGAAAATGTAATTGAGGTCATCTTATTTCTAAATTATATTTTTAGAGTTCTCTTAGGCTGTAAAATCTGAGAGACCTTTGTGAGGTCTAAATTTTGTTATGTATATGAATTGATCTCTTAAAAAAGGTGTGATAAAAATGTGATAGTTTGAAACTGTTATATTTGGTTATGAACAAGTAACATTACTTTTAATCTCCACGTGTTGGTAATGAGATGAGTGACTTCCTGTGTAAGGAGACTTAAAAATGCATTCACCTAATTTGATAGGTACTTTCAAGTTTTAAATACATAAAAATGTTTGAGGCATTAAATTTGTATGGTTTAAACATACATTCGTATGGTTTAAATGTTGTTAAGAATTGTACTATCAGAGAAAAATGATGAAGAGGTTAAAGTTGTTATTGTTCAGTTAAAATTGTTTTGCTATCACTTAATAATATTTGCGAGATTATTAACTAAGACTTTGTGAGATCTCTTGTAATTTTTATGTATAAGAGGTTTTGTGAATAAAAAATTTGGAAACTTTGTGATATCTAGAAATTCTGTAATAACTAAGAATCGAGTTCTTATAATACTTTGGGAATTTGTGAAAAAGCAATTTTCTTTTTTTTTCATTTTCACTGTTTCTTTTTAGTTTATATATATTTAAAAATTATGTCTCTCTGACAAGTCTCTGAAATAATAATAATACCTACAATTACATATCATTTTGTTCTTAAAGCACTTTTTAAATCAACAAGCATTTATTTATATTGAAGATACAAATGCAAGCAAACAGTACCTGACCTCAAGGAGCTTATATTCTTTTTATTTTTTTTTTATTTTTAAATTTTATTTAATATATTTAGTTTTCAGCATTGATTTTCACAAGAATTTGAATTACAAATTTTCTCCCCATTTCTATGCTCTCCCCCATTCCAAGATGGCATATATTCTGGTTGCCCTGTTCCCCAGTCTGCCCTCCCGTCTGTCACCCCACTCACCTCCCATCCCCCTTTCCCTTCCTTTCTTGTAGGGCAAGATAAATTTCTATGCCCCATTACCTGTGTATCTTATTTTCTTGTTTCCTGCAAAAACTTTTTTTGTTTTTGAACATCTATTTTTTAAAACTTTGAGTTCCAAATTCTCTCCCCTCTTCCCTTCCCACCCACCCTCCCTAAGAAGTCCAGCAATTCAACATGAGCCACATGCATATCATTATGTATAACCCTTCCACAATACTCAT